>CM073922.1:36331377-36931377 GCA_037179545.1 Sesamia inferens
ATCGAATCAGAAACGAGGAGATCCGCAGAAGAACCAAAGTCACCGATATAGCTCTGCGAGTCGCTAAACTGAAGTGGCAGTCGGCGGGGCACATTGCTAGTAGAATCGATGGCCGATGGGGCGGTAAGGTTCTGGAGTGGCGGCCACGTACTAGAAGGCGCAGCGTAGGGAGGCCCCCAACAAGGTGGACTGATGACCTGGTGAAGGTCGCGGGAAGCCGATGGATGCGGGCAGCACAAGACCGATCAGCGTGGAAAGCCTTGGGGGAGACCTTTGTCCAGCAGTGGACATCCATAAGCTGAAGAAGAAGAAGAGAAATAACTGTACTGCGTTCATAGAATCACTGTCAATCTCTCTTAACGTTCCCCTCCCAACCTCTGTTCCTATATTATTAGCTTATCAAAATTTTGATATTTATAAAACTACTTCCCTATTTAGTGAAGGTAATAATATCCACGTAAATTTTTTCTGCTATATTTTATTAAAACCTATCATATTTTACCTATCCGTACAACTGTTTTGATCCATTTTCCTTTTCCTTACCATACCATATCGATTCCCTACCTTTGTACTAAAATCTACTGAAACAAAATCAAATACTCGAAAATGGCAGTACGCAAGCAGCGTCATGCCAAATGAACAAAAAAAAAAACGTCACACCAAAGACTCTGTAGCGCGTAGGTCGTGTCGCGTAATTAAAACTCAGATAAATCGAACTTTGTGTATTGCACGAATGTAAAAGAGTACAATGTATTTGATGTGTACAATGACGTGATACAAGAGTGTGAACAAGGAATGGACTGTAATGTAATAGAATGGAATAGAATATAATAATGATGTGTCTTACAAACTATGCACTCACTTAAATACTAACTATCTCTAAATAATAGTGGGGTAACCAATAGAAAATCAGCTTGCTGTCCTGCGATGTCCACGCGGTGTTGCGTGCGTTCTTAATGCTGATTCGTTGATCGAGGCAGGTCACGGCGTATGATTGGTTAATGTAGAAAGCGCGCCAATTCAGTCACGTGCCCAACGACTCGCTATGGTTCCCACGGACGTTGACCGTTGGTCCTGCAGATGTGTTCCGGGGTGAGATTTATGGGAACCCTCGCTGCGGGAGTCAGGGTCGCAGCGACGCGCGCCATGACTTCCGCGCTCCTCGGTGTGATCTGGTGTGATTTATAGTCGACCTTTGTGTAGCGCCTGCTACACTGTGATCTGGTGTGATTTATAGTCGACCTTTGTGTGGCGCTAGCTACACTATTCCCCCTTTTTAGCAAAGCGTACGTAGCGTGCAGGCGTCTTGACGATCCTGCCTGATCTAGTACGTTGTTCCCTCGTATGCGGGTCTGGATGTAGGCTGGGTTGCTCATCTGTGGTAGCTGCAGGTGCTTGATTGGTCTCGCTGTTCGTATGCCTGGAACCATCTTCTGTGTTGATTGTATACGCAGGCTTGAGGCGATCAATCGATATATTGCTAATTCGTCCTGGTAATTGGATTGTAAAGTACTTTTCTTTACGTTCGATGATCTTGTATGGACCTTGGTTTGGATGCTGCAGAGGTTTGCGGACGGTGTCATCGCGTACAAACACATGGCTACATGTTTGTAGGTCGTTGTGGACGAACATACACCGCTTGTTTGCATGCGATTTGTATGTAGGTGTGAGCTTGTTGATGACTTCTTGCAGGTGATTGACGTAGTCGTGGTCCATTTTCGGTGTAGCAGGTGTTGGTGATATGAAATCGCCTGGTAGGCGTATTGCTTGACCGTAGGTGAGTTGCGCTGCGCTTGTGTTAGAGTCGGAGCGGATAGCGGCTCTGAGACCCATTAGAACAGCAGGCAAATCGTCGATCCATTTGTTGCTGTTTTCTAGCCTAGCCATGAGTGCGGCTTTTAATGTCCTGTGCCAGCGTTCGACGATTCCGTTACTCTGCGGGTGGTATGCAGTAGTACGGGTTTTTTCTACGCCGAGTAATTGAGCGAGGTCTCGGAATAAACTTTCAAACTGTCGTCCTTGGTCAGTTGTGATTCTTATTGGACAACTGAAACGAGATATCCACACTTCGTAAAGTTTTCTTGCGACGATTTCAGCGGTTGTCTCCTGAAGTGGTACAGCTTCAGGCCATCGTGTCCACCGGTCGATCATCGTGAGCAAGTATTTGTGTCCACATGCTGACGTCGGTAGCGGTCCAACGATATCAACGTAAATATGTTGAAATCGTTCGCTCGGCAGGAATGTTGCGATGTCACTATGATTGTGTCGCTGTACTTTGGAGAGCTGACATGAATTGCATGTTTTAGTCCACTGGCCGATGTTGGTATTCATTGAAGGCCAAAAGAATCGCTCTTGCATCAGCTTCCGCGTGGTTCGTACTCCTGGGTGGCTTGGGCTGTGCACGGCGTTGAAAGCTATGCGACGAAAATCAGCTGTTAAATATGGACGGACATGTGAGGTTGACGTTTCGCAGAATATTGGCTTGTTGACACCAGGTAAGATGATTTTCTTGAGTTGTATGTTGGTCTGTTGAGACCATGTCGGGATACAACTGTCGTTTTCTTGAGCTTAAGATAACTCGTCGTAGTTGATGGGTGATGGCACGTCGATAGTTTCGACGCGTGATAATGCATCTGCTTCAACGTTTTGAGCTCCGCTCACGTGTCGAATGTCAGTAGTGAACTCGCTGATGAACAGTAGCTGCCGGATTCGCCGAGGTGTGTCGTTATCGGAAGGAGGCTTGTGGATTGCGTAGGTCAGCGGTTTATGGTCAGTATAAATCACGAGTTCTTTGCCTTCAAACATCTTTCGTAAATGTTTTATTGCCAAATGTATTAACAGGAGCTCCCGATCGAAAGTAGAATACTTCTTTTGTCTTTCCGAAAAATTTTTAGAAAAAAATCAGAGTGGCATCCATTGTTCTTTGTTTCGCCTTTGTTGTAGAGATGCCCCGGTGCAGGTAGCTGAGGCGTCCGAAAAAATAGCGATTTGGTCCTCTGGTGAACTGGATGGGTAAGACAATAAAGCAGCGTTTATTATGCTCTGTTTGCACAACTCAAAAGCTTTTGTCGATTGATTGTCCCACTTTACTTCCGTCTTGTCTCGTTTTTTTGAATTATGAAGGAATGCATTCAGCGGTGCCTGAATACTTGCGGCATTTGGGACACTGTCTCGGTAAAAATTTATCATGCCCATAAATCTTGAATGGTTTCGGGTTTGGGTACTCTGTGATTGCTCTGACTTTGTCTTGAAGTGGTTTGATTCCCTTGCTTGATACTTCATAACCTAGGAACTTGACGGTTTCGCTGCCGAAAACACACTTAGAGGGATTTATAGTGACACCATACGTGTCTAATCGGCGTAAAACTTCCTGCAGATCTCCGATGTGGCTTGCTTCATTTTCAGATGCAACGATAACATCGTCGATGAATGGGAACGCGTAGTCTATTCCGTTGAGTACTTCGTTTATGAATCGTTGGAATGTCTGTCCGGCATTCTTGAGACCTGGGCACATTCGTGGAAATTCGAATAAACCAAATGGTGTAGTGATCGCTGTCTTCTCGATATCAGGTTCGAAGATCGGTAATTGAGAGTAGGCTCGGTTTAAATCGAGAGTGCTGAAGATTTTCTTGCCGTGAAGTAAGTAGGTAAAATCTTTGAGTCGTGGGACTGGATAGCGATCGGGTTTGGTGACGTCATTGAGTCTTCTGTAGTCACCACAGATGCGTAAGTCGCCGTTTTTCTTAGGAACGACGTGTAGCGGACTGGACCAAGGGCTTTTGCTTGGTCGGCAAATTCCTTGCTGCATCATGAGCTCGAATTCTTTCTTCACGGGCAGGTAGCGATGTGGAGGAAGAGGTCTGCACTTGTTGAACACTGGTGGGCCAGAAGTTTCGATGTGGTGTTCTACCCTGTGTTTGGGAGTATCCTTCATGCTTGATGGTCGCAGGATGTCAGGAAACTTACTGAGGAGCTGGTGATATGGCTGTTCCATGTCGATACTTCGAACTGTAGGTTCGGCGGAACGAATGACTGATGCTCTGACGGTCATGTTGGTAACTTTGTCGACGAGACGTCGGCCGGCTATGTCGACGAGAAGTTGATGACGCTTCAGAAAGTCTGCACCGATGATGGGTTTGCTGACTGCAGCGACGATGAATTTCCAGGTGTACGGCCGTCGTAGGTTGAGATCCAGTTGTAGGGTTTTCTCTCCGTACGTTGGAATGATCGTGTTGTTTACTGCGTACAAACAGAAATCGGTTTGTTTTGCTTTTCCGCCTTTTGTCCTCGGTATCACAGAAACGTTTGCGCCCGTATCAATTAGAAATGACAGACGCGAATTCCTATCAGTTATGAATAGGCGGTGAGAAGTGTTGTTCGCGTCAGTTGCCGCCTCAACCGACGCAGGCGTTAGTTTTCCGACTGGGCACTCTTGTTGTTGAAATTGCACGGACGTGTACACTTACGCGCCTCCGTGCCGTACTTGCGGACAGATAAGTGATTGTTCTGAATACTTGCGGTTGCTATTATCATTGCTTGTTGAACGCGATCTTGAACGCCGTCTGTCGAGTGCTCTGTGTGATCGTGGTCTGGATTCCTGCCTGTTCCTGAGTTCTGCCAGCTCCAGAGATAACTGCCTTATTTGATCGTGTAGGGCATCCATATCGCTCGTGCGTGAAATCTGCGCGACCTAGTTAGGTTGCGTGATACTGTCCATTACACTGTCTGCTACTTGCGATAACTTTTCCAAGTCCACTGTGTTGCTCACGGTGAGGACAGCGCGTACTGAGGGTGGAAGTAGCCGGGTCCACATGATGCGCAGTGTGCTGTCTGGTATTTTCTGTCCGGCTAGTTCCCGCATTTTTCGCAACAGCTGTGAGGGTTTTTGATCTCCGAGTTCCATCTCATCCATCAGCTTCTGCAGCTTCCGGCTCTCGGATTCCTCGTAGACGCTGATGAGTCGGGACTTCAGGGCGTCGGCCGATAGCTGCTTGATAGCGCGCGTCATCACCTTGCCTCTGTGGCGCCATTACCGCTTTGAAGTGTGTAAACCATAGTCTGGGATACGCCGGCCAAAAGTCAGACAGCCGTGCTTGTAGTGTGAGCGTGTCGACTTGCCCTCCTACCTGTGTTGCGTTGCTGGTCGCCATCCTGATTACTCTTCTGGTGTATCACGCAGCAATACCGTGAATATAGCCTCTTGAAATCCTAGTGGTGAGACCCGCTTGTGGGAAGCCACTAGAATGTGCTAATCACGAGTATTGTCACGTCTGTCTTGATTCACGTCGCTTAGGTCACCACTGTAGCGCGTAGGTCGTGTCGCGTAATTAAAACTCAGATAAATCGAACTTTGTGTATTGCACGAATGTAAAAGAGTACAATGTATTTGACGTGTACAATGACGTGATACAAGAGTGTGAACAAGGAATGGACTGTAATGTAATAGAATGGAATAGAATATAATAATGACGTGTCTTACAAACTATGCACTCACTTAAATACTAACTATCTCTAAATAATAGTGGGGTAACCAATAGCAAATCAGCTTGCTGACCTGCAATGTCCACGCGGTGTTGCGTGCGTTCTTAATACTGATTTGTTGATCGAGGCAGGCCACGGCGTATGAATGCTTAATGTAGAAAGCGCGCCAATTCAGTCACGTGCCCAACGACTCGCTATGGTTCCCACGGACGTTGACCGTTGGTCCTGAGATGTGTTTCGGGGTGAGATTTATGGGAACCCTCGCTGCGGGAGTCAGGGTCGCAGGGACGCGCGCCATGACTTCCGCGTTCCTCGGTGTGATCTGGTGTGATTTATAGTCGACCTTTGTGTAGCGCTAGCTACAACTCAAAGAGTAGTATATAGTGAGTTTTTGGCGGGAAGGCTAAGACGAGTGCCACGCTCATTTTTCATTGAACTTTTAAATTATTTATAGTGTCGTTTACTAAATAAAATGCGTGATTTATGTAGTAAAAAGTGCATTCAGTGAATAATTCATAAAGAGCAGTGAAATATTGTAGCATAGTGGTCACATCATGGCTTTCTCCCAAATCTTCCTCCAAGTGTCCGTTCACGCGGGAAACGAAAGGAGAGGTTTAGGTTAGGTTAAGCTAGGATAAGAGATAGATTAGGTTAATTTAAATTAGGATAAGATACTAAGTTAAAATCTATTTAAGTATGCGACTGAAGGACTTGTATCCATGGTCATGAATTAAATTTATAAAAAAAAAAGTAGTATATAGTTATGTCACACTCACATTACACATGAAGGTCATTCACCTTTAATTCATTGTTTGATAATAATATATAAGGTTAATTCAATTCAAAGGCCATTAATCAAGAATTGAATATAAGGTTAATTTAAATACATGTGGTTAATACATATTAGTGTTAAAATGTCGCGATCACGAGAAGATGATTTCAAGAAATATGCAACTGAATATGATCCCATAAAAATAGGATCTATTGATGGTGAGGGTTTCTTTGCTTCATGTGGAAACATTAACTTTTTGGTAATTATAGATTTGGAATTTTGACTGAAGCTGTTTCATGGCTCGACTATTACTACACTCTTTGCTGACCACCCTAATATCATCGACGTAAATAAGTAGCCGAATGTTTAAAAGTCCATGTAATATCTTTTTTCTGCCCTTTCTGAAGTATTAGATATACATACAATTTAAATACATATTGTTAAAGTCTGTCATTCATAAAAGACAGAATAACAGGCTCTACCCATAACTTTTAATGCCCGCTGATAGCGAGATGGAGGCTTTAGCACTGCAGTGTGATAGCAGAGGCTAGCTAAATGAGAGACTATTATATAATATTGTGTATTTTGGGCTTTTATTTATACCAACGGCAAGCTCCATTAAGAATAGAGGTAAACAAACCAATTTAGGGTTATCACAACTCACGTTTTACAAACATACTGTTATTTACATGATTATCTGCTATTACATGCTAACTATTTAATTAACCATTCCTATTGCAGCATATTTCAATAGAATCACTAAAATGGTGTTTCACTAACTTGGTATTTCAAAAAATCATTAAAAAGCCGACATTAATTTTACATGATAGCCCTACAAAAAAAGAAAGGTGGGTGAAATCCAGTTATTAAACAGATTTTGTGGAACTCAACCAATGAATACAGTTGAGGCATTTGTCAATACAATTTTGCATATTTTAATTACTTTCAAATTAACTGCATAACACTTGCATTGTGATATTTTCAATTATGGACTAAGTAGAATATATATAGGTATAAAAAAATTGAACCTATTAGGAACCTATTAGCTTACATGTGTGTCATATCTCATTCAAATCGGTTAAGCGTTCTATGCAAATCAAAAGTACCCAAACATAAATAAACTGTTTACATTAGTAGAAAGTAGGATTATTACTTTTATGAAAATTACCTATGTAGAAAAGTTTGTTAACATCTGTCTTTTAGGCGTAATATTCTTGTTGCCTAGCAACGGTTTGTTTACCTCTATTATTTATATAATTTGGCTCAAATCTATATATATATAAAAATCATTGCCATTTTCTCTGTAATTTTATAACTCAAGAACAGACTTACCTATCCAAACCAAATATTTAGGCTTTGTTTTGACTAAATTAGTAGATGATTTATGTGAAGTTTGAATAGGATCAGTCGAGTGGTTCTTCATTTTCCACATTTTTTGTATAGTTCTTGCAATTTACGAGCGCGCGTGACTCTTGCTTGTGGTATGTTGTGTACATGCACAATGCGTTAGTGTGTGTGCCTGACGGAGCGTTCAGTAGCGAGCGGTCGCCCGCTCAGGTCACTTGTGCTTATTGTTTTCACGTCGCTATCCGCCACGAAGTACCGTCAGCATGTCAAATACCGATAAAAAGCGAAAAATTATTCGTAGTGAGGTGAGTTATTTAAATATGCATTTATAGCGTTAATTTAATATTAAACTTTTTGTATGGATCAACGATCATGAACATTATATTATCTTTATTATTTGTAGGGTCGTGCAATTATCGCCCGAGTTTTTCATTTTCTTCAAGAAGAATATAATTTCATGAAGGCTAATAATAATGATAATTGTGATTTGAGTCCTTTGGCTAACGTAAGAAAACGAACCGCCGAAGCAACTGGGGTCAGTGAACGTACTGTAACTTCTATTTTGAAAGAAGAAAAAGAGATGCCCTCTACATCTGCCAAGTTTCTTTCACCAATGAAAAAACGTCGTAAAAGAAGTAGCAAATTTGATTTTGATAATTTCGACACTAATTTGATTCGAAGTACAATTCAAAATGATCACATCGAATACAAGGAAATTCCAACTTGAAACAAAATTCGGTCAGTTCTCAGAGAAAAGATAGACTTTGACGGGTGTCTAAGCACTTTACGTTCATTGCTCATAAAAATTGGTTATAAATGGCGAAAGATTAGCAGTAACCGATTACAAGAAAGGCATGATTTACAACTATGGCGTTTAAAATATTTGAAAAAGATTTCTCAGTGCCGTGCAGAAGGTCATCCTATTGTTTACACTGACGAAACATATGTTTTAACGTCATACGTTCGACAAAATACATGGGGCATAAAGGATGAAAATACTCCATTTATGAAGAAATTAGGTACTGGGAGCCGGTTTATTATAGTGCACGCAGGTACTAAAGATGGATTCATTCCAAATGCCTCATTGGTATATAAAGCATCCTCCACAACTGGAGATTATCACTCAAATATGAATTTGGAAAATTATAAGAAGTGGCTAGAAGAGAAGCTTATGCCAAATTTGCCAGAAAGAGCAGTTATTGTGATGGATAACGCGTCCTATCATAACGCCCGCAGCAGTAAAATTCCTACGTCCAGTTCAAGGAAGAGCGATATGATAAAATGGCTAACTGATAACAGAATTTTATGTGACGAACGATTAAAAAAAATCGAATGATTTAATAAAAAATAATAAACATCGTTTCATAACATTCAAAATCGACGAAATAGTTAAAAGCAAGAATTTTGAAATATTACGTTTGCCGCCCTATCATCCTGAGTTGAACTGTATCGAAAATATCTGGGGGATTTTAAAAAATAAAATTGCAACTAAAAATATCGGACAAAATATGACTACTTTACAAAATTTAATATTGATTTGGACTTCGAGTTAACGATTAATGTAGAATCAACTGATAGCGACACTGAAGAGTTTGAAGATAGTGACACTTCTGACGATGAATAATAATTAATTTTAATAAAACTTACTATTAAAATATTTGTTTTATTATCATTGTTGGTTTCAAAGAAAAAATAATTTTAACATTGATTATTTGTATGCTAACCGTAGCGCATCTCTGCGCACGCACACATTTACACGTATACAGATACGACTTGAACACAACTAAGAGCCACGCGCGTTCGTGAATTGCAAGAACTATAACAAATGAATTAAATGAATGGTGGATCATCATCTCATCAAGTTATAATAACTATATATAACACTTATATAAAATTATAATTATCAATGCCACTTTCTTTGTAATTTTATTATCCACCAAAACTGTGTAATGACACCAGATTGGCAGTGAAAAAGCTATGATAGTAACTGGTAAATCATAATAAGTTTGTTTGATACCACATATCCCTATGATCCCAACTTACAATATCCTGTGCGTTTGTCATTTGCTATGTCCATCAAAGCCCATGGGCAAACATTTCACGTTTGTGGTCGGAATTATGTTTTTCAAAGGGCCAACTTTATGTTGCCTGTTCGAGAGTCGGTACCCCCATGTCATTTGTTTAATATTTTTAATATAAGTTTTTTTTATTTATTTTCATTATTTTTACTTATTTTTATTATATTTCCATTTTAGTGATTTTTTTTTTTGCTTCGCTGGTATTTTGGCGTGGCTAGCTGGTATATGGTGAATAATTTCATTTTATGTTGTGTTCATTACTATACAAGACATAGTTTTGTATAAAGTCATGTGTTTTTTTTTTTAAATGAACAGACAGTTGTGCTGCTGTGAAGTTTGTTCTTCCACTTCTTCTTCCCAGCGGAAACACATACGCTATAATTCACCTTTGTACAGCATTACTGCAACAATGTATATAAGTTTTGTGTGTTTCTAATTTTCAATATTTTTGATTGCAGCTGTTTGATGTTACAGGTACAGACAGTGAGCCGCATGACCGCGCCATCCTGCGGGCGCTATGCTCCGAGTACACTCCCAACAGGCTGGTCAAGGGAGATCCTTTTAACACACTATTTGTAGCAAGACTCAATCCTAGAACTACAGAAGTAAGTATAGCAAGAGGATGATCTCAAGACTAGAGAGACTGTTGATACAGTTATATAATATGAATTATTCTCTTCACTTGCCCAGATATGATTCGCGTGCGCTGCATATGTCACAACTTCTTCTTAAGGAGATACTTCGTATAACTTATAAAACTAATTATAACACATACATCAGTAGGAGAAAAACATCTCAGCGTTTGCTGAGTGCTCCAATATACAGGGTGGGCCAAGAATTCGTTAACATTTAAACTTAACACCCCGCGCTAATACAAGCTGCGCGGGGAGCGGGGAGGGGCGTTACCACTAGCTCGCTTCTCGGAAATTTAGTCGCAATGGATCGTTTCACGGGGCCGCAGCGCGCTTATTGTGTGAAACAATTTTATTTAAACAACAGTTCGCTCATTACTGTGAGACGCTTATTTCGCGTTGAATACGACTTACACGATTTAAATCAGTGTCCGAGTGCTCCATATAAAGAAATAATGGATTCAAAGTAAACTTCTGCAGAATTTACTAAATATATGAGGAAGAAGAGAGAGTAGGTCCTACATATCTGTTTAAGGGCCGACGGCCACTGCCGGATTTTAATACTAATTAAGTTATTTTGAATCTTATTTCAATGAGTTTAGAATTTATGTTACTTTATTTTGATACCACGATACCGCGACGCGCCGCAGGATGCTGCGGCATGACGCGACACGCCGCAGCATGCAGCGGCATGACGTGTCAGAAATGTTTAGTAGTAAACACGCTAACGCCAATGTGCCTTTTTATATATATAACATTTATATGTATATATTTAATAATTATAATAAACTAGTGCTTGACTGCAATCCGCCTGATGGTAAGCAGTGATGCAATTGTTGATAATAAAGCGCGCTAATTATGCCTATTCAATCTAGCATTGAAGAAATTTAAAGTATAGTCATAGGGAAACCCCCCCTACTAGCAAACTGTTCCAGTCCCTCGATGTAGGCGGTATAAACAACGAGGCGGAACGCTTGTCCGGATCGTAGTAGGTAGTGTCAACAACGTAAGGATGGATATTCGCCGTACGACGGGTTGTCCGATGATGAAACGGAGATGGGGGAATTATCATCAAGGGAGTCATGCAACTCCCTCGCACACCCTCCAAAATGCATCCTATAGAACACCGACAGGCTGTCTACTCTTCGCCTGTGCTTCAGGCTTTGGAGACCGTTTTGAAATAAATCTGAGTCGCTGATTAGCCTCTTTTTACGTCTCTCCACCCAATCCAAAGTTGCAGCAGCAGCTCAAATGTGGCTGTATTTTTCCATACACGAACGGACCTTGTGTGCTTTGTATAACATTAGAAGCTGTCCTGGTGTGAAGTCCCGCCGGACCTTTGCAATAACACCAACTTTCCTGGCAGCCACCTTGGCTTTGGACTCAATGAACCGTCCAAAGTTTAGGTAAGAGGAAATCTCAACTCCCAAAAGTGAAGGCGGTCGGTGCAAGGATACATTCCGAAAAGTAGGAGCCAAGTTGAACGGGCTTCTTTTGGCGGTGAATAGACACACCTGTGTTTTGGAGTACAATTACACATTTGAATGTCGTCTATAAAATAAAATAATCATTAAAAGTTTGTGCAATTAGTCGTGGTTTACCTTCTTCCCTTTTCTTAATGAAATAGAAGGAAAAGATTTATTGGTCTTTAATTTGGTTTAGTTTGTGAACAAAGTAATCAGCACGATCCGTTATTTTCGGCTAAAAACCCCTGAAAGAGGGTTGAAGTACTTGGTCGGAGTAAATTATAAATCTCTAATTCTAAGTCTCATCAGTTGGATGCACTCCACACTTGCATTACGATAAGTGCTTTTACTCGGTCTGTTACTACTTAATGAATTATGTTATTATTACAGGTTGTATCTACATAAACCTACGGACAACAGCTGGTCAAGCTACCCCAAACTGTCAAATATTTCCTATAAACCTTGAACCTTAATGCTTTAGAGATAAAGTTGAAAATCTAGTAAAGAAATCGGACAGATTGTAGTAGGTTGATATGCTGTCGTCTGTACGTATATGGATATGTTTAAATAAATAATCTAATTTAATTTCAGGAAACACTCAAAGCGGAGTTTGGCAAATTTGGCAGAATACTTAATTGCCGCGTGGTCAAAGACATAGTAACAGGAAAATCCAAGCAGTATGCATTTTTAGAATTTGAAAACTTGGGTAGCGTGGACCGAGCACTCAGGGATATGCAAAAGGAGTACATAGACAGCGCAGAGATAATTGTAGAGCGAGAGGCGGAGCGCCGGCTGGCAGGCTGGCGGCCGCGCCGACTCGGCGGGGGCTTCGGCGGCCGCAAGGAGTCCGGACAACTCAGGTTCGGCTGTCAGGACAGACCATTCAGAAAGCCAATTGTGGTTGTTGGAGAAAGAAAGGATAGCAAACAGAGCAGGAGATAATCTTTGTGTCACTTTAGCATGAGGAGTGTATCAACATGCTAGTACACGCTCACTAATATCTAACGTTACCTATGTATGTACCTAGTTACAGGATGATCAACATCAACCTTCATGGTTAACCACCACACCACATAAGGACTCACAAGGTCCATTCACTACCTAAGCTACATAATTATGTGAGTTTCTACACATGATATTCACTCGTAACTTAAAAAAAAAGGATGCTTATGATCTAATTGGTCGCGTGTGTCAGGCGTCAGTCACAAGTCAACAACATGAGCAGTCGCAATAAATCATGTGTTATGTGTACTGCAAGGAGCTCAAGGGTTGGTGCAAGTCATTCACACGGACCGAGGGACTTCTCTGCATCCTAGAAGCTGTCCTCCTTGTAGTTCTTATTAGTTTTTTTGTGTTTTTGATACTTCACTTTTTGGCTTGTCGCGTATATACGGAACCGGCCCCTGAAGAAAATATTGAAAAAAAGACGACGTTATCAACTTCTCCGGTCACACGGCTCAGCACTCTGTCGCCAGACGTCGAGTGTACCTGGGAGCCTTCTCAGCCGACTACTGCGAGCACGCGGTACTACCTGAGCGACAGACGCAGCCCTTCCGTACCCAACGTCTCCAGCACCAGATACAGCAAGGCTCCGTTCACGGATGGATCTTTCTATGAGACTGTCGAGCCGTTTCAAGAGTATGAAGAGGGCGAGTTGTTGGAACCCTCTGACGGTGAGGTTGCGGAGGATAGATACAAAAATCAGGTCGTAGCCCTGGTCAAGCTAAAACCTCCGGAAGACGTGACGTTCGGCTGCATTTTGACTAAGATAACAAAGTTGTGGACGTTGACGGCTGCCAGCTGTATAGAGTCCATCGAGGAGGTGGACTCCCTGGACTCGTTCGTTATCATGGAGGGCTTCGGGTCGGAGACAGCGTCGTGGCCACGTGTTGTGGCGGACGTGCGCGTGCACCCGCGCTATACGGGCGCGGCACGCTCGCATGACCTGGCGGCATTGGGGGCAGACCGCGAACTACCTGCCAGCGCCTACGACCTGGCGGCGCTGCGGGCAGACCGCGAGCTGCCAGCGCTCGCGCCGCCGCTGCGCCTACCGCGCCTGCTCGACTACTTCCTCGTCGCACTTGGCGAGAGGTTCCACATCCTTGGCTATGGAGGTTACAGGTAATAACGTCAATGTTCATTCATTATTTCTGCAATATCTACCGGGTTCACACGGTTCGATTAGTTAATCATCTGCCGAGTGAAAAGCTATTTGAACTGTCTGCTGTCAACCAAATTGTATTTCAAATTTAAAATTTTTTTCTTCAGCAACTAAAGTTGTTCGTCTTTATCTAATATCGACGTCGTATGTCAAAGGCATTAAGGTGTAATTTAAATTGTTATCTACTCTGTTTCTTTGCCTCGCTTCTCTAGGTATGCAATGGGTCATATTTAGCTAAGAGTGTTGCCAGCGACGATAATTTGACAGAATTTGGATGTATTGTAAGTACATAAAAATGTGTTTTGTGTAGGACAATCGACAAGAGCCCCGAGTCACGGCAGCTGCGGCAGGTATCGGTGTTCGTGGTGTCGGGCCCGGTGTGCGCGGCGGGCCCCGGCGAGTGGGCCCCGCGCCCCGGCGAGTGGGCCCCGCGCCACCTGCTGCGGGGCCAGGCGGCGCGGGCAGGCGCGTGTGGCGTGACGCCGCTGTGCGCGGGGGCACTGTTCTCGCGCGCCGAGCCGTGCAACTACTGCGCCGGCTCGCCTCTGGTGCGCGACCACACGCTGTTCGGCGTCATGAGCGACAACAGCGCGTGCGGCGTTGCGTGTGAGCCGCAGCTGTACGTCAACATCGCTATGCTACGCGATTGGATCGATTCCATTATCGAATAAATTATATTTATTTTCGATTATTTATCTAATACGTTTTCTATTTAACGCGCAATCTGTGCTGGTATGCCTATACAAGCAGACCAGAGCATTTATTAGAATACACCATTGACACTTGTATAGGTAGATACTGTGATATTTTACAGGAGTAACGGAAAAGATATACATGCTGTTACAAATGCATCTTATGTCACTGGTATAAAGTTCAATATTGCGTGACATATCTTACGTAATTTTTAAGCCCTATATCATGAGACCTAGGCATTGTAGAAGTACCGGTAACCAGCATTTTAATACCCCTAGCCTGTAACAATACCAAGACCGCGACTTCTTTAAATGATATCAAACGATATCGGAAAAGGGTGTCAACTCAAAATAAAATACTCTAAAAGTTAATTCCAAATTTTTAGTTTCTTTGGTTTCTTAAATTCAAATTATAAGAAACATATCACCACAATACGTATAAGCCACGCCAATAAAGAAACGAATCTAAAATGGCGTCTGCTACTTGCAGTGAATAGTGATAGATAGTAAGGTCAACAAAAAAGCAATGTGATGGAATAGCAGCTCTCAAAAGTTTTGTAATAAACCCTTCGGAACTGAAGTCGGATTATTAATTATTGAAGATACGTTTAGCAAGCAGTTATAGGTTTACCATTTAAAAATATATATATTAAGTTTTCTGTAAATGATTTATTTGAATACATTTATTGAATTATTCAATACATACATACACATGAATTTTATTTTAATGTTGATGGTCCTTCACCTCGTTTACATGAAGACATTTTACCACGCAAAGAAAAATATTAACAGTAACGACAGTTAACAAAAACAATAAACTAATACAATTTTTTTTTTTTATATGTAGGGTGACCATAAATTTCGGATAAATAATAAATGTGCACTTAGACATTGTGTACAGACGACACCACAATAAGCTACTACAATCTGCCAGATTTTCTTATTAGATTTTCAACTTTATTTCCAAAGCATTAAGGCTTAAGGTTGATTGGGAATATCTGACAGCTTGGGGTAGCTTGACCTCCTGTCGTCCGTACAAAAGTAAGCAAGTGGTTTTTATTAGGTACATATTTACAATGACATTAAATTCTGTTTTCTTGAAGATATTTTATTCATTTAGATGTAAAATAGTAAATACTGCTTTATATCAAGCTACTATAATCTATCAGATTTTCAACTTTATTTCTAAATGGTTAAGGTTCAAGATTGATTAGGAATTTTTGACAGTTTCGGGTAGATTGACCTGCTGTCGCCCGTACATCATCAAATTATTTTTAGAATAATAACATTACAAAGTTCGCATCCATACTTACCTAAATATTCATAAAAAAAACTCGGGTAATATAAGTAAAAAAATTATTTTGCGTACATTCCTCATAAATTCCATTATAAAAGTCCCCCTACACAATAAGGACAGAGGGCTACTGTGAAGCTGACCGCGTTTTGATCAATAGTGCACATTCCATTTTAGGTATAAGTTCTTAAATCCCCGCGTGATGTGGTTAATATTTTTAAAACACTTAAGTCTAAAAACACCGGTGATTACTGGGGCATTTCCATTAAAGTATATATAGCCCCCTATCTAACTCTTAATTTTAATAAATGTTTTGACTTAGGGATTTTTCCTGATTTAATGAAGAAAAGTAAAGTTATACCATTATTTAAATCAGACCCCTAATCGGCGAACACATTTTTGTCAAATGATTGCGACTAGTTGGCATCAGTTGGGATCGTTCGGACCGCCCATTGGTCCGTTCGGTCCAAATGATTCCAACTAGTCGCAATCATTTGACAAAAATGTGTTCGCCGATTAGGGGGCAGGTAATAAAATCGATGTTCGCAACTTCAGACCCATTTCTATCTTACCTGCATTCAGCAAAATATTAAAAAAAAATGAATACTTAAGCAGTTGCTAAAACATTTTAATTTGAATAATCTCCTACATAGTGAACAATATGGTTTCACAAAGGGTCGTTCGACTATGGATGCGAGTGTTGCTCTACTGAAACACATATTTAACGCATGGAAGAGGTCTCAAAATGCTATTGGAATTTTTTGTGATCTCTCCAAAGCCTTTGATTGCGTGCACCATAACATACTTTTGCGTAAACTCCGCCATTACGGTGTCGAAAATGAAGCTCTCAACGTGATAGGTTCTTTTTTACATAATAGATTACAGTGTGTAGATATTAACGGTGTGAAATCTTCCGGGCTACCAGTTCAGTTAGGTGTACCGCAAGGCTCAATACTGGGTTCATTCTTGTTTTTAGTATATATTAATGATTTACCATTCTATTTAAAGGACATCTGTGACGTTGTGCTGTTTGCAGATGATACCTCTCTAATTTTTAAAGTAGACAGGAATAGACATGATTTTGACGAAGTAAACAGTGCACTCTCAATAGTTACGGATTGGTTTACGTCAAATAACCTAGTTCTTAATACCAAGAAAACAAAATGTGTAAAGTTCGCCTTGCCTAACGTTAGAAATTTAGGACCCAACATTGTTTTAGACAAAGAGGTGCTTGCACTGTGGGCTCGGCAGTTTTTCTGGGAATAACAGTAGATGCCAAACTTCATTGGGGACCATACATATCACCCTAGCAGGAAGGCTCAGTTCGGCCGCCTACGCCGACAGGAAAGTAAGACAATATACTGACGTATACAGCTCGTTTAGTTTATTTTTTTCCACAGCGTTATGTCCTACGGTATTCTACTGTGGGGCAAAGCCGCTGACATACAAAATATATTTGTACTCCCAAAATCGAGCTGTCAGAGCAATTTACCAGCTCGGTGTCAGATTTTCTCTGAGAGATTTCTTTAAAGATATTGGTATTCTCACGGTTGCTTCGCAATTTATCTTAGCCAACATCTTATATGATAGGCAAAATATTCACGTGTACACCAAAAACTGATATTCATAATATTAACACCAGAAACAAGGACAAACTGCGAGCCCCTTTTCACCGACTTCAAAAGGTTCATAACTCTTTTATTGGGCTTGGTATAACTTTTTATAACAAGATACCCTCTGCTTTGCTAGACTTACCTTACAATGCATTTAAAGCACAAATCAAATCCAAGCTTTGTTCAAAGGTATATTATTCCGTAAATGATTATTTAAATGATAAGAATACCTGGTCGCTCTGATTAACTCAGGACAATGTGTTCTTTCTCCGGAATTAACTTACTGACGACACGTTATATGAATTCATATAATTCACTTTTTTTACATATGTTTCAAATATGTAAGCTGTCACGCCCTTTATGCCTGGGGCTTTTATTGAAGTAATAAGTTTTTAGTTATTTACATTTTCATTTTCATTTATATATACCAGCAAAGCAAAACAATATATATGTATAACTAAAAACTTATTACTTAAACTTGTTACTGGTATTTTGGCGTGGTAGCTGGCATATTTTCAATAATTTCATAGTATTGTATAAAGTCATGTGTTTTTTTTTTAAATGAACAGACAGCTGTGCTGCTGGGGAGTTTCTTCCGCCACTTCTTCCCAGCGAAAGCACTAGGGAAGTATCGATGGGTGGGCGTTTTGGGGGACTGTCTTATGTAATATTGACGTTCAAAAAGTGCTGATTCTCAGCCTAATTTGAATAAACTTTTGATTTTGATTTTTTTATTTAAATTACGATAAATTTCTTCCGTAAATCTGCGCGCCTAGTATCGCAGTAGCCTATCACTGGTAGTGTTCATTCTCGTAACTTTTAAAAATGCATTCTAATATTGTTTGATAACATCCAAAGAAACTGTGCAACTTTACAAAATATAATAATATGTCGGAGATCGTCGATATAATTTTAATAGAAGTTGCTGATTTGATTTACGTAGTAGAGGGGCAAACGCTTGTGACGTTATTTTGTGATGGCGGCACATGGACAGAGTCGCTTTGGAAAGTGGGGTTCGTCGAACGGTGACTTTGCATCTAGACGCGGACCAAAGCCTTCTCCGAACCGATACTGTCGGTTTGCCCATTCAAATTGTTATTATGAAGATTGGAGGGTATATCTACACGTCTTGCTTCAATTCAAAACTCACCTACGAAATGGAACCTGTACCACCACACCAAGATGCTGTCGACCCTACCGCTCTGCCGTCGCTGTCTCTGACATCAGAAGTTGGATAAAGAACTACACTGCTCACAATCTCGTTATAAATCAAGGAACAGAATAACAGTCACTTTCTACCAATATTTTTATAGTACTTGTGCGATTACTTGTGTGGTAGTTGTTCATTGCCTTTGTATGAGCTTCTGTAAATGCTGGATGTACTGGCAGTGAGGCTGGAAGTAAACGTCACGTTACGAGGTGCGCTTAATTGCTGGCACAGAGATCGCTCCGTGCAAGGTGCGCTGCAGGAGTGTGCTGCAGGCGTGTACGTGCGGCTGGACGCGGCGCTGTCACGACAGTGCTGACTGATTCTTGGTTCGCGACAGTGCTGGCTGTTGATTGGCGAGCGAAGTGCGCTTGCGGAGCGCGTAAGGTGGGCTAGCGGAGCGCGCAGGGTGCGCTTGTGGAGCACGCACGGTGGGCTTGCGGATGAGCTTGCGGAGCGTGCAAAGTGCGCTTGCGGAGTGCGCTTCTAGCTGCTTGGTGAATCACATCAACGGCGTGTGGTGCGGAGTCAGAGCTGCGTGCGCTTTGCGGAACGCCCAAGGTTTCAAGACTTGAGCTTCTACTCTGCAGGCGATGAGAAGATGTCAAAATACGCAAAACGTTTGTGGTAACGTAATGGAGTTTTATGAGAGCTCCGAGATGTCTGGTGTGCAACGGTTGACAACTGCCAAGTGGCACGTGTTTGTGGGAAATTGCCATAATCCGGTGAGTCGTACTATTTTTATTTTGATTCCGTGGCCGAATGTTCTCTTGTCAAGCAATCTGCAATTTCATTGGTGTACGAGTATGTATACACGCGCCAGTATATATACAGTGTACAAGGTTGTGCCAGTGTATTGTGTACTGAACAATTTCTTTGCGACATGATAATAAGAGTTATTTGCAAATTTTATTTCTTGTACTACCCGTACTGTTTGTAATAATGGGCTGAGAAATTTTATATTAGGGTTTTAAAATTATGATGTCTAAAATCAAAAACAAAATTGTTTAATCCGAATTAACCATCCGGTGGTGCTTTTGAATAGTCAATGTCGGTCAGTCCAAGAAAAGTGAAGTTAAATTGCATGTTCCAATGCGTAGATCTCTATGGAGAAGAACGTAAGAAACTCCATGGACAAGTCTGGTTTGTCTTTGATTATTTCAAAACTAAAAGTTCACTGTCGCCTGTAGATACGAACTCACTTGAGCCTCTGATAGGACGTGTGGTTAGATCATAAAATCTCCTAACATTGTATGATACTGAACCAGAAATACTACAAAACAAGACAAGAGAGCATGCGGCTACGAACATAGAAATGAGTGCTATTTAAGAAAAATCTAGATTTGATAGAAATAAAGCTAAAGTAATGTTGGTTAATGTAATGTTGGTAAATTTAATATTGGTGAGTTGTTTGATAGCGATAATGGCGATCGTTACCTATTGAAATCGTTCATTGGAAAAAGAACTTATAAGTACCCCATGATCGCATAGGTGCGAAAGATTTTTCCAAGTAATGTCTGCTGAGTTAGATTTTCAAAATGTAGAAGATGGTGAGGAGGGTGCCTCCGCCAGCAAATAGAACACGTATCATGGCTATGTGGTCGCGCTGCATGCACTAGTCTGTAGTCGTAACTGCAACTCGGTGAGGAGTTGTTCAGGGGGCGATGGGCAGCTAGTGATGTGGCGGGGACTCTGGTAGATATGGTCGCACTGCATGCACTAGTCTGTAGTCGTAACTGCAACTCAGCGAGGAGTTGTTCAGGGGGCGATGGGCAGCTAGTGATGTGGCGGGGACCTGGGTCTCGGAGGAGACTGTTAGTTATACGGTCATGTGTTGACCTGGGAGTCGTGGACTCTAGAGTTGGTCGTATCACAAGAGGTGATGACGATATGGGTGTCAACTATGAGTTGTCAATAGCTACTGTGGTAGCGGGCCATGGTTTGTTTTCTTTTTGATAATTATGATTATGATTTTGATTTGATAATTATGAGGTTTGGAGGAACCTTTTGTTTTCTTTTTGAATTTTGACAATTATGAGGCTTGAAGGAAGCTCTTGCGTTTAAGTTGTTAAAATTATTATGCTTGTTTGGTTATTGTTATGTATGTTAAGTAGGTAAGCGGGCTGCGCCCCGCCCCTGCCCGCTAGCCGGTAGTTCTTATTATATTAAACAGTGTGCAACAGACTAGCTTGTTTGATTGACGCATGTCACCGTCCTTACTCACCGTTACTCTCCGTATATAACACGTGGCGACGAGCGAACCCATATTATCAAAATGTCTTTGGGAGCAACTTATGGAGTTCTTTCCACATTCGACCACCAGTCGCAAGAGTGGAATAGTTACAAGTTGCGATTAAATCAATGGTTTATCGCTAACGACATAACTGATTCAACGGACAAAGCAACGATCAAGCGAAGAGCGATATTGTTGACGTCATTATGCGAATCGACATTCAAGCTAGCTACTGATCTGGCGTTACCCTACAAGGTGGAAGAAATAGGCTACGAGGTGATAGTAAAACTTCTCGACGAGCACTTCACACCAAAAAGGTTCGGGTTTGCAGAGAAGTCCATCTTCTATGCAGCAACACAACGACCAGGAGAAATGCATACTCAATGGGCGGCCAGGTTAAGAGGATTAGCGACGCACTGTGCATTCAAGAATTTGGAGGAGGCCCTGCTGGACAAATTCATCATGGGCATGGCGGCAGGACGAGAGCGAGACAAACTTTTCATGCAGGATCAGCGGGAACTGACCCTCGCAAAGGCCATCGATTTGGCGGAAAACATGCGCTGTGCGCGCGATGCATCGTCGCTGGCAGCGCCGGCGTCGGGCACTAGTGGCAACGGCGCAGCGGGACTCGATGGCGTCTTCAACGTAACCAAAAGGGAAAGGTGCAGTGTATGTGGGTTCACTAATCACAAAGCAAACCAGTGTCGTTATAAAAACTATAAGTGCAAAAAGTGTGGTAATAAGGGTCATTTGCGAAAAATGTGTGAGGGTAAAGTAAAAGTGGTACAGGTAGGTTCCGTGGACGACGGAGGCCACGACAGTGAGTGTTTTTATAACATTAGGTGCGTGAAAGGGAAACCGATGACAGAGCGTGTATCAATCAGTGGTCTAACTTTAGAGTTCGAGATAGATAGCGGGTCAGCAGTGAGCGTCATCTCAGAGGAAACCTATAACTCGAATTTTAAGGGATTGCCGTTGTCAGTCACCAACAAAAAGTTATTCGGGTATACAGGTGAAAACATAGAAACGATCGGAATTGTTTACTTGCCGGTATCATATCTGGGTCGAACGCATAATATTAAGGTATACGTAGTGCGCGCAGGCGGCCCGCCGCTGCTGGGTCGCGACTTTATTCGTGAGTTTAACCTGGAGCTGGCGCCGGTACATGTACACACCGTGACCAACCATGCGAATATAGACAAGCAACTCCTTAACATGTTCCCTAAGGTTTTCTCAGGCAAGCTAGGTTCGTTTAACAAACATAAAATAGGTTTACATTTAAAATCAGACGCAAAACCAATTTACTGTAAAGCAAGACCGGTACCATATGCGCTAAAAGAACGAATAGACAAGGAGCTCGACCGATTATTGTCACTAGGCATTCTAAAACCCGTGGAACATTCAGAATACGCGTCACCAGTCGTGCCAGTTTTGAAAAAAGACGGTAGCATCAGGTTATGTGCGGATTACTCAGTAACAATCAATAAACAATTAATTGTCGACCAGTATCCATTGCCGACGGTGAACGATTTATTGGCCAAGTTACACGGAGGCGTACATTTCAGTAAAATCGATTTGTCAATGGCATATAACCAATTCATTTTAAATGAAGAATCACAAATGCTTACCTGCATTAATACGCATCGCGGCCTTTTTAAATTTACTCGATTAGTATTTGGGTTAACCAGTGCACCCGCCATTTTTCAGCGGGCAATGGAATGCTTACTATCGGGTATTGACGGAGTCATATTTTTATTAGATGATATCTTAATAACGGGTGCAAGTAAAGATCAGCATAGACAGAGGCTCATAATGGTTTTGCAACGTTTAAACGATGCTGAATTAACGGTACAGCTAAAGAAATGTGAATTTTATAAAGACGAAATTTCTTACCTAGGCCACATCATAGATAAACACGGAGTTAGGAAGTCGCCAGAGAAAGTCAAAGCTATTTTACAAGCTCCTAAACCAGAAAACGTGTTACAGTTACAGTCGTTTCTAGGTCTAACAAATTATTATCGGAACTTCGTGCCTGACGCGTCATCAGTGCTTACTCCATTATATAATTTATTAAATAAAAATACAAAGTGGGAATGGACCCGTAAGCATCATGACGCGTTTAACCAAATAAAGAAAATACTAGCATCCGATAAGACATTAGCTCATTTCGACCCCAATGCTAAGTTAATATTAACAGTGGACGCGTCACCAACGGGGTTGGGAGCAGTATTATCACAAATAGGTACTGAGGGATTAGAAAGGCCAATATCGTACGCTTCCCGCACGCTGTCCGTAGCGGAAAAAAATTACGCACAAATACAAAAGGAAGCAACAGCGATTGTATTTGGGGTGAGGCGTTATCATCAGTACCTATATGGTAGGTCCGAGCCATTCGTACTAAGAACAGACCATAAACCCTTGCTAGCTATATTCGGGCCCCACAAAGGTATACCTGAAGTATCCGCCAACCGCCTACAGAGATATGCGATATTTCTAGGAGCATATAACTATACCATTGAGTACATAAGCAGCAAGCTTAACAACGCGGACTATTTATCTCGGGCGGATGAGGGTAGCGTGGAAGTGAACGGGACAGCGAGAGAGAGAGGAGAGGCGACGGACGAACTCGCGGACTGCGAGGACCGCGCGACCTACGTCAACTTTGTAGTGGAAGGCGATCTACCTGTGACACTAAATGATTTGCGTCGCGAGACGGCTCGCGACACTCAGCTGACCATAATTAAGCAATACATTTTAAATGGCTGGCCTAGGAAAGTCAATGACGCAAGCTTAAAACCATTTTTTAATTGTCGTACACAGTTATCATACGAAAGGGACATCTTAATGCGTGGACATAAAGTCGTAATTCCCTCAATTTTGCAAGGAAAGGTGTGTAGGGAGTTACATAGTTCTCATTTCGGGATAGTTAAGATGAAGGCGGAGGCTCGCAAGCGGCTGTGGTTCCCTGGCGTGGACGCAGCGCTTGAAAGGTTGGCGGGGGCTTGCGACGTGTGCTGTGCGCTGCGCCCCGCACCCCCGCACGCTCCTCTCGCGCCTTGGCCACTACCGCCGCATCCTTTTTATCGAATTCATATAGATTTCTTGGGCCCGTTCCACGATTATATGTTTTTAGTTGTTGTAGACGCGTATAGCAAATGGGTGGAATGTTATGAAATGACCACAACTTATAATTCAAGGGCAGTTATAAGTAAACTTAATGATTTCATGTCGCGGTTTGGGATTCCACACACGTTGGTGAGTGACAACGGTACATCTTTTACTTCGTTGGAATTTAGAGATTTTTGTAAGCTGAACGGTATCAAGCATGTCTTATCTCCTGTATATCACCCGGCTAGTAATGGACAAGCCGAAAGTTTCGTAAAAATCGTTAAAAAGGGGCTAAAGGCTATAATTTTGGAGGGTTGTAATAAAAAAAATATTCAAGGGAAAATTGCAAAATTTTTATTCGATTACAGGAACTCTAAAAATAGCACCACTGACAAAACACCCGCGGAGATAGTGTTCGGTCGTACATTGCGCGCGCGCCTTGATCTTTTGAATCCGGCCACGTTGTCACCGTCGCCCACGGACCTAACTCAGACCGCCGCACGCAATCAGTCCTTACAGGCTAAGTACTACCATGGAAGACACAGAAAAGACTTCAAGGAAAACGAAAACATTTGGATAACAAATAACACAAATAATAAAAAAAACAGTTGGATAAAAGGAATAATAAAAAAAAAGATTGGCAAAACAATGTATAATGTATATGTGCCACAATTAAGATGCGAGGTCACGAGGCACATTGACCAAATAAGACCAAGACAATCATCACCAACAGAGGTCGACCAGGACTGGGACCCAGACGTGGTACCCGACTTAGCGTCGCACATCGGCAATCACCCTGAGACCGTCATGCAGCCAGGAGAGAGAGGAGAGTCGGTAACCGATCCAGAACAGGGAACTCCGGCGACACCACCACGCGTTACGGTAACAAACAGGCGGAGGGAAATCAGTCCTATCTTCTCAACTCCGACTCAAACCGTCAGTGGTGACGACGGAGATGATGATGAACAAACGGTACAGCCATAGATTAAGAGTAGGATTAAGAGTAAACTTAGACAATTAGGATAAGAGTATAGCCTAGCTTAAGGGGGAGGGATGTTATGTATGTTAAATAGGTAAGCGGGCTGCGCCCCGCCCCTGCCCGCTAGCCGGTAGTTCTTATTATATTAAACAGTGTGCAACAGACTAGCTTGTTTGATTGACGCATGTCACCGTCCTTACTCACCGTTACTCTCCGTATATAACAGTTATCTAGTAGTCATTGTAATTAAACGTGACTTGTGACGGTCAGGTGGGCCGAGTTCGCAAAAATGCTTCAAAGTCGGTTTTCTGTGTTTTTTTTTTTTTTTAATTTGTTACAGACATGCACGAGGAAGTGCAACAGGAAATATCGAAGTTTGGCCGGAATTGGCGGTTGGCCTGGTGAACCGGATCCTGGACTCCGGGGCTGAGGGAGCTTCGGATGCGACTTGGATTGGCGCTGGGATGATGATGATGCACGAGGACGTGCAAATCGTCAGGCTGGCCGTGTCGGAGATCGTCTATATAATTTTAATAGAAGTTGCCGATTTGATTTACGTAGTAGAGGGGCAAACGCTTGTGACGTTATTTTGTGATGGCGGCACATGGACAGAGTCGCTTTGGAAAGTGGGGTTCGTCGAACGGTGACTTTGCATCGAGACGCGGACCAAAGCACTTCTCCGAACCGATACTGTCGGTTTGCCTATTCAAATTGTTATTATGAAGATTGGAGGGTATATCTACACGTCTTGCTTCAATTCAAAACTCACCTACGAAATGGAACCTGTACCACCACACCAAGATGCTGTCGACCCTACCGCTCTGCCGTCGCTGTCTCCGACAAATATTTATTTGCGAAAAACATGGTATACAAAGCTGTTAAAATATGAAATGAGCTCATGTTTTGCTTAAAAATTAAGCATGCAAAATTATGATGAAATGTTACAGTTTGTGGTCCAATTCCTTGACAGTATAAAAACGCTTACATTTAGCCAGTTATACAATTTAATAATACCTTTATTTATTTTAATATTTTTAATTATTTAAGTTTAATATTAATAAACATAAACTTTCTGAAATAAATACTTACTCTAAAAGCCTATCAATATATTCATTTAAGAGCGATTTTGTCATTTATAATAATGATATCTATATTATTAAAGCTAAAGGTATTGTTTAAACGCGCCCTAATCTGTCGGATTTGTATTTGATAATGCAAATGGAAGATAGGCATATATACATCACTCTTGGAATCTTAGAAACCGAGGTAAAAAAAATAATAGTTTATAAGGAATGCATCTACTTGGGACAGTTAGTCCCTTCCTAGTTCAGACAGGACAAGGAATACTTAAGAATCCAAGATACCTGCTACTGGTTCATGGAAGAACTCTGAAAATCTGTCTTTCGCACTCATGCGAAAAAATATGGACATGTGCATCCTTCCCATACTGAACTATGGATCTCAGTATTTTCTTTCTTTTTCTTTTGACAAATATTCGAAAGTCCAAAATAAAGGTTTGTCAACGTGCAATGGTGCCGTATTCGCAACACCACACTGCGCTTCAAAACAGATAACTGACTACTCTAAATAGATCACTGACGGTACTCAAAAAGCTACAATGCTGAAGTGGGACTGGCTGGCTATGTCTGCCATAAGCTCAATAAGTTGGGGGCTGAATAAAGCCCATGATCCAACTGCCCAACGAGAGCCTCCTGAGGTGTTAGTCGAAGTTCTTGGCTATTAAGCCTTTGGCTGTCACGACTATCAGCATAATGGTTGCTTTTTTTTTAATATGGCATCTCGTAGTTCACCTTGAGAGGTCGTGACTACTTAACCGGACTATCCTGTGGCTGCCTTAAATGAATTTAAAGGCTCCGGCCAGGGCAACTAAAAATTAAGCGACTACACGCTGAGGGCACCCACTTCGGGGTACGAACCTCGGCTTAGGGTGTCGCTGGAGAGCACAGCAAGGGACGGCTGGATCGAAATTTGTTATTATTTCGGTTTGATGACCGCGGCGTTTCTTAGTACTCGCTCCTAGAAGAAACGACCGAAACGAACTCGGAGGTCAATGTCGGGAATTTGTATTTACTGGCTCCGCTGTGGCGCCTCCCCCCCTCTTGTCCGATGAAGGTCACGTCGGACAAAGGGGGGGGGGGGATTAATACATTGAACGCGTCGGACCTCGGCGGCGAGGTGGGAAGGTCGGTCTTTTGTATTATTCTGGTTATGGGGTCGTCAGGGTCGGTGAGAACATTTCATGAATTGCTGGATAGCGGGGATTTTAAGATCTAGGCGGAGGATCTCATTTCGACCGAACCAAGGGGCGTTTGTTGCTGTACGAAGAAAGCTGTTTTGCAGTGTCTGCATCCTATGGATATGACTGGGCTTGGCGTGTGCGAAGACTACGCAGGCGTATGTTATGATGGGGCATATGCAGTATGTGTACAGGCGCATTTTGCACTTAAGGGACAGCTTGCTACGTGGGTTGAGGAGAGAGTGGAGGCGATAGAGTGCGTAAGCAGCGCACGAGCGTACCGACCTTATGTGCTCTCCGAAGGTGAGGTGTTCATCTAGGATAACACCTAGGTATTTGGCTCGCTTTTTCAAAGGGATCGGCTTGCCAGACATGGTGATTGGTCGGGGAAAGGTGGGTTTGCTGCGCGGTTTGGAGTGGAGTACAGTCGGCAAGTTTGTTGACAGCGGTTTGGAGATTTAGTCTTATTTGGTTGGGGCTGGTTCCCGAACAGTAAATGGCTGTGTCGTCTGCGAAGAGAGCGAGGTGAGCCTTTTTACTTTTAGGGATGTCGCTGGTGAATAGCGTGAAGATCAGTGGGGCCAGAACGGAGCCCTGGGGGACTCCAGCCCGGATGAGGTAGGGAGAGAGCTCCTTCGGCCTTATAGCGGAAAGTGCAGTTTGACAGAAAGTATCTTAGGATGAGCTGGAGACGGTCAGGCACGCCGAGTTGGTACAGCTGGTATATTAGGCCATTGTGCCAGACTTTTGTCCAAGGCTTTCGCTATGTAGAAATAGATAACACCTGTCATCATACTACGTAGGAATCCTGCGTGGATGTGCTCGGTGATACGGAGGACTTGTTGGACACTGGAGTGCCGGGAACGGAATCCGAATTGTTTGTCGGGGATGAGGCCCTTGTTCTCGGCAAAGGCTCTGATACGCTTATAAATAAGCCTTTCATAGACTTTGCCGAGAACTTTTATCAAGCATAGCTCGAAGGCTCAGATTAGGGCTTGCCGGGCTTAAGAATGCCTATAACGCTCGCTTCCTTCCACGTTTGTGGGAAGATATTCTTCTCGTTCATTAGTTCACGCATGTCGTCCGGGAGCTTCCCGCGGCGGTCATCCGTCGCCGATCGTCGGCGATCTCCCTTGAACAGTACGTGAACGTTCCGTGAACGAGTCGACTGCGGAATCCATATCCAGATATTTGCGCAGCACCGACCAGATATTTTGCTAGAACCAACACATGGCCTCATCATCCAGTTAGTGCGGATCAGTCACACCTTGGTCCGGTCGCTCCCTAGCTCTATAGACTCGCCTTTCATCGCTGTGGAATTTGCGATTCTGAGCATACCGCTCCACTCTCCGCTTGTATATACCGACGAATACAGTTTGCTCATGCATATGTATATCTTCTGCTTCAGGCAACGCTCTGTGACGCGAAACAAATAATCTCGAGAAATCTTTTGAGCGCAGCCGAGAAGTACACTTTGGCACTTTCATTGGGTCAGTGGCATCACTCTAGGGCGAGTCTTGCCCTCCCTGAAGCAGATTAGCTTTGGCAATGAGTGCCCTAGTGTCTCCGACACGCCGCTCAATTCTGCAATGCCAAGCTGGTACAGCGAATTTTGGCCCTGTGGCCCTGTCACTGTCTTGGAATTTGACATGACAGGTACTCACGAAAGGCATCCTCCAAAGTCTTCCTCGGACTCATATTGCACAGGGAACTTACGGATATAGTCTCATCACCATCCTCTTCACAAACGTGGTTGGGTTGCTATGAAACACTGTTAAGTTGTACTGCGACCAATGACGAAGCAGGCAAACATGGCTATTCTGTGATTCCAGGCGTAGGCGATCAAGAACAACGTCATCCAGCAAATGATTACGTAGAATGACCCGCATCTGATCCGACACTCGTTGCGCCGACACGTTGACAGCTGGCTCAAGCATCTGAAATAGTTCTTTTTGGTGTAGATGGGAAATTATCAAATATCTTCTCCCGCTCTGGGCGGAGCGAATGCGCGTGTCAGACTTTTACTGACTAAAACCCACCCGTGTTCCTTCACTTGCCTGTGCGCCAGGGCCACGGTTTCTCTTTTAACCAACCCGATCCTGGCCCAGGCATCATTCTTCGTGGACGCCATCACGATGTGTTAACATCGCTTTGGGGCGCTGGTGAAACACGTGCCGTCGGCCCAGCTCTCCTGCGGCAGTTAGACGCTAGAGAGCACTGGGATTCCCGCTCTCTCACGTGCTCCGCCTCCTCCTTTGCCAGCATCACTGCTTCGCAGGAGGAGGTGACGGCTTGCCATGTACCCGCATGCATATCTTACCACATACCTCCACACACACAGTTCCAGTCTGTTAGCCAAACGTCAGAAGTGCTCCTCTTAGTTCCACCGGCTGTCGAGGACGAGTCCAGGTACCTACTTCATTGTCGACCCAGCGCCGATGTGAACCCCTCTTACCGTTAAGTGAAAACTCTACGGTGACGCGCCTCGAGTACCATGGAGGCACATGGCACAGCGAACTTTTTTATTGGCACATGGCCTCGGACTTGTCGAGTCCCTATTGGCGGATCCTCTCGACGATTGTCGCAACCCCGAGTGTCGCTGCATCGGCCGCCATCTGGTGCGACCTCTCTTGCGCAGGACCAGCATGTCGTTAGCGTAACAAACTGGGCCGACACCGATAGGGAGGTCGACGCGGAGCACCCAATCGCCGATACCCGATTGTTCCACAGATGAATGTGCAGGCCTTGCGACAGATCTTGTCAACATTTCATAATTGATATCTGTCATGTCTGTGTGTGTGCGTTGTGTATAAATGTGCAATTTGTTGATTGCATATACATACGTAGCATGTAGGGCGTGTTACCTAATTAAAACTCAGATGAATTGTACGGGTGTAAATGAGTACAATGTGTATGACGTTTATAAGAATGTGATGTGTAGATCAATATGTACAAGAGTCTGTATCAGAATGTACACTGACTCATGTAGATATACACATTGTACTCATTTACACCCGTACAATTCATCTGAGTTTTAATTACGTAACACGCCCTACGCGCTACATTGGTGACCCCGACGTGATTGGTTGGTGTCGAGAGCGCCAATTCACAATTCACGTGCAAAATAGCGCACTAGTGGTTTTCCACGCACATCGGCGATGGGCAAAAAATGTGCTCCTGTGCCGAGATTTATAGGCTACCTCCCAGTGGGTGGCAGCGACGCCCGCCATGACTGGCGATCCTAATGTGATTTATAGGCATGTAGCAGGCGCTACACAAAGGTCGACTATAAATCACACCAGATCACAGTGTAGCAGGCGCTACACAAAGGTCGACTGTAAATCACACCAGAAACGCGGAAGTCATGGCGCGCGTCCCTGCGACCCTGACTCCCGCAGCGAGGGTTCCCATAAATCTCACCCCGGAGGACATCTGCAGGACCAACGGTCAATGTCCGTGGGGACCATAGCGAGTCGTCTAGCACGTGACTTAATTGGCGCGCTTTCACCGGTAACCAATCAAACGCCGCGGCCTGCCTGGATCAACGAATCAGCATCAAGAACGCACGCAGTACCGCGTGGACTTCCGCAGGACAGCAAGCTGATTTGCTATTGGTTACCCCACTATTATTTAGAGATAGTTAGTATTTAAGTGAGTGCATAGCTTGTAAGAGACATCGTTATTATATTCTATTCCATTCTATTACATTACGGGCCATTCCTGTTCGCACTCTTGTATCACGTCATTATTGTACTCGTCAAATACATTGTACCCATTTACATTCGTGCAATACACAAAGTTCGATTTATCTGAGTTTTATTTACGCGACACGACCTACGCGCTACAGGCACCTTCTCGACAGGCGTTCAACGGTTGTACGGTTAGGGTCGTAGCAACGCCCGCCATGACGGCGGCGTTTCTAATGTGTTGCAGCTGCTAAACATACATTGTTTTATGTAGGTACACATTTTAAATCTTATTGGGTTCGAATTGCTAGTATGATTTCACAATTAACATATACAAAAAAAAAAAAAATTTTAAACATTAGGAATTTCAATGACATTTCAGTAAATGATGAAACTATGACGTGTTGTCGTTTTCAATATTATTATTTTTGAATTCCAGTTTATTTGGCTTCTGATTTAATCTTTACCTGGAACACTCAGCCCTCCCAAGTAAGGCTTGAACAGCATGGAGGTGTGCGCTTAGCAAATCTTTAGTTCTACTACTCGGTTGAATACTTATGTTAACAACAGCAATTTAGCAATATATTTCAAGACTTACGAGAGACGTTTGCATTTAATTAAGTGTAGGTACCTACCGGCGTTACGGGATGTTCTAACATCGGCGGACGGTACCTACTTGTAATTTATTGTCTCAACATCGAAGCGAAGGCGATCCCTTTCGGTTATAGAAAACAAAAAAGTTTGAAAAAGTAAACGAAAACAGTCTTTATTTCTATTATCCAATCTCACAAAAAGTGACATGCAGGTAATGGCAGGTGATCGTGTCACATTAAGTTCTGTCCACACAGATATGATATGTGTTCACATTCATAACATTAAACACAACGGTTCAAGTTCGTGTCTATAGTGTGTGCTAACAAGGGTATGTTGGTGATCTCGCTGCTGATGGGGCTGTTTATAATATGCACCATCGGCGCCAGTGTCCTCCAAATAATGACCGCTTTAAAACTCGTAGGAAATGGAGAGGACCAAAATGTAACTGAAACACTCGTAGATCTTTACAAGGAGTTATTAGCGACAGTCGTCGACGAAGCGTCACGGAAACCCACCACGACCACGCCTTTCGACCGAGCTATACTGCGCATAGCCCCCCCGAACGTGTTGTCTATTCCCTTCATTAAAGTGAGGTCGGGAGGATTGGAACGGCGTCTGTCTACCGTCTTTGTTGCACGGAGAGTTGTAGAAGACCACAATTAAGCTAGACAGATTAACGACACAAAATAAACTTTAATCTTTCAAGTTATTTTGTTTCTCTGATTTGGAAATTCTTTGTCGAAACTACCAATTGCCAGCCGTGTGGACAGCATATTATGTACCGTAGTTACTGAAGTCACGCCAACGGTATGTACGTTATCGTTTGAATGCACACATAGCACTATTAGGTATTCTTTTTAACATTGTAAATTAGTGCTTTACTGCGATCCTGTCTGATGGTAAGTAGTGATGCAATCGATGGTAAAGCGCGCTAGTTTATTAAGAGCCTATACACTCTAGCCTTGAAGACACTCAAATTGTAGTCAGACGGAAACACCGCCGCCGTTGTTTTGAAATTGTTCCACTCTCTCGATGTACGCGTTATAAAGACGAGACGAAACGCTTCGTCCGGATCATTGTGGTGTCAACGACGTAAGGTTGGATTTCCGGTGTACGACGGGTCGTTCAATGATGGAATGGAGGAATTAAGTCATGCAGTTCCCGCCCACACTCGCCAATTTGCATTATATATAATACCGACAGGCTGGCTGCTCTACGCCTGCCCTTCAGGCTTTGGAGACTGTTTTTAACCAAATATGGGTCGCCAATTAGCCTCTTCGCACGCCTTCACCGAATTCAAAGTTGCCAGGTGGCATTTTACAGCACCAGCTCAAATGTGGCTGCAGTACTTCACACACGAACGGACCTGCGCTTTGTACAACATTAGAAACCCCACAAGTGAGTGGCGTACACTAGTAAGTCTCCAGTTGACCGATTGCGGCGGAACCGTTACTGCCGGTCACTGAGGATATCGTTACCTTCTAGGTACGCCAAGAGGCGCGAGTTCAATATACACTTCTTATTCTTGCAGAGTATGTAGATTATTGAAATCGGCCGATAGTTGGTAGATCGGCACTGTCCTTTTTGGGCACGGGCTGCACGTTGATAAGCTTCCAGGACTTGGGCACTCTCAGAATCTAGACGTGAATTGTGGGTAGAGACCTGATTTCTCCCCAGCCATAAAATCCAATGTTCCGTCAGGATTAACCAGTGTGGGCTGACAGATGTTCGCCTCGACCAATTTCGCAAGGGACCAGAAAGGTCTGCTATGGCTGCTGTACTGTTAGGGGAAAACAAAAATATTATAAGTTATTGGTTTACATGGCTGATAAAGATGTTTGACTCGACGTGAATGGTCCAGCTTCACAGGAGCTTGGCATTTGGAAACATTATTGGAGCTGCTGTACATGGGAAAAAATATATTTGCGTATTGTATAATTGCAAAGCACACGTTTGAACACTGTACTTGCTGTGAAGCTGCTATTTACTGAATAGGTACGTCTTTCATTGACTTGACAGTGTGCTGGCTGCTGAGTAGGCATGACAATTGACATGCAAACTTTGGTCTCGCTGGTGGTGTGTGTGCTAAATCATGAAATTCCTTTCATCAACAAAGCCAAGGGATATTTCATTTTTACCTGTGTACGACCACCCTTATTAAAGGTAGCGGTAGTACATGCGCCTATATGACAAGTTAACAGAACCTATTCTAAGACCTATCAGCCCTACAGTCCTACGACCCTAATAGTCCTGTAAGCCCTACAGCCCTGACCTACCACATAGTTAGTAATAAATAAATACATAAATAAGTGCGGGATGTCTGCACCAAGAGACCTAAGGTAACAGACGGATAGTGGGTAGGATTTCCAGGTAAGGGCCGTGAAGGGTAAACTCACTGCCAGTCCAGCAGACTCACAGGACTGATCAGAGATGGCTAAGGGTGTCTTGGCCACAGTGAGGGGTAATGAGACAAGAATAAATTCTAATCTGATTTATTTACACAATATTACCTACAGCTTATATACTACTTTTTCCCAACACACACAAATGTACAAACGTCTTGTCTATACGTGAAATCTGCAATTTTAACAATATTTGAAGTAGGCCGCGCGTCAGCTGCCGAAATGCTGAATCAATGTTCAAAGGTAGCATTGAACATCCTGGCGACTCTCAGGGACAGGACTGTAGTTGGTACAGCTCGACGGTCTCGTATGGGCCGGCTTGGCCTTGTCCTGCTTGTTGTGGCTGCGCGAGCACGCTGCGTGGTATGCCGTATTGCTGCCGTGTACTCGTACGTTGTTGGTGTGTTGTGTTGGTGACGTTGGTTGACTGCTGTGCAGGCGGTGCAGTATCCCTCCTTGCTGCACGACAATATCGAAGTCGGTTTATTACCTTTGGAGTAAAATAATATAAGATGCATGCCAAAACTATAATAATTTCCTTTTTTGGCCGTCACAAATAATCGATACTGTAATCGGTTTTGTTGAAATAAATAGCCATGTATTCTGCATGAACAGTTGCTTCCGTATAATATCTGTCGAAACTTTGTAGGTTTTTGATTTACATTGGGTCTGGTTGTTATTTTCAGCTCTAAAGAGTTGTTCTTGACAGCTACAGGAAAGCACACGAACTCTGTATTGCTGCGCAGGCAGTCTCTAAATTCATCTTCACTTAATTCGAAATAATGCTCGTTATTATAATCGAACCCTATGAATGTTTGTTAAGTCATTAAACACTCGAATGATCCGTCTGTTTTCCTCTCTGGGATCGGTGTAACGTGTATTAAGGGTATACTTTGTTACGTCGTGTATTGGGTAGTAGGTAAGCGTACACTCTTTTGTGTGTAGCATTTACATTCTTCTTAGTTTGCGTTAGTTGATCCTGAATAATCTTCAAGTTTGAAGGCAACTTGTGATTGGCGGATTTTATTATATTGCTGATGTATTTTGGTGTCAATATACTATATACACTTGCATTTACTAAATAAATATCAAGCAATCCTGTATAGTACTCCATAATTTCCGTGATATAATTATTGGCTAACTCGTAAGCTTGTATTACTTGTCTTTTAATATGATTGCTGTCAATGGTTTTTACCAGACATTGTTTTGATTCATGAATGTAGAGAAATTCCAAGCTAAACTTAATGTAGCAAATTAAGTTTAGCTTAGAATTTCTCTAGCTTTTTCTGGATTTGCTCTGCAGTTTGATTTACAGCTGTGATTGTAGATAACATTAATTTGGTTTGATGATTGGCAGAGTCTATAAGATTCTGTTGGTTACTGTTTAATGTATCTATATCCTTGTATACTTCATCTTTCTTCACTCCAAACACTGACGTTAAAAATTGACCCAAGATTCCTCTTTTCCTCATAGTATTCCTTATCTCAGTTAAGTATTCCTTTGTTGTCTCAAACTTTATTTTTTTTCTTTTAAATGATGATAACACTCATTGCACTGTGATTCATAAATCATGGCTACTCAAGCCATGGCTAATCAGTACAGAGCCTTAGAAACTGTGATGTTATTTTTGTAATTTTTTCCAAGTCTTGGTCCAAATTTCTTTTTTCGTAATCTGCTTCAACTCTAAAGGTTCCTCGATTTATAGTAGATGTTCCTATTTGCTCAACATACAATCCTGGATTTAAATTTTTTAATTAATATGTTGGCGTACTCGAAACGGTTCCCGCTAAAAGAATAATTATTGCGTATAAGCACAAATTCTTTATCCAATTGTTCGGTGACCGACTTCGTTTATGTATTGTCGTCCTTGATATATTACATTGTGTAGTTGCTTGTCTATTTTCACCCCTAGTACCAGTATCCTCTAATTCATTTACCGGCAAGGGAATCAACGTATGAGTTGATCTTTTTTGACACAGACCTGTTGATTTTTGGAGAGTTACAACTCTAACTACACCATCATTTCCTGGGTGCATTTCTTTGATTTTTTGCCAATGGCCATTTACTTGGAATTATATTATCGTCTTTTATTAAGACCACGGTTCCAGTTCTAATATTTTGGTGTTCTTGTTTCCATTTATATCTCTGCTGAAGTTGGTGTAAATAGTCTTTTGTCCAACTTTTCCAAAAGTATTTTTTCATTTTTTGAAGGTGTTTCCATCTATTTACCAGATGTTAATGTTTGAAATCGGATCTGGAATCCCTACTGCTTCTCGAACAATAAGAAAGTGGCTGGGAGTTAGTTTTATATTGCTGTTTATATCTTCGCTTTCCGCACACAATGGTCTTGTTGAATTTGGTGGAGGAACGTTGTCATTTCTTCGTATGTTAATGTCGACTCTCCTATCACTCGGCGTAAATGATATTTCACTGACGTGACGCCAGCTTCCCAGATACCACCAAAATGCGGTGATGCGGGAGGAATAAAATGCCACTGGGTGCCTATGTTTGTTACTGCGTTTTGAAATTGTGCCGATTACGTTATCTGTAAGAGTTCTTGATGTAAAAAGTTGGCTGCTCCTACGAAGTTCGTAGCACTGTCACTGTACGTATGTGATACGTGACCTCTTCGTGCCATGAACATGCGTAGCGCTGCTATAAATGTTTCTGTTACTAACTCTAGATGCATTGCCTTTGTTGCTAAGCATACAAAAACTGCTATGTATGATTATACGTCTTGTGACCTCGTCCTTTCATAGTTCTTGTTTGTATTGGTCCCGCATAATCCACTCCCGTATGGCTGAACGGGTAGGATTGCGTCACTCGAGCCCTTGATTTTTTGAGACATCATATTTGCTTTGTATCGTATGCATTTTACACATTTACCAAGTAAACTCTTAACTTTCCTTTTTCCACTAATGATCCAATACCTTTGTCGTAAATATGCTAGAGTTAATTTGTTCCCTCCATGCAATGTTTTTTGGTGAGCATCTTTTGTAATTAACGATGTTATAGGATGGTTATAAGGTATATTGGATGGTATATTGGATGTTTCTGGTCGTAAGTTAGTTCTGAGTTTTGTAATCTGCGTCCTACTTTTAGTAATCCATCCTCGTTTATAAACGGGTCTAAATTGGACAGCTTATTGTTTTCTTTAAGGGTTGATTACTGCGAATAGTTTTCAATTCCTCTTCAAATTCTTGTTGCTGTACTAACATAAGAATTCGTTTTGAGGTTATCTTTATTTCCATACACGACAATGGATTATTATTTCTATGTTTGATGGCAAATCTGTAGCAGTATAATAGTACCCTTATCATTCTATCCAAACTGGAAAATTTATCCCACATATCAATTGTCACTGTTTTAGTTGTTGACAAGTGATACAATTTGACTTCTTCATTTGGCTGTGGCGTCTTTCTTGTTATAGGAATCTTATCCGTTTTGAGCCACTGCGCAGTTTTTCTGGCTCGACGCCTCTTAAAACGATGTCTGCCGGATTATCGGCAGAGATGACATGATTCCATTGTGCGTTTGGTACTAACCGTTTTATTTCTAATACTCTATTAGCCACAAACGTTTGCCACCGATGCGGCTCTCCTCTTATCCAGCCTAAGGTTATCATTGAGTCCGTTCAACAAGATAACTCAACGTCCTTGCAGTTAAGCGCTTCCTTGACCTTATCTATTAACCCGGTCAATAGCACAGCAGCGCATAACTCAAGTCGAGGTAAAGTAGTTCTTTGTTTCTTGGGTGCTACTTTTGATTTAGCTTGTAGGCGCGCCACAGTACAGCACGTACATCTACCGCGCATTTGTCACGGCTTATCCAACAAATAGGTCGGCTTATACCACAAGTAAATCAATCTCTTACCACTCCACAACAAATCTAAGGCACTTACCTTAGGACCCAGTGTGTTCCGTCGTGGAATGAAGTCCCGGAGAGTCGACGCGCGCGCGTCGACTTACAATGACGTCCGATGTCTTCCAACACACGATTGTCCAATACCAGTCGACACATTAAAGTTCCCTTAGGAGGGCACCAAAGCTCACCAACGTAGGAAACCGTTATTTAGCAGCGTCAATCACGCCCGACAAACTCTGCATATGCTCTTTTTAGACATGCAGAAGGCCTTCGACTGTGTCCCTCGGGGGGTGATCTGGTGGGCACTGAGGTCCAAAGGGGTACCAGAAGCCTATGTTAACATAATTCGAGACATGTACCTCAATTCCGATTCCGTTGTTAAGACCGCTGTTGGCGACACTAAACCCTTCCCGATCACCGTCGGTGTACACCAGGGATCCGTCCTTAGTCCGTTCCTGTTCAGCGTGATATTAGACGTCTTGTCAGACAGCATCAAGAATTCACATGAGCAACCACCCTGGTTGCTCATGTATGCTGATGATATGGCGCTGGCAGACGCGGACAGGGAACGATTGGTGCGGCGGGTAAATGCGTGGAAGAACTCGCTTGAGAGCGGTGGTCTTAAACTCAAAGTGGCGAAGACTGTGTACATGGCCAGCAACACCACAGACCCTATGCCTGTGTGCATAGGCGGAGACAAGGTCGAGTGCACAGACCAATTTAAATACTTGGGGTCTGTGCTCCACGCGTCCGGCGACATTGATTGCGACGTTAAAGCACGCATTTCCGCAGCTTGGGCAAAATGGCGTGAGATGACAGGTGTCATTTGTGACCCCAAAATGCCGGTTAAGCTTAAGGGACAGGTCTATAAGACCATCATTAGACCTGTCCTTCTGTATGGCAGTGAGGCGTGGCCTGTGCTTGAGCGACACAAGCAGGAGCTGCGTGTCACGGAGATGAGTATGCTGCGGTGGATGTGTGGAGTTACGCGGAAAGACCGCATCAGGAACTCCCGCATTCGTGGCAGTCTCCATGTCCGTGACATAGCAGACAAACTGCAAGAGAGTCGCCTACGATGGTACGGCCACGTCTTACGTAAACCGGCATGTTACGTGGGTAACAAATGTCTTGCCATGGCGCCTCCGCCGGGCCGGAACAAGCGAGGCAGGCCAAAGAAGTGCTGGCTTGACATTGTAAGAGATGACATGCGTGCCAACAATCTCACACCACAGGATGCCAGAGATCGTGCGAAATGGAGGCGTAATAGTAGGAAAGCGGACCCCGGGCTCCAACGCGAAGGCCGCGGATGCGACCGGGATTATACGCTGAGATGATGATGATGAATCACGCCCGACAAACAATCGACAATGAAACCACGTTTCCGATTCAAATTCAACTCAATATACAGACGGCACTGTTACTGTTTATAATTCAAGTAAATACTTCAAAAGCACGGGCAACAATCGTGACAAACTATCCAAAACCGCGGCCGGTGGTATTTACTTCCCGAAAATCACTCGTCCGAAACACGCCACGCGCGCGAGGATTTCGTCAAGCTTTCTAGCAACGGACCGTTGTCGACGCGGTCTCGAAACGTTGTGTAATGGCCGCGCGTCACCATAGACAATACTAATTACGCTAGCCCGTACCGGTCGCGCATCTATCAACTCGACTAACTAACAATCGGACTCGAACGGTCCGACAATTCAATCTAAGGGCAGGCGAGAGAGTGTGGCGATCGCGCGCTTCAAGACAGAGTCCCCCACCAGGACCTCGACAAACCTGGGAACACCATCAGACCCCGGATACAATTTAACAATGCGTCCACGACGCCATCGGAGGGGTGGCAGGTTTGGGTCCTTTAACAAAACGAGGTCCCCGACTCTTGGTGGGTTCGTCTTGTCTGACAACTTAACGCGCTGTTGTAAAATGTGCAAATACTCCAGATGCCAACGGCGCCAAAAACTCTGCGTAAGCTGTTGAAGCAATTCAAATCGCGAGAGCCGTCCGGAGTTAATGTCCAAATAAGGATACTCAGGCAGGGCGTTAAGTGGTCTCCCTATCAAGAAATGGCCCGGCGTGAGGGCCTCCAAATCATTCGCGTCGGATGACAAAGGGCATAACGGACGCGAGTTGAGGACCGCCTCAACCTTACAAAATACGGTCGCGAGCTCCTCAAAAGTTAGGATAGTATCTCCAATAACGCGACGAAGGTGAGTTTTGGCGGCCTTTACAGTTGCTTCAAATATACCTCCCCAGTGGGGGCAGGACGGCGGTGAGTACTGCCATCGTACCCCTCTGCGGGAGAGTGTGGATCCGATCTCAACATTATGCTTATCTAAAAATTCACAAACTTCCTTCAAATAACGATCGGTACCCTTAAAGTTGGTCCCACAGTCGGATCGAATTAAGGACGGCAGTCCTCGACGCGAAACAAATCTGCCAAGAGCAGCGACGAACGCCTCTGTTGTGAGAGCACTAACCACCTCTAGGTGGACCGCTTTAGTAGCTAAACACACAAAAACGCACAAGTAAGCCTTCTCGGTCTTAGCGTTACGGAGACGCGAAGCTTTAACAATAAATGGTCCCGCAAAATCCTTACCAACTCCGGCAAAGGGCATCGATTCGGTGACTCGATCGGCAGGCAAATCCCCCATTTGGGGCTGCACGATGTCCGCTTTCAAGCGGTAGCACGGGAGACAACGGAAGATAACATATCGGATCACTCTCCGCGCAGACAAAATCCAAAATTCACGTTGGAGGATCGCAGTAAGAGCGTTGCATCCGGCATGTGCATTTTTCACATGGCGGTCTGCGATCAACAACTTCACCAAGGGGCCGTTCTTGGGGAGCAACAATGGATGACGAGCCCCATAGGGGAGCTTAGCATTTCTAAGCCGACCTCCGACACGCATCAAACCCTGATCATCCAAGAAAGGATTCAAGCGCCCTAAGGGTCCCTTCAGATTGGATGTGCGTTGGCGGAGGGTTTTCAACTCCGATGCAAATTCACTCTCTTGAACTATCCGCACCCAATATAGCAGAGCGTCATTGCGCTCTTGCGGTGAGAGGACCGGAGACTCAAATTTGCCACGAGGGTTACGACAGTTGTGGATGAAACGCCGTATCCAGGCGGTGACGCCGAGCAATTTATCCAAAGAGCTGTAGCGCTTAAGCAAAAACTCCGGATCTGGAGCCGCTACAGTCTCGGTGGCGTGAACATGCACCCCTGGCGTAGATGCCCCGACCACTGCGGGGGTATGGGGCCAAGAAACCTCCAGCTGTAACAACCATGGTGGACCCCACCACAGCTGGTGATTCACAAGTTCGGGTGCCTCGCAGCCGCGGGAAGCGTAGTCTGCGGGGTTCAAATCGCCAAAACCGTCCCTCAGGCAATATGGGCCTAGGGATACAAACACGGTTGACTTCCGGGAGGGATGAGACAAACTACACCCAGTCTCGGAGCAAGTTGCCGGAGAGGATGTCCGACAAGGCAGAACCAACAGCGAGGTCGCTGTCTGCCGAAGGGGGGTCTGGGACGTCCCTAAACGATCCCGTTACTACATGACCCAAAGAGGTGGATATGGCTGCAAAACCGGCTGCCTGCAAAACTCGTTTGCTTCCACGCAGCAAACGACCTAAAACATTCACACCGATCAATAAATGGATCGGGCCAGGTCGGTGGAAGTCAGGATCAGCCAGAGCCTATCCAGCCGACAATTCAACGGCAGCGTGTGGGGCTCGCACTTGCGGAAGCGGCCCGACCACCGTTTCAAAAACAATCGCCGAAGTACCGATTTTCGGCGTTGAGGAGGAGTGGGGGGAGAAGGAGAACGAAACCTGACCGATCGGATCCGAAATCCGCAGGTCTCCAACGCCCCGTACCGATTCCCTATGCGGTACAATATTTAGGCCCAACTGTCGGACGAGCCAAGTAGAAATTATGCAACCCTGGGCCCCTGAATCCAAGAGGGCACGCACTGTGACAACATCACCTTTGGGGCCCCAAACACGCACGGAGGCTGTTGGCAACAGCACAAACTCCTGTGGGGGGGTTGCGCCCGACAGTGGCATTAATGAAAACCCGGGGGGGGTGATTGCCCCCCTGGACCCCGGTTGGACTGAGTCGAAAAGATGGGAGGGGGTCGCCGAGGCCGTCGCGAGAGGGTCCCACTCCGCAACATCGGGACTCCTTCCAACACTACTCCGGGGTGTGGGCCAATAACCGTGGGCCGCATACGGGGGAACGTAACGCCCCAGTCGAGGGTAATCAATCAAGGGGGGGGAGCAGCGTACCGCCCGCCTCCCCGAGCCCCCGACGGCCACCGCTACAACCTGCGGGGGGCCCCCGCCCGTGTGCGGGGAATTTGGGGCCCTTTCGGACCCGCCACCATTGCGGTTAAAGCACAGGAGAGCGTGATGTCTCCCGCCGCAATGTGGACAAACCTTAGCCTGGGGGCATGCTGACTGGAGGTGGTCCCCCAGGCACATGTAACACCAGGCGCGTTGCTTGGCGGGGGCTTTTCGACCCGCAGTCCGGAGGCCCTCGACTTCGCGCAAGCACGCACGTCATGTCCGTCCCCCCGACAACACCGGCACCGTTTACCTGGTGCGGGGGGGGAGTCACTTCGGACAGCCGAGCATTGTTTGGTCGGACGGCGGGGTTGTCCCCTCGCCGCCACCGGACGACCCGTGCTCGTCCCCGGAGTGGGGTCGGTCAGCTGGTCCGGTACTCTGCACTCGTCCTCCAAAAAACGAAGCAAATCCGAGAAGGGGGGGAGGTACGAGGCGCTATTGCCCCCGTACCTTTGTTCAAATCGCCCCTTTACGTCTGCGGGCAATTTCGTTAGGACGATGTGCAGAAGCAGAAAAGACCACTGGTCGACCGGCAAATCCAGCCGGCGCAACGAGTGGACGGCGGTCAAGAGCGTGTTAACCAAATCCTTCCTTAGTGAGGAAACCCGCGTTGCCCTCGGTAAGGTCAAAATGGCCGCCACATGGGTGTCCGCTAGCAAGCGGACGTTTTGGTAGCGGTCCAGCAACAACTGCCGCGCGACCTGGTAGTTAGCATCGCTAACTATCAGGTGCTGGACCACTGCACTGGCTTCTCCGCGTAGGGCGGAGCGCAAATAAGCCAGTTTCTGGCTAGGGGACAAATCCTCCCTGGAGTCCACCAAGCTGTCAAACAAGTTGAAGAAGCCCATCCAAGCCGTGAGGTCCCCGTCAAAGTGGGGAATCTCCAGTGTGGGCAGTCTCCCTAACAAAGCCGGCGGGGTCGGTTTAACCTCCCCGCTCAAAGTCGGCTCTCCCCTACGGGCAGCCAGGAGCCCCTCTGCTGACTCCGTAATTTGGTCAGCCAATTCGTACGCCTGGTCGACATCCCTTTTAAAGGTCTCCACTATGGCTTCATCCGCTGGAGGGTGTTCCAAAACGTAGGCATGGAAGTCGACAACGTGTCGCTCCAACCCTTCCATGCGCGCAGGCAACCCTTCATAACGGGTCAACAAAGCCTGTACCCGATCCTGCCGAACAATCAGGGCAGCCGCACCCGCGAGCCAACGCAATGCGGCTTGAACCTCTGCCTTTGCCGTAGCAAGCGGACTGGGAGCCATTTCAAATAAAAGCCTTTAATTCAAATTAACAAATTAAATTCAATTAAAGAACGCGCGGAAAGCAACAAAAACAAGCGTAAATAACTCTATAAATTCCGCGAGACCGTGTGGGGACCAAAGCTAAGGGCAACCGTTACAAACAAAATATTAACAATGTATAAATAAAAAATATTACAAAGTATACATACAAAATATCAGTGTGCAAACGGCCTAACTTAATTGCGACACAGATCAAAACTTATAACCAAAACAAAATTATTACTACCAATTACACAATAAATCAACAAACAGAATAAAATTATTACTGTGAATTACGTAATAAATCAAACAACAAACAGAACAAAATTACGACTGTGAATTACGAGCTAAATCAAAGCATTCAAACACGAACTATTTGGTTCGTACAAATACACGAGTTGACTAGATCGACAATAACAAAACATTAGTCATAAAAATAACTCGTAATTACTGATAACCGTATGTCAATGACTCAACAATGTACCTACCGGTAGCTGTATGCTCAATAATTCAATAACAAAACGAACTAGCTACCCGGCTGTATGGCGTACTATGCCTTTGCCTTCTCCGATCGGAAGTACGGAAAGAAGGCAACCAAAAAAAGAACAATCTACCTACATTTGTTTTTACATTTTTTACTTTGTAAAATTATCGGATCCACACAGTGTATGGAGGTGGTCAGAGATATAATTTTACGAGTACCGACAACAACAAATAAAAAATCAAATTTTTACAAATTAGCCGCTGAGGGCTACCAAAATACTGGAATGTTACTCTAATTAATCAAATTAGTAATTAGGAACCACGCTCTGCTACCAAAAAGATGTAGGCGCGCCCCAGTACAGCACGTACATCTACCGCGCATTTGTCACGGCTTATCCAACAAATAGGTCGGCTTATACCACAAGTAAATCAATCTCTTACCACTCCACAACAAATCTAAGGCACTTACCTTAGGACCCAGTGTGTTCCGTCGTGGAATGAAGTCCCGGAGAGTCGACGCGCGCGCGTCGACTTACAATGACGTCCGATGTCTTCCAACACACGATTGTCCAATACCAGTCGACACATTAAAGTTCCCTTAGGAGGGCACCAAAGCTCACCAACGTAGGAAACCGTTATTTAGCAGCGTCAATCACGCCCGACAAACAATCGACAATGAAACCACGTTTCCGATTCAAATTCAACTCAATTTACAGACGGCACTGTTACTGTTTATAATTCAAGTAAATACTTCAAAAGCACGGGCAACAATCGCGACAAACTATCCAAAACCGCGGCCGGTGGTATTTACTTCCCGAAAATCACTCGTCCGAAACACGCCACGCGCGCGAGGATTTCGTCAAGCTTTCTAGCAACGGACCGCTGTCGACGCGGTCTCGAAACGTTGTGTAATGGCCGCGCGTCACCATAGACAATACTAATTACGCTAGCCCGTACCGGTCGCGCATCTATCAACTCGACTAACTAACAATCGGACTCGACCGATAAAACGAGCGCGAACATAGCTTGTAGTAATGTTACGTAGTAATCGTTGTTTATCCTTACACGGCTATATACAACCGCTCCGTAAGCTTTTTTAGATGCATCGCAAAAACCAAATAACTCGATTTTTGTTTTGTTTGTCGTATGGCACCACCGAGGAACTTTAATTTTCTCTATGTCTTTGAGATGTTTTTGGATTCCAATCCATTTTTTCTGAACCATGTCATCCACTGGTTGATCCCATTCGAACCCGTTTGTCCACAGTTCTTGTATAGGTTAGTAATTTTGTATACGCGCCCCAGTAAAGCACGTACATCTACCGCGCATCTGTCACGGCTTATTCAACAAACAAGGTCGGCTTACAACACAAGTAAAATCAATCTCCGATCACATTCTAGTAAATCTACGGGACTTACCTGGGACTCAGTGTGCTCCGTCGAGAAGTGATGTCCGGCGAGGTCGACGCGCGCGCCGACCTTACAATGACGTCCGATGTCTTCAAATTCGCTGACTGTCCCATACCAGTCTGCACACCAAGTTCCCTTAACAGGCACCAAAGCTCACCAACGTAAGAAGTTATTTAACAGTGTCAAACACGCCCGACAAAGATCGCCAATGAAACCACGTTTCCGATTCAAATTCAACTCAATTTACAGACGCACTGTTACGTTTTATAGTTCAAATAAACACTTCAAAACCCGGGCAACAATCGCGACAAACTATACAAGACACGCCGGTGGTATATCTAATTTCCCGAAAATCATTCGACCGAACATGCGACGCACGCGATGATTATTCGTCAAGAGGTTCAAGCAACGGCCCCGTACGCGGCGGGTTCCCAACACGTTGTTATTTTCAAGCAACGACCGCTGCCGGCGCGGTTCCAAAAACGTTGTTATATTTCAAGTTCAAGCAACGGACCTTCTCCCGGCGAGGTCGCAAGACGTTGTCAAAAGTTCAAGCAACGACCGCCCCGGTGCGGTCCCAAAACGTTGATTTATATTTAAAGTTCAAGCAACGGACCCCGTACGCGACGGGGTCGCAAGACGTTGTGACAATAGTGCGGCACCGTTCACCACAGATAATACTAAATTACGCTCATTCCTACGGGTCGCGCCGTCGATCAAACTCGACTAACTAACAATCGGACTTAGCCGACGAACTAGCGTAAACAAATTTTATTTTAATTATTGTTGGTGCCAACCAACCTAGAGGATCAAATATTTTCGCAACTTCCGAAATGATAAAATGAAATGAAATGAAATCGTTTATTAAGCAAGTAGGATCACCGATCACTTTTACACGTCATGTTTTTTTTTTTTTTAACTAGATGAAGCCGGCATTTCCTAACTGACTACCTCTGAGAAGAAATAGCCGAAACAAACTCAGGGATCATCGTCTTTTTTCAAGTCCAGACATTAAAAATGAAAATGTTTACAATTACCTTATAATTACGCATATTGCTTAATAACAATGTTTACGCTAGTTTATCGATCGGGTCCGATTGTTAGTTAGTCGAGTTGTTAGATCCCCGACCGGTACGGGCTAGCGTAATTAGTATTGTCTATGGCGACGCGCGGCCGCCATTATTATAACACAACGTTTTGGGACCGCGCCGGCAGCGGCCGTTGCTTGAACTTCTTGACGAAATCCTCGCGTGCGTGGCGCGTTCGGACGAGTGAATTTCGGGAAAAACAACGTGTTGGGACCGCGCCGACAGCGGCCGTTGCTTGAACTCTTGACGAAATCCTCGCGTGCGTGGCGCGTTCGGACGAGTGAATTTCGGGAATAAATACCACCGGCCGCGTTTTGTATAGTTTGTCGCGGTTGTTGCCCGTGTTTTGAAGTATTTACTTGAACTATAAAACGTACCAGTGCCGTCTGTAAATTGAGTTGAATTTGAATCGGAAACGTGTTTTCATTGGCGATCTTTGTCGGGCGTGATTGACACTGCTAAATAACTTCTTACGTTGGTGAGCTTTGGTGCCCTATTAAGGGAACTTGGTGTCTCCACTGGTATGGGACAGTCAGCGAATTGGAAGACATCGGACGTCATCGTAATCGACGCGCGCGCGTCAATTCTCCGGGCTTCACTTCGCGACGGAGCACACTGGGTCCCAGGTAAGTACCTTAGCTTTATTAGAGTGTGGTCGGAGATTAATTTACTTGTGGTGTAGGCCGACCTTGTTTGTTGGATAAGCCGTGACAAATGCGCGGTAGATGTACGCGCTTTGCTGGGGCGGGTATACATCGTTTGGTAGCAGAGCGTGGTTTCTAATTACTAATTTGATTAATTAGAGTATCATTCCAGTATTTTGGTAGCCTTCAGAAGCTAATTTGCAAAAATTTGATTTTTTATTGGTTGTTGTCGGTACTCGTAAAATTATATCTCTGACCACCTTCATACATTGTGTGGATCCGATATTTTACAAAGTAAAAAATGTGAAAACAATTGTAGGTAGATTGTTTTATTTTTGGTTCATTTCTTTCCGTTCAGAGGAACGGAGGAGGTAAAGGCATGATACGCCATACAGCCAGTTATGTTTACGAGTAATGTTTTGTTATTGTTGACTCGATTATCTTGTGTATTTGTACGAACCAAATAGTTCGCTTTGTTGTTGAATTATTGAGCCACAGTTACCAGTAGGTACATTGTTGAATTTTGAGCTACGGATAAATAATTACGAGTTATTTTTATGACTAATGTTTTGTTATTGTTTTAGTCAACTCGTGTATTGTACGAACCAGATAGTTCGTGTTTGAATGTTTTGATTTAGCTCGTAATTCACAGTCGTAATTTTGTTCTGTTTATTGTTCGATTTATTACGTAAGTCACAGTAATAATTTAATTCTGTTTATTTGTTGACTTATTGTGTAATTGGTAGTAATAATTTTGTTTTGGTAATAAGTTTGGATCTGTGTCGCAGTTAAGTTAGGCCGTTTGCACACTGATATTTTGTATGTATAGTTTGTAATATTTTTTATTTGTACATGTTAGTGTTTTGTTTGTAACGGTTGCCCTTAGCTTGGTCCCCACACGGTCTCGCGGAATTTATTGAGTTATTTACGCTTGTTTTTGTTGCGTTCCGCGCGTTCTTTAATTGAATTTAATTTGTTAATTTGAATTAAAGGCTTTTATTTGAAATGGCTCCCAGTCCGCTTGCTACGGCGAAGGCAGAGATTCAATCCGCATTGCGTTGGCTCGCGGGTGCGGCCGCCCTGATTGTTCGGCCGGATCGGGTACAGGCTTTGTTGACCCGTTATGAAGGGTTGCCTGCGCGCATGGAAGGCTTGGAGCGACATGTTGTCGACTTCCATGCGTACGTTTTGGAACACCCTCCAGCGGATGAAGCCATAGTGGAGACCTTTAGAAGGGATGTCGACCAGGCGTACGAATTGGCTGACCAAATTACGGAGTCAGCAGAAGGGCTCCTGGCTGCCCGTAGGGGAAAGCCGACTTGGAGCGGGGAGGTTAAACCGACCCCGCCGGCTTTGTTAGGGAGATTGCCTACATTGGAGATTCCCCACTTTGACGGGGACCTCACGGCTTGGATGGGCTTCATCAACCTGTTTGACAGCTTGGTGGACTCCCGGGAGGATTTGTCCCCCAGCCAGAAACTGGCTTATTTGCGCTCCGCCCTCCGCGGAGAAGCCAGTGCAGTGGTCCAGCACCTGATAGTCAGCGATGCTAACTACCAGGTTGCGCGGCAGTTGTTGCTGGACCGCTACCAAAATGTCCGCTTGCTAGCGGACACCCATGTGGCAGCCATTTTGGCCTTACCGAAGGCAACGCGGGTTGCCTCACTAAGGAAGGATTTGGTCAACCCGCTCTTGACCGCCCTCCACTCGTTGCGCCGGCTGGATTTGCCGGTCGACCAGTGGTCTTTTCTGCTTCTGCACATCGTCCTAACGAAATTGCCCGCAGACGTAAAGGGGCGATTTGAGCAAAGGTACGGGGGCAATAGCGCCTCGTACCTCCCCCCTTCTCGGATTTGCTTCGTTTTTTGGAGGACGAGTGCAGAGTACTGGACCAGCTGACCGACCCCACGCCGGGGACGGGCACGGGTCGTCCGGTGGCGGCGAGGGGACAACCCCGCCGTCCGTCCAAACAATGCTCGGCTGTCCGAAGTGACTCCCCCCCCGCACCAGGTAAACGGTGCCGGTGTTGTCGGGGGGACGGACATGAAGTGCGTGCTTGCGCGAAGTTCGAGGGCCTCCGGACTGCCGGACGAAGAGCCCTCGCCAAGCAACGCGCCTGGTGTTACTTGTGTCTGGGGGACCACCGCCAGTCAGCGTGCCCCCAGACTAAGGTTTGTCCACATTGCGGCGGGAGACATCACGCTCTCCTGTGCTTGAACCGCAATGGTGGCGGGTCCGAAAGGGCCCCAAATTCCCCGCACACGGGCGGGGGCCCCCCGCAGGTTGTAGCGGTGGCCGTCGGGGGCTCGGGGAGGCGGGCGGTACGCTGCTCCCCCCCCTTGATTGATTACCCTCGACTGGGGCGTTACGTTCCCCCGTATGCGGCCCACTGTTATTGACCCACACCCCGGAGTAGTGTTGGAAGGAGTCCCGATGTTGCGGAGTGGGACCCTCTCGCGACGGCCTCGGCGACCCCCTCCCATCTTTTCGACTCAGTCCAACCGGGGTCCAGGGGGGCAATCACCCCCCCCGGGTTTTCATTAATGCCACTGTCGGGCGCAACCCCCCCACAGGAGTTTGTGCTGTTGCCAACAGCCTCCGTGCGTGTTTGGGGCCCCAAAGGTGATGTTGTCACAGCGCGTGCCCTCTTGGATTCAGGGGCTCAGGGTTGCATAATTTCTACTTGGCTCGTCCGACAGTTGGGCCTAAATATTGTACCGCATAGGGAATCGGTACGGGGCGTTGGAGACCTGCGGATTTCGGATCCGATCGGTCAGGTTTCGTTCTCCTTCTCCCCCCACTCCTCCTCAACGCCGAAAATCGGTACTTCGGCGATTGTTTTTGAAACGGTGGTCGGGCCGCTTCCGCAAGTGCGAGCCCCACACGCTGCCGTTGAATTGTCGGCTGGATAGGCTCTGGCTGATCCTCACTTCCACCGACCTGGCCCGATCCATTTATTGATCGGTGGGAATGTTTTAGGTCGTTTGCTGCGTGGAAGCAAACGAGTTTTGCAGGCAGCCGGTTTTGCAGCCATATCCACCTCTTTGGGTCATGTAGTAACGGGATCGTTTAGGGACGTCCCAGACCCCCCTTCGGCAGACAGCGACCTCGCTGTTGGTTCTGCCTTGTCGGACATCCTCTCCGGCAACTTGCTCCGAGACTGGGTGTAGTTTGTCTCATCCCTCCCGGAAGTCAACCGTGTTTGTATCCCTAGGCCCATATTGCCTGAGGGACGGTTTTGGCGATTTGAACCCCGCAGACTACGCTTCCCGCGGCTGCGAGGCACCCGAACTTGTGAATCACCAGCTGTGGTGGGGTCCACCATGGTTGTTACAGCTGGAGGTTTCTTGGCCCCATACCCCCGCAGTGGTCGGGGCATCTACGCCAGGGGTGCATGTTCACGCCACCGAGACTGTAGCGGCTCCAGATCCGGAGTTTTTGCTTGAGCGCTACAGCTCTTTGGATAAATTGCTCGGCGTCACCGCCTGGATACGGCGTTTCATCCACAACTGTCGTAACCCTCGTGGCAAATTTGAGTCTCCGGTCCTCTCACCGCAAGAGCGCAATGACGCTCTGCTATATTGGGTGCGGATAGTTCAAGAGAGTGAATTTGCATCGGAGTTGAAAACCCTCCGCCAACGCACATCCAATCTGAAGGGACCCTTAGGGCGCTTGAATCCTTTCTTGGATGATCAAGGTTTGATGCGTGTCGGAGGTCGGCTTAGAAATGCTAAGCTCCCCTATGGGGCTCGTCATCCATTGTTGCTCCCCAAGAACGGCCCCTTGGTGAAGTTGTTGATCGCAGACCGCCATGTGAAAAATGCACATGCCGGATGCAACGCTCTTACTGCGATCCTCCAACGTGAATTTTGGATTTTGTCTGCGCGGAGAGTGATCCGATATGTTATCTTCCGTTGTCTCCCGTGCTACCGCTTGAAAGCGGACATCGTGCAGCTCCAAATGGGGGATTTGCCTGCCGATCGAGTCACCGAATCGATGCCCTTTGCCGGAGTTGGTACGGATTTTGCGGGACCATTTATTGTTAAAGCTTCGCGTCTCCGTAACGCTAAGACCGAGAAGTCTTACTTGTGCGTTTTTGTGTGTTTAGCTACTAAAGCGGTCCACCTCGAGGTGGTTAGTGCTCTCACGACAGAGGCGTTCGTCGCTGCTCTTGGCAGATTTGTTTCGCGTCGCGGACTGCCGTCCTTAATTCGATCCGACTGTGGGACCAACTTTAAGGGTACCGATCGTTATTTGAAGGAAGTTTGTGAATTTTTAGATAAACATAATGTTGAGATCGGATCCACACTCTCCCGCAGAGGGGTACGATGGCAGTACTCACCGCCGTCCTGCCCCCACTGGGGAGGTATATTTGAAGCTACTGTAAAGGCCGCCAAAACTCACCTTCGTCGCGTTATTGGAGATAGTATCCTAACTTTTGAGGAGCTCGCGACCGTATTTTGTAAGGTTGAGGCGGTCCTCAACTCGCGTCCGTTATGCCCTTTGTCATCCGACGCGAATGATTTGGAGGCCCTCACGCCGGGCCATTTCTTGATAGGTAGACCACTTATCGCCCTGCCTGAATATCCTTATTTGGACATTAACTCCGGACGGCTCTCGCGATTTGAATTGCTTCAACAGCTTACGCAGAGTTTTTGGCGCCGTTGGCATCTGGAGTATTTGCACATTTTACAACAGCGCGTTAAGTGGTCAGACAAGACGAACCCACCAAGAGTCGGAGACCTCGTTTTGTTAAAGGACCCAAACCTGCCACCCCTCCGATGGCGTCGTGGACGCATTGTTAAATTGTATCCGGGGTCGGATGGTGTTCCCAGGTTTGCCGAGGTCCTGCCGAGGTGGGGGACTCTGTCTTGAAGCGCGCGATCGCCACACTCTCTCGCCTGCCCTTAGATTGAATTGTCGGACCGTTTGTTACTGTCCGGGGCGGGGGGATGTTTACGCTAGTTTATCGATCGGGTCCGATTGTTAGTTAGTCGAGTTGTTAGATCCCCGACCGGTACGGGCTAGCGTAATTAGTATTGTCTATGGCGACGCGCGGCCGCCATTATTATAACACAACGTTTTGGGACCGCGCCGGCAGCGGCCGTTGCTTGAACTTCTTGACGAAATCCTCGCGTGCGTGGCGCGTTCGGACGAGTGAATTTCGGGAAAAACAACGTGTTGGGACCGCGCCGGCAGCGGCCGTTGCTTGAACTCTTGACGAAATCCTCGCGTGCTTGGCGCGTTCGGACGAGTGAATTTCGGGAATAAATACCACCGGCCGCGTTTTGTATAGTTTGTCGCGATTGTTGCCCGTGTTTTGAAGTATTTACTTGAACTATAAAACGTACCAGTGCCGTCTGTAAATTGAGTTGAATTTGAATCGGAAACGTGTTTTCATTGGCGATCTTTGTCGGGCGTGATTGACACTGCTAAATAACTTCTTACGTTGGTGAGCTTTGGTGCCCTATTAAGGGAACTTGGTGTGTCGACTGGTATGGGACAGTCAGCGAATTGGAAGACATCGGACGTCATCGTAATCGACGCGCGCGCGTCGATTCTCCGGGCTTCACTTCGCGACGGAGCACACTGGGTCCCAGGTAAGTACCTTAGCTTTATTAGAGTGTGGTCGGAGATTAATTTACTTGTGGTGTAGGCCGACCTTGTTTGTTGGATAAGCCGTGACAAATGCGCGGTAGATGGGCGCGCTGTACTGGGGCGCGTCTACAAACAATGCTTAACAAAGCGAACAGCTCAGTCCCAAGCTTTTTTGTCTTCTAAATAATCTGTGATTTTATAATACCCCTTTTTGCAAAGTTCGGCCTTTATATACTTTTTAAATCGTTTAATGGGTAAGTTTCGAATGTCTATGGGAAGCTTGTTGTAAAAATGTATACATTGACCCATGAACGAGTTGCCTACTCTGTGGAGACGAGTGTGATGTACAGCAAGATTGTGTTTGTTCCTGGTATTTATATTACTTAAATTCTACTAGACTACTTAGATTCTACTAATGCATACAAAACCGGGCTAAACTTAAAAAAAAAATCCCCCTAAAAAAATAAATATTATTTCACAAAAAGAGGTAACTTAATAAACGTGCGTTAAACACCCTTCGCCTGCCGCCCGCGGGGGGGCGGGCGGCAGGGCACGCGGCACGTGTTCGCATCGCTATTCGCTCATAATAATACCGGTGTTGTCACTTTTTAAAAATTACCAAATTTCGGGGAAATTGGAATTAATTCGCGGGAAAAAAAGATTATTTCAAAATTCATTTGTATTGGTACCATGATGAATACGTAAAATTTTATATTATATTTGGTCATGTGTTTACCTAACCTTTATTATCCTTATGGGTCGGACAGGGTTTTTTTAACTAAAATTCAGAGGTGGACATTCTGACTCTAGCTTCACAGTATACAGTATTATACTGTGAAGCTAGAGTCAGAATGTCCACCTCTGAATTTTTCTCTAAGAGAATCTCTAGGACCAAGGTACAACCTTGGTCCTAGAGATTCTCTGGCTCGAACAGCCCTTTTCTGTAAAACAAAGATGGTATTGATGTCCGCACAAGTTCCCCAGAGAAGAATCCCATAAGTCATAAGACTATCAAAATAACTAAAATAAACAATTCTGGCTGTATCCACATCAGTTATCTGTCGAATTTTCTTAACAGCAAAGGCGGCGGAACTGAGTCTACCCCATTGCAACTTGGCGTCAATAGTCAATCCAAGAAAAACCTCTTTGTAGATTTCTTATTTTCCATTATAGTTCTTCGGAAATAAAAACTGTCTTCACGTATGCCCAATGACTTTCTTGTCTCATATAAAGGTAGTTTGAGCATCTCGTCGTTATGATCTTCCACAGGTATGTTATCAAGTAGTTCTAGACTATTTGATGACCATTTCCTAAGTTTAAATTCGCCTTTGTTTAACATATTTATAAACTGACTGTGATTCCTTAGCTGAACTCTCCTGGGACTCTCCAAATAAGATATCATCTATGTAAAAGTCTTCTAATATAGCTTTACTTGCGATTGGGTAATTATCTTGTTCATCTATCGCAATCCGTTGTAATGTACGTACCGCTAGATAGGGGGCACTCGTTGTACCATAAGTGATTGTTGTAAGTTCGTATTCAGTAATACTTTCTTTAGGTGTGAACCTCCATAATATTCTTTGATATGGAAAGTCTAATTCACTGATTTTTATAAAACGGTACATCTACATTATGTCTGCCATAAAAGCCACCTTATGCTTCCGCCATCGTAAAAGTATAGTAGATAAGTCTTGTTGTAATCGTGGGCCTTTAAACATATTGTCATTAAGGCTCATTTTCGTGCTACTTTTGCTACTTGCATCACATACTACACGTAGTTTCGTAGTAAGTGAATCTTCTTTATTTACATGCCGTTAATATTTACATGACGTTAATATTTACATGACGTTAATATTTACATGACGTTAATATTTACTGACGTTAATACTTACAATTTACAGTAACAAGGAATCGCCTTAATTGTTTGGGTTCCTTACACAAAGTACTTGTCCTACCATCACCTATATCCCTAAGTTCTTGCTTTTTTTTTCTTTGTTTTGAAAAATATTGTCAGGAATGGATAGAATAATGACCAGGAGGGCTACTGCACGCTTGGAGGAATCTAAGCTACAGTTAGCATTAACGGAACTTCAGAAATATAAGGGTTTGTGTGAGGAACTGAAACGGGAACAGGATGACAATGAGAGGGAAGTACTTAATATTTTAAACAATAACACGAAGCTCAAGAGTGAGATGGCTGAAATGCATAATCAGCTAATTACCATTAGTGAGGAACGGGATAAGCTTCAACGTACTGTAGACAGCTTTGACCAGTGTAGCAATGAGTTTGATATCACAGTCAAATGCAACACTGAGCTAAAATCTAGGCTAAGCGAAGCCCACGACACCATCGACAGGCTGGAGAGTGCTAGCCGGAGACTCCAGACAGCGCAGACTCATGCTCTGTTTGATGAACTGGTTGGTACCACTCCGTTGCATTCTGCCAACTCAATCTTGGGCAACATAAACAGTAATAATAACATTGAGACAATTGATCTTACTTGTGATAATAGTATAAGATCAAACCCTGAAGTTAAATTTGTAAATAGTAGTAAAAATAAGTTAAAAAAATACATTAAAATAAATAAAATTATTAGAAAAACCCAGAAATTAATTAAAAATCACAAAAATACTTTTTCAAAAAGCTTCAATGCATTAAAAAGTTCTCAAAAATTAAAAGAAACAATTAGTGGGCATAGTATAAAGTTAGAAAGCATTAAAAATAATTATGAGGCTGAAATTCAACAATTACAGTCAGAGACTCTCTGCTTACAGGATTCCTTGAATAGTGTTATATCTAAATATGAGATTTCTCAAAAGGAAATAGGAGAGTATATTCTGGCAATGAACAGTCTGGTGGAACAGTGTAGTGAGAATGAGAGAATGTTTAACTCCTTAACAAACAATCTTACACCTGATTGTAATCATGATCCATCAGGCTGTTCACGGTCAGCTGTCTCAAATGAGTCTCCTCCATCAGTGACTCATACTGTGGAGTTGTTTGACAGTCTCAGCAGTACTTCCCTCGCCACACCAAACACAGAAGAATTAATAATAACAAATAAAATGTTAAACAATAAAAACAAAATATTGATGTACTGCGATGAAATGGGTAAAAATATGGGTCATACACTACAACACCATTTAAATGACCAAGTAGTCAATTATTGTATGCCTGAAGCATCTTATAGTCAAATTATAGATAAAGTTATAAGTGGTAATTACAGTCCATCCACAAATATTGTTATTTTGATTGGGAGAAGGGGAAATGCAAATAGTGTAAAGATAAAGAAATATTTTGAAAATCTGGCCTCATTAAATGTAAACAAAATAGTTTTGTTTGCCTTTCCTTATGGCAATGGCCTGTCACAGACCGAAAACAGAATTAGATATAGATGTAATATGACATTACAAACTATGACATTGTATAATGAAAAATTTGAATTTATTGACTCTAATGCACTCATTAGTCAAAATTATTTTACGACCAAAGATAACTATTATCTTTGTAATTTTTTAAATAGACAGGTAGCAGAATCGCTATCATACTATATATATAAGTCAGCCAAGTGTTTGGCTAACTATGCTGCTTCTATTGAGCAGTTAAGTAATACACTTAGTGGTAATGAGCAGAGCTTGGAATTTGTTCCAAGTTATTTAAATTACAATTTGAGACAATAGAGTCAACCTCTAGCACTATTTTGAATAATGAATTAGACATGTACCCATTATCAAGGGACATTGAGACAATAGAGTTGAACTCTAGCAGAGATGTGAACCTAGAAACATTAATATCACACCCAATAAATTTTAATTTTCAAAATATAATCAATAATAATAACCTTAAAATTGTTCATCAAAATATACAGGGTGTGATAAATAAACAATTAGAATTGGAGTTGTTCATGAACTGTAGTTATATTGATATTGTTTGTCTTACTGAACATTGGTTAAAAGCCCATCAGTTCATGTTCAGCTTTAATAACCATCAGATTGGTAGCTCATTCAGCAGAGTGAATATGATAAGGGGTGGCTCCCTAATAATTGTTCGCAACAATATCAAATTTAAAGAACGGGCTGATATTGTAAGCCTCTCTGTTGAGCGAGTTATTGAAATTGCTTGCATCGAGCTCGAGCGGTTCATTGTAATAAGTGTCTACAGGCCCCCATGTGCTTCCTATGATATTTTTGGAAAATATATGGAGGAAGTTTTATTAAAGACTTGTCACAGTAACAAAACAGTTGTTGTCTGTGGAGACTTCAACATTAATATTCTAGAGAAATCAGCTACAGTGAATGAATTTATCTCATTATTCAAGTCCTATAATTTGTACGCAAGATTCTTTGAGCCGACTAGAATAACTGCCACAAGTGCCACCTGTTTAGACAACATCTTTACTAACCTAAGACCTTCTGACCATTTAATTTTAAATGAGTTAGACTTTGATCACTGTGGCCAGTTAGTTACTTTTCCTCAGAAGAGTGAAGTCAGAGCTCAAAGAAAACTTGTGAGTTTTGTTCCTGTAAATGAAAATCGTTTAGGACAATTTAAAAATAATTTAATTGAAAAGCTACCGGGCTTGCCTCATCACACCAACCCGGATCATGCATATAGTATACTATTTAACTTGATTAATTGTGAATTTATGAAAGTTTTCACAAAAAAAAACATTGCCTGTTAGCGACCGCATTATATTTAGTGACTGGGCAACCCCAGGTATTTATAAAAGCAGGGAAAAAATGTATGAATTGTATCAGGAAAAAACATATAACCATGATGTAGCTTTTCAAGAATTCGTTAAAAAATATTCAAAAACTTTTAAGAGAGCCTGTTCCTCAGCAAAAGCCATACACATTAAAAATAAAATAAAATCTTCTAGAAATAAAATCAAAACAACTTGGCAAATTATAAATTCTGAAACTGGAAGAACCAAAGTACAAAATCGCGATTTCCATCTTAAAATTAACGATGAAGATATAAAGGCGGACTTGGAGGTAGCAACTGAGTTTGAGAATTTTTTTACTAGTATTCCAATAATAACAACAAAAACTTTGTCTTCTTCCTCCACTTCTGCCTACGCCATACTAAAAGAATGTGTTCCGGAATGTGACAAGCACTTTGAATTTGCGTTTGCGACTGCTAAAGACATTATAGAATCTTTTAAGGATCTTGATGTAAAAAAAACTGCCGATCATTGGGGTTTGTCAGTATATACTGTAGCTTCAATAATAGATGTTATCGCACCTTTCTTAGCAATTGTTTTTAATTCTTGTGTCACATCTGGTATATTTCCTGATTTGATGAAACTTAGCAAAGTAATTCCACTGTTCAAATCTGGTAGTACAACTGATCCCACGAATTTTCGGCCAATTTCTATATTACCAACTTTGAGCAAAATTTTTGAAAAATTAATTTTGAAACAGTTGTTGAGACATTTCAACTTATATAATTTATTGCACGTGAAACAATTTGGTTTTACAAAGGGTCGTTCAACTACCGATGCGGGCGTGGCGTTGCTAAAGAACATATTTGGGGCCTGGGAGGAATCGCAAGATGCTCTTGGTATTTTTTGTGATTTGTCCAAGGCCTTTGATTGCGTACATCATGATACTCTTATTAGGAAACTGTACCATTATGGTTTAAGGGACAGAGCTCTCGACCTTCTGACTTCTTATCTGAATAATCGAATTCAGAGGGTTGATGTTAATGGCAACAAATCTGCAGGATCTGAGGTCACCATGGGCGTTCCGCAGGGCTCAATTCTAGGTCCTTTCTTGTTTTTAATTTATATTAATGACTTACCTCATCACGTGAGGGATAATCACAACATAGTATTGTTCGCGGATGACACTTCTCTTATTTTTAAAGTCAAGCGTCAGCTAGCAAATTTTGACGAAGTTAACAATGCACTTTCGAAAGTTGTCCATTGGTTTAATGTAAATAACCTTCTTTTGAATGAAAAAAAAACTAAATTCATTAAATTTTCTACGCCAAATGTCAGGCAGTTAAGTACCAATGTAGTGTGCTGAATGGAGTAGAGTTGATCCCTGTCGAGTCGACAGTTTTTCTTGGATTGACTATTGACTCCAAGTTACAATGGGGTCCTCACATTGAGAAGCTGTCGGGTAGACTCAGTTCTGCCGCTTATGCTGTTAAGAAAATTAGACAGATAACTGATGTGAATACAGCCAGAATTGTTTATTTTAGTTATTTTCATAGTCTTATGACTTATGGGATTCTTCTCTGGGGAACTTGTGCGGACATCAATACCATCTTTGTTTTACAGAAAAGGGCTGTTCGAGCCATCTACAACCTTGGTCCTAGAGATTCTCTTAGAGAAAAATTCAGAGAGGTGAACATTCTGACTGTAGCTTCGCAATATATATTTGAAAATCTGTATGTACATAAAAATATATCTAATTTTAAGAAAATAAGCGATGTTCATAATATAAATACCAGGAACAAACACAATCTTGCTGTACATCACACTCGTCTCCACAGAGTAGGTAACTCGTTCATGGGTCAATGTATACACTTTTACAACAAGCTTCCCATGGACATTCGAAACTTACCCATTAAACGATATAAAACCTATATAAAGGCCAAACTTTGCAAAAAGGGGTATTATAAAATCTCAGATTATTTAGAGGATAGAGAGGCTTGGGACTGAGCTGCTCGCTCTGTTAAGCATTGTTATTAAGCAATATGCGTAATTATAACGTAAATTATTGTAAACATTTTCATTTTTAATGTCTGGACTTTAAAAAAGACGATGATCCCTGAGTTTGTTTCGGCTATTTCTTCTCAGAGGTAGTCAGTTAGGAAATGCCGGCTTCATCTAGTTTAAAAAAAAAAAAAAAAAAGAAGAAAAAAAAAACATATGACGTGTAAAAGTGATCGGTGATCCTGCTTGCTTAATAAACGATTTCATTTCATTTCATTTCATTTCATTTCATTTCATTTCATTTCATTTCATTTCATTACATGACGTTAATACTTACATGACGTTAATATTTACATGACGTTAATATTTACATGACGTTAATATTTTGGGCAGAAATGAAACATATCATAAGCATAACATAAACATTTTATTTAAATATTTCCATAAGTTGAATCATTATAATATAATACAATGCAAACTAGACGCGTCTCCGCGATCTGCCTTCTCTCCAATATACATATAAACCGAAACTATATGCTTTTATACAAATGAACTCCTACTCATATCCTCGGATCCACGTTAACTAAGGCAATTACTATTTTATACAACACACGCTAGTATACCATACTCACCGCACAGAGGGTTCATCGCCACAGACAGCGGTCTCTACTGAGCCGATCCAATAACGGCGAAAACGAAACCCGGAGAAATCTATATGGACTACTGACAACCAAATATCTAAATCTAACAGAAAATAATTACGCAACATAAAACAATACAATAATAAATTGAATTACATATTTTATCAAAATAATATTTTTTTTACAATGTGTCCAATTTGAATACTATTAATTTACTAGCTATCATAATATAATTTAACATAAAAATCCATTTCCTAAAGACGTTGAGTACAAAGAGCGATAACTAAGAAAAATATTAATGGAACGAGTGAGTTTTATAATATAATAACACAGCTAGTGACGTTATTGTATATGAGCGGCACTGCCGGCCCGATACCTCTAGCATGTCTGTACATCTAAATACATTCCTTACTTAATCGTATCTAGTACTGAGGCCCACTTGCATCACACGCAAAGTTTATTGCACGCATCTGGTACCTCCAACAGAATGAGAGAAATAGAAGGATGTTATAAATTAGTTCAGCACTAAACAAGTATGTGGTTCAAGTAGTCCTGAGATGCCATAAACGCGATACAATTCATGAAGTTACATTCCCCTGACGCGACCGACCACTTGGTAGTGGACTACAGATAGTAAAGTCTTTTGCTAGTATTTAGTCACAACTTACATTAGCGAAAACCTGAGAAATCTATGATAGTTGTAATCAATATCTACTCGCGCAGAACACCATCACAGAGCGCTCAGAACTGCTGTCAGTATCAATATTAAACATTTGTTGGTAAAGTTTACGAGTGCAGTTCTTCACGTCAAATCCTATTGAGCATGTTAACGATTTTCTCACAACATGGAATTGCAACTGGAACATTAGATTTATAAGTTGCCACTGCTTCAGCTTCGGTTTCCATATCACCATAGTAATGAACGTAACTTGCAGTGTGTTTCCAGCCCGCACGGCCGGCTATATGCCGCTCTGTTCATATGGACCGGGATCGCCCTCTAGTGTGGACGGGTCGTATATCCCGCTCTGAAAACACAAATATAACAGATGAAACTGTCCTCAACTGTGAGGAAAATACGAAAAGCGCAAACTTTAGTGTTGGAACGGGCCTCAGACCTGGTCAAAACAGTTTAGTGGGCGAAAATGTTTTGATAAATTGATCTCATTAATATTGAGCACAGTCTTGTCTAGGCCTGTGCAAGATCTGCCAAACATCTATGACTGATTTATTAATACTCACTACGTTGATGAACATTCAATGTCATTACTGACAGTTTTGCTTTCTACGTTTAGGAGAGGCTGACACATGACATGTGATAACTCAGTCTTTTACGGACATAGTCAACTCATAGTCCTATAATACAAATACCTTACGGCTAATGTCCGTTGGGCAGGCTCTCCGCTCCCTAGCAGCATGTGACAACGACAATGTGTTTACAATGGCATATTTATATTTTCTACAGTACAAATACAACAGAAAACTCATAGATTGAAATAGAAGAAGAAAAGATATTATTCCCGATCGTAAAGAATCAAGGTTTAGAAAATCAGAGTTTTAATTAGAGATGGCATGTTTCGTTTAAGACTTTCAAATGCAACACTAACAATTACCAGTGTACGTCTGTAACACCGGTGACTTTTTTAAATAATTGTAAATTAAATGTTGTCATACTAAATAGAAACTTCTTATGTGGCATTGCTTGACAAAAAGTTCCGTTCCTTAATATTGAACGACAGGTGTATTACAGATCGGGAATATTCTTTGAAGTTCACTCGCGCCCAACATCAATAACACGTTAAGTACTAAATTAATTCAAAATATTATTCTGATTTTGTTTTCTCAGTATTTAAATGTCAAATGATATTGTTATTCTTTTGAGTGCGGCGGAGGACAAAGCTACGATGTTGTTAAAATATAAGTACAGTTTACATCAGATTAGAAATCGTTTTAGATTAGGTTTCATCAAAGGGAAGGCAAACTAGCTAGATCACCTGCGTAGGTGATGTAGTTAATTTACCCGCTGAGCACACACACTACACATTGACTTTGTGCATGCCATAACCACATAGTCAACGAATGTGTTTGTGCGATGATGTTACAGCTTTGCGCGATGTGACACCTCCTGATGGTAAGCTGCAGACCGACTATAACTGTACCTCGATGGGATCCGGATTGGGGATGGGGGACGGGGAAGACGAGCAGGAGGGGCTGGGGGAGGAGGGGATCATCACCTCGATAACCTCGCGACGTTCTACTGCAGGCTGCATATACTTTAAAAATCATTGGGCGATTTAATAGAAATTTCAAGCATTCAACTAATTGTATGCCTAACGGTAGAATATAGTTTGCTTTACATTTCTAATAATAAAACATTTTCAACTATTACGACTTTGCATTATGTTATTATGAAAATTCTACTTTGTAGGATTAAATAAGATGATTTAACTTGCAGCCTAGGTTGACTAATTGGTGTGTACCTGTGGTGGTGGCGCGGGCACGAAGTAGTTGGTGGGCGCGGTGGGGCCGAGCACCTCGCCGGGGGGCGGGGGGGCAGGCCGCGCCCCCCCGCCCGGGTTCAACACGTCCACGTACGACTTCTTTATGTCTGCATTAACATTTACAACACTCATCATTCAAGATCTAATGAAAAAACTTTCATTGTTATAATATTATTTCAATTTAATTAAGTAGTTTTTAAAATTCATTGAACTTTTGTTATTAATCTATTTAACTTATTTTCCTGGACTAAGAGGCAAATGAGACATTTGCAATAACACAAACATCACAGAGTGGAAATAATAAGCAATGCGCGGGTGAGGAGGGCGCGACGCAGCACCAGTCACCAGCACATCACTGTTGTTGATTGATGTGCTCTAACATACAAACAATACTCACGTCTGCCCTTCTGCATTTTGAATATGTTAGAGACAGGCGCCGTCGGGGGGGCGGCGGGCGCGCCGGGCGGGGCGGGGGACGAGCTCCTGCGGGACAAGCTAGTGTTAGTACATATGTTCAGGGACAACATATCACAGAACCCTTTAAAATGAGTAAAATTTTTGACAGCTTGAGTTTTTAACTAACATCGGAATAATAAAGGATGAAAATTCGTATAAAAGTAAGGGGAGTGTATACTGACAGTGTGTGCGGCAGGGCGGTGGACTTGGGCGGCGGCGGCGGCGGCAGGTCGGCGCGGTCGGCGTCTCCGTCGAGGTTGCGCCAGCGCTTGCTGTCCGCGTCCCACACGATCTGTGCATCACACGCCGACACGTCACCGTCGGGCACTTTTGTGTCTCAATCGACTTACATTCATATAAATATAAATCATAAACACCTACGTTTAAAATTAAATAATATTGTAAGAATTTAAGCGTAGCTCAAAATTACTACACGTAGTACGTGTACTGTTCCGTACAGGCATTATTTGCTTATGTCGCGACCTACTTTGTGATTTGTATTACTTACGTTAATACTGATACTTTGTTAGTTGACCAATAGCTGCCGTAACGCTATAACCGCGGATTAGCATCCAAACTACTTTCGTGTACTTTTACGAATAAACTTAATAATTGTGAAGTCTGTGGTTTTCGTCAACTCATCTTCAACTATCTCTGAACTATACATAAAAGTGGTCCTTCGAGCCGGATTTATCAAGCGTTTATTATTTCTATTAACGTTACTAAATCGGTCTATCTGGAATTCCAGAAGAGCAGATTGCGTTAGTGGTTATTGTAGTACTTAATATCCAGAACTTGCGGAAACTTCGCAACTTTGGTGTACCAACCTACGGTGATACAATTACTCATCTCCACCAACGGGTAAGCCAATTACTAATAACAATGGTTCAGGGCGTGATGGAACTGATAAACCGTCAAGAAACTAGCTTCAGAGACTTGAAGCTCACTTGTACCAACTATAAAAAAGACAGTCCGACCAGGAAGAACTTGACGTACCTGGAGGAGCGACTTTCTCGGTTGAACAGTAACTGGGAGAAGTTTGTTCACAACTATCAATTGCTGGAAGAGTCTGGAGCAACACCACAATACTTTACCGACGACATTTTCAGCAGTACAAAGAAGATGTATGAAGAAGTGCTGCAAGACATGTTGAAACGAAAGTCGGAATTGCCGTCTACATCTACAAGTAAGGCGGAACAACTACCTGCGACGCCTAACCAGAGCAAGGGCAAATCGGGATTTACTTTCGACGATACCAAATTCCACGCACCACCTCGGGAAACAAGCGAGTCGACGGAAAGACAACAAGATCTTTTGCGTCAGCAATACTGTAACTTCAGAGCATTCGAACGTACTGTGGAGAAAATAAACCTAGCGTGGGTGGTATCTATGGAAAAATGGGAATTAGAAGACAACCTTAAAATTCTGATAACTAAATGGGAACATAGCCCTTATGATGACCTGAAAAGGAAATTACAACACAGAATCTGGAATAATGCACATTATGAGAAATCAACGCCAAAAATTGAAATACCCGATGTTCATGGCAACTACAATCAGTGGCGGACTTTTAGAGACCTCTACCTCGAAGGTGTACACAACAATCCGACACTTTCGAAAGCTCAAAAAATGCAACACTTGAAAACAAAACTCAAGGGTGAGGCGGAGAAACTAGTTCAACATCTTGGCATCAGTGCTGAAAACTATGCATCTTGCTGGGAGATTTTGACACACCGCTACGATAACACACGGCTATTGTTTACATCCTACATGAACACGCTCCTGAATCAACCCAGTATTCAGCAAGCAACCGCAGCAAGCGTACGAAATTTTCACGACATCATGCTGGAGTGCTTGAACGGGCTCAAAAACATCGGTCTAGATACCACAAATTGGGATCCGATCGTGGTTCACCTTTTGATTCAAAAACTAGATAACGTAACATATAACGAATACATAAAGGAGATCCAACATCCCAGGGAATTTTCCGACCTGGAAGAGATCGCAGAGTTTTTAGAATCAAAATTCATGGCATTGGAAGTTCTGCAGGGAAATAGCCAAAAGATATCGCCATCAAACAAACCATGAAAATCGGAAAAGCAGCCATATAAAGGATCAGAAAACCGAAACAACTGTAACAAGAATAAAACACAAGGTCATCGTACTTTAACAAGTCACAAAACTCACCCAAAGCCTACTTCATGACAGCAAAAATATGCCCAATATGCAAAACTAACCACGTTTTGATGAATTGCGAACAATTCTTGGACATGGACACAAATAAACGGAATGACACAGTTCGCAACTTGCATGTTTACAAAAATTGTTTAGTCAGCAATGGAGAAAAACAATGCAAATCACGGAAGACTTGTAAATTGTGTCAGAAGGCACATCACACACTTATGCATGAAGTTGAAACAAAGTGACGAGGGGGCAAAATCCATCGGCGCCGACTCCATCCACTTCGCATGGAGTCAACAACGTAACGAACGAAGATAAGGAGGTGCTGTTGACAACTGTACTTCTGAAAGTCAAAACAATTGATGGAAACTTCATCAAATTGAGAGGCCTACTTGACCAAGGTTCCCAAGTGAGCCTAATAACAGAAAACGCTGCACAACGCCTCAGATTACAGCGACTAAAAGTAAGCACTACTGTATCTGGTGTCGGATCACTTAGCGGCAACTGCAAAGGGGCAATGAACTTGGAAGGCCAATTAATACATTCAGATTATCGATTCAACTTCCAGGCATTAATTATAAAGAAACTCATAAGCAACTTGCCTCTCGCATCATTTTCTGTTAGCAACTGGGATTATTTGGAAAACTTAAAACTAGCGGATCCGCAGTTCAACCTGTCAGGCCCGATCGATCTGCTCCTGGGCGCAAACATCTACTCAGAACTTATCCTAAACGGAATCGTCAGGAATGATAACAGATATCCAGTAGCACAACAAACCAGAGTGGGCTGAACTGTTAAGTGACCATTAGCGATTTTTAAAACATGTCACGATTTTAATTTCAAACCCTTCATCATCGACTAGTGAGGAACAATACTGTGAGGAATATTACAACGCAACCACTTCAAGATTGGCAAACGGACAATATGTGGTGCAAATGCCCATGAAACCTAACTTCGAAATAAACTTAAAGAATGCTAGATCGCAAGCACTAGCACAATTCCTTCACCTAGAAAGAAAAATGCTGACAAACAAGGAACTCAGTTACGAGTACAAACGTTTTATGAACGAATATATTGCTATGGGCCGTACGAAACCGGTCGCAGAAGCAAGAAAGGGCCAAGTATACCTTCCTCACCATGGTGTGTTAAGAGAGGAGTCCACCACGATGAAACTGAGAGTAGTGTTCAACGCATCGTACAAACTAAAGGAGGCATCAGTCTCAACGATCACATGTACTGTGGCCCGAACTTACAAAAAGATATGCTGGCGTTACTTATAAACTGGAGAACGTACAGATACGTTTTTACGGCAGACGTAGAAAAACTTTATCGGTTCATCTAACTAAACGAAAAACAACACCTACAAACTATAATCTGGAGATCTTCCCCTGACGCCCTCTGCAAGATTGGCAACTGGGCACAGCAACTTACGGAACAAAAAGTGCACCTTACCTGGCAATGCGCACATTACATAAACTCGCAGAAGACGAGAGGGATAACTACCCGGAAGCAGGATACGTCCCGAAAAACTATTTCTACATGGATGATTTGGTTTACGGGCAGGATACTATCGACGCATCTAAAACGCTGGTGAAACAGATGATTTAGTTGCTCAATAAAGGAGGATTTAACTTGAGGAAATGGAAAACGAATGAACCAATTATCTTGGAAGACTTGCGAGATGATCAAAAGAGCAGCAATACGAACATCGACTTCAGCCCTGGACAAACGTCAAACTCAAAAATGTTGGGAATCAGGTGGCCTCAAGAAAACGATAGCTTTACATATAAATGAGATCTACCAATCAATAAAAACCTAACAAAGCGCATACTACTGAGCGAGATAAGCAAATTATATGACCCACTTGGATTACTATCACCATTTATAATAAAAACCAAACTTCTGTTCCAAAAAATCTGGATTTGCAAAATCGACTGGGATGAACGCTTACCCAACGACCTCACTACTGAATGGGAGGCAATGAGAAAAGATATTTCTTTGTTAAACAAACTTTCCATACCGCGATGATTGCAATGTCAAGGAAGCACTATAGAGATTCACGGGTTTTGCGACGCCAGCGAAAAAGCTTACGCCTGCGTCATTTATAGCCGAGTAAAAAACGAAATCGGTGAATACAAGATTACGCTCATTACGGCAAAAACAAAGGTTGCGCCAATCAGTAATAGGTTAACTGTACCTAAAATGGAACTTTGTGGCGCGTTTTTATTGGCCAAACTAATAGAAAAAGTACAAACTACTCTTTGCAACAAGGACCTACAGTTAAGGTGCTGGAGCGACTCCAAGGTCGTCTTCGCCTGGTTACAGGGAGATATAAAGCGATGGGAGAAATATGTAGCAAAGTATTGGTTACGTGAGGAGGAGTACTGCGCGTGAAGGGGTGACTAGACTACTCAACTTTATCTCCTGAAGCTAAGCATCCTGTTATCCTTCCAGCAACAGGAAGACTAACGACGCTTATTATTCAAGCGGCTCATCGTGACGCTCTCCACGGAGGAGGCTAACGTTGGCCCATTTAAGTCAAAAGTATTGGGTCTTTGTAGGTAGCAGAACAATCAAGAAGGAGCTACGGCAATGCGTCCGATGTCATCGTTTCAAACCGAACCGAAACGTACAACTCATGGCAGACTTGCCTAAGGAGCGCGTAACTCACAGACACAGGCGTCGACTATACTGGACATGTTGATGTGAAACCCAACACAGGAAGAGGCGTCAAAACATGCATAGCAATTTTCATATGTATTGTGACCAAAGCTGTGCATTTGGAATTGGTATCGGATCTAACTACGCAAACGTTCCTCGCTGCATTGAAAAGGATGTGTGCCCGCAGAGGTACACCCCGACACGTTTTTTTAGTCAACAGAGCGAATTTTGTGGGCGCAGCAAAACTGCTACAACAAGAATTTGAATAATGCAAGACGTTCAAGACTTCGGAATTCTTCGATTAGATGAACCATTTACAAATTGAGTGGCATTTTAATGCTCCACTTTGGTCAACAGCTGGAGGCTTGTGGGAGGCTGCCACCAAAGCCATGAAATATCACCTACATCGAGTACTGGGGGAGCAGAAGCTTACGTTCGAACAATTCACAACCTTATTAAATCAAATCGAAGCATGTCTCAACTCTCGTCCATTGTGCCCATTAACAGAGGATGTCGAAGATCTGGAATATCTGACACCGGGTCACTTCCTTATCGGAGGCCCTTTACTGTCTCTACCACAAGAAGAAAAGGATTTCGCTGAACATGACCTATGAAACAGATGGAGGTTAGTGGAACAAATGAACGTGCACATCTGGAAGCGCTGGTCAAATGAGTACCTGCATCAATTGCAAATCTGGAGCAAATGGCAGCACCCAAAAGAAAACTTGCAAGAAGGAAGCCTAGTATTAGTGAAAGATGAACATTTACCTCCGGGTCGTTGGGCTCTGGGAAGAGTCCAGGAACTTCATCCAGGGATCAATGGTCGAGTACGAGTAGTAACCTTGAAAACTAGGAAAGGGTTACTCAAGCGACCGATAACAAAGCTGTCACCATTACCGCTGAAACATGAAGAAACAGAAGTTAACAAAGACGAAAAGAAAACCGCACCCACCCCAGAATCTAGAAAACAGTGAGGCGTAACAAAAAAACAAGACCGGGCTGTCACTTATTTTACTATCCATACTTGCAATGACGGGATTTGAAGGACATCTATGACCTCATCCTTGTGAAGGCTCGGATTACAAACAACTATATGCTGTTCGAAATACACATCCCTTTACTGTGCGATGAAGACTACAAGATATATAGAGTAATACCAATACCGTTTCTTAGACAAGGACATTTAAAACTGGTACAATGAAATGAAATGAAATCATTTTTTTTTTTTTTGTAATAATTATAAACTAGCGCTTGACCGCAATCCCGCCTGATGGTAAGCAGTGATGCGATCGTTGATGGTAAAGCGCGCTAGTTTATTAAGAGCCTATTCACTCAGAAAAACTGAGCGAATAGAAAGGAAGACGGCAGTTGAGCGAGGTGATGCAATGTTAAACCCAACACGACCAACGATGCTGCGCCAAAGGGAGATTGATTTGAAGACCCTCCACGACCAAACTCCCAACACAACAACATTAGGCGCATCGTACCCGGCACACATCGCAACACAACTGCTCAGACCCGTCCTCCGTACGGCTCATCAGACATCATGCCGGAACACGAAATAGCCGAAACAAACTCAGGGATCATCGTCTTATTTGAAGTCCAGACATTAAAAATGAAAATGTTTACAATAATTTACCTCAGTTTAAATTTAGTAATTTAATTAATTAGTTTTAGGATAATAAAAAATTACTTATCTAAACATTTATTAATAATAAAAAAAAAAATAACAATGTCAAGTAATATAAGTCAAACAAAAAAGAAATGATGATGACCGACATTTGCTTCCAGATTCCATACCTTCAGTCACATTAAATGAAAATATAAAATCCCAAAACAAATGTCAGTCAAGTCCTGCCAAATTATACAAACCGCCCCTAACGGTTCCAGGTGCAAAAGTGCCCGCAACGCTGGCCGCATTGCCACGTTGGATGGATAATTACGCAATTGCTTAATAACAATGCTCAACAGAGCGAGCAGCTCAATGAAGTTCAAGTTTTATCGCCATCAACTTTGAAAAAAAAATCCTACATAACAATGGAAGACCAAGACGTGCGCCAGTGCACTTCCTACAGGGAAGACAAATTCATTTGTTACTCAAGTCAACCTGTCTACAACATGCACGATAAAGACGCCCCATGTGAGTCTTCAATCAACAAGAATCGCTTGCATGCGTCCTCAGTGACATAACATGCAAAGAAACTTGGACAAAGCTTCATAAAACGAACATGTGGCTTTTACGATGTGCAGCGAACAGCTGATGCGCGTCATGTGTAGCGATCAAGTTACGCCAGCGGTCATTGAGGGGACTGGAGTAATTGCTTTAAAATCAAAATGTTTACTGCAGAAAAAGGACGCTACAATATTTACACACAATCGGCTGGGAGGTAGCGTGAACATGAAACCTGATATAGAAATACCAACTATAAATTCAACAATCAACAATATCTTTGAACTTGGCTGGAAAAATGCGAAATTAAACACTACGGAACAGGAAATACCATCAGTAGAAATGAGTAGAATAGGCCAACAATTGGAATTCCAGAAAAATAGAGAAAAATTACCGAGGGCGTCTGACTTGTCAAGTCACGACATCTATCTATATTCGGTCATTTCTCTTTTGTTGGCAGGAATCGGTGTACTTGCCCTCTATATCATAATAAAACAATGGCGCAAAACAAAGAAAGGCATCCAAACAAGAGGAATACCTAGAGGAAGAGTGAACTTCGGTGGGGACATCGAGTTACAAGAAATACATGATTCGACCCATGCCGAGCCCGTTTACGGTGAAGCCAGACAGCTGAAGAAAATATTTCACTTTGAGGACTTAAACTGAGATTGTATTTCTATATCTACACTTTAACACATTCACTATTTCTGTACTATTTACATTTTTCTTTTCTTTAGAGTGAATACTACTTCAACTCTTCAATGGCCTCTGTGGTTAGATACCACAATTTTGTCAATAACACGTGTAACAAATTATGGAAATTCTTTAAAAAAATTATTTCACAATAATGGCGGATATCGCCAATGACAGTTGAAAAAACGGCCGCGTGAGCCGCCTACTTGGAGATTTGATGCAAAGCCATGATGTGGCCACTATGCAGCGATATTTTAATGTTCTTTATGAATTAATCACTGAATGCACTTTTTACTACATAAATCACGCGTTTTTATTTAGTAAACAACACTATAAATAATTTTAATAGTCCAATGAAAAATGCGCGTTACACTCATCTTGGCTTTCCTGTCAAAAACCCAAAACCTATTTACATTTAATTCTTTACTTTACACTTTTCTTACGTTACTAATAACTATTCTTAGTTTGTAAATGTCATGTACTGTTCCGTACAGGCATTATTTGCTTATGTCGCGACCTACTTTGTGATTTGATTACTAACGTTAATATTGATACTTTGTTAGTTGACCAATAGCTGCCGTACCTCTATAACCGCGGATTAGCATCCAAACTACTTTCGTGTACTTTTACGAATAAACTTAATAATTGTGAAGTCTGTGGTTTTCGTCAACTCATCTTTAACTATCTCTGAACCATACAGTACGTATGATGTTAACATTTTACTGTGTGTTCATAGCTTATGCAAACTGCAGACACTGTTCGGTACTAAACACATTCCTAGCAATATGTGACAATTCATTTGTGTAAGTCATGGATTATTTCAAGACCTTGTGTAATTTTTACTCATTGAGAGTGACAGCGAGACATGAGCTCCTGACAGTACATGCGCCCGCGGTGCGCGATGTCTTTCTTAACTCATTTGAAGCTCACAGATGTAAAACTTAAATCTCGTTCCATCACTTGTGTCCTAGTCGTACATAATCATACAGAGGTTCATACAGTGTAGAGACAGACGTCAGCAGGGCAAGCTAATCGAAACTGACCAACTTTCCCAATCAACCTTGAACCCTAATGCTTTAGCGATAAGGTTGAAAATCTATTTAAAAAATTTGTCAGTTTGTCGTAACTTGATGTAACAACTAATTACCTACGTAACACATTAGCTATTATAATTTTTAGTATAGAATAAATAGTGTAATAAAAAACTTAGCAGTGCGAAATAAATTTATTGAATACATACATAAATATAATATAGAAGCATTTATATACATAAACATATATAGAATATATTTTATTATCCACCTCGACACCACGGTGAAGCAGCGTTCATATAATGCATTATTCATAAACGTTGCTTAAAATGAAGTCGTGATTAGCGACTGTTTAACAATACATTGTTGATGTTTGAACGTCAATAAATTTTAAATTCTGTATCTGATGAACTTGGGATGATGACACAAATAAACTAGAGAATATGTGTGCTCTATATCATTTTACTAAGGGTACAAGGAGACAGTGGACCGTCGACGTCGAGGACATCGTGACATTTGAAGCGACAATGATCGACGATGGCAACCGTCGTCGATCGTGTTCGATCGACCGCAATCGACCTCGATGATTACGACACAAAATATACAAATAAATAGTTATCTAACAGTAACAACTCAAATCGTCTTTAAAGACAATATCAGAAACAAACAAAAAAAAAAAAAAAATATTTCAAAATACTCATTCCCACGACACGCTACTTTTAAAATCTTCATAAAATCTTCAAGGACTTCCTCCGTCGTGGGGAGCGATGAGGGGCTTTTACCAACTGAAACTACCACGGTTCATCTCTACAGGAGGGCCGAGGGTGCGGGTTTCGCATAAGTATTCCCCACACCCACTACAAGTACATCTGCAAGAACCTATGGAGACCTGGTCGCGGATCTTTTAATTTTAAACTTGACACATAGATGATTGTGCCACAATAGCGATAAATCGTCTCTTTGAGGAGTGGCTGAAAAGGCACCACAGAGGAATCACCTTGCGTCTAACGCAGGCCCTCACCCTGACACGATTGATTCTGGAGATTTCTTAGGACAAAGCGGGAGGACATACTAGAGCTTTATAAGTGTGGATCGGTCTGAGAACACGGTGGAGCATACGGTGGAGATCTGTCCGGCCTAGACGGGGCACCGATGCGTCCTCGTGGCGGAGAACTCTCGCCCCAGCCCCGGGTGGTCCAGGCCACGGTACGGAGCGAGTGCTTGGAAGGACGTCATGTCCTTTTACGAAGCAGTAATGTACGCAAAGGAGAAGACGGAGCGTGCTAGACAGAGGACGCAGAAGATTCTGCTCTCTGGAGAAGCTGTGTGATACTGTAGCTATCTCACAGTGAAAACTGAGGTGAAGTGAGCGTGAGATGTCATTCCAATTTATGCTAGGGAGTGACAACACATTCTAAACTCACTTTTTTTTGTTCCGGGGTGGAAAATGCTCATGCATGTCCGCCGTCCTGGGGTGGGCGACGGGGTCTGTCAGACTTCTACTGACTAAAAACCTACCCGGTGTCTCTTCTGGCACGTGCGCGCGTGGGGCTGCGGGGTTCTAAATTCTTCCACGGCCCCACACCCTCGTGGTGGCCCGACCTGGCCGAGGCGCGCGCGCCTCCGCCTCGAGGTCTATCAGATAGGGGGCGGGGACTTCCCCATGTCCCTCGCCCCTGGACCCATTCACGGGGGCTGGAAGAGGTCATTGTCCGCCCTTCCTTGGCGCTCGGTGCGTCTTCTGCGGCCCGGGAAGAGAATTGAGATCTCCCTGCACTGGACGCAGTGGTGGCACCGAACGTCCGGCTCCCTGCCTTTGCGACGCAAGTACTTGCCGAAGCAGCCGTGCACCGACAGTACCTGCGTCATCCTGAACGACAGGGAGCCGTGCCTTCTCTCAAGCCAGTCGTCGAGTACTGGCCGGATCGCCTCGACGGCAGCGAGGCGGAGACGTGGCGGTAGGGCGCATAAGCCTCTGCCACCTGTCCGCCACCAGAACCTGACGGAGCTCCTCTCGGCCCAACTCGATCTGTCACTGCACCGGACTGGAGCCCCGTGTCCGTTCTTCCTCGCGCCATCGGTACAATGATGTGAGTATTTTCGCCTCTAGGTCCCAGGGCGGGGATCCGGCCAGGATGCAAGCCGCCTCGTAGGAAATGGTGCGATACCCGCAGACGACCCTGACGGCCATCGCCCTCTGCGGCTTGCGCAGAATGACGAGTATTCCAGCCACCAGGTCCATCGTCCACACAGGGGCTCCATATAGGGCCATGGACCGCACGATTCCCACGTAAAAGCCTACAGGCGGCACTCGGGCCCCCATGTTGGGAAGTACCGTTGACAGTGCGCCTGCTGCACCCATCGGCTGTCGAGCACCAATCCCAGATACTTCATGGTGGACTCGACAGCTATCCGGGCTCCGCTGACCACGAAATGTGTTCCCGGCGCCGGCGCACGCCGGGGGCTATGGAAAACCATGGTCTTCGACTTGTCAAGGGCTACCTCCAGGCCTAGTTGGCGCCCGACGGGAGCTCGTCTCTCAGAACCCAGTCGTAGCCTATGTTCCACAGGAGCGGTCCCAAGACCGATCCCTCTGGAACACCGCGACACGACGTTTGGTGCCGACCGGCACCGTCAGGTCTCCGATAGATGACGCATCTGTTCTTCGGATAAGCCCCTTGTACGAGTCAGCCATCGTACATGACACGCGCACATTACCTACATAGATCAGCACTATTCCGTCGCCTTGCACAAATTATAGTGTAAGGCGACAGTACACGATCAGCCTTCAAAGACTGTACTCATTTACACATTCATATATTGTTAGTTACGAGTTAGTTAAATAATCAATAAAGCATCATATTTGGCTATCTGTGACTATCATTCAAGTTAATAACCAAGGTGTGTGCGAATCATTCAGCAGCGCATACACCCCTACTATGCGGCGGAGTTAGGGAGGCACCCGATGAGGTATTTCAGAGCCTCCCTAATACAGCTCCAGGGTAGGGTGTTGAAGGCGTTAGAAATGTCTAAAGACACCGCCAACACCACTACACCCCGGGACACCGTATCCTCCGCCAGGGCTCTCACGCGCATAATGGCGTCTATGGTGGAGCGTCCCAGATAAAAATCGAACTGGTTGTCGTCCAGGTTCGGCCCCTCTTCGCACAAGTGGCCGACGAGGCGATCTGCAATTAGACGCTCAAAAAGTTTGCCCGCCTCATCGAGCAGCACTATGGGCCGATACGCGGACGGCGAGTCCGCGGGGCACCCCTCCTTACTGAGCAGGACCAGCTTCCCCTCCTTCCTGAGCAGGACCAGCTTCTCCTCCTTCCTGAGCAGGACCAGCTTTCCCTCCTTCCACACACTGGGAAACAGACCCTGCTCGAGGCATGCCGGGAAGAGCTCAGATAGGGCTCTAGCTCCTTCAGAGCCAGGACGAGAGCTCGGCCAGGAACTCCGTCGGGTCCGGGCGCTTTGTTCTTGGCCCGGAGCCACGCCACGGCCGCTCCCGTCTCTGTTTGCGTCACCTCGGGAACATCGGTGCCCTCCTCTTCTGGAGAGTCTGTGACTGAGCGTGAAACCATCGCCGGGGGAACGTGTCCCGCCCGCTCAGAGAAGAGAGTGAAACCACTGCCTGTAGCAGCTAGGGTTGCATACTTTGCACCAGTGGGGGCGCCCAGGGACGCATCTTGCCCCTTACCCGTACGTCTAGGGACTCCACCAGCTCCTTGGCTCGCGTCTTAGAGTCGTCGATGGCCAGCTAGAGTCTCCTGGGCCGCGCGGTACACCCCATACCGCGCGTCTACAGCTTTGCCTAGACCGGGAAATCATTTGATGATCCCACATTTACAATCAATTTGGATGGCTAAGTACAGATACCAGCTGGTCAAACTACTCGATACTGTAAAATTGTCTGTTATGTATTAGCGATAAAATTGAAAATCTATTAAAAGAATTTAACAGATTGTTCTAGCTTCATGTGTTGACGTTTGTAAATTTGTAACTTACTTGCAGTTTTCCCTACGAGTTTTACTTTAGGCAACATGGCTTAGAATGAAATAAACAATAAGTGACGAATACCCACACTATTCGGATTAACAGAAACTAGTTGTAAGCAGTGTCTGTTGTCATACCGGCCGCAGACTTATCTATAGTGACTCCGAATGTTATTACTAGTAATTAGTAGAACAAGCAATTCTACGATTTCAGAAACATTTACTAAGAAGGAAACGAGATTAATGTAACAAACAGTTTGCAGATCGTTTACAACAACGTAGGCATGTTTTTGCGCGGCATGCGCCTGCGCATAGTGGGGGGAGGGGGACTCACGGTGGGGTTCTTGTCATCGGGCAGGATCATCTGGTTGGGCGGTCGCAGCGACAGCTTGGTGAGGATGCCGCCCAGCCAACCGCTGCCCTTGCCGCGTCCGTCCTTCCCGCCGTCCTCCTTGGACGTGGCTTCCTGCTTCTTGTTGCTTGCCTTAGGAGAGTCGGTGTCGCGCTCCTTCTGTTGTTATATTATCGGTCAGGTTAGGTTTGCAAGTGTCAAGAAGTAGTTTAAGAGTATTGACGAATGTCGTCGAAACAGGTTTATACTTTTGACAACATTCCTGTCAAGATACAAGATACAAGTGTCAGAGCGTTTTAAAATAGTCACGAATATTTCGGCTTTCACTTGTATCGAGTGGAGCGTCGCCGAGCAGGCGCGCGTAGTACTCACGTTGGTCTCGTGCGGTTCGTCATAGTCCTGGTAGTAGGGCGTGCGCGGCTTGTTGGAGCCCGGCATGGTGATGGTGGGCGATTCAGAGGCCGAGCCGCCTGCGTCGTAAGTCGAGCCGCCCGCATCGTAAGACGCGCTACCGGCATCATAGGACGTGACGCCTGCATCATAAGTCGCACCGCTCGCATCGTAAGTCGCGCCGCCCGCGTCGTATGTCGCGCCGCCCGCGTCGTATGTCGCGCCGCCCGTGTCGTATGTCGCGCCGGCGGCGTCTGGTGCCGCGCCGGCCGCGTCGTCCGCGCCCTGCGGGTCGTACAGTGGTAGTACGCGCAATCACAACGAACCGAGATAAAGCCGCCATGACTACACCAAACACTACATTTAAAACAACGACAGTTTTTTGCTCTGAGTTAAAAATACAATATTCTGGTTTCGTTCCTCTTAATGTATAATAAATAAGATAAGTTACCAACTAGCAAGGGTGACGGTATTTTATAGGTTTACTAGCTGACCGGCAAACGTTGTTTTGCCATATAAATAATAGATTAAATTACTAAAATGGCTATTAAAAAATAAGGGTTGATCGTAGAAGGGTGAAACTTGGGGATTGTATGTATTTTTGTATGTTGTATCATAAAAAAATAGAAATTAAAAATTTTGTCAAAAAAAAAAAAAAAAAAAAATTAGGGGTGGACTACCCCTAACATTTAGGGGGATGAAAAATAGATGTTGGCCGATTCTCATAGATACCGGTTAAGCACAAAAAATTTCATCAAAATCGGTCGAGCCGTTTAGGAGGAGTTTAAAGCCGAAGACCGTGACACGAGAATTTTATATATTAGATTTCGTCTTTCAATTATTTATTAAAAAACATTTATATTAAACTTGGAGATATTCAGAACACTATATTTTTATCTGTTCCGGACATTATCTCGGCACTTCGACACAAAAGCAGTCAACACCTCTTTGACATTGGAAGGTTCACAAATTACATTTTGTGGCGATTTTGGTTCTAGTTTTAAGCTAAGCTAGATGTTTGATAGACCTTTGATAAAAAAAAGAGACATTTAAAGTTTTTTTTTTTATTTAAGAGGCATTAATGTTGATAATCGATAATAAAATGCAGGCCGCTTGCCAATGACCTTTGTAATAAGTTTCATAAGGAATGATACCTTTGTATGGATTTCTCAAAATTTCATATCGTCTCGTGTGCACTGTGTACAGACTAAAGCTCCGTCGTTCTCATCAGTAGTAACTGAGCTAATGGATGTGGTGACTGCTTGCTGGTCTTCATTACAGTTCAACATCATATTAAGTTGTAGATTTGTAGTGGGATATCAAAACAGTTTTATACATTGTAAAAAATATTAGGTGTACAAACTACGTGAGTTATAATATAAGCCGAGTATCTTTTACACAGAGCGGAACCGTAAATATGTTAACGTCACAAGCGAGGGACATCAATCATCTGCAGCTTTTCTTAAACATGCACACAACATTTAAAATCTATTTGTGTAATTTCTCACGCGGCTCACTTCACTGTAACACTATTAATAGTTTAAGTTTAATTTAAAACAGTTGTTAAAAAGGTAGGATATAATAAAAAGGAACACTGTTAGTGAGCCAACATGCATGAAGCGGCGAACGTGCTCAGTGCGGAGAGTGACTGGCGCCGGTGCGTCGAGCTTGTGATACGTAATGAAGTATTGTTCGGATGTGTTAGTGAAACCACATTTTTTCACTCAACATTTAATTGTGGTAAACAATTTTCTACAATTCGGCGTTTGATTATTATGACTATAACAATAACATTCTTATATAAAGGATACATTTTAAGTGTCTATAAAATATAAAATAATTAGTAATATAAAAATTATAATAAGAGTGTCGGATCAATTTTAACACATTTAGTGTTTAACATATTTTAGATTTGGTACTTTAACAGTAACTTGATTAACTTAAAATAAATTAACGCGATTTGGGGATAAGATCAATAAATATCACAGCGTAGTTTTAGAGAATCAAGCGTTACAAAAAATAAATAAATGCGCGAGGCGGCGCCGCGGACAGCTCACCGCGGCGGGTGTCTACATGTAGCTGACGGGCTCGTCAATTTTGAAGGTCTTGGGTCCCGCCACGTAGTACTTGGCGTCTCTGTCGCACGGCATGGCCTCGGGCGGCGGCGCGCCCGGCCCCATGGGCTCGTCGATGTCGAACGTGAGGGGCCGCGGGCCCCCGCGCCGCCGGGCCCCTCCGCATGCCTCGCGTCGCGCCAGGATCGCCTCAAACTTGTCCAGGCTGCGTTCGATCGTCTTTCTCAGTTCGCGCCGGTGCGCTTCCCCGGTGAGGGCGGGCTGCAGGCCGGCGCCGGGCGGCGAGGCGGGCTCGTCGATAGGGTACGTGCCGCCAAACACGAGCGGCTTGAAGGTGCCGTCTCGCACGTACACCGTGCTGCGTGCCCACGTGTCCACTGTGGCGGAGATGAGCCGCCCGCCCGGCCGCGCACGTACCGACGCGGGGGGCGCGACGCGAGGGCCGGGAGACGGGGCGTGCGCGAGCTGTACGTCGAGGTCGGACAGGGGCGCGGGCCGGGGGGGTCGCGCGGGGGCGGTGAAGGCGGCCGTGGCACTAGCTTCGGGCTTGGGATGCACGCGCCGGCGCAGCGCGGGCGAGCGGTGGAACTCCACGAGCTCGAAGTCGTCGGCGGGCGGCGCAGGGGGTGCGGCGGGGGCGACGTGCGTCGGCGTGCTGCAGGGCGCGACTCGCGCGGTGGGCGGGGCGCGCGGTGCCGAGGCCGGGGCCGGGGTCGGGGCCGAGGCCGGGGCCGGGGCCGGGGCCGGCGGGGCCGAAGCCGGGAGCAGGACCGGGGCCGGCGGCGCGGCGGGGCGCGGGCGGCTGGCTAGCTGCACACCCGCGCCACACAATACGTTAGAACACGCCGCGAGTGCGCCGACTCGACTCGACTCGACTCGTCTCGATGGTCGAGCCGGCCACTAGGCGACTACACGCGACATTTTAATTTCACGCTAAGACATGATCTCTGGGCGAGAGATGTGTGATCTAACACGGTCGGCTCTGAACGAATTTAATTATTAAAAATCCGACTTATATTATCAAGAGACTGAAACCACTACAAATCTAAACTTTGATAATTACACAAACTATGTCTTCAAAGTTAATGCATTAACATATTTGAAGTATAATTATCGACTACTTTGTAAACATGTGATAAAAGAGATAAAACTATCTTCTAAATAGTAAGGACTTAATGTAGATTTGCTTTCTTTTTATAAAATTAATTTCAAAGCAAAGCCATATTCACATTACGTGTTTAAATAAACCTGCACCATGATATAGGAACCCTCCACCCAGCGATCTTAAACACTACAGTAACACTGAACAAGCGGTCGACACTCCTGTTAGTTAAAAGCAGACAGTTTGACGAGCCTGTATCCTCACAGGAGGGACATTTCAGGAGAGGCAGACAACAAATGATGGATTTGATTATATTCACAATTTAATCAGTTGTACTTTCATGGAATCTAAAAACGTACATATTTTTTGCAAAGTAAGAATGAAATAACTATCAACAAATTAAAAAATATATGAATTTGAAGTTAAGGGTACTTAAAATATTCTAAACAGAGTTTATTTATTATTATATTCTCAAACAAAAAGTTTATTGAATATACACATATCTACAATGTCTTAACTTAAAAACTAATTACAGTATAAAAAATAATTATAAGTATATAAAATATATAACAAAAAAATAAAAAACAACCTCATTTTCAAAGAAAAGAATATTATTGATTATTCGAATTTAGCGGGCGAAGAGTAAAACCGATCACATTATTTATTCTAATTTAAACGTGTGTTACCTTGGTTGTTATATCACATCTACATTTGACAAGGACGGAGCAGATTAGAGCTGTAGGCATGTTGGAAGCTGGCACTATACAACGCGTGGTTGCTTAAAATCTCTGCAAAACGACCAAAATTAAATCTCCAGGTTATAGTCACGATATCGTGCTACAGGCCATATTGCTAAACGCAATTCAGAAATCTTATCACCACTTGTAAACAGGAACTTTTTTTTTTCAAATATCGCTAGGAGCCAACCCAATATTACGGATAAATGTAAATGTTGCAAGTCTATAATCTGACCACTAATTGTCAGTTACTAACCAAAGTATAAGAAGATTACATGAAGCTGGTCTTCATTCTTGCACACCACTTCGGGAACCAGCTTTGCGGCATGGCCTTCGGGCGGAGACTATTGTGGGGTTGAGAAAATTGGAATACCGCAATTAAGTAGTGGAGTCCATCCCAAACAGGGCATGTGATATCCATTATTGATGTGTGTATATTCAAACAAACAACAGTTTATTTACTGCTTCTTTATTAACAGTTAACGAAAAATAATTTCCAAAAATTATGATAACTCATTAAAGTGGTGCAAATTCGTAACTAGACAAAATAAACAATAAGTCGATGCTTATTTAGCTCCAATAGAAGTACAATTGACCAAATTATGAATAAGATCCAAAACTGTCCACTTCAGGAGGAACTGTCGTGGGTCGCCGGGCGTGTCCAGTGTGTTTAAGGATGGTCTCATATGAACATAATAGTGTACATGCCACGTCACCTAGAACGTCACGTTATTATGGTTGCGTAGAAATGTGCCGATGTACTTTGAATTGCTCAGTCAATAATAGTTCTGCGTGACGTTCATGTTGACGCAGAATGAGACCGATCCAGTCGAGAGAGAGAAGTCAGTCCACTCACCTCTCCGTAGCCGTATCCTGTGGGCTGCCAGTAGGGGGGCTGCGCCGGCTGCGTGTAGTACTGCGTCTGCTCCGGTTGCTGGAACTGTTGGGGCTGCTGGCCCTGTGCACACACCACGTATCATTACAGAGAGGAAGAGAGTAATGAACACAACATCACGTAGTCCAATATCACTGATCATTTCACCACAGGTTTATACAGAGGTTTTGGAATTTAATGTCCAACAGTGAAAATGTTATTCGCTTGATACTTATGTAAACTTGTAAGGTACCTTATGCTATTTTATGTAAATGTCTTTCATTGATGGATTTATTGCTATTAAATATGTATAATAGAATAATTGTCATTGTCTTAAGTAAATGCTATCTTTATATTTTTTTATAGTGGCAACTTGTAGTTGGCTTTATTGAACATATATTATTATTGTAGACTACACGTATGTATGAGCTGCTTATGTTGAGTATACTCAGCTGCTATGCATAAATGGTTTTTTTTCTTTTCATCTCGTAGGTAGGGGCACCCAAGTTCCTGTGAGGTGAGGGCGGTGAGGTCGGTGACTTACCTGTGTTGGTGGTTGGTCTGCCCAGCCGTAGGGCTGCGGCGGTTGTTCGTAGTTGTGGAGCGGCGTACTGTGTGGAGATGCGCTCTCCGCCTATACCAACACACATTAACATGTTATAGTTCTTGCAATTCACGAACGCGCGTGGCTCTTAGTTGTGTTCAAGTCGTATCTGTATACGTGTAAATGTGTGCGTGAGCGTAGACGCGCTACGTTTAGCATACAAATAATCAATGCTAAAATTATTTTTTCTTTGAAACCAACAATGATAATAAAACAAATGTTTTAATAGTAAGTTTTATTAAAATTAATTATTATTCATCGTCAGAAGTGTCACTATCTTCAAACTCTTCAGTGTCGCTATCAGTTGATTCTATATTAATCGTTAACTCGAAGTCTAAATCGAAATATTTTCTATATTCTTCTTCAAGTTTTTCGACGTGTTTGCAAGTTTTACACCAGATATCATTGTCGATATCGTTCAAACACTCATTTATTAAATTTTGTAAAATAGTCATATTTTGCCCGATATTTTTAGTTGCAATTTTATTTTTTAAATTCCCCAGATATTTTCGATACAGTTCAACTCAGGGTGATAGGGCGGCAAACGTAATATTTCAAAATTCTTGCTTTTAACTATTTCGTCGATTTTGAATGTTATGAAACGATGTTTATTATTATTTATTAAATCATAGAGTTCGATTTTTTTTAATCGTTCGTCACATAAAATTCCGTTATCAGTTAGCCATTTTATCATATCGCTCTTCCTTGAACTGGACGTAGGAATTTTACTGCTGCGGGCGTTATGATAGGACGCGTTATCCATCACAATAACTGCCCTTTCTGGCAAATTTGGCATAAGCTTCTCTTCTAGCCACTTCTTATAATTTTCAAAACTCATATTTGAGTGATAATCTCCAGTTGTGGAGGATGCTTTATATACCAATGAGGCATTTGGAATGAATCCATCTTTAGTACCTGCGTGCACTATAATAAACCGGCTCCCAGTACCTAATTTCTTCATAAATGGAGTATCTTTATCCTTTATGCCCCATGTATTTTGTCGAACGTGTGACGTTAAAACATATGTTTCGTCAGTGTAAACAATAGGACGTCCTTCTGCACGGCACCGAGAAATCTTTTTCGAATATTTTAAACGCCATAGTTGTAAATCATGCCTTTCTTGTAATACTCGTCGGTTACTGCTAATCTTTCGCCATTTATAACCAATTTTTATGAGCAATGAACGTAAAGTGCTTAGACACCCGTCAAAGTCTATCTTTTCTCTGAGAACTGACCGAATTTTGTTTAAAGTTGGAATTTCCTTGTGTTCGATGTGATAATTTTGAATTGTACTTCGAATCAAATTAGTGTCGAAATTATCAAAATCAAATTTGCTACATCTTTTACGACGTTTTTTCATTGGTGAAAGAAACTTGGCAGATGTAGAGGGCATCTCTTTTTCTTCTTTCAAAATAGAAGTTACAGTACGTTCACTGACCCCTGTTGCTTCGGCGGTTCGTTTTCTTACGTTAGCCAAAGGACTCAAATCACAATTATCATTATTATTCGCCTTCATGAAATTATATTCTTCTTGAAGAAAATGAAAAACTCGGGCGATAATTGCACGACCCTACAAATAATAAAGATTATACAATGTTCATGATCGTTGATCCATACAAAAAGTTTAATATTAAATTAACGCTATAAATGCATATTTAAATAACTCAACTCACTACGAATAATTTTTCGCTTTTTATCGTTATTTGACATACTGACGGTACTTCGTGGCGGATAGCGACGTGAAAACAATAAACACAAGTGACCTGAGCGGGCGACCGCTCGCTACTGAACGCTCCGTCAGGCACACACACTAACGCATTGTGCATGTACACAACATACCACAAGCAAGACTCACGCGCGCTCGTAAATTGCAAGAACTATACTCACTGATAATGTAATTTTGTAAAGGTGTGTTTTCGACTATATCCATTACAAACAAACACAATGTATCAAATCCCCTTTGCTTATAATTTAAGTTTGTTTATAAGTTTTTAAGTAGACTAAATCTTCAAAGCAGAATCGATGGATAATGTTATAGTTTGTTCTAAAAGTATGTGACGAAAGCGTAAACAAGCCGTACCGCTCGTTGCTGTGCCGCCAGCTCCACGTCCCGCAGCCACTGCTGCTGGCGTCGCGGGGACGGCGACGAGCTGTCCGCCTCGTCTGCCAGCGTCGGCTCTTCCTGCAGCGACGGGTCGTGGTACTTCAGCCTGGGGACGGATCGATGTGTCTTATTGTTTATGAATTGGAAGCTCTGTCTACTTGTCAACTTTTACTGTATCTGATAACGTTCAAGTATAACAGCCACATAGTTAAAACTAGAATATCTATGGACTTCAGTATTTTGTGTTACCGCATCAGTACAAATTGTTTCAGTTTAGTACTGTTGCGTTTTTAGTAGTTATTGCGTGTTTATATCCAGTTATCCCTCGTTTTGTATTTGTTATGTGTCGGTATACCTGTCGGCCAGCTCGGCCAGGCGCGCGACGAGGGCGGCGGAGTAGAGCTGGGGCTCGCGGGTCACGGCCCGGGCACACACCTCGCTGTAGGCCAGCGCGCGCTCGTACTGCCCCACGTCCAGCAGACGACACGACAACACCAACTTGTACGGCTGGAACAACACGCGACATCTTACCACCTTACCGCACCACGACCCACCCGACAACAATCACACTTCACAAATATCTCTTTTAATTATCATCATACCACATTTCAACTGAACATATTTTCTAGAATTCTTCAAGCATATTAAAAGTGCATTTAAAAGTTTGACAACAATCTTTTTAAGGCTACTAGTATTACTGATAAAAACATTTTTATCAAAATTATAATCTGCTCATAATCCCAGTAATGAAAATGACCAACAAACCTGCAACTCAGCAATAACAAAGTCCTCCTGGTTGAGAGACATTGCGTACTCGTAGATCTCGGTGGCGAACACCGCCTTGTTGTGCGCCAGCTGGTCCAAGCGCTCGGCGCGAGGGTCGGCCAGCAGCAGGGACAGGCGCGGCGGTGCCGGGGCCCGGGCCCCCCGCGGGACCAGCGGGGCCAGCGGGTGGGGGCCCAGCGGCTCGCCCGCCGACACGTAGCAGAACTGTGCCGAGTACAGCAGCCCGCGAGACGATAAGCTGTCGCCTGCACAGAGGTGGGGCGTGAGACATCTCACACCAACCATGCGTTCCCGAACAAAGCATTACTTCGATTACACCATTTACAAGCACTTTTAAACTACCAAAGAGTCGATCAGTCAAGACAACCAAACTACGGCAGAACTTTTAATTGACTTCAAAAGTTTACCAAAAAACAATTCAAAAATACTTAAGTGTGCTGCGCTCAGGCAGTCAAACATACTTGTATGATTACAAAGGTAAACTCTCTGCTTAACCTTTTGAACGCCCATCTATATAATACGCGATGTGTCCTCCAACGCCACGCTACAAATGTATAACGTATCTATAGTAAATGGTAGGGATGGGATTATTGTCCTATCGACAAATAATATTATACATTTAAATTAATGTTTATTCACCAATTTACGAAGCTAAATAAAAACTGTAACCGTATTTTCATATTTTATTTTATTTCATAAAAAAATCAACATGAAAACTTGGATATATTTCCCATAATAAAGAAAAGAATTATAAATTTATTAGACGTGTGTTCTAGAAGTTCACATCCCTATTTGTCTCCAAATGTAATGCTTTTACTTCATATCAAGTAGTTGGCGCTCGAGGCACGTCAAATCCTTCAATCGTCAATCCTTTCTGATATAAGGATGTCTATATTTCTATGGTATTTATTTTTATATTCACTGTGGTCGAGTTACACGTGCATAAACTCATAATTTATTTCGTTTAGTTACAACAAATACAATTAATAGAAGCTAAATACGTGGTTTTCTACATTTTTAGAGTTCCGTAGCCAAATGGAAAAAAACGGAACCCTTATAGATTCGTCATGTCTGTCTGTCCGTCTGTCCGTCCGTATGTCACAGCCATTTTTTTCGGAAACTATAAGAGGTATAACTGTTGAAACTTGGTAGGTAAATGTATTGTATTCTGTGAACCGTATTAAGGTATTGATGCAAAAATAGAAATATAATAATAAATATTGGGGGCTCCCCATACTCTCAAAACTCAAAATAACGAAAATTGTTTTGAACGAGATCTAGTAAGTAGTTTTTTTTTAATACCTCGAAAATCGCTTGTTACCGCGTAATCTTTCATACAAATAACTTTAATCCTTTAATTTCATAAATCAATTGTACCTACGTAACCCTTTGTACTAGAGTCCGACACGCACTTGGCCGATTTCTTTTTATTAAAATTACTGTTTTACACAGATATTACAGACATATTTTTAATGTTGTCGCAAAATACTCGCAATTATTTTTCTGGTTTGTACAAACTAATAGAAAATGGAAGAAAATTCAAAGTCAAGACGACGAACTATATCAAAATTGTGATTCAGACTTGAACAACTCGCAATAATTCGCCATATTCACCGTCACAATTTTTTTTTGTAAAAACACGTGCGTCTATATAAACATTGCACTACACTAAAATGCACAAAGTCACTATGACCTTGAAACCTGTCCGCTTATGACGTCACAGAGTTACTTCTATACACGTCGGTGGCGTATGGGGGGTGACAAATAACTAACTTTGTAGGGATGGGTTTTTCAAACGGTGTTTCACTATCGACAATGATTAGAAAACCTATTTATTCTTGGTTAAGGTGAATAAAACCTAGTTTATAGTTTACAATATTTATAAAATATTATTTTTCACATCATTTTCTTGCAATAATAGTATTTATGATTATTTCGACGAGATGAAATATAGCGAGGTCTTCATCGTGTCGCATCACTGGCTTACTTGATATCAAGTAATTGGCGCTGGGGGCATTAAAATATTTTCTGGCGTTTTTGTTTCTATTGAAAATAAAACAAATAAGAACTTATTATGTGTGAAAAAGTTAAAAATATGGTTGATAACAGGGCAATTGGACGTAGTTATGCAGAAACGTTTCATTCCACAGTAAGTTGATTTTGAGATAGAAGCATTTACGCGTTTCAATTGTATTCTTTTTTATTCTAACTAGTAAAGGTCAATACTAAAGGTTTTATTGTTGAATTATATTGTGATTAGATAATCACATGTTTAATTTTAAGCTATTCACTTTACAATAAGAAAAAAAAAATATTATTGGTATTGGAACATTTTAGCATAATTAATATTTACATGAACATAGCTTCAAATTAATTTTGCACAAACGTTCCAGGCACTTTTTATCCATCTCTACCTTAATTTTTAATCAAAAATTTACATCATATTAAACCTGAACAACAAATAAAAGAATATATATGCTGATGATGATGATGAAGAGGATCATGGGTATGACGTATGAAGATTTTGTTCATACGTCATAGTCATCATCCTCTTGCAATTCGAAATCCGGTTCTCCACCAAACCCATCGACGTAATTTGTCCCTCCGCACTCTTTAGATTTTTATAGAATGCTTGACAATCCTCAGGGATGTACTGGAACAAGAATTGTAAATCCGCTAATTTGGCCGGAGCAATAGTTTTACCATCTGACCTCAACAAACAAAAATCGGACATGTTAATATTCCTTGTTTCCCCCCTAACTTTTTTTTCAATTGTTATTTCCTTGTAATCTTCTTCTAATAATGATTTCATAAAACTGAACACACTTTCTCTTTTTCCAGTCTTATTTCTTTTGTATTTAACCAATTGACTTTTGTTGTCTGTCAATTTTATTCTATTGATAATTTTTCTGTGCCATAAAAATTAGTCTTATTCATTTTAAATACTTCTAGAGGTTTTCTTTTTTTACACGTTTTAATTATGGACATATATTCTTTGGCTGTATAAATACGTTGATGGTGTTTTAGAGCAGTTTCAATTTTAGAAAAATCTGTGTCATTAGGCAGCAGGGTACGTCCAGACTCAAAATCACATTGTAATGACTTTTAAAGTGGCATGTGAGTTTAGAAGTGCTTTCATCATGATAACTATTTTTATATTGCGGTTCTGCCCTCCAAAACAATCGCTCCAAAGAATAAGGCGTTCAACAGTGGGCCTTAGTTTAGTTTGAATATATTTAATAAGGCACGATCCCACCTCTTCCTACTTCCCCTTCAACCCATATGTAACAGTGACCAATGTCATCTGAAGCACTATGGATGCCACTGTTGTAGAGCCACAATTGCCTTTTAGAAAACGCAACATTTGTAGGTATTCGTGGTAATGGTAAAGTTTTTTCTAAATCGAATATTACACATTCAATAGTCGACATGTTTCGAGCGTCTTCAAAGTCGGAATTCATCTGCTACCTCAAATTTTCAGCCTATCCTAAAATATGTCGAGTCTTTTCTGCTCTAGCTTGTTCTTCTTCTTCGAGAGTTCTAGCATTTTGAATTTTTACAGCTAGCATATCGCACTTATTGCAGGTATCTTTCTTTAATGTTTTACACTTAAGGTTAAACTTAGTGTAAAAAATGTTTTTGACTGATTCGAAGGAAGCGCATTTTTGCCCTTCACCATAAGTATTTGTGTACTCCTGCTGATATATATCGTAAATTATGGTTAACATCATGTTGTAAATATAAGGTGTCATTGTTCTTTTCTCTTCTGTAATGCGACTCATACTTTGGTAGTTTTGAAATAGTTTCGACTATGAAATTATACATTTCATCTGATAATTTATTCTTGGCACCTGTGCTAACTCCTCTACCATCCATTATGGGCTCACTACTTCTAAATTTTTGTTAGTGCAATGGTAACTTTTTGAGTAGTAATTTGAAAAGTATTTAAAAACAAATCACGACATACCTTTGTACCATTAATAGAATAGACACGGCTGAATTTATTTGGCTTTTTTTCTCCCACGAACATTAGTCATAGTGTAACTTCGTTTCTTATTTTCTTCTTTAATATATGGTCGTAAGTATAAACATTGTGCATTGTAGGACCCTAGATGCACAATTTTTTCGAACTCTTTTTTTTTTCTTTTCTCTATTGGATTCAAGATAGCACAATTTTTTAAACATTCACAATTTTAGTATTTTCAATAAAGGTTTTTGATTTTATTAATTTATTTTTAGCGGTTTTGTATGCCAACAGTTAAGTATGAAGCTAATTAAAGTGTGTTAAAAATGAACCCTTTAAAATTGAAACATTTTTTTCGAAACACGTTTTTTATTTAGGTAATAATAATACAAAAAATATAGTACAAAATTCATGAAATCTTTTTAAGTTTTAAAACTTTGTTATTTATGTCTGAAACATAACGTACCACAAATTTTGGATCGTTTATGCCTCGCTACTGTAATTTTGCAAAAACGTTTCAAATATAAATGGAACATTTGTTACAAAATAAATATACTGTTTCGTAAAATATTTAATGTTCCTGTCGTCATAGTACGTTCTAGTCAATTTACACAAGTTATTATTTGATAAAGGGTGTGTGTTGGAACGTAATTGAAAAAAATATTTTCTGATATAAGTCTTAAAACTTGAAACCTTTTTGCTGATCTGACTTTATGTGTCATAAAGGGTGGTTTGATCACATTATCTCGATTTCGGGTGACTTGTGGGTTGGAACGTTTCTGCATAACTACGTCCAATTTTCCTTAAAAACAAAATAAAAGGTCTTGTAAAAGTCGTAAATTTATTTTGTACTGTGATTACTTCTAATCAAGTAGTGGCGCTGAGGGCACGAAAATCTCGAACTTGTATAGAAGTGATTGGCGTTCAAAAGGTTAATCATAAATAGCGAAACGAATGAAGATAGATGTCAATTAAGGCTCGACCGAGATGGGTTTTTCGTTGTCAGCCGAAACCGAGAACCGAGACTGAGAATAGAAAAAGACAAACTTTTTCAATACAACACTGCTTAACAAAATTAACTGTTTTAAGAATCAAGGCTTAATAAACTTATATTAAGAAAAAAAACAGCAATATTTCGACATTTTCGCACTTCGAAGAGTATTGCCAAATTCAGCGTATCAAGGCTTTGTTAAACAGTTGTTCACTTGCTACGTTAATAGACGGCGCACATAAAAAACTAATTTGCTGCAGGCCTAAGGACATTACGAGGTGACGAAAGCCAGTATTAGCGTCAACAAGCTGGGTGTGGGACGGTACGTACCGAGCTGTGTGAGCGTGCGGCGGTCGTGCTCGACGCGCGCGGAGGGGTTGGACAACAACATGGCCACGTGCGGCCGCCAGTCGCCCCAGCGCTCGTCCGACACACACTGCAATCACAATTTCGCTAGCTTATATATTTGTCATAAAATAAGGTAACACTAGCAAACGTTCGGTCAATAGTCTTCTTCTTTCATTTGTGGCACGTTCTTACGTGCCACAAATGAAAGAAGAAGTAATAAACTATGCATACAAAAGAAATAATTATACAACGTGGCGCTGTAATGGCGTCATAAACTGAAAACACAAATACTTTGTTACATTATGACTTCATGAAGAGATTTTATTTAATGATATTAATCTATACTAATATACAATATGTAAAGAAAACCCTGTCCGATCCGTGAAGGTATTATAAAGTATCAATAACTGATTCTACTAATGGATACATAACCGGGCTAAACTTTTAAAAAAAATCCCCCTAAAAAAATAAATATTATTTCGCAAAAAGAAGTAACTTAATAAATGCGCGTTAAACACCCTTCCGCGGGCGGCGAGCGGCATGGCACGTGGTCGCATTGCTATTCGCTCATAATAAAACCGGTGTTGTCACTTTTTTTTAAATTACCTAATTTCGGGGAAGTTGGAATTAATTCGCGGGAAAAAAAAAGATTGTTTCAAAATTCATTTGTATTGGTACTATGATGATTACGTAAAATTTTATATTATATTTGGTCATGTGTTTACCTAACCTTTATTATCCTTATGGGTCGGACAGGGTTTTCTTAACATACTGTATAAAGCTAAGAGTTTGTTTGTTTATTTGTTTGAACGCACTAATCTCAGGAACTACTGGACCGATTCGAAAAATTATTTTTGCGTTGGATAGCACATTAATCCGGAAAGGCTTTAGGCTATAACATCACGCTGTGACCAATAGGAGCACAGCATAACCAACTCCACGCGAACAAAGTCGCTAGCGGCCGCAAGTGTTTAATAATATTATTAATCACGAAGTTACTTATATATTTAGAAACTACCATTTTAAATCAACCTGTATTTAGAGAACTGTCGCGCAACAATGATTTGCCGGGGTCATGGATCATAACATTTCATAAATGAAAATAAAACGAATAAGCAATATTGTTGAAAAAAAGAGATCCCTTTGTCGGCGATCGGACGCAAGAGACGCTCCCCCACCCGATATGGCGCGGGCCACAGCAAAGTAATCAAACACTTACTTTTGCTTTTCTAGTGCTAGCCGAACCTGGGTTTCTTGACACACTCCTTACCGATAGTGTGCATAATTTCGTCGAATACCAATTTTGTGACAGTTTTTTGAAAAAGACTTACTTATTGTTTTATTAATTATGTTTTGTGTAATTAGGATAGTAATTGAATTATGGTACCGTGATAAAGACGTTTTGTATTGTTTTAGTTTTCTTTTTAAATAAATATATACGTAGTAATTGCCGAAGGTTTACATCTCTTTTGATACGGACGTTATTATTAGTGCTTGTGTAAACTTGTGTCCATGATGGCGCGTACACATCCGAACTACACAGCAGCTGAATATGCGAACATAATACTAATTTAAGAAGAATGTCATCGAAATGCCGCTTTTGAAATAAGGGCGCGCAGCGTGGCGGACACGAAGTCATGTTAGTAATGTCGGTAACTCACGGTGGCCGCGGGCGGCTGCGTGGCGGCCACGAAGTCATGTTAGTAATGTCGATGTCGGTAACTCACGGTGGCCGCGGGCGGCTGCGTGGCGGCCACGAAGTCATGTTAGTAATGTCGATGTCGGTAACTCACGGTGGCCGCGGGCGGCTGCGTGGCCTGTAGCGCGGCGTACAGCGTGTGCAGCGGGTCGGAGCGCGGCGTGGCGGCCACGAAGTCATGTTAGTAATGTCGATGTCGGTAACTCACGGTGGCCGCGGGCGGCTGCGTGGCGGCCACGAAGTCATGTTAGTAATGTCGATGTCGGTAACTCACGGTGGCCGCGGGCGGCTGCGTGGCCTGTAGCGCGGCGTACAGCGTGTGCAGCGGGTCGGAGCGCGGCGTGGCGGCCACGAAGTCATGTTAGTAATGTCGATGTCGGTAACTCACGGTGGCCGCGGGCGGCTGCGTGGCCTGTAGCGCGGCGTACAGCGTGTGCAGCGGGTCGGAGCGCGGCGTGGCGGCCACGAAGTCATGTTAGTAATGTCGATGTCGGTAACTCACGGTGGCCGCGGGCGGCTGCGTGGCCTGTAGCGCGGCGTACAGCGTGTGCAGCGGGTCGGAGCGCGGCGTGGCGGCCACGAAGTCATGTTAGTAATGTCGATGTCGGTAACTCACGGTGGCCGCGGGCGGCTGCGTGGCCTGTAGCGCGGCGTACAGCGTGTGCAGCGGGTCGGAGCGCGGCGTGGCGGCCACGAAGTCATGTTAGTAATGTCGATGTCGGTAACTCACGGTGGCCGCGGGCGGCTGCGTGGCGGCCACGAAGTCATGTTAGTAATGTCGATGTCGGTAACTCACGGTGGCCGCGGGCGGCTGCGTGGCGGCCACGAAGTCATGTTAGTAATGTCGATGTCGGTAACTCACGGTGGCCGCGGGCGGCTGCGTGGCGGCCACGAAGTCATGTTAGTAATGTCGATGTCGGTAACTCACGGTGGCCGCGGGCGGCTGCGTGGCGGCCACGAAGTCATGTTAGTAATGTCGATGTCGGTAACTCACGGTGGCCGCGGGCGGCTGCGTGGCCTGTAGCGCGGCGTACAGCGTGTGCAGCGGGTCGGAGCGCGGCGTGGCGGCCACGAAGTCATGTTAGTAATGTCGATGTCGGTAACTCACGGTGGCCGCGGGCGGCTGCGTGGCCTGTAGCGCGGCGTACAGCGTGTGCAGCGGGTCGGAGCGCGGCGTGGCGGCCACGAAGTCATGTTAGTAATGTCGATGTCGGTAACTCACGGTGGCCGCGGGCGGCTGCGTGGCCTGTAGCGCGGCGTACAGCGTGTGCAGCGGGTCGGAGCGCGGCGTGGCGGCCACGAAGTCATGTTAGTAATGTCGATGTCGGTAACTCACGGTGGCCGCGGGCGGCTGCGTGGCGGCCACGAAGTCATGTTAGTAATGTCGATGTCGGTAACTCACGGTGGCCGCGGGCGGCTGCGTGGCGGCCACGAAGTCATGTTAGTAATGTCGATGTCGGTAACTCACGGTGGCCGCGGGCGGCTGCGTGGCGGCCACGAAGTCATGTTAGTAATGTCGATGTCGGTAACTCACGGTGGCCGCGGGCGGCTGCGTGGCGGCCACGAAGTCATGTTAGTAATGTCGATGTCGGTAACTCACGGTGGCCGCGGGCGGCTGCGTGGCCTGTAGCGCGGCGTACAGCGTGTGCAGCGGGTCGGAGCGCGGCGTGGCGGCCACGAAGTCATGTTAGTAATGTCGATGTCGGTAACTCACGGTGGCCGCGGGCGGCTGCGTGGCGGCCACGAAGTCATGTTAGTAATGTCGATGTCGGTAACTCACGGTGGCCGCGGGCGGCTGCGTGGCCTGTAGCGCGGCGTACAGCGTGTGCAGCGGGTCGGAGCGCGGCGTGGCGGCCACGAAGTCATGTTAGTAATGTCGATGTCGGTAACTCACGGTGGCCGCGGGCGGCTGCGTGGCGGCCACGAAGTCATGTTAGTAATGTCGATGTCGGTAACTCACGGTGGCCGCGGGCGGCTGCGTGGCGGCCACGAAGTCATGTTAGTAATGTCGATGTCGGTAACTCACGGTGGCCGCGGGCGGCTGCGTGGCGGCCACGAAGTCATGTTAGTAATGTCGATGTCGGTAACTCACGGTGGCCGCGGGCGGCTGCGTGGCGGCCACGAAGTCATGTTAGTAATGTCGATGTCGGTAACTCACGGTGGCCGCGGGCGGCTGCGTGGCCTGTAGCGCGGCGTACAGCGTGTGCAGCGGGTCGGAGCGCGGCGTGGCGGCCACGAAGTCATGTTAGTAATGTCGATGTCGGTAACTCACGGTGGCCGCGGGCGGCTGCGTGGCGGCCACGAAGTCATGTTAGTAATGTCGGTAACTCACGGTGGCCGCGGGCGGCTGCGTGGCGGCCACGAAGTCATGTTAGTAATGTCGATGTCGGTAACTCACGGTGGCCGCGGGCGGCTGCGTGGCCTGTAGCGCGGCGTACAGCGTGTGCAGCGGGTCGGAGCGCGGCGTGGCGGCCACGAAGTCATGTTAGTAATGTCGATGTCGGTAACTCACGGTGGCCGCGGGCGGCTGCGTGGCGGCCACGAAGTCATGTTAGTAATGTCGATGTCGGTAACTCACGGTGGCCGCGGGCGGCTGCGTGGCCTGTAGCGCGGCGTACAGCGTGTGCAGCGGGTCGGAGCGCGGCGTGGCGGCCACGAAGTCATGTTAGTAATGTCGATGTCGGTAACTCACGGTGGCCGCGGGCGGCTGCGTGGCGGCCACGAAGTCATGTTAGTAATGTCGATGTCGGTAACTCACGGTGGCCGCGGGCGGCTGCGTGGCGGCCACGAAGTCATGTTAGTAATGTCGATGTCGGTAACTCACGGTGGCCGCGGGCGGCTGCGTGGCGGCCACGAAGTCATGTTAGTAATGTCGATGTCGGTAACTCACGGTGGCCGCGGGCGGCTGCGTGGCCTGTAGCGCGGCGTACAGCGTGTGCAGCGGGTCGGAGCGCGGCGTGGCGGCCACGAAGTCATGTTAGTAATGTCGATGTCGGTAACTCACGGTGGCCGCGGGCGGCTGCGTGGCGGCCACGAAGTCATGTTAGTAATGTCGATGTCGGTAACTCACGGTGGCCGCGGGCGGCTGCGTGGCGGCCACGAAGTCATGTTAGTAATGTCGATGTCGGTAACTCACGGTGGCCGCGGGCGGCTGCGTGGCCTGTAGCGCGGCGTACAGCGTGTGCAGCGGGTCGGAGCGCGGCGTGGCGGCCACGAAGTCATGTTAGTAATGTCGATGTCGGTAACTCACGGTGGCCGCGGGCGGCTGCGTGGCCTGTAGCGCGGCGTACAGCGTGTGCAGCGGGTCGGAGCGCGGCGTGGCGGCCACGAAGTCATGTTAGTAATGTCGATGTCGGTAACTCACGGTGGCCGCGGGCGGCTGCGTGGCGGCCACGAAGTCATGTTAGTAATGTCGATGTCGGTAACTCACGGTGGCCGCGGGCGGCTGCGTGGCGGCCACGAAGTCATGTTAGTAATGTCGATGTCGGTAACTCACGGTGGCCGCGGGCGGCTGCGTGGCGGCCACGAAGTCATGTTAGTAATGTCGATGTCGGTAACTCACGGTGGCCGCGGGCGGCTGCGTGGCGGCCACGAAGTCATGTTAGTAATGTCGATGTCGGTAACTCACGGTGGCCGCGGGCGGCTGCGTGGCGGCCACGAAGTCATGTTAGTAATGTCGATGTCGGTAACTCACGGTGGCCGCGGGCGGCTGCGTGGCCTGTAGCGCGGCGTACAGCGTGTGCAGCGGGTCGGAGCGCGGCGTGGCGGCCACGAAGTCATGTTAGTAATGTCGATGTCGGTAACTCACGGTGGCCGCGGGCGGCTGCGTGGCGGCCACGAAGTCATGTTAGTAATGTCGATGTCGGTAACTCACGGTGGCCGCGGGCGGCTGCGTGGCGGCCACGAAGTCATGTTAGTAATGTCGATGTCGGTAACTCACGGTGGCCGCGGGCGGCTGCGTGGCGGCCACGAAGTCATGTTAGTAATGTCGATGTCGGTAACTCACGGTGGCCGCGGGCGGCTGCGTGGCGGCCACGAAGTCATGTTAGTAATGTCGATGTCGGTAACTCACGGTGGCCGCGGGCGGCTGCGTGGCCTGTAGCGCGGCGTACAGCGTGTGCAGCGGGTCGGAGCGCGGCGTGGCGGCCACGAAGTCATGTTAGTAATGTCGATGTCGGTAACTCACGGTGGCCGCGGGCGGCTGCGTGGCGGCCACGAAGTCATGTTAGTAATGTCGATGTCGGTAACTCACGGTGGCCGCGGGCGGCTGCGTGGCCTGTAGCGCGGCGTACAGCGTGTGCAGCGGGTCGGAGCGCGGCGTGGCGGCCACGAAGTCATGTTAGTAATGTCGATGTCGGTAACTCACGGTGGCCGCGGGCGGCTGCGTGGCGGCCACGAAGTCATGTTAGTAATGTCGATGTCGGTAACTCACGGTGGCCGCGGGCGGCTGCGTGGCGGCCACGAAGTCATGTTAGTAATGTCGATGTCGGTAACTCACGGTGGCCGCGGGCGGCTGCGTGGCGGCCACGAAGTCATGTTAGTAATGTCGATGTCGGTAACTCACGGTGGCCGCGGGCGGCTGCGTGGCGGCCACGAAGTCATGTTAGTAATGTCGATGTCGGTAACTCACGGTGGCCGCGGGCGGCTGCGTGGCCTGTAGCGCGGCGTACAGCGTGTGCAGCGGGTCGGAGCGCGGCGTGGCGGCCACGAAGTCATGTTAGTAATGTCGATGTCGGTAACTCACGGTGGCCGCGGGCGGCTGCGTGGCGGCCACGAAGTCATGTTAGTAATGTCGGTAACTCACGGTGGCCGCGGGCGGCTGCGTGGCGGCCACGAAGTCATGTTAGTAATGTCGATGTCGGTAACTCACGGTGGCCGCGGGCGGCTGCGTGGCCTGTAGCGCGGCGTACAGCGTGTGCAGCGGGTCGGAGCGCGGCGTGGCGGCCACGAAGTCATGTTAGTAATGTCGATGTCGGTAACTCACGGTGGCCGCGGGCGGCTGCGTGGCGGCCACGAAGTCATGTTAGTAATGTCGATGTCGGTAACTCACGGTGGCCGCGGGCGGCTGCGTGGCCTGTAGCGCGGCGTACAGCGTGTGCAGCGGGTCGGAGCGCGGCGTGGCGGCCACGAAGTCATGTTAGTAATGTCGATGTCGGTAACTCACGGTGGCCGCGGGCGGCTGCGTGGCGGCCACGAAGTCATGTTAGTAATGTCGATGTCGGTAACTCACGGTGGCCGCGGGCGGCTGCGTGGCGGCCACGAAGTCATGTTAGTAATGTCGATGTCGGTAACTCACGGTGGCCGCGGGCGGCTGCGTGGCGGCCACGAAGTCATGTTAGTAATGTCGATGTCGGTAACTCACGGTGGCCGCGGGCGGCTGCGTGGCCTGTAGCGCGGCGTACAGCGTGTGCAGCGGGTCGGAGCGCGGCGTGGCGGCCACGAAGTCATGTTAGTAATGTCGATGTCGGTAACTCACGGTGGCCGCGGGCGGCTGCGTGGCCTGTAGCGCGGCGTACAGCGTGTGCAGCGGGTCGGAGCGCGGCGTGGCGGCCACGAAGTCATGTTAGTAATGTCGATGTCGGTAACTCACGGTGGCCGCGGGCGGCTGCGTGGCCTGTAGCGCGGCGTACAGCGTGTGCAGTGGGTCGGAGCGCGGCGTGGCGGCCACGAAGTCATGTTAGTAATGTCGATGTCGGTAACTCACGGTGGCCGCGGGCGGCTGCGTGGCCTGTAGCGCGGCGTACAGCGTGTGCAGCGGGTCGGAGCGCGGCGTGGCGGCCACGAAGTCATGTTAGTAATGTCGATGTCGGTAACTCACGGTGGCCGCGGGCGGCTGCGTGGCCTGTAGCGCGGCGTACAGCGTGTGCAGCGGGTCGGAGCGCGGCGTGGCGGCCACGAAGTCATGTTAGTAATGTCGATGTCGGTAACTCACGGTGGCCGCGGGCGGCTGCGTGGCCTGTAGCGCGGCGTACAGCGTGTGCAGCGGGTCGGAGCGCGGCGTGGCGGCCACGAAGTCATGTTAGTAATGTCGATGTCGGTAACTCACGGTGGCCGCGGGCGGCTGCGTGGCGGCCACGAAGTCATGTTAGTAATGTCGATGTCGGTAACTCACGGTGGCCGCGGGCGGCTGCGTGGCGGCCACGAAGTCATGTTAGTAATGTCGATGTCGGTAACTCACGGTGGCCGCGGGCGGCTGCGTGGCGGCCACGAAGTCATGTTAGTAATGTCGATGTCGGTAACTCACGGTGGCCGCGGGCGGCTGCGTGGCCTGTAGCGCGGCGTACAGCGTGTGCAGCGGGTCGGAGCGCGGCGTGGCGGCCACGAAGTCATGTTAGTAATGTCGATGTCGGTAACTCACGGTGGCCGCGGGCGGCTGCGTGGCCTGTAGCGCGGCGTACAGCGTGTGCAGCGGGTCGGAGCGCGGCGTGGCGGCCACGAAGTCATGTTAGTAATGTCGATGTCGGTAACTCACGGTGGCCGCGGGCGGCTGCGTGGCGGCCACGAAGTCATGTTAGTAATGTCGATGTCGGTAACTCACGGTGGCCGCGGGCGGCTGCGTGGCCTGTAGCGCGGCGTACAGCGTGTGCAGCGGGTCGGAGCGCGGCGTGGCGGCCACGAAGTCATGTTAGTAATGTCGATGTCGGTAACTCACGGTGGCCGCGGGCGGCTGCGTGGCCTGTAGCGCGGCGTACAGCGTGTGCAGCGGGTCGGAGCGCGGCGTGGCGGCCACGAAGTCATGTTAGTAATGTCGATGTCGGTAACTCACGGTGGCCGCGGGCGGCTGCGTGGCGGCCACGAAGTCATGTTAGTAATGTCGATGTCGGTAACTCACGGTGGCCGCGGGCGGCTGCGTGGCCTGTAGCGCGGCGTACAGCGTGTGCAGCGGGTCGGAGCGCGGCGTGGCGGCCACGAAGTCATGTTAGTAATGTCGATGTCGGTAACTCACGGTGGCCGCGGGCGGCTGCGTGGCCTGTAGCGCGGCGTACAGCGTGTGCAGCGGGTCGGAGCGCGGCGTGGCGGCCACGAAGTCATGTTAGTAATGTCGATGTCGGTAACTCACGGTGGCCGCGGGCGGCTGCGTGGCGGCCACGAAGTCATGTTAGTAATGTCGATGTCGGTAACTCACGGTGGCCGCGGGCGGCTGCGTGGCCTGTAGCGCGGCGTACAGCGTGTGCAGCGGGTCGGAGCGCGGCGTGGCGGCCACGAAGTCATGTTAGTAATGTCGATGTCGGTAACTCACGGTGGCCGCGGGCGGCTGCGTGGCCTGTAGCGCGGCGTACAGCGTGTGCAGCGGGTCGGAGCGCGGCGTGGCGGCCACGAAGTCATGTTAGTAATGTCGATGTCGGTAACTCACGGTGGCCGCGGGCGGCTGCGTGGCCTGTAGCGCGGCGTACAGCGTGTGCAGCGGGTCGGAGCGCGGCGTGGCGGCCACGAAGTCATGTTAGTAATGTCGATGTCGGTAACTCACGGTGGCCGCGGGCGGCTGCGTGGCCTGTAGCGCGGCGTACAGCGTGTGCAGCGGGTCGGAGCGCGGCGTGGCGGCCACGAAGTCATGTTAGTAATGTCGATGTCGGTAACTCACGGTGGCCGCGGGCGGCTGCGTGGCCTGTAGCGCGGCGTACAGCGTGTGCAGCGGGTCGGAGCGCGGCGTGGCGGCCACGAAGTCATGTTAGTAATGTCGATGTCGGTAACTCACGGTGGCCGCGGGCGGCTGCGTGGCCTGTAGCGCGGCGTACAGCGTGTGCAGCGGGTCGGAGCGCGGCGTGGCGGCCACGAAGTCATGTTAGTAATGTCGATGTCGGTAACTCACGGTGGCCGCGGGCGGCTGCGTGGCCTGTAGCGCGGCGTACAGCGTGTGCAGCGGGTCGGAGCGCGGCGTGGCGGCCACGAAGTCATGTTAGTAATGTCGATGTCGGTAACTCACGGTGGCCGCGGGCGGCTGCGTGGCCTGTAGCGCGGCGTACAGCGTGTGCAGCGGGTCGGAGCGCGGCGTGGCGGCCACGAAGTCATGTTAGTAATGTCGATGTCGGTAACTCACGGTGGCCGCGGGCGGCTGCGTGGCCTGTAGCGCGGCGTACAGCGTGTGCAGCGGGTCGGAGCGCGGCGTGGCGGCCACGAAGTCATGTTAGTAATGTCGATGTCGGTAACTCACGGTGGCCGCGGGCGGCTGCGTGGCCTGTAGCGCGGCGTACAGCGTGTGCAGCGGGTCGGAGCGCGGCGTGGCGGCCACGAAGTCATGTTAGTAATGTCGATGTCGGTAACTCACGGTGGCCGCGGGCGGCTGCGTGGCCTGTAGCGCGGCGTACAGCGTGTGCAGCGGGTCGGAGCGCGGCGTGGCGGCCACGAAGTCATGTTAGTAATGTCGATGTCGGTAACTCACGGTGGCCGCGGGCGGCTGCGTGGCCTGTAGCGCGGCGTACAGCGTGTGCAGCGGGTCGGAGCGCGGCGTGGCGGCCACGAAGTCATGTTAGTAATGTCGATGTCGGTAACTCACGGTGGCCGCGGGCGGCTGCGTGGCCTGTAGCGCGGCGTACAGCGTGTGCAGCGGGTCGGAGCGCGGCGTGGCGGCCACGAAGTCATGTTAGTAATGTCGATGTCGGTAACTCACGGTGGCCGCGGGCGGCTGCGTGGCGGCCACGAAGTCATGTTAGTAATGTCGATGTCGGTAACTCACGGTGGCCGCGGGCGGCTGCGTGGCCTGTAGCGCGGCGTACAGCGTGTGCAGCGGGTCGGAGCGCGGCGTGGCGGCCACGAAGTCATGTTAGTAATGTCGATGTCGGTAACTCACGGTGGCCGCGGGCGGCTGCGTGGCGGCCACGAAGTCATGTTAGTAATGTCGATGTCGGTAACTCACGGTGGCCGCGGGCGGCTGCGTGGCCTGTAGCGCGGCGTACAGCGTGTGCAGCGGGTCGGAGCGCGGCGTGGCGGCCACGAAGTCATGTTAGTAATGTCGATGTCGGTAACTCACGGTGGCCGCGGGCGGCTGCGTGGCGGCCACGAAGTCATGTTAGTAATGTCGATGTCGGTAACTCACGGTGGCCGCGGGCGGCTGCGTGGCCTGTAGCGCGGCGTACAGCGTGTGCAGTGGGTCGGAGCGCGGCGTGGCGGCCACGAAGCGCGCCGCCACACTCGCTCGTGCTCGCCGTCCCGAGTGCACTCCCAGGGTCATGGCGTGTCCCCACAGCTTGTTGCGGACCGCCCACTCTGCAGACATACCCCAGGTAACACATTAACACATCACTAAGCAACGTTCATAGCATTTAAAATTAAGCGTTTAAATTATTCTGCATTATTTTAGCATTTAAATTATTCTGCTCGCGGTGCTGGCACGCGACGTTGGCGTGATTGCGCTATAAACCCTATGTGGTTAAACGACGAGTGATTTGGTTGAAATCTCTGTGAGTATTTATTTCTGTACCCAGAATATTTCTCCCCGTGATTTTCTAGTTCCGAGTACTGACTTAGGTCAATATTGATTCTAGATTTGGTTCTTTTTTGCGGGCCTAGAGTGTGGGGCCGCCGCAGAATAAAGGACTCCCGCGGCTCGGTGCGCACGTGACCGGAGAGATACCGGGGTAGTTTTTAGTCAGTAGGAGTCTGACAGACCCCGTCGCCAACCCCAAGGCGGCGGACATCCATTGATGATTTTCCGCCCCGAAAAAAAAAAAAAGTTGGCCTTGATCCCGACCGGATCAGGCTTGTGGAGTAGTAGTGTGCTGGACCCTGGTAGTATGACACACCCAATTTCTCAGAAGCGTTAGTCAGGAAGGCTAATCAGAAACGTTAGTCTGCCTGTATGGTTATTGTTGTATGTATCTAGTGAGAGAGAGAGAGTTTAGAACATTGATTATTCATACAGGATAACAATATTGTATTCGAGCGTCTTAATAGGCTATACTTAATCAAGTAATATTGATTTCAATATTGTGCACAACCTAAGATAACTTTTGTAACGATTGAGCTGTGGTCACAACGGCTCACCTCACGAATCATTCTACAAGCGACCCTCATCATCATCATCATCATCTCAGCGTATAATCCCGGTTGCATCCGCGGCTTTCGCGTTGGAGCCCGGGGTCCGCTTTCCTACTATTACGCCTCCATTTCGCACGTTCTCTGGCATCCCGATTGTTGGCACGCATGTCATCTCTTACAACGTCAAGCTAGCACATCTTTGGCCTGCCTCGCTTGTTCCGGCCCGGCGGAGGTACCATGGCAAGACATTTGTTACCCACGTAACATGCCGGTTTACGTAAGACGTGACCATACCAGCGCAGGCGACTCTGTTGCAGTTTGTCTGCTATGTCATGGACACGAAGACTGCCACGGATGCGGGACTTCCTGATGCGGTCTTTCCGTGTAATTCCACACATCCACCACAGCATATTCATGTCCGTGACATGCAGCTCCTGCTTGTGTCGTTCTACAAGCGACCCTGAGCTTGTTAAATGTCTCATGTAGATTCCCTGCTACACTTCGGCACGGAGACGGAGTGAGTTAGGGAATTGACTGGTTAAGTTGGAAGTTTTTTTTTTTGTCATATAGTTTGTTACTAATGACACAGGGTACTTGAAAATAAACTTGTGATTGCATCCATTTATTGTTTCATTTAGTGCTCCTATCTTACCACCTATTTCTTAAGTAAATTTACTGCGGCACGGTCAGAGGTTCTTCGGACACAGAGCCGGGTTACACAACGCCTTTAACACTCTACCCTGTTTAGGGTTCCGTAGCCAAATGGCAAAAAACGGAACCCTTATAGATTCTTCATGTCTGTCTGTCCGTCACAGCCTTTTTTTTTCCGAAACTATAAGAGCTGTACAGTTGAAACTTGGTAGGTAGGTGTATTTTGTGAACCGCATTAAGATTTTGATGCACAAATAAAAAAATAATAATAAATATTGGGGGCTCCCCATACTTAGAACTGAAACTCAAAAATTTTTTTTTAGCAAACACATACGCGTCACATAGTAATGATATCGAGGTTTCGAAAATATTTTTTTCGAAACCAAATGGTTTGCGTGACAGACGCTTCCAAAGTGGAAAAATGTTGGTCCACCCCTCTAACTTCTAAAATAAGAAAATGATAAATCTAAAAAAACATATGATGTACATTACTATACAAACTACCAATGAAAATTGTTTTGAACAAGATCTAGTAAGTATTTTTTTTTTTTAATAATTCGTAATTCGTAAACCGCTTATTACCGCGTAATCTTTCATACGAGTAACTTAAATCCTTTAATTTCATAAATCAATGGTACGGAACCCTTTGTGCGTGAGTCCGACACGCACTTGGCTGGTTTTTTTTTTTGTTGGTATGGGTTTTTTTTTTTTTAAATTATTATAAACTAGCGCTTGACCGCAATCCCGCCTGATGCGATCGTTGATGGTAAAGCGCGCTAGTTTATTAAGAGCCTATTCACTCAGAAAAACTGAGCGAATAGGAAGGAAGACGGCAGTTGAGCGAGGTGATGCAATGTTAAACCCAACAACACGACCAACGATGCTGCGCCAAAGGGAGATTGATCTGAAGACCCTCCACGACCAAACTCCCAACACAACAACAAGAGGCGTATCGTACCCGGCACAATCGCAACTCAACTGCTCAGACCCGTCCTCCGTACGGCTTCACCAGACATCATGCCGGAACACGACAAATCGCTTGGCGGCAATGCTTTGTCTGGTGGGTGGTAACTTCTGCCGGCGGCCGATGTTATGGCCTACCGCCGAGAAAAAATGACTTCTCCCGCTCTAGGCAGAGCGGAAAGGAATGTCAGACTTTTACTGACTAAAACCCACCCGTGTTTCTTCACTTGCCTGCGCAACGGCCAGGGCCACGGTTTCTTTTTTTAACCAAACAGCAACCCTGACCCAGGAGGCATCGGTCTTCATGGACCCCGTCACGATGTGCTAACATCTCTTAGAGGCGCGCGTGAAACACAACGCGCCGACGACTCGGGCCTGGTCCGCGACCGGGCGGTGAACTGCCCAATGCTTACCGCCCACAGCCCCGCGCCTACCGTGGCCAGGAACTTGATGTTGTCTGTCGACCAGGGCGTCTCCTGCGGCGGCTAGTGGCATGAGGGCGCTGGGATTCCAGTTGCCTCACACGCTCCGCCTTTGCCAGCATCACTGCTTCGCAGAAGGAAGTGACGGCCTGCCATGCACTCTCGCTCCGGACCATGGCCTGGACCAGGGTCGGACGCGAGAGATCGCCGCCGATTGCCGCTACGAGGCCAAGGCGGTGCTCTACCCGAGCCGGACAGACCTCCACTCCTCTGTTCTCGGGGCGATCCGCGCAATGGTGACACCCTGACGTTTCTTCCGCCTTATCCGGAACAGGAACCTCCCGAAACAACCGTGTCCGTCAGGTGGAAGGTGAGGGGGCCGTGGCGCCTCTCTAGCCGCTCATCAAAGAGGAGACTTACCGCCGCTACCTGGGATTGGTGCTCGACAGTCGGTGGGACCGGCTTCCGGCGGCTGGCACCCAAGTTGTTGGCGGGGGCTGGGGGCGCTTTCAACGTTGCTTACCAATCTGGGGGCCCGAACGCCGCCTGCAAGCGGCTCTACATGGGAATCGTGCGATCGATGCGCGGGAGCGGGGCGAACGGCCGATGCAGCGACAGCTCGAGCCTGCAGCTCCGCGAAGTCCTAGTGGCGGAATGGCAGGACAGGCGATCTTGCCGGTACTGGCGGACTGGCTCAGAAGAAGGCACGGCTCCCTGACGTTTCGTGTGATTCAGATGCTCCCGTGTCATGGTTGCTTCGGAAAGTATCTGTGTCGCATAAACAGGGAATCGGACGCCCGGTGTGACCACTGCGTCGACTGCCAGGAGGACACGGCGCGGCATACGCTGGCAGAGTGTGCCGCGCGCGGAGGAGACAAGCCGTGCCCTCATCTCTGAAGTAGGCAGTGACTTGTCGCTGCCGGCCGTAATCGAGTCAATGGTCGGCAGCGAAGAGTTCTGGGAAGCGGTGATTTCCTTCTACAGACAGTGAGACTGACAGACCCCGTCGATCGCCTCAAAATCAAAATCAAAAGTCATTTATTCAAAATAGGCTGAGAATCGGCACTTTTTGAACGTCAATATTACATAAGACAGTCCCCCAAAACGCCCGCCCATCGACACTTCCTAGTGCTTTCGCTGGGAAGAAGAAGTGGCGGAAGAAACTCCCCAGCAGCACAGCTGTCTGTTCATTTAAAAAAAACACATGACTTTATACAATACTATGTATAGTGATGAACACAAGAAAATATAACAATGAAATTATTGAAAATATGCCAGCTACCACGCCAAAATACCAGCAAAGTAAAACAATATACAGTATGTTACAAAAACCCTGTCCGACCCGTGAAGGTGTTGTTAGGTATCGTTAGCTGATTCTACTAATGCGTACATAACCTGGCTAAACTAAAAAAAAATACCCCCTTAAAAATAAATAACTTAAATAAAATAAATAGGTAATTTCATGGCAACACAGGCACAGGTCATGACCTCAGTTGACCTCATGCATGTAGGTATTGGTAGTCTAACCACGTTTATCGACTCTAGAAAGAAACAATGATACCTACTTAGGCAGCTCGTGAAAAGAACTTTTTTTTAAGTAGAAAGGTCGTCTGACCCTCCGAATGTATCTTCGAATTTCATTCGATGAGCACAATGGCTGTGGCGGAGATGTTGTTCCATATTTCGTTCACTAAGAACGATACCGGCCTGGCACCGTCCCACGAGATTAGCACGGTGTTTCACAACGTTAGTCCACTCCTACCAATCCACTGCTCGCCGAACTGATAGTGGAGGTACTCACGTACAGGTCGGCAAAAATATGGTGGGGCACCGTCATGCTGGAACCACATTGACCAAGAAGTAGTCACATCCGAATCGTTCAACACCTGATCACAACACAACACAATTGCAGTTTCACTAGGTACCTTCCATCAGCAGGTTACATTACGTTAGAAAACTATGTGATCACACAATAAACGATACGTCTACACGGACGCCATGTCTACGCGAAACTAATAAATTTAAAATAAAAATGATTTTTATTTCATAAAAATAGGTACTCTAACTGCACGGCGGTGCCCTTTGACTAGAGGTTTGAAAGTATTCAAAATATTTCTCGTATCGATTTTTGGTATCAATTTTGTATTTCAGAATTTCACGCATCGATTCAACATCGCATGGCATTCTTTAGATTTTAGAACTTTCACATAACTTAAATCAGGTGAACTTAAATGCTTTACATTGTTTATAATATTCTCCTAAAATCGTATTTCATAAGACCTTTCTAGTTCCTATTTACTAATAATAGGTACTTGTGTTACAATATTGTTATGAATAATTAATCGATAATCAAAAAAAGTACTTTTACCATTAGGTAATCTGTGTTTTTACAACAAATCATTCGGCCAGGTACAGTTTCGAATAATAGCGACAAAAACAAAACGTTATTACGCAAAAATTAGTACAGCTCTAATTATTCCTTTGCCGCCGTCGGCGGCTAGACACACTGACGCCGCTAAAGAACCTAAAAAAATAATCAAAAGAAAGCCGACAATTATAAGGTCTAAAATGGTGTTTACACTTTTTTAAATTTTAAAAAAGATTATTTCAAAATTCATTAGTATTGTTACTATGATGATTATGCAAAATTTTATATTTTATTTGGTCATTTGTTTACCTAACCTTTATTATCCTTGTGGGTCGGACAGGGTTTTCGTAACATACTGTATATATATGTCAAAGATCGTCGGTATAATTTTAATAGAGGTTGCTGATTTGATTTAGTAGAGGGGCAAAGGTTTGTGACGTTATTTTGTGATGGCGGTACATGGACAAAGTCGCTTTGGAAAGTGGGGTTCGTCAAACAGTCACTTTGCATCGAGACGCGGACCAAGGCACTTCTCCGAACCGAAACGGTCGGTTTGCATATTCAAATTGTTATTATGAAGATTGGAGGGTATATCTACGCGTCGTGCTTCAATTCAAAACTCACTTACGAAATGGAACCTGTACCACCACACCAAGATGCTGTCGACCCCACCCCTCTGCCGTCGTTGTCTCCGACATATATGTTTAAATGAAAATGTAAATAACTAAAAACTTATTACTTCAATAAAAACCCCAGGCATAAAGGGCTTGACAGCTTACATATTTATGTATTGAAAAAAAAAAGTGAATTATATGAACTCATACAGTATGTTAAGAAAACCCTGTCCGACCCGTGAAGGTGTTGTTAGGTATCGATAACTGATTCTACTAATGCATACAAAACCTGGCTAAACCTAAAAAAAAAAATACCCCCTAAAAAAATAAATATTATTTCGCAAAAACAGGTGGCTTACATGGCAACGGCGGCGGCGGCGGCGGCAATGGGCGGCGCGGGCGACGAGGTAGGTCACGCGGTCACACGCTTAACCGTAGCGGTGCCGATAGGTCATGAACTCACTTGACCTCATGCATGACCTTTCAAACTTGCATATGGTTAGTGCCTAGCTCTCGTGTCTCGCAATGGGGTCCTCGTTGAATAATTCGAGCACCTGCTTTTCAATATCCGGATTGTGGATGCGTGGTCTCCCTACACCAGCGACCACACCATGAGCTTCAATAACACTGCGCGTTACGTAGTCGCGATTGTACAGACGTTGTAACGCACAATCACACGGGACCGGAGTACAAAACGGATCTCGTACTCTCTACGAGCTTCACTCACATCCAGGCACATCAGCATTTTAAATTACCTACCTTAGAAAACGAATTGATCACACAATACACCAAACGTCTATACGGAAGCAATGTTTTCGCGAAACTGATAATAATTTAAAGTAAAATGATTTTTATTTTATAAAAATCACAGGTGGCGGTATCCTTTGAGTAGAGATGTGTAAGTATTCAAAATATTGACGGATAGATATCGATACGATTTGATCGTAACTGTTATGGTATCGCTTCAATATTTCACAAAACTCAATAACATGCCAAAGTTTTATTTTTTTTATTTTTTTCTTTCTCGATGGTAGGCCATAATATCGGCCGCCGGCAGAAGTTACCACCCACCAGAAAAAGCCTTGCCGCCAAGCGATTTGTCGTGTACCGGCATGATGTCTGGTGAAGCCGTAAGGAGGACGGGTCTGAGCAGTTGTGTTGCTGTGTGTGCCAGGTACGATGCGCCAAATGTTGTTGTGTTGGGAGTTTGGTCGTGGAGGGTCTTCAGATCAATCTCCCTTTGGCGCAGCATCGTTGGTCGTGTTGTTGGGTTTAACATTGCATCACCTCGCTCAACTGCCGTCTTCCTTCCTATTCGCTCAGTTTTTCTGAGTGAATAGGCTCTTAATAAACTAGCGCGCTTTACCATCAATGATCGCATCACTGCTTACCATCAGGCGGGATTGCTGTCAAGCGCTAGTTTATATTTATAAAAAAAAAAATTACAGTTTCGGTCTGAATGTCGATGATATTGACCGTTAAAATGCTTTACATTGCTTATAATACTTTACTAATAGGTACTTGTGTTATAATATTGTTATTAATAATTTATCGATATGAAACGAAAGTACTTTTACTATTAGGTAATCTGTTGTTACAATAAATCATTCAACCAGCATTGTTTTACACTAAAATTATACCAACTGCGGTCCAAACGATCCCAACTAGTCACAATCATTTCACAAAAATGTGTTCGCCTATTAGGTTGCAGGTACAAGTTTCGATTAATAGCGGTAAAAAAAAAGTTATTGCGCAAAAATAGTATATCCCTAGTTTTTTCTTTGAGGACGCCGAAAAGCTCGCCGTGCGGCGGCTTCACAGACGAGCGCCGCCAAACATCGAGCATAACTTTATGCATTAATATCCAATAAAGAATCAAACGATAATACCGGCGAAAATGGTGATATCACATTTTAAAATTTTACCTAATTTTGAGGAAGTTGGAGTTAATTCGCGTAAAAAAAAGATTGTTTCAAAATTCAATAATATTGCTACTATGATGATTATGTAAAATTTCATATTTTATTTGGTCATTTGTTTACCTAACCTTTATTATCCTTATGGGTCAGACGGGGTTTTCTTTACATATTGTATAACGTGTCAGTAAGCTAATTCGGGAGAAAGAACAAAAACATTATCCTGAGTTAATCGGAGCGACCAGCTATTCTTATCATTTAAATAATCACTCACTTGAAGTCGGTGAAAAGGGGCTCGCAGTTTGTCCTTGTTTCTGGTGTTAATATTATGAATATCACAGTTTTTGGTGTACACATGAATATTTTGCCTAATATACAGTATGTTACGAAAACCCTGTCCGACCCATAACGATAATAAAGGTTAGGTAAACAAATGGCCAAATAAAATATAAAATTTTACATAATCATCATAGTAGCAATACTAATCAATTTTGAAACAATCTTTTTTTTCCGCGAATTTCCCCAAAAATAGGAATTTTTAAAAAAATGACAACACCTTTTTAGGCGGTATACCTGTCGGCTTTCCTTTCATTCTTTTGTTAGATTTTTTATTTCTTTGGCGGCGTGGCGCGTGAGCGTTGTCGGCGACGTAAAAGAAATAATTAGAGATGTACTATTTTTTGCGTAATAACATTTTTTTTGTATCGCTATTAATCGAAATTTGTGTCTGGTTGAATAATCATTTGTTGTAAAAACACAGATTACCCAATGGTAAAAGTACTTTTGTTTGATTATCAATTAATTACTAATAATATTATTATAACACAAGTATTAGTAAACAGAGACGAGAAGGCCTTATGAAACACAATTTTAGTAAAATTTTACAAATATTTTAACAGTCAATATCATCGATATTGAGACAGAAACTGAAATTAAACCTTTGGCATGGTTTTCATTTACAGCAGTGTACATAACTAATTTGAGTTCTGTAAAAGTTCTAAACAATTCCATGCGATGTTGAATCGAGAATGATAATTGAAACTATTATACTAAATCGGTATCGATTGAAAAATCAATATTTTGATTACTTACACATCTCTATTTGCTCAAAGCATGCCGCGAGGCCAGCCGCGTAGGTACCTATTTTATAAAATAAAAATCATTTTTACTTTAAAATATCAGTTGCGCATAAACATTGCTTCCGTGTAGCTGTAGACTATTCGTGTATTGTGATCATGTCGTTTTCTAACGTAATGTAAAATGCTGATGGAAGGTAGTAGTTCTGCAATTAGTTGTGTTGTGATCAGGTGTTGGACAGCTGCTTATTGATTCATGTGGTGACACGACGGTGTACCACCATATTTTTGTCGACCTGTACCGGGCTGTACGTGAGTACCTCCATTATCATTTCGGCGAGCAGTGGATTGGTAGGGGTGGACTAACTTTGTGAAACACCGTGCTAATCTCGTGCGAAGGTACCAGGCCTGTATAGTTCTTAGTGAACGAAATATGGAACAACATCTCCGCCACAGCCATTGTGCTCATCGAATGAAATGATACATTCAGAGAGTCAGACGACCTTCGCACTTAAAAAAAGTTCTTTTCACGAGCTGCCTAAGTATCATTGTTTCTTTCGAGAGTCGATAAACATGGATAAACTACCTATACCTACATGCATGAGGTCAACTGAGGTCATGACCTGTATCTGTGTTGCCATGAAATTACCCATTTATTTTATTTAAATTATTTATTTTTAAGGGGGTATTTTTTTTTTAGTTTAGCCAGGTTATGTAGGCATTAGTAGAATCAGTTATCGATACCTAACAATACCTTCACGGGTCGGACAGGGTTTTCGTAACATACTGTATAAGATGTTGGCTAAGATAAATTGTGAAGCAACCGTGAGAATACTAATATCTTTAAAGAAATCTCTCAGAGAAAATCTGACATCGAGCTGGTAAATTGCTCGGACAGCTCGTTTTTGGAGTACAAATATATTTTGTATGTCAGCGGCTTTGCCCGACAGTAGAATACCGTTGGACTTAACGCTGTGGAAATAACTAAAATAAACTAAACGAGCTGTATCAACGTCTGAATATTGTCTTACTTTCTATTGACTGCGTAGGCGGCGGAACTGAGCCTTCCTGCTAGGGTTGATATGTGTGGTCCCCACTGAAGTTTGGCATCTACTGTTATTCCCAGAAAAACTGCCGAGCCCACAGTTTCAAACACCTCTTTGTCTAAAACAATGTTGGGTCCTAGATTTCTAACGTTAGGCAAGGCGAACTTTATACATTTCGTTTTCTTGGTATTAAGAACTAGGTTATTTGACGTAAACCAATCCGTAACTGTTGAGAGTCACTGTTTACTTCGTCAAAATCATGTCTATTCCTGTCTACTTTAAAAATTAGAGAGGTATCATTTGCACACACAGCACAACGTCACAGATGTCCTTTAAATAGAATTGTTAATCATTAACATATACTAAAAACAAGAATGGACCCAGTATTGAGCCTTGCAGTACACCTAACTGAACTGGTAGCCCGGAAGATTTCACACCGTTAATATCTACACACTGTAATCTATTATGTAAATAAGAACCTATCACGTTGAGAGCTTCATTTTCGACACCGTAATGGCGGAGTTTACGCAAAAGTATGTCATGGTGCATGCAATCAAAGGCTTTGGAGATTTCATAAAAAAAATCCAACAGCATTTTGCGACCTCTCCCATGCGTTAAATATGTGTTTCAGTAGAGCAACACCCGCATCCATAGTCGAACGACCCTTTGTGAAACCATATTATTCACTATGTAGGAGATTATTCGAATTAAAATGTTTTAAAATTTTATTTTTTCAAATATTTTGCTGAATGCAGGTAAGATAGAAATGGGTCTGGAGTTGCCAACATCGGTTTTATTACCTGATTTAAATAATGGTTTAACTTTACTTTTCTTCGTTAAATCAGGAAAAATCCCAAAGTTAATACATTTATTAAAATTAACAGCTAGATAGGGGGCTACGATGACTATTATATTACTTAATATTTAATGGAAATGCCCCAGTAATCACCGGTGTTTTTAGACTTCTGTGTTTTAAAAATATTAACCACATCACGCGGGAATACGTGTTCAAAGTGAAACAGACGACTACGCTTAGATACACTACTATGCAAAATATTCTCAGCTTTAGATGGGGATGAATTTAAGGAGCGAGTTGTAGCTGTTGGTATGTTAGCAAAAAACTCATTAAATGCCTCGGCTACGTCAGCGGCCTTATGAACTAATTTGTCGTCGTCCATGATCTCAAGTTGCTTATCCTGTTTAACAGATTTGACAGTTTCATTATTAATAATTTTCCAAATGGTTTTTACTCTATTATTTGAATTTTTAATTGTATCGCTTAGAAATTTTGATTTCACAGATACACAATTTTTTTTTATATACTCTAGAAAGGGAGTATCAAACCTGTATTTTTTCAAACCATATAGCTCGTATAGTCTCGCTCTACTTTTATAAATACCCGGAGTAGGCCATTGGTTAAATCCAACAGACGATCCATTAAGCTTAATGGTTTTGGTCTTGAAAACAATTTGGGACTCCTTTTGCACAACATTAAAAAGGGCACCATACATTTCATTGGCATTCTTGTATTCTACTATGGATGGTGTAATTTTATGACCTACATTATTTTTGAACATTTTGCAGCGACTAGCTGTATAAGGCCTGCATTGAAGCTTATGCTGCTTTTTATGTAATTGAATGGGAAAGCTAGCTAATAAACACAGTGGTCGGATGATAGGTCATTTAATACAAATTTATTATCAGGGCGGCGGACATCATGAGGATACTTGAGGAGGCCGCTATTGTCCAGGCGCGCTGGATGAGGTGTACCGAGCGGTGAAGGACGCTCTGTGGTTGGTCATCCGCGAAGCGAGATTCTCAAGACAGGGATCCGAGTCCGGGAGAAACTTCCCCGACCTACGGAGTTTCCAAGCCGAGCCGCTGCAGGAAGTGGTCGTAGCTCTCTTCTCAGCAAGAGCGGAGCATACGCCACCACTGATGGCTCTGTCCACAGCCACAGAGTCTACAGAGGAAAACGCCAACAGCGTCCCAGAAGTGACACAGGCAGAGATGAGGGCAGCCGTGATTCGGTTCTGGCCAAGAATGTGGCTACGGGGCCCAATGAGATCCACGGCTGGGTGTTAGCCCTCGCTCTGACGGAACTTGAGCCCCAACCGAGACGCCTGTACATAGCGTGCCTTGAGCGGGGCCAGTTTTTCACAAAGTGGGAACACTAAGTGATTATAATTATGATATTTCGGAACAATATAATGATTTGAATACGGGATTCCTTTATTTATTTTGCCTTAGAGGCTGATTTACAATGATCAATTCAACCAAATACATTCGGCAATTTAACTGAATGATTCAGCCAAATACGAATACTTGTAAAGTTTGCCTAACATAAAAATAATATTAGGCGCATCTCTGTAATTTATTGAGAGAGCTTCATGCAAGGTATCAAACGAGAGTGATAGATAACAAGAGGCTACGTACCGAGTGCTTCCGTCCTGTTGCCGTAGATGAGCAGCTCCCGCAGGCGGTCCAGCGCCGCGCGCTCGTCCAGCGCCGGCTCCTCCGGACACGAGCCCGCTGCACAAGGACCACCACAATACTCAATCACAATTCTATTTCGCTTGTCATAAACTATTTTCTTTTATAATACTCTAGTCAATAATACCGCGCTGTCATTTAATTTACATATATGTGAGAATAAATAAATGGAAATAAGAGATATATGGGAGAAGAACACACGCTGTGCCGAACGCAAATATAAATAGTCTTCCTATTTATTTAGTTAGAGCATAAAGTGAGCACCAACTTACTGGGAGTGTCAGTCGGACAGACTTCGGGCTGATCGGGGGGCTCGCTTGGGGCCGAGCCCGACGCCGCCGAGCCGCGTCGGCTGTCTGCAACACAAGGGCAAACGGAACATCTGATATACAGCTCACACAACTATGTAAATACTAGCTTTCCGCCCGCGGCTTCCCCCGCGTGGAATTCGGTTATATCACGCTTTTAGATTTCCCTCGGGAATAGCCTTTTTTTTTTAATAAAAGGTAGGCTATGTTCTTTCTCAGGGAGTTCAACCCAAACGCAAAATCCACGTATTGTCTGAGAGTAGCGGACATCAGCCTGTATTAGCCATTTACACAGTTCAATAATATAATACCGTCTATAATTTTTTAGTTTAGCTGAAATCAACTTACCGCTGTGTGTCTTAGCGGAGGGCACCTTGTACTCGTAGTCGCGCGTGTTCTTCATGAGTAACTCTGCGATGTCCGAGCCCACCACCACCTGCAACACTCCTCGTTACAATACCATCTAAGCCTTCATAACCTGACATATTTGTTAAAAATGTAAACAAATATATTTTTTATGGAAAAATAAGTTTTTCAATAGTGTAATCCGAAATAAACTTAATTTTCATTGAAATAAAGTTGATATTTTTTAACGCGAAATAGGATGGGGGTGTGCAGGACTGTGCACTGTAACGTTAGCTACACACACCTCAACACACAACGTGACATCAGCAGGCCACGTGACCTCAGCCTGAACATCGCACAATATTTTGATCTCAGCTCTCGTGGGACAACGTTTTTCAAAAGAGACCGTAGCAGTACAGTTCAAATTCAATTTTTTTTTTTTCTTAAACCTTCATGGGGACTTGTGAAACGTCAGAAGCTCGGTGTATGGTTCCAATAACTCGTTTCACATGAAGAAGATATATGTATAAGTTATGAAAGGACAGTGAGTCTGACAACAAGCTGCAAGTTCAATATGTTGTAATAATTTATTACGAATGTTATTTTTATGTCGTAACAGTAAGGACTGGGAAAGTTGAAGTAATAGTGATGGTTGTCTAACTGTACATTTTCACGTTGACGTGTTTAACAAATTAAGAGAAATGATTTTTCGGGTGAATGCATGGCACGGTTTCTTTAAAAACTTATATTGTGCGACTTTTGTTTGTGATCGCTGTATCGTGATGATATCGTGATCGCCGAAAAAATAGTAAATGACTTGTGAGTCGACATTTACATGTACATACATTAGTATGTAAGGCTGTTTAAGAAAAATGTATAATGAGTGTTCACCCCGTTCTGGCGCAGCATGAGCGCCAGCAGGTCCCACAGCAGCACGTATCCGATGACGTCACGCACACCTTCCCGCTCCGCGTTACGTATGCGCACGCCGCAGTACTCGATCACGCTCTTCTTGTGCGTCACGCCTGCAACGTACTCACTTTTATACTTCCTACCAATGGTATAATAAACTCATTTACAAAAAAAAAAAAAAAAAAACGGGCACCAAAACAATGAACCATTTCAAATGTTAATTTGATACTGCTTTGTTTGATAATTGTAGCCTGTCGCCTGGAAGGCGATGGGTCCTCGCGGTGTGGGCATGCTAACAAACTTTCTGAACCGCGTGCTCCTGTCCGGCAAAATCCCGAGCCAATGGAGGCTGAGTATTATCACTCCAGTCTTCAAAGGCAAGGGCTCTGTACAGGAGTGTGGTAACTACCGCGGTATAAAGGTCATGTCCCACACCATGAAGATCTTTGAGAGGATTTTAGACTCCCGGATCCGGCAGGAGTGTTCTGTCTCGACGTGTCAATATGGGTTCCGTCCAGGGTACGGAACCACGGACCCTATCTTCGCCCTAAGGATCACCATGGAGAGATACAGATCGAAGAACACGCCTCTGCACATGCTCTTTTTAGACATGCAGAAGGCCTTCGACTGTGTCCCTCGGGGGGTGATCTGGTGGGCACTGAGGTCTAAAGGAGTACCAGAAGCCTATGTTGACATAATTCGAGACATGTACCTCAATTCCGATTCCGTTGTTAGGACCGCTGTTGGCGACACTAAACCCTTCCCCATCACCGTCGGTGTACACCAGGGATCCGTCCTTAGTCCGTTCCTGTTCAGCGTGATATTAGATGTCTTGTCAGACAGCATCAAGAATTCACATGAGCAACCTCCCTGGTTGCTCATGTATGCTGATGATATCGCGCTGGCAGACGCGGACAGGGAACGGTTGGTGCGGCGGGTAAATGCGTGGAAGAACTCGCTTGAGAGCGGAGGTCTTAAACTCAATGTGGCGAAGACGGTGTACATGGCCAGCAACACCACAGACCCTATGCCTGTGTGCATAGGCGGAGACAGGGTCGAGTGCACAGATCAATTTAAATACTTGGGGTCTGTGTTCCACGCGTCCGGCGACATTGATTGCGACGTCAAGGCACGCATTTCCGCTGCTTGGGCAAAATGGCGTGAGATGACAGGTGTCATTTGTGACCCCAAAATGCCGGTTAAGCTTAAGGGACAGGTCTATAAGACCATCATTAGACCTGTCCTTCTGTATGGCAGTGAGGCGTGGCCTGTGCTTGCGCGACACAAGGAGGAGCTGCGTGTCACGGAGATGAGTATGCTGCGGTGGATGTGTGGAGTTACGCGGAAAGACCGCATCAGGAACTCCCGCATCCGTGGCAGTCTCCATGTCCGTGACATAGCAGACAAACTGCAAGAGAGTCGCCTGCGCTGGTACGGCCACGTCTTACGTAAACGTGAAATGTTACGTGGGTAACAAATGTCTTGCCATGGCGCCTCCGCCGGGCCGGAACAAGCGAGGCAGGCCAAAGAAGTGCTGGCTTGACGTTGTAAGTGATGACATGCGTGCCAACAATCTCACACCACAGGATGCCAGAGATCGTGCGAAATGGAGGCGTAATAGCAGGAAAGCGGACCCCGGGCTCCAACGCGAAAGCCGCGGATGCGACCGGGATAATACGCTGAGATGATGATGATGATGATGATGATTTGTTTGATAATTGTAGATAATTTTATCCTCACAATTGGTAAATTAATAAGAAAATAATCGTTTTCATAAAATTTTTACACAATTTATGTGAAATAATGCTAAACCTCGCTAGTAATGTATGTTAGCTAGTAGTGCATATGTTCATGAAGTTAAAACTATAAAAGACTTTTTGTTTGTTTTTCTTTAATAAAGTAAAAACAGATTGATGTTTAGTATCGAGTGTGACCGCCTCTAGCTAAAATCACAGCTTGAATTCGTCTTGGCATGCTAGAGAGTATATCCCGGTTACTTGCTTGCGGAATACGTTACCACTCAGCAGTAATCACATTCTCCAGCTCTGTGGTGGCTTGCGGGGCCGGTTGTACTGATCTCACACGTCGTTTCAAAACGTCCCAGACATGCTCAATGGGATTAAGGTCGGGACTTCGAGCTGGCCAATCCAAATGACGAACGCCGACCTCTTGCACATAATCTTCAACATCGGGAGATCGGTGGGCGCAAGCATTGTCGCCCATAAAAATAGAGTCTTCACCTAGAGCGGCCAATGTGGGTTGTGCATGAGGAATTAGAACTTTCGTTATGTATCGATGCCCAGTCAGTGAGCCGTTTTCAATGAAGTACTCTCTGTACGATCCATTGAATTTATGCCTGCCCAAAACATAACAGAGCCCCCACCATAAGGTGTGATTTCTTCGAAACATGCCTCTGCAAAGCGTTCTCCTTGTCTTCTTAGCACTCGCATACGTCGATCTTCACCGAATAGAGATTTACTGGCTTCATCAGAGAACAAACCCTTATTCCAATATTTTTGAGTCCATGATTCACAATTTCTAGCGAACCTAAGCCTGTGAACTCGGTGCTCACGGAGTAATTTGGGGCCGCGGGTCGGGCGGTGTCTGCGTATATTGGCAATGAGAAGCCTCCTCCTGGCCCTCCATAGACTAATATGCACATTTCTTACTTCTTAGAGGCTGTTACTTCAGATCCAAATGCGACAATTTGCGATTTCCCAATGCGCTACTCACAAGAAAACGTCCATCCCGTGGTTGGGACATGGTTTTCTTCCTGAACCAGGCCTTCTCTCGACGGAACCAGACTCTTGATATCGCTGCCAGGTCCTCTAGACCGTCGACCGACTAACATTTACCCTCCTAGTCACGCAGCCCTCTTCAAGCAGCGCGATAATTTTGGTAGCTTTTACCACTTTATCTACCATTATTGATACTGCCAAACAGCAATAAACAAAGCTTTGACTTGACAGTCATGGATATGAAATTAATCGATAAAAATTGAATAAAAGTTATGAAAGTCCATGTTAACTGCTGTAACTTCAGAATCAGAATCAGATATTTTATTTGTAGAACATAGGTAGGTAATACAGATGGTGATGTCTATATAAAATTAACACTATGTCTTGCCGTCGAAGGCGTACAAATATTCACAGTAAAATTATCATAAAATACATTTAAATTAAAATAATAATCATACAGTCAAAATTAATAATTAAAACAAATTCAGAGATTATATAAAATAATTCCTTCCTCCTATCCTTTCACCTTTCCGATCCTTTAATTTATTTGGTAATTTATTACATAACTTGGGTGCCATTCCCAGAGAGCTCCATGAGTACAGCGCAGTCTTGTGTGGAGCAGCACATATCTCTCTATATCGTCTTTTTGATCTCAATGTTGGAAACAATTCATGTTTGGTTTTGTGAATACTACTGTCTGGTAAATGTACGTACAAGGCAAAGTAAGTAGTTTATATTTGTTAAATAAGGGTCTAACCACTATCAGTCTGTTTTAGCTTAAACACAGCACACAAACATCTCTTTTGGACTTTGCACGTGACGTCTTTATCGGTGGAATTTCTCCAATACTTTATACCAAAACATATGGTCGATGACAGAAACGATTTATATGCAATCAATACTACAGATTCATTGGATATTTTTTCAAGATTATACAGTGCATAGGAATATTGGTTTAATTTTGAACAAACACTTTCTACATGACCTTTCCAATTTAGATGATTAACCAAATAAAGTCCTAGGAATTTGGTACTGTTGGTTTCATGTATTTTTTGATCTACATATCTTATATTTAAAATTTGTTTGTTTTGTTTTTTGTTGGAATGTCATAACTTGTGTTTTCGCTAAGTTTATTTGTATGTAGCCAGTAAATAACGCAATAGATGAAATTGTTTATTTTATTACTTCGCGTCAAAAATGTAGGATAAAAAGGGGTTTTTTATAAAATTGAGCATCAAATGAAAATTTTAATTTAGAACGTACTTTTTTAAATACCATGGCATTTTTAAAACCGGTCAGTAACGTGTACAAACGAATAAAACCTTTTGTATTGTATATTTTTAAAGATGAATTAAAATCAAAACCGCCCGGTTTTTTTTTTTTTTTGCAAATGATTGTGAAGGAAATGAAATGAAATCGTTTATTAAGCAAGTAGGATCACCGATCACTTTTACACGTCATATGTTTTTTTTTTTTTTAACTAGACGAAGCCGGCATTTCCTAACTGACTACCTCTGAGAAGAAATAGCCGAAACAAACTCAGGGATCATCGTCTTTTTTCAAGTCCAGACATTAAAAATGAAAATGTTTACAATAATTTACGTTATAATTACGCATATTGCTTAATAACAATTCTTAACAGAGCGAGCAGCTCAGTCCCAAGCTTTTTTGTCTTCTAAATAATCTGAGATTTTATAATACCCCTTTTTGCAAAGTTTGGCCTTTATATAGGTTTTAAATCGTTTAATGGGTAAGTTTCGAATGTCCATGAGAAGCTTGTTGTAAAAGTGTATACATTGACCCATGAACGAGTTGCCTACTCTGTGGAGACGAGTGTGATGTACAGCAAGATTGTGTTTGTTCCTGGTATTTATATTATGAACATTGCTTATTTTCTTAAAATTCAATATATTTTTATGTACATACATAAGATTTTCAAATATATATTGTGAAGCTCCAGTCAGAATGTTCACCTCTCTGAATTTTTCTCTAAGAGAATCTCTAGGATCAAGGTTGTAAATGGCTCGAACAGTCCTTTTCTGTATAACAAAGATGGTATTGATGTCCGCACAAGTTCCCCAGAGAAGAAGCCCGTAAGTCATAAGACTATGAAAATAACTAAAATAAACAATTCTGGCTGTATCCACATCAGTAATCTGTCTAATTTTCTTAACAGCAAAGGCGGCAGAACTGAGTCTACCCGACAGCTTCTCAATGTGAGGACCCCATTGTAACTTGGCGTCAATAGTTAATCCAAGAAAAACTGTCGACTCGACAGGGATCAACTCTACTCCATTCAGTTGAACATTGGTACTTAGCTGCCTGACATTTGGCGTAGAAAATTTAATGACTTTTTTTTTTTCATTCAAAAGAAGGTTATTTACATTAAACCAATGGACAACTTTAGGAACTTCGTCAAAATTTGCTAGCTGACGCTTGACTTTAAAAATATGAGAAGTGTCATCCGCGAACAATACTATGTTGTGATTATCCCTCATGATGGGGTAAGTCATTAACATAAATTAAAAACAAGACAGGACCTAGAATTGAGCCCTGCGGAACGCCCATGGTGACCACAGATCCTGCAGATTTGTTGCCATTAACATCAACCCTCTGAATTCAATTATTCAAATAAGAAGTCAGAAGGCCGAGAGCTCTGTCCCTTAAGCCATAATGGTACAATTTCCTAATAAGAGTATCATGATGTACGCAATCAAAAGCTTTGGACAAATCACAAAAAATACCAAGAGCATTCTGCGATTTCTCCCAGGCCTCAAATATGTTCTTTAGCAACGCCACGCCCGCATCGGTAGTTGAACGACCCTTTGTAAAACCAAATTGTTTCACGTGCAATAAATTATATAAGTTAAAGTGTCTCAACAACTGTTTCAAAATTATTTTTTCAAAAATTTTGCTCAAAGTTGGTAATATAGAAATTGGCCGAAAATTCGTGGAATCACTTGTACTACCAGAATTGAACAGTGGAATTACTTTGCAGTTTCATCAAATCAGGAAATATACCAGATGTGACACAAGAATTAAAAACAATTGCTAAGAAAGGTGCGATAACATCTATTATTGAAGCTACAGTATATACTGACAAACTCCAATGATCGGCAGTTTTTTCACATCAAGATCCTTAAAAGATTCTATAATGTCTTTAGCAGTCGCAAACGTAAATTCAAAGTGTTTGTCACATTTTGGAACACATTCTTTTAGTATGGCGTAAGCAGAAGTGGAGGAAGAAGACAACGTTTTTGTTGTTATTATTGGAATATTAGTAAAAAAAAAGCCTAAGGAAGTATGTCATCGATGTTAGGTAGTTCTACGGGATTGTTTACTACAGACAATATACACAAAAGTTCAATCATACCTATCGCTGTCCCAATCATATCTAATAACATCGGCCTCAAAGATGGTGTGAATTAAAGAGCAGTTTCTGTTACCTTTGCTGAGTGGTCCGGGGAAGGCGGCCAGCTCTGCAGCGTGCGGCAGGTGCTGCAGCGCGCGAGCCAGCGACAAGACGTGCACGGTGGCGGGCGCGCCGTCCACCGGGTACGACGCGCGCACCACCACCACGTCCCGGGACGACACGCTGCCCTGCAACACGCACACAACCAACGATATTATATCCAAACTGGAATCTCAACTTGTATAAGTCTCTTATTTAAAAGAAGACTATCGCAAGAGCTATAAAGTCGATCGGAAATAAAACTTTATTTGAAGAGAACACGATCCGAGGGAGAAAGCGCCCCAGTAGCCCTCTGTCTCTTTCCAAGTGTTACCCGTATTTATTTTATGTAATTTTGTTTGAAACCAACAATTTCGGTTAGAAAAAAGATGGTGAAAAAGGGTGCCATTAATGGCAGCGTAGTATATAATAGTGAGTCACAATCTGGATGCGGAATATCATTCTTTAAGTAAGTTTTTTGCGGTAATCATATACAAGTTATTGTGTTTGTATGTAGTGTGACCATAAATTTCGGAATAATTAATAAATGTGCACTTAATCATTGTGTCAATCAACCCATATCCTTCTGTGGGTGTCGTAAGAGGCGACTAAGGGAATTCACCAGGGAAGCGGGCAGCAGCGGTTCTTCTGTGTAATATCAAATCACTACGATCCCCAATCCGCCTGCCAAGCGTGGGGATTATGGCAAACCCTCCCCCAATGATGCACATGACACAGCCCAGGCCCCTACTCCCCAGCAGCTCCGCTATTCTAGTCTACGGTAGCGGACTCGGTTAAGGCGGAGCAAGGGGTGCTAAGAATCTCCGAAAGAGATCCGGCTACCATCACCAACGACGACCTTTGGCCCTGGCCACATATAACACGCGCACACTATGGACCGATGAGAGGATTGTCGAACTGGAGGAAGAACTGAGCCGGTTGCGCTGGGACATCGTGGGGTTATCTGAAGTCCGAAGAGAGGGAGAGGACTCGATAATCCTGAAGTCTGGCAACCTGCTCTATTTCCGGGAAGGCGACCAGCTGTCCTAGGGTGGCGTCGGGTTTATTGTCCACAAGTCCCTCGTGAACAACGTTGTTAAAGTTGGGAGCTTTTCGACTCGGGCGGCGTACCTTGTACTCAGAATAACCAAACGATATTCGTTAAAGGTTATACAGGTCTACGCTCCGACGTCTGAACACTCCGACGACGAGGTGGAGGCTATGTATGAGGACGCCAGTAGAGCCATACATACCCCCAAAACTCACTACACTGTTATCATGGGGGATTTTAACGCAAAACTGGGCATGCGAGAGGCGGACGAGACGAAAGTGGGGCAATTTGGAGTTGGAAATCGGAATCCCCGAGGTCAGATGCTAATGGATTTCATGGAAAAGGAAGGACTCTTTGTGATGAATCCTTTTTTTCAAGAAACCATTGCACCGCTAGTGGACCTGGATTAGCCCCGATGGTCACACCAAAAACGACATAGACTTCATAATGTCAACGAGAAGGCAAGTGTTCAATGATGTCTCCGTGTTCCACGCGGTTAAAACCGGGAGTGATCACCGTATTGTTAGAGGCTCTTAAACCTCAACAATAGGCTCGAACGCTCTCGACTTATGAAGTCTACGCTCCGTCTAGCTTTAACCCAACTCCAAAACTCCGAAAGCTTTCAGATCGAACTGCAAAATCGCTTCGAATGCCTCGGTGAATGCGTAGATGTAAATGACTATAACGACAGGTTTGTGGAAACTCTCCAAACGGAAGGGTTCAAGTTTTACAAAACCCTCCGTTTAAAAGGGCAGAAGATCTCCGGTCCTACCCGTCGGCTAATGGAAGAAAGACGGGAGGTGGTCTTAAAATCCCCTGATGACGCTTCGCGTATCAGATGCCTTAACAAATCTCAAAGTCTCTGACTCGCGATATACGCCAATTTAATATAAATTGTATAAAAGAGGCTATCGAGCGGAACAAAGGCTCCAAAGTGTTCGCACGAGATTTGTCTGTTGGACAGAGCCTACTTGCAAAGCTCAAGACTGGGAATGGTAGGATCGCCACTTCCAAGTCAGAGATTTTGGGTGAGATTGAGAAATTCTACGGAGAGTTATACACATCAACACACGCACCTGTTGTAAGCCTGGCTAATGATCCTAGAGCCAGACTAACCCGACACTACACCGACGATATCCCGGACGTCAGCCTGTACGAGATTAGTATGGCCCTGAAACAGCTCATGAACGATAAGGCGGCTGGAGATGATGGAATTACGGCTGAGCTTCTGAAAGCGGCTGGCAAACCGGTTCTTAAAGCGCTTCAGAAGCCATTTAATACCGTCATTATTAAAGGCGAAACCCCTAAGGCGTGGCACAGGAGCGTGGTGGTGTTGTTTTTCAAAAAAGGTGACAATACCCTCCTGAAAAACTACAGACAGATATCCCTCCTGAGCCTTGTCTATAAGCTGTTTTCTAGAGTCATCACAAATTGTCTCGCACGTAGGTTCGATGACTTCCAGCCTCCCGAACCAGCAGGCTTCCGAAAAGGCTTTAGCACCATAGACCACATACATACGCTGCGGCAAGTTATACAGAAGCCCGAGGAGTATAACAAACCACTATGCTTGGCGTTTGTGAACTATGAGAAGGCCTTCGATTCGATCGAGACTTGGGCGGTGCTACAGTCTCTCTAGCGGTGCCAAATTGACCATCGATACATTGAGGTGATAAAGTGTTTGTACAAAAACTCCACCATGTCAGTCCGTCTCCAGGATCAGGACTCGAAACCCATCCAACTCCAGCGTGGAGTGAGACAAGGAGATGTCATATCTCCTAAATTGTTCACTGCTGCGTTGGAAGATGTCTTCAAGCTCCTGGATTGGAAAGGACTTGGCATCAACATCAACGGCGAGTACATGACTAATCCCGTTTTGCAGATGATATCGTGGTCATGGCTGAGACCCTGGAAGACTTGGGCAAAATGCTCAATGACCTCAGCAGAGCTTCCCAACAAATGGGTCTAAATATGAACATGGATAAGACGAAGATCATGTCGAACTCTCATGTCGCAACCCACTCTCATTCTAGTTGGTTGCTCTGCACTCGAAGTTGTTGACGAGTATATATACCTGGGACAAACAGTCCAACTAGGTAGGTCCAACTTCGAGAAAGAGGTGTCTCGTCGAATCCAGCTCGGCTGGACAGCGTTCGGGAAGCTACGCTACATTTTCTCGTCGTCCAAGATACCACAGTGTCTCAAGACTAAAGTCTTTGACCAGTGTGTGTTGCCAGTGATGACTTACGGAACTAAAACATGGTCGCTCACAATTCAATCAAGGCTGAAGAAGAATCATTGTGTGCATAGTAAGTAAGTGGCTTTTATTAGGTATTTACAATGACATTAAATTCTTTCTTGCAGATGTTTTATTTATCTAAAGCTACAGTTTCGGGTAGATTGACCTGCTGTCGTACGTACATCATCAATGTATTCATCTATTTTTAAAATTCAATTATAAAATTTAAAAGATCGCATCCACACCTAAATTTTCATTAAAACTCAGGTAATATAACTGAAAAAATATTTTACGTACATCCCTATAAATTCCATTATAATAGTCACCCTACACAACAAGGACAGAGCGCTACTGTGAAGCTATCTCCCTCGGACCACGTTTTGGTCTATAGTTCACATTCAAGTTTAGATGTAAATTCCTTCCAAACAACTATATACCAACTCTATGTTCTGACGATACAAACAGAACATCGAGCTCGTACCTTAATGTGCGCCGTGGAGTAGCGGAAGGGCGTCATTCTCTCGGAGCGCACCGTGGACTCCTCCAGCTGCAGGTTGAGCGACATGTCGGTGTTCAGCTCCCTGGGAATAGACCAATGCTCACTACATGCTGAGGATGAGGCTACAACTCCAAGCTCCTGGCAACACTCGAAATGTAGCCCAACACTCTATATATGTACTTGTATATATAAATAATTTACTGCTTCTACTGTATCAATGGGAAAAGCAAAACCCGCGTAATGCTAAATAAAATAAAAATATAAAACGTGAAAGTGTTCGCTACTTACACACAGATAATGAATGAAATATTTTGATGGTAAGAAAATGATCAGTGCAATACTAAATAATATCTAGTAATATTAGTCGTCATCATGATCTCAGCGTTAATCTCAGTCGCATCCGGAGCTTTATCAGCTTTTGGAGCCCGGCGTCCGCTTAACCAGTCTAGTAATATTAGTACATGATACAAATATGGAGGAACCTCGCAGGTGAATATAATTTAGGTTGCGTGCAAACTGATAAAACAGCGCACTGTGCGTTGTTTATTATTTTATTGTTACATTGTGAGTGCATTACCTACGAGAGTGGAAGTCAACACTTACCTTCGGCTAGGGAACAACAAATGCGACGCGACGCTATACAAATATAGGTAAAATGGCTGTCACCCACAAGTCAAAATTGTAGACCACAAAATATGACTTTGGGTTTCACATTAAGGTGCTTACTGCTTGTTGTTATTTGATGGAGTTAGATCGCATCGCATCGTTTTTCATAGCCAAACTACATACATATCAACGCATCGCTTCAACGATGCCTTAGCGAGCAATTCATATAAGTTCGACTTTACTTATCACTGATCGACGTACAACTACAGGTATTTACACTATGTTATAATCAAACTGAAAATAAGTTCAGAAATTTTCGTAAATTTTATTACAGCTATGTTATAAGCCACACTGTGTAGCATAAATATAATATTCTTTTGATAATGAAAAAAAAAAAAAAACAAAGATGTTCTAAGTGTTCTTGTACTTTCTTGGAAAGTACAGCTTTTCAAAGGTGCCCATGCGCTTCGGGAATCACGTCATCTTGAGATATATAAACTCAAAGCTGTTACAAGTGTGCTATAATGCTTTTTATTTGCCTATTTTATATTTCTCTGCTTACAATACCTATAGATTAACAACTCTTGCGTAATTCCATACATAAACAAAACTCAGGATGTTTACCTCTGTGGAAGGTTGCTGTAAGGAGCGACGTTTGTTTATTGTTAGGAAAGTGAATGTAGTGCATGTGTACCTGTCCGACAGGTCCGTGCGCACCGAGGGCGCGTCGCGCACCGAGCACGTCGCCGCCGACCCGCCGTACCCGCAGTACCTACGTCACACCACACCACGCCTCACCACACCACACCACACCACACCACACCTCACCACGGACTGTATCTCTCAACACACCACCACTAACCCCACACCCGCGCCTAACAAACTACACGTCTTACCCATCTTACACTTTACAGCTGTATTCAGGCCAGCAATAAGCTATTCATACAATTTGATAATTATTTAGTTAGCTTATAACGGGTTGCTCTATTACTAAAACACACGGCTGAAATGTACAGCGGCAGGAATTGTGCATACAAGTGCATAATAGATCGGTGGAATTGTTTTCTAATCAAACTAATTCACGGTCAAGCGAACACAAGGCCGCAGTACTGCGACACCTGTCAATGTACAGTATAGCCTTTATTTACAGAGACGACCTACAGAAACAATCAGCAGGCGTCCTATATCTATGTAGGTACAATATGATTCGCTGCGCGGATGTTACTACATCCATAAGTAGGTAAAGCTGGTGTTAGTAATAATGAGTGAGAGATGTTACTCCGATGGCGTTTGTGTATGTGGAAGGAAAATGTAAAGCTTAGCTATTGTGAACAGATGATACAGCATTTACATTTTCGTAGAGCTCGGATATTCGGCCATTTAAATATCTAAACTTGATTTGACAAAAAAAATATAGATATGCCTTTCGGAACACGTAATTTTGTTTATAAATATTACTAAAATACCACCTAATGACGTATAACGAGATATTTCGTAATTTTTGAAGGAACAATTTATATACTAGTGTATAAATTTAAATATACAAAAATTAAAATATTTCACACAATTTTTATTAAATTGTGTAAAATGTTTGTTTTTTGTATTTTACACAATTTAATGAACATTTTATAAAATATATATTTAAATTTATACACAAGTATATAAATTTTTTCTTCAAAAAATGACGAAATATCTTGTTATACATCACCTGGTGGTATTATTAGAAATGATTGTAATTATTGTGTAAAATGTTTTAATTTTTGTAAAAAGCTCATCCAAATTATTCTTTTGTCGGTATTTTGTTAACTTGAGACACATAAGTGCCGTAATTTCGAATCTCTAACAATAAAATATGATATACATTTCATTTGGACGTAGTTATGCAAAATGGATCTAACCCACAAAAACCATTTTTTGAGTTACTGTCATAAATGTCTGAAATCTGCACATCAACTTTAGTATATACAAAAAATATCGAAGCAATAAAAAAGTACAAGAAAATACCCATTTTTTAAATGGAAATTTAAATCTACTGTCATGTTATTTTAATATATAAATTGTACTTCAAACTGTATTTTCTCAAAATCAAGTTTGCAACTTTTTGCATATCTACGTTATTTGTGTACAGTAAAATCTTTATGCATAACGCTGTGAAACATATTTGACGAGCCGACATTAATGTGATGGACGATGGGAAGTGTGTTAGTATTAATGGTCATCGCTCACTCAATATATAATATCATAAACTGGTACAGATCTGTACAATAACAACAAAGCTGGGTGTGTCTGTGTTCCGATATTCACAGCTGAAGCAAAAACGTGATATGACCAAGTCATTTATGTAACTTCTAGTGCCAAATACACGTAAGCAGAGACTAATACTCAGTTCCTGATATCAGGTTCAGTTACCTCTGTTGGCTCTGTTTGATTTCACAAAATAAAAATGACGAGTAAATTTAATATTCATTGAGAAGCCATATTATTTTTCTGCTAAAAATTATTCTCCAGTGTTCTTTGTCTCTGCTTGCATGCGGTTGATGCGCAAGGCCGCTTTCATTTTAGGACATTATCAGTGCGATAGTAGCGCGGCAGAAGCAGATCCGCCGCATTCTAAACACAGCCGGAGTAGCGCGCTGTCTGACGCACTCCATTTAAAAAACAGGTTCCGACGACAACATTGTTGCTCATGGTTTTTCGATAATAATATAATATTCTGTCTGACGACGACGCACCACAGACGTACGACCAGATCGCACGTCTATGGTGCGACTGACGCACTGCTAAAGTCGCCGAAATGAGAAAGCGGTCTAAAACGTCGCATGTGTCAAATAGTTGTGAGCTGTATGGTGCGGGACTTACGTGTCATTTCCCTTGAGCCCGGTGGTGCTGGAGCGGCCCGAGTGCACACTACCACGCTCTTCGCGCCGCCCCTCGTATGGTAGACTGCCGTAATCTGAACACAAAATGTCTTATATTATAAAGCCTGGATCTGGACATCGTTCATTGTGAAACGGGAGTTAAATACCTCGCTCGGGGACTGGTATATAGGTTTGTACGTAAGAAATCAAGAGAAGTGCGAACGACGTATAACCCCTGCGTGATTGGCAAAATGGTCTATGATAATCGTTGAGTATCTGTCTCTCATTTTGTTTAAAGACCGGAAGGCGACATCAGTGGGCGCAACCATGTGTTCCAGTTCGCCAAATCGAATTAAACGAAATTTGCTCGTTCACGCGGTGACCTTTATGTTAGGATTACACCGGCAGCAAATCAGGAATTTAGTTTGGGGGCAGTACTGTCTTCTTTAACTCTTCTACAGCTTCTATTAAAGATGAAAAAAGTACATCATCGAATCACTACATATAAAACAAAGTCACTTTCTCTTTCCCTATGTCCATTTGTATGATTAAATTTTTAAAACTACGCAACGGTTTTTGATGGGGATTTTTTAATAGATAGAATTATTAAAGAGGAAGGTTTATAATTATGTATAATAACATCCATTAAATAGTGGGAACATACTATGATTTTTGAGGTTTCAGTAAAGTGTGATGTCATAAATAATTAAATTTTTTCCGCGTTCGCGTTTTTTACGAGATTTATCAAAATAATGTATTAAATATTGTACTTTCACATGTAGAAGTCCCCTTCCACCTTAAAGACTACTGTCGGGTGCGCTAAACAGGCCGCGCACACTAACGCATTATTTTATAGCCCTGTGTGTTATATTCCAACCAATTAACCGCATATTGTGTAGTATCTCTACGAAGAATTAAATATACAGTCTATGCTAGACAAGGAAAATAATTAGAGATGTAACAGATAGCAGTTTGGCCGGATACCGGATATCCGGCCGACCATGTGGCTGGATAGCCGGATATCCTGTGAGCTGGATTTACGAGTATATCTCAAGTCATTGCGAATTGATCGCAAATCCGACCCTTATTCTTGGTGGGCAGCTTACGCCAAACAATACCCAAATTTAACAGTTTGCTAAAATCTTTCATTCTGCACCTTGCAGCAGTGTGTATAGCGAAAGACTTTTTCATTTCTCATATTCGGAAAGCAGTATTTTCTTGATCTGATTATTGGGTAGAAAGTGCTATTTCCCTCCCTAGAGCGGGAAAAACTCATACAAATTACTTCCCACCCTAGGGTCGGAATGAACTTTAAAAATAGAACTGCTGTCAGCTGTGAAGAAATTTGTGTAAAAAAAAAAACTAATAAAAAAAATGCAGCGGCAATGTGAGTTTCTAAACAGCCAGTGTGAAATTAGGGCAAACTTCATTGAGCGAAATAGGTCGCAACCATAGAATTAAGAAGTACGATAGTATCTACTTATTAATTCTATGATCGCAACAATAACGTGGTGAGTTCCATATTTAAAATTTCAAATTTCGACATAAATTAGCGGGATACTAATCTGTTATGTATCTGTGACGGAATTAAAAAAATAATTACTTTAATACTCGTATCAAATCTTTTATGCTAAGATTTTGATTTAAAAATGAGTTCAAGTGATTCTGCAATATTGACACCAGATTCAATTAAAGACGAGGCAAATTGTGTAAAAATAAACACATACAATGATTTTATGAAGTGGCGAGCAGAGAAGAATATAAAAGCATTTTCCGAAAGTGTATTTCTTACATATTTTAAAGGATTGTCAAGCAAACTACAACCTTCTACGCTATGGAGCCGATATTCAATGCTCAAGAGTACACTTAGTGTAAAACACAATGTAAATTTGAAGAAAAACCATAATTTAACATCCTTTTTGAAAAGCCAGTCTCAGGGGTTCAAGAGTAGAAAATCTAAGGTTTTTACCTCTCATGAAGTGGAAACATTTTTAAATGATGCTCTGACGAGATATATTTGGCAGTGAAGGTAAGTTTACCTAAGTATTTATGGATTTATTCCAAATAAGAATGTATTTATTACACAAATACTAAAAAAATATATGTTTTCACAGGTGTTGGTGGCGGACAGCAAGTCTGTCCCAGAATCGGCTAGATTCTGGCACAAGCATGACGACGTTAAAAAGACACGGAGGCTGGAAATCCAGCACAGTCGTCGAAGGCTACATTGAGGATTCAATCCAAAATAAAACTAAAACTTCGAACAAATTAACTAAAACTATAAAAACACACCACAATTCGCCTCAGCCGTCAACTTCCAGGGAGTATCCGCCTGATGAAATACTAGAGTCTCCTACTTTTATAGATACCCAGAACACCCAAATTTGTCAATATATATCAAATAGCATAAACATTCCAAATAAAAATGAAACTTTTAATTTCACGAATTGTCTAAATTTGACTATTAATTTTAAATAGTAATAAGTAATAGTAATAATACTCAAATTAGGACTAACATTATTATATAGTGTTATCCATAAAAAGTTTAGATAAACAACTAGTTTTATTTCCCTCATATTCGAAATGAAAAGTAGAGTGTTTAACACGGGTAAAAGAATCAATTCCTACTCGGACTATAGCCGCCCTCGCTGCGCTCGGGCGTCTAAATACCTCGGGAATTGATTCTTTCCACCCTCGGTTAACAATCTACTATTTTCTGAATTGGCCTTATTTATGAAGAGAAACGCAACCGCCTGCTGCCTCCCAATGCACAGAAATTATATATGTAGTATTCATTCACCATAATTTTCTCTTAGTGCAGTATGAGTAGGTACTAATTCATTCATTTTCTTTGTATTACATTAATTTGCCATTGTGTGATTAAAAATTTAAAACTTAAACTAATTATATCAAAGTGATACTAACTAAATAAAGCAAATATTTACTCTAAAATATATCTTTCTTTTATCCAGTTTTTTTAATTATTCGGTCGAATACACATCCGGCCGAATTTGGATATCATTTATGGTTGCAGTCATAAATGATATCCAAAGTGGCCCTGCAGTTGCACTACAAGGCCGTGAGAGATGTTCTCTTTTTATTGTGCAAATGAATAAAAAGAAATGTTATTATTAACTGAAATGTAAATAAGTAATACTGTATTTCACAAAAAAGATAAGGTATTAATTTACAGCCTGTAAATAAAATCAAGGCGCCTATCTTTTTTTAAATAGTTAACTCTGCAAAACGTCGTCGTTAAAATTGGAAGATCGTTTTAAAATCACTTTTTAGTGTAAAGAACTTTTGTTCTTTTTCAATGAAAATCATAGACAAATCTGTGAGTCTGCTTTGGCCCTGTGTGTTTCGTAAATATGTATGGATTCCTTTCAGGCACGAAAATTATCACTATCACAGATTCACTCGTACTCATTGGAATCGTAACTATTAATTTTGCTTATTTGTAGATTTCAGGAAATACGCCTGTAATATTCTTGAACAATGTCAATACCGCGTTTTAAAATATTACATATAGGTACAAAATAATAGCCTTAACGTTGAAAGAGGCACCGTTTTAAATTTATCTACACATACATCACCAGTACAGATCTTTCTTAAAACAATCAATATATTTATGTTACCTTTTGTTAGCTTATGTTGTTTGGTTACTGGTGTATTTCACCAGTAACCAAACAACATAAGCTGATAAAATAAAAAGGTATTTTAATAAACAACAATTGTGCTAATTTTGTCAACTTCTTAATTTGGCCGCGTATAATGTAGGCACTACTTATTTGCTACTTATAAACTGAATGAAATTGCAAGACAACACATGAAGTTTACACATACAATCTAATAATTTTATTCACACACACGCAATGAAAGAGGCTCATTTAGTACCTTCTTACGCCGCTACGCGAAGTGGCGCGGGCGTCGCGACGAAACCGCGTTGCGCGAGCATTGTAATGTGTGTTAGTAGTTTGCACTAGCCTCAATAGATGGCAGTGTTATCAATGATTAACGAAGTCTTTATTATAGTATATAAATTATTTTACTGTAGTATATTATAATGGAAAATTATAAGGGTATGCAGTGCTTATCTGCCTCTATGGAGCGCACGCGCCTGGAATTAAGGAATTTTCGAAGCGATTTTAACCAATACAGCATTCCAATGTAATACCTTAAATGCATGGTTGATTTAATATACATCTGTATCACTCTTTAAAGCATATGATTTAAATAAATATTTTTGAAGATATTACAGATTTAAAAATTTCCGGGTGTCGCGTTTGTTTCGTTACACGCGCGGCGTTCGCGGCGGTTTTTAATACAACGTTCACAGTGTTTCTGTAGTATATTTAGTATCAGCATTGCACCCGTGCGAAGCCGTGGCGGGTCCCTAGTAATGTATAAATCGAAGCGAGTTGGTGACCGTAGTACAGTAGTAGTGGTCCTGACCTGGTTGGTAGTCGCGCGGCACGGGCGGCGCGTGTCCCGCCATGAGCTGCTTGTACACCTGCATGTAGGCGGCCGGGTTGGTGAGTCGCAGCTGCTCGTAGTACTGGTACTGCTGACGCTGCACGAGGTACGGGTCAGCATACCCTGCACCGCTACCATACTCTGGAATAACAAATATTTCATTCAATATGCAGCAATAGTCCAAGGGCTAAGGCGTCGGACTGACTTGCGAGGAGTTGTAAGTTTGAACCCATGAATCAACAGCCGGCCACATCGGCCGATCGAGCCGCCTCGCAACAAGCGTGCTGATGCTTCACGCACAAGAGCGCTTGCCTCACCAGATTGGCCTCATAAAAGCATGGAGCTATTAGGAGAACAAACTAAAAACGAATAAGTCACGGCTTTTTTAAAATATTTATTGATAAATGATATCAACTAAATAGAGGTTCAATAATAATTTAAACGCACGTTAACCATTCTTTCGTAACTGGGCTGTTAGTAAAGAACGCGAACTGTTCCGATTCGCTCCGCTCACACACATCAACAGTGTGCACACCTCGATTTGCATAATAACTGTGTAAATATTTCATACTCTACATTAATTCAGAGTTCTATTCGTCGGAGTTTTTATACACTTAAGTACTAAACATGCAGGAGCTTTTTTTTAATGTTATTAAGTTAGATTCTTAAGCCAAATGCTAATTCTTTATTACGTGTAAGGCACTGACGGGCTCGACGCGGACGCCTCACCTAGTAGGTAAATGATTGCCATTGTATAACTAATAAACACTCTACAACGGAGTCAGTCACTTTCGACATGACATGGGTGCGGTTCCTTTGGATGATAGATATCAAACGATATTGAAATGATTTCAATTCAAAATAAGATAAAAATAAAGAATTAATTAAATAAGAATGAAACCAAATTTTCGGTTTCATGTTTCTTAAATTTAAATCATAACAAACACCACCTCACTGTATAGGTCAATAACTACACGTTACACGTCATGTTGCAGGTCACGTTACACGTCACGTCACGTCAATAACACGATATATCTTTATCGTAATTCGGTTCCTAGTTTGTAGTATCCTACCGCAGGCGGTGTTTTTGCTCACAACTTTCAAACATGTGAAGAATTGGAGATAGGATTAAAAAGCCTTCCAATGTCAGGTGATATCATTAAACAGAATCGTGACCTTGGTACGTCATGTATGTACGTCTCCGTCACACGTTATTGTTAGAAACAAAGCAAAGAACAGATCAATACGACTCGTCACCCATTGTTTCTCGATCGATCTTTAAAGGAGAATGTAAATCAACAAATTTTTACTATATTCACGGAGCATGAGGCCCACTGCTTGGACATCCGATCTCATAAATGTGCTTCCCGTACACCTGCAGATCCAGATTATACGCTAAAATGACGTTTGGTAATGTCATTTGATGGACATGTCTGATACGAATTGGCACTAAAGACCAAAACCAAAATGGGCAGAACCCGCGCGCGGTTACATTTGGTAGTTTCCTGTGGAAAAGTGCCACATATAATACACCTACATACAATATTCTAAAATTACATTGTTTATAGGCATTTCAGTAGTGTAGACTGTAAAAAAAAAACAGGAACATAACAAAATAGAAAATGGTCAACAAATCGAGGCACCTTTGAGTGTGTAAAGACTAGGACTGACCCTAACCTCTATAAAGAAAGTGTTATAGTGCGAGTAACATACCATCATAAAAAGGCTCGGCGGTGCGACGGTTGCGGCGGTGCAGGTCGGTGCGGCGCCGCGACTCGGTGAGGTCGTCGTCGGTGGCGGTGGCCTCGCGTGAGTCCGGCCGCGACGGCGACGAGAACTCGCCTGCTAACACCACACACGGCACGTGAACGTTGTGCTTTTCAAGCTTGGGTATAACGGCCGCAAATTTATAGCAGAGCATATCAGGGCTGCTTTTGAGACACCGATGTAAATGATGGATTTACTTGACGTCATTACATGGAGGCGCCGCTTTGTTAACAAACCCAAGCTTTGGGAAGGTCTAGTCACTTGAACGAGTTCATGGTACTGGTGGTCCAGCCAGGTCCAGCGGTGTGCCCTAAACCCGATCAAGTATAGTAAATGTAAAGACGATAAGCTCGTCATGTCAATCGGCTCATATCATGGCAGTTTCAATCCTTAACACATCTACGCATACGAAAGTTCGTTTGTGGTGTGTTTACTTAATTTACAAGTATTATAAAAGTTAGTAGTTTTAGAAACCAAGTTTTTAAAAACAACCGAATAATTAATCTTTCAGATATAGAAAGAGGACTTCTTTTAGACATTGTGTTATGTACCTACTGTATCCCACAAAATAATATTTATCATTTTATCTACTACACTCTGTAGAGATTAAATGTGTAAATATGATGTGCGATACTGAATTCGCCTCATAGCACGGTGATCGACAAGCGATAAAAACAAGTCAGTATCGATGTATGATGCGCCGAATGTGCGTACAGATAAATCTATGTGTGTTATACAGATGACTAGATCAGATACAGGTAACAGTATAGCCCAATCTCTATCGACTAAGTACCGAATTCCACATGTACTCTGCTCTGTACGAATAAAGAATGTAACAAAATTTCGCAAACCATATCAGTGCTTAAGCGCAGCCAAGTTCATTGTTTTAATATTGATGACCGAGACGTCAGGCAGAAATCTTCATAATTATGTTTGAACCTATATGAAATGTTTTTGTTAAAGTCATGACGCTATTTAGTTACTAATCATTTTGATATCACGTTGATAATTAGAAGACGAAAATTGACAAACTTCTTGCGTTGTCGCTTTCACAAAGAGCATGAATGAAGGGTTAAAATTGATTGTCACAAGTAACAACACGATCATCACAAAGTAGTCTGTGACAAACCTGTATTGATCAACGACAAACATATCAAAAGTGAACACGAAAACGATCAGTTTAAAGCCATTCGCAACTTGAACATGTTATTTCTGTATGTAGAAGAGCAAATCAAATTCAGTGTAAGTATATGGCATAGTATAGTGATAACATGAAGCGATCAAAACGTGTTATTATTACAGTTCCATCAAAACGTGTGGCATGCATGTAACACACGCGCGCCGATGTTAAAATAACTTTACTTGTCGCTTTGCAGCACTTCGAAACTAATGTACCTCCGTCTGCCAGCAGGTAAAGCTACTTAAAACTGTCAAATTTTCCCAAGCAAACTCGAACCTTATTTCTTTAGAATTAAAGTTGAAGTCTATTATAAAAATCTGGCAGATGGTAGTAGCTTGATGTGCTGGCGTGTGTACTTGGAGTAAAGCTTATTCGAGTCAGTGTAACATCGAGAGCGCCTGTGCGACGACATCCAGCGCGCGGCACAGAGCATATCGTTGTTTGTACCTTGTTTCATATTACTATCATTAGTTTTTGCATCGCTCGAGAATGTCACAACTGCAAAATAAATATAATACTGTCAGTCAGTTAGTCGAACATATAATAATAATGTGATAAAAGTGTACATAAATATATAAATAAACAACTCAGGGCATAACCAGAGCACAAGCTTTGTTTTCATAACATACAAGTTATCTAATTTATATCACTCGAGAAGTAAAATAATTCCTAAGTACAGGGTTCGCGGAACAATTGTAAATGGATCTGGCATTATTTTCTGTACAACTGGACCGAAATATTTGCTACTTATATTGATTCTTACTTGTTAGCAGTATCATATAAGGAAAATGCAAACTCAATAAAACAGGCCGCTGTAGTAATGTTAAGAAGAGTGCGTGTAGTGACTGACCTCTCCTGGGGTCGTCCTTGTCGCGCTGCTGCCGCAGGTTGCCGTACTTCCTGCTGGGGTCTATGTCGCGGTAGGCGCGCTCGTAGCGGTCGCGGCGGTCCCCGCGCCGGCGCTCGCGCCTCTCGCGGTCGTCGTCGTAGCGTCTGTCTCGCTCTATCGTGTGGTACCGCTTGCTGCGGTCTCGCTCCTCGCCGTATCGCCGCTCCTTGTCGTCTGGACGGGGTGGTTTTGACGATGTGTACGAACCTTCTCGGTGGCGCCTGACAATATAAATTTCAATTAGTCCAGACAAATAAATTTCACAAACATCATCATCTGCCTTTTCCCAACTATGTTGAGGTCAGATTTCAGTCTAACTAGATTCAGCTGAATATCAGTATTTTAGATAGAGCGACTGCGTATCTGACCTCCAAAATCCAGTTACTGGCCGATACGTCTTGGTAAGACTGTTTATTAGATTTACTTCCGACTACCTGCGAAGGACTTGTTCGAGGCCCGATGTAGCCAAAAAATTTTACACCCACATGTATTTAAAATAAGCACTGTCCCACGCATACTTTGACAAATCTTGACCAATCACTGATCGACGCACTCAACGCTGCTTTGCTATTGGCCCTTTCAACCGCGTAAACATACACTACAACATTCAACAATTTCACACCAATGCTAGTGATTGACAGTCGATAAACTATTTATCGATATGCTCGTATACACTCTCAAGTTATAGGCTAGAAGCTGATTTACAAAATGATTTTACTTTTGCGATTATTGCTAATTTATTTTTATGTTCACTTAATATTTTAAGAAATAAAAAAAAATACATTTTAACACATAATAAATGTTACGGTATATAATAAAACTGTAGTTACAGCACTATTGAATTAGGAATTCCTGTAACGATAGATGACGAGTTATGTAATAAATAATTAATCAAACATGAAGTGAGCAGCGTGGCTACTGACCTTCGATCTCTCTCCCTGTCGCTGTAGTAGTCGGTGTCTTCCGTCTCGTACCGGTGGTTGCGGTTGGTGCGCCGGTGCCGTCTCGTGTCGGGGCTCTCGTCCCGCTCTCGCCGGTCGCGAGTGTAGCTGTCCCGATCTCGCCGGTCTTTCTCTGTACGCCGTTCGTCCCTTACACCCCCTCTTCTGTCGGGATCGTATTTTCGGTCCCCACGAGAATATCTACCGTCTTTCTCGCGTTCTCTATCTCGTTCCCTGTCGCGATCTCTTTCCCGCTTTTGGTCTCTATCTCTAGTTGATTTGTGCTTGTCTCTGTCCCTCCGCGGCGAACATTTGAATGCTCTGTCCCTTTCGGAATCCTCTCCTGAAGTGTTTACTCTGTTTAGAGACTGTCGTCTCGAACTTGTCGTCGGATGGTCTATTGAATCTGATAAATCCGTCTTTCTGTCTGTACCCATGTCTGTGAGAGTCATGTCAGCGCCATCCAACACTTGCTCTCGGGAATACGTTAATTCCGTTGATGATATGATGCTCAAGTCCTGCAGGTTCTCGCCCTCCATAGTGACTTCTCTCTGCTGCTCGTCAGGCGGTGCGCTGAAGTCTGGTGAAGTGTCGTTACTGGATTCGCGTGCGCCGATTATATTCCTTGGCGGATTTCTAGTGTTCTGCTCAGTATAGTCAGAACCATCTACATTCTGCTCTCTGACGTCAGGTGGACCCGCGTCTGTGGGCATGGAGAAGTCATGATCCAAACCTGTCACTATACGGTGTTCGTTGTGCTGGGAAGTATAGTTAGTACCTGGATACTGAGGGTACTCGTCATTACTTGGTTCTCCTGGTACCATTCTGTCTAGACCTACGGGCCGCCTTTCTGTGACCCTGCTAGCAGCTGGCTGTGTATAATTGTCAGGGGTTTGTTGACCGTCAGCCTGACGGTACGGACGAGCGCCACTATCAGTTGGCTGGCCATCGATATGTCGATCCAGGAAATTTTCTCCAGGCTGATTATAGGCATTTTCAGTTTCGGTCTGTTGTCCTGGTACCATTCTAGCCAAACCTGGTGGAAGTTCATCACCAGAAGTGTTTAAATTCTGATTATATTCAGACTCTTGTTGGCCAACCACCATCCGCCGCAGGCCAGGAGGTGGTGCGCCTCTGCTAAAATCTGTATTTTCGCCATAGTCACTGCTTGACAAATGCGCCGTTTGTAGATATTCATTTCTGTCATTTCTTGGTGCTACTTCCATATTGTCAGGCACTTGTTGCGAGACAGGCATTGGCCTGAACGCCGACACTTGAGGCTGGTCTGGCCTCTCAGAATTATCTGGTGTAGTTTCCAAGTTTGCCTCAAATCCTAGCGGCATTCTGTTATGCTGAGACAACTTGCTGACTACAGCAGGTGATGTTAGATTTGTGTTAGACATTGGAGGGGGTTGTACAGTTGTAGCACTTGTTGATACCTTAGCTACAGTTTTGTGAGAGAATGGCCCTGCATTCATTTTGAACGGATTCAGGTTTGAAGTAGGTGGCGGAAAATTCGGGGGTGGCATAGCAGAAGAGGGTGGAGCTGACAATACAGCAGATAAAGAAGTGGGAGGCAAGCCCACAGATGATACAGGAGGAGGAGGTGGCATGGTAGCAGACATTGATGGGGGGATAGCATTAGATGGGGCAGGAGCTGGGAAATTTGCTGGGGACACAGTGGGTGGTGGTTGTGTTGCAGAAGCATGTTCTTGACTGTTTCTAGGTGCTATTTCAAGACCCAGAGATGATGTTTCTGTTGATGGGTTCTTGTGGTTGTTTATATTCATTTCTTGCAATGAAGTAGACAGCTCATCATGACTTTCACGCCTGCTGTCATTGTGAACATGGTCAGCTACAGTTGGTTCATCCGAGGGCCTAGACCATTCACTGTTTTGAGGGTAGCCTTCATCTAATCCAGCTTGGGAATAGTTAAAATTAGAATTGTCTGTGTTTAAACCTGGACTACTTTTACTAGAGTTTCTAGATTGGTTTTCACTTCTATAAGTTCCTTCAGATTGAGTATGAGGACCATCGCTAGATTCTTGTGACATTTGGGATTCAATAGACCACTGAGGTGTTAAATTGTCTAAGTGGAAACGTTTACCTAAGGCTAGATTGGGCAGTCGCTCCTTTACCACCTCTCTATCATTCAAGGTCCGGACTTCTTCTGCTTGCTGTGCAGACATGCTATTAGCACTTATTGGCACACTAGATTCAGCATCTATGCTATTTTCTACTGTAAGGTTTGAGACCGGTGGAGTGGGCTTTACCTTATTTTCATTGTTGCGAGGTACAGTAACTAGTTCTTTAGATTCTTTCTTGTCATCCATGGACCAGTTCCAACTATCAGTTGAAACAAAACTTTCTTCTATGACATTTGCATTATTGAATACCTGTTGCTGAGGTGGGGCAGGTTGCTGAACAGCATTCTGGGAAGCCTTTTGAGCTTGCTTTGCTGATTCCTCCCAACCCCAGTCCCAATTATCCTCCCAGCTGTCAGTATTGGGTTTGTTTTGTGGAAAATTCTGCTGTGGCACTCCTTGATTTGGATAGTAATTTTGTTGGTAACTCTGTTGTGGAGTACTATTAAATCCTGGGCTAGTATAATTCTGGTTGAATTGATTTGGATTTGATTGCTGGTAGTACTGATTAGCATTGGCAGGATAGTCCTGCTGCTGATAGACCTGGCCATACTGCTGGTTGTACTGTGGCTGCTGCTGGGGTGGCACCTGCCAAAACTGTTGTGGTTGAACAGTCCCTGTTGCACCTCCTTGATAATTTGGATACATGTTCTGTTGGTTCCCAAATGGCTGCAAAGATATAAATTTTATAGTTGGTAAAACTTATTCAAAGTTTTAGAAGTTCCAAATAACATTACTGTAACTTCTTAGCCATATGCTACATAATTGGTTTACATTCATGTTGGTTATTGCTTCAAACATACTTAATTGAGTATTTTTTCTAATTACTGTTTTGCAGTTATTGTTACCTGACACTATTGTACACTTAAGAATAGGTACATAAAGTAAGTAAATGTTTATGTCAATCATATGACGGATGGTATACATCGGTGCGGATGGTCCACGTCATTGTTTACATCTGGCCGATATAACCTGGCCGTCTTACCTGTGCCTGGGCTGCGGAGTAAGATTGCTGCTCCGGGCCCGGCGGCGGCGCCGCGCTACCCTGCGCCCGCTTCATCCAAGACATACCGCGCACTGCCACCGCTTACATAACATTCGCAAGGGCTCTGTTCACATATGCTACGGTTGCAACCGACAGCCCCGTCACTATCATGGAATGGAATGAAACGATACAAGAAACACTTTCACTATCGCACCAGATCTTGTCACTACACTAAACTTATAATACTATCGCGACTTGTATGTGGGCGTAAATAAGATTGTCGTATAGGGAAAACTGCGTCTAATATAGAAATTATTTTATAAATATTTTATAAAGAATTTGTTGACAGCAGCCCATCGATCGAAGGTGCCCTGTTGGCAGTGTCGCCATTCTAATTTCTCCTTTGTGTCCAGAATTTAAAAAAAAATAGAAATGGAACTATAAATGTGAAAAATAAGTGACACTGCCCTGATATCCAATTGAACACATTATTTACTTTGCATTTACCGAGAAAATATTAAAATAGCAAATTACTTAGAAGTTCAAAAAAATCTATATATTGTCAATGGCCCGACCCCGGTGACGTCTGATGACAGTATGTCAGTTTTGACATACGGCAAAATAAATAATTACAAAGCTGAATTGCAGGCAAAATTCAAATTACGAAATTTCAAATTATAGTCAATTTAAATTTAATAACATACCAATTAAAGTACTATTTCCTTGTACATGAAATGGCGAAACGAACAAACCCATTCATCGAAGACTTTGTACCGCAAAGCAAAGTCCACGTAGGCATGAAGCAGTTCAATAATAATGAAGACAGGCTGAAGAAAGTTTACGGTAAACACAAACAACACAAAATTGCCGTTTGGTTCTTGTGTCTTGAGCTCATGGCCACTTTTCTTTGCAGCGTCAATGATATAATTCTATTTGTGTTCTTTCTCAGAGAAGACATTGCTTCTACTTTTTAAGGGCGCCAAAAAAAATCCTTCACAAGAAATTGTTGCCGAGGAGCATGTGTTGAGCGCCACTGATAAACGAAACAAAATGAAACAATTGTTTATTGGTAAAGATGGAACGCTGTTGCATTCCGGTAACATGGTATGTTACACAATAACAACTCATTCTTATAATTTAGTGTCCTTTTTCATAGATAACTCCATTATATATTATATTACATGCTATGTTTTCATTGCAGGTAGACAGCAAATCAGGAGTAAAGGAATGCCCCTGTGGTAATGGTGTTGACTCCCAGTGTGCCTACTGTGATGTAAACTTGTGCAGCAGCTGCCAGCACGAGTGTGTCCACTGTGAGAGATTATACTGCCTATGCTGCACTGTGATAGGGTGAGTTGTTTTAAATTACATAGAGATACTACCTTCTTCCAATATTATTTATAACTAGCTTTCCGCCCGCAGCTTCGCCTGTGTGTAATTTGATTATATCGCGCTTTTTAGATTTTCCTCATCATTTTTTTTTTTCAATAAAAGGTAGCCTATGTTCTTTCTCAGGGTCTAAAGATTGTCTTTGCCAAATTTCATCAAAATTGGTCAAGAGGTTTAAGCGGGAAAGCGTAACAGACAGACAGACAGAGTTACTTTCGCATTTATAATATTAGTATGGTTTAATGCCTCTTACAGTGAAGTGTTTATTAAAATTATAACATATTTTTGATAAAAGAATGTAAAATCATTAAGTCATTTCTCAGAGATGTAGCCTGTGCCCCAACAGTTGATAAATTTATTTGTTCAAACATGTATATACATACAAGAATATAAATGCATGCAGAATAACATAAAAAAAATTAGATCAGACATTTCATCAGACCATTTTATTGTCCCACTGCTGGGCACAGGTCTCCTCTCATACAGAGAAGGATTGATGATTGAAAGATTAGATTAGCAGGTTAGTGATTTCAGACTTTAAGTCGAGGTTTCCTCAAGATGTTTTCCTTCACCTTATAATCAGTCATTGATATCCAAGATATACTTAGAAGTAACATATAACTTAAAAAAGTTACATTGGTGCTTGCCTTATTTGGAATAGAACCCGCGCACTCATACTCGAGAGGCTGGTGTTTTAACCACTAGGCCAGGTTGTATATTTTGTTGTAAGTAAACGAAATAAATTATGCAGGAATTGGTTGAGTTTAAGCGAGTGTAACTCGACCACAGTGAATTTAAAAATAAATGAAGACAACTACTTGATACTCGTTTGTGCGTCGATGTCAGACATCCTTTAGGTATTAGTAAAGATTTACGGACGACAGCAAGTCAAGCAACCCATAACTGTCAAATACTTCTGAATAAAGTTGAAATTTGATAGATTGTGTTGTCGACTGCATATAAATATTTGCTAGGTAGGAAACACTTAATAGTAATGTGTATCGACAAAGTAATGGTTATGAAGTAAAAGGATAGTATGAACATTTGGAGACAAATAGGGATGTGCCTTCTAGAAAACACGTCTAATAAATTTACAATTCCTTTCTTTATTATGGGAAATATATCTAAGTTTTCATATTGATATTTTTATAAAATAAAATTGAAAATCAGTTACAGTTTTTATTTTAGCTTCGTAAATTGGTGAATAAATATTAATTCAACTTATAATATTAAATTAAACGTGTAATATTATTTGTCGATAGGACATTAATCCCGTCCATACATTTTACTATAGACACGGTATACATTTGTAGCGTGGCGCAGGACACATCGCGTATTATATAGATGGGCGTTCAAAAGGTTAAGAGCCTATTTACTCTAGCCTTGAAGATACTTAAATTGTAGTCCGACGGAAACACCGCCATTGAAAAATTGATCCAATCCGCATACATCGGTACACGGTATAAAAGGAGAGGCGAAACGCTTCGTTGATCGTTGATGGATCGTTGTGGTGTCAACAACGTACGGGTGGAAACTCGCCGGATGGGTAGTCTGATGATGGAACGCAGACGGGGAATTAAATCATGCAATTCCCTCGTACAGTCTCCAAAAAGCACCTTACAGAACACTCGACAGGCTGGCTACTCTTCGCCTATGCTCCAGGCTTTGGAGACCGTTTTGAGTGAACTCTGGGTCGCTAATTACCCTCTTCGCACGCCTCTCCACTGAATCCAAACTAGCCATGTGGCATTTTGCAGCGCCAGCTCAAATGTGGCTGCAGTACTCCACACACGAACAGACTTAAGTATAACATTAGAAGCTGTCCTGGAGTGAAGTAGGTACCGCCGGATCTTTGCGATAACACCAAGTTTCCCAAAAGATAACATCTGAGAATAGATTCAGTTAGCCCGTATAATTATAAACTAGTGCTTGACCGCAATCCCGCCTGATGGTAAGCAGTGATGCTATCGTTAATGGTAAAGTGCGCTAGTTTATTTAGCCTATTCACTAAAAAAAACTTAGTGAATAGGAAGGGAGACGGCAGTTGAGCGAGGTGATGCAATGTTAAACTCAACAACACGACCAACGATGCTGCGCCACAGGGAGATTGATCTGGAGATCTTCCACGACCAAACTCCCGACACAACATTTGCCGCATCACAATCGGCACACATCCCACCCCAACTGCTCAGATCCGTCCTCCGTACGGCTTCACCAGATATCATGCCGGAACACGACGAATCGTTTGGTGGCAAGACTTTATCTGGTGGGTGGTTAATTCTGCCAGCAGCTGATGTTATGGCCTACTACCGATAACAGTGCGTGACTAATGCTAATCCTTTTAGTTAAAACTTGTACATGCACCTTCCAATTTAAACTTTGATCTATTGTAGGTCCTACAAACTTAGTTATTGCACCTGTGTTAACATTACAGGCAGATTATGAAAGCGCTCTTATAAAAAAATGAACATTTATCTAAGTACTGTTCTGTACTCGATTCAAGAAATGATTATGACCAGTGCACTTCATAACTGATTATATGGTTAGTGCAGTGGTTAACCTTTTGAACGCCAATCACTTCTATACAAGTTCGAGATTTTCGTGCCCTCAGCGCCACTACTTGATTAGAAGTAATCACAGTATAAAATTAATTTACGAACTTTTATTTTGTTTTTATGGAAAATTGCCCTGTTATCAACCATATTTTTAACTTTTTCACACATAATAAGTACTTATTTGTTTTATTTTCAATAGAAACAAAAACGCCAGAAAATATTTTAATGCCCCCAGCGCCAATTACTTGATATCAAGTAAGCCAGTGATGGGACACGATGGAGACCTCGCTATATTTCATCTCGTCGAAATGATCATAAATACTATTATTGCAAGAAAATGACGTGAATAAATAATATTTTATAAATATTGTAAACTATAAACTAGGTTTTATACACCTTAATCAAGAATAAATAGGTTTTCTAATCATTGTCGATAGTGAAACACCGTTTGAAAAACCCATCCCTACAAAGTTAGTTATTTGTCACCCCGCACGCGCCACCGACGTGTATAGAAGTAACACTGTGACGTCATAAGCGGACAGGTTTCAAGGTCATTGTAACTTTGTGCATTTTACTGTAGTGCAATGTTTACATCTTAAGTTGACGCACATGTTTTTATAAAAAAAAATTGTGACGGTGAATATGACGAATTATTGCGAGTTGTTCAAGTCTGAATCTGAATTTTGATATAATAGTTCGTCGTCTTGACATTCCGTTAAGTCGTCAACTTCCGTTTCAGGAATTTTCTTCCGTTTTCTATTAATTTGTACAAACCAGAAAAATAATTGTGAGTATTTTGCGAATCCATTAAAAATAGGTCTGTAACATCTGTGTAAAACAGTAATTTTAATAAAAAGAAATCGGTCAAGTGCGTGTCGGACTCACGTACAAAGGGTTCCGTACCATTTATTTATGAAATTAAAGGATTAAAGTTATTTGTATGAAAGATTACGCGGTAATTAAAAAAAAAAACTACTTACGAGATCTCGTTCAAAACAATTTTCGTTGGTAGTTTCTATAGTAATCTACAGCTGTGTTTTTTTACATTTTTCATTTTCTTATTGTAGAAGTTAGAGGGAGGGACCAACTTTTATCCACTTTGGAAGCGTCTGTCACGCAAACTATTCGGTTTAGAAAAAAAATATTTTAGAAACCGCGGTATCATTTTTGAAGACCTATCCATACATACCCCATACGTATGTGTTTGAAGAAAAATAAAATGATTTTAAGTTCTAAGTATGGAGAGCCCCCAATATTTATTATTATTATTTTATTTTTGCACCAATACCTTAATACGGTTCACAGAATACATCTACCTACCAAGTTTCAACAGTATAGCTCTTATAGTTTCGGAAAAAAAATGGCTGTGACATACGGACGGACAGACGGACAGACAGACAGACAGACATGACGAACCTATAAGGGTTCCGTTTTTGCCATTTGGCTATGGAACTCTAAAAAATGTAGAAATCCACGTATTTAGCTTGTATTAAATGTATTTGTTGTAACTAAACGAAATAAATTATGCAGGAATCGGTTGAGTTTATGCACGTGTAACTCGACCACATTGAATATAAAAATAAATACCATAGAAATATAGACATCCTTATATCAGCAAGGATTTTGACGTGCCTCGAGCGCCAACTACTTGATATGAAGTAAAAGGATTACATTTGGACAAATAGGGATGTGCCTTCTAGAACACACGTCTAATAAATTTACAATTCTTTTCTTTATTATGGGAAATATATCCAAGTTTTCATATTGATTTTTTTATGAAATAAAATAAAATATGAAAATAAGCTTACAATTTTTATTTAGCTTCGAAAATTTGTGAATAAACATTAATTTAAATGTATAATATTATTTGTCGATAGGAAATTAATCCCATCCCTACGTTTTACTATAGATACGTTATACATTTGTAGCGTGGCGCAGGAGGACACATCGCGTGTTTTATAGATGGGCGTTCAAAAGGTTAAGCTATTAACTGCTGCGCTATGTGTCGCGGGTTCGATTCCCGCCTACAAGTAATTGTTCCGGGTCTGGCTGTTTGTAATGTGAGTTTATATGTTTGTAAACTCACCCACGATACATGAGAAGTTCCAAGTGTGTGGAAACGTTTTTTTTTTTAGAAAGTAACTATTTACATAAGTAGTGAAAAAGTGTGTTGAAGTATACTTCTACATTTACAGTGTTACAGGGTGTAAACAGGTAAATTTTAAGGATTATAACAGAATTCAGAGAAAGTTATGTTCTTAGACATAGGTACCACTAAAGAAACTATTTGTTAACTATGATGTTTTATATTTGTTTTCAGATTGGAAGGCTCAGAAGTATGTGTGTCATGTTATAGTTAAATATAGTTTATAGTTCATAGGTAAGTAAGTTAAACATTAAAGATTTCAAATAATCGTATTGTTAAATATATAAAGAAATGTAATAAGTGAATAAGTTCAAAAAGGCTGTAAATTTTGTGTAGGCTTGAAGAAAATAAAACGAAAGATTTAATTAATGTACTTTATGTGTAAAATATAACAAAAAACTATGCTTCAACTTAAGATAGTTTAATTTCAATGTCCTCTTAATAAATTAAATGCTTGTCCTCCAAGGACAGGAGGACTAAGGGTTAACATTCTTCACTGGTTAAGTTTGCAGCAAGTTAAATCCTAACAACAGACCATGGCTGCAATCAACACAAGCCATTATAAAATATGTTCTCTTGAAATTGCAAGAAAAATGTATGCAGTTAGAAACACCATGTGGACATTCAACATGCAGGTATCACCAACATAATAAGTATGCATATTTTGTGCACGTTTCGCGAACAACCACTATTATGTAAATGGACATGGATTACAACTTTATTTAATTGACCTGATTACCACACATTCTACAAGCTGGGCATTCATTTAGAACAATCATCACTTAAATATACCCTCGTCCATCCATTAATACAAAACTATATTATTATTATACCACATGTAAACCTCTTCACATTAAGAACAGACTGCTTTTGTTGCGACATCTTGTATCTTGTACATATTATATACTTACACATAATTCTAACTATAATGCAGAGATAAGCCCAATAAAAGCAGTACTAATGTTCATCCCTACTTAAACATAATAATTACATATTAATGTATAAAGTAGTGCAATATAAATGATGTTCTTTCAATTATTTAAACCCAACTCCAAACAGAGTGCGAAGTTATATCAGTGAATGGATCAAATAGCTCAAATTTCTTAGTTCCATTAGTAAAAAATAAATTTTAAAAAATACGTTTCGCTTATTCATCTAATATAATCTTAACACCCTACGAAGTAGTAATTGCATGCTGGCATCTTAGAATTGAAACAAGGAGTCAGAGTCTGATGATGATAACTGACAAGATAACACAAGCGTCCGTCTGGTGCCGCCCCACACGCGACGCTAACTAAAGGTTCCTTATCTTGCGTGCGACGTCTTTTTCTTCCATACTTCTCTAGTACTTATTATTTGTAATCTGGGTAGTCACCTGAAGCTAAACCCGTAGGTATAAAATTTTGATGATGCAGTAGAAAAGTTCTATCTATACCTCTCGCCATAACTTTAACATTCTTTGATTTACATAATTACATATCTTTGTAGAATATCTATACATTCGTATCAAGTGTAATGTTCATTCCTAAGTATTTATCTAAGTATGAAAGCATCATATACATATTTTATAAAACCAGTTACAGTTTAGCGAACAATCCGAAATCAGAACCACGCATTAATAAAATTATATCTACTGGCACCCTTCTGTAAAATAAAGTAATTTATACATAGCCAGTCATAAGTTTGCAGCAGTCGAGGGAAGTGTCGCGCACACGGCGCTGGCAGTCAGCAGCAGCGGGCAGTGAGCCGGAATGTTCATCAGGTGTAGGATTAACTTTATTGTAAGGGGCAACAGTTGAAGTGGAAATGTTAATGTGTTGGTATGCTTGCGACGTGTGCACGTGTGCACTTGCTCGAGCGCGCCGCACAAGGCTGCTAGAAGGCCACACACTCAGTTATTGCTCTATTCAGTCAGCAGTCCACTAATCTGCTCTAACGTACTTTAGCGTCCAACAGAAACGCGTCCAGAACTACTCTGGCAACTTGTATTATTTCAATGTAATGCATTACTTCTAAGAGTAATATTATGACATCGACTTGCATTATGATTACTACCAATACAAGCAGCGTATTGAACTGTGTCGTTGTCTTGGACGATGTTTGCACACTTAGTTTACTTAGATGTACAGACGACAGCAGTTGAAGCTACTACAGTCTGTCAAATTTATTTATTAGATTTTCATCTTTATCGCTAAAGCATTAAGGTTGAAGACTGATTCAGAATATTTGACAGTTTCGGGTAGCTTGAACTGCTGTCGTCCGTATGTTAGGTGGAAGTTAGTGTCTGCGTGTCGTGTGCGTGGCGGTCGGGCGGCGGGGGGCTGCGGGGGCTACGCGAACAGGTACCGGTACAGGATGGTCGCGGCGATGCCCAGCAGCAGCGGCGTCAGCCACGACGTCCACGCGCTGCGGGCGACAACAAAACATGCAAATACCACACATATTTATCTGGCTAATGGCACATCGTAGGTATCAAACAAATAAATATTTGGAAGTATACACATATGTTACTCCACAAAAATCACCAATGATGTGATATGAATGGAAGTGTCAATAATAACTAAATTAGGCACTCGAAGAGCTGGCCTCATCTTTACTCAGTGTGGCAGTGTAGTGTGTTCAGTACTGGGTCAGGGATAACGATACTAACTTGGGCGCTGATTGTTGACCATCACAACAAATGGATTGACATAAAGATGTAATACGCCACTGTAAGCACTTACCCAAGCAACCAAAACACTTCTGGATCCTCACCCTGCCACTTGTAACATCCTATTCGTTATATGTGTGGTTGAATGTAAACGAAGTCGCTTTAATTTATTAGAATTTTATATAAAACGTGTACCAATCAGAACAAATAAAGGAGAAATAAGCACGTGGGTCTGTGTAACTAAACAAGCAAATAAAGAGGATGGTAAAAGGATGTGGAGAAATAATGAGGCTGATGAAACATTATGCACTTTATTGGTCAATAATAATCAAATCACAGTACAATAGTTAGCATTACTACGTTAATAAAATAAAGCACCAAGTGACAAGGCCAAATGCCTTTATATAAAATAAATATAGATATTATACAAAAGTAAAACAAAACAATCTTGTGCAATAACTACAACAAGCACTTGTCTACAACTAATAGGAATTTATTTAGAGATCTTGACTAATAGTAATAACGAATTTATTTGAAATGTTATAAAATAGGGTAGGTATAATGCTTATACTTTAGAAAGATAGGTACTTATTTATGACAATAATATAGTTATACTACATATGTATAGGAAAGCGTTTACAGATCATTACAATCACAATCGTTTATTTGTGGCATGTTTTAAGTACATTCTTGGGGTGAGCGAAGTAGTCATCATTACACAGAACCATGTGCGTGTGCGCACGTACATATCCATGTGTGCGTCCGACTAAATTATATGGAATGATATAACGTGACACGATGAGCTCTAGTACCTATAGCTGGTTGATACACGTGTCCCACCAATGTTATCGACTATATTATTATAATCTGATATTAGAATATTTGTCACTGTTCATTAAATGAATGAAATGATTAATTAATTCGCTTATTAAAGATAAAAAAATAACAACCGAACCGATCCCAAATTGATCCCGACGAACGGCACGCACGCACACGTTCGTGCCGTAACGTAACGTTCTAATACTATCGGTTGGTAATTCGTTTAGATGCCATGGTGACCCCTGTTAAAAATACGTGAGGTATTTTTAACCTGTATTTGTGTCCAATTTAAAATTCAAAGTATGAGTTGATATTTATTTATAAGTAAAAGTAACGTCTGAACAACGACGTGGTGGACAGGGACAAACATTCTAATTTCAGTTAATACTGTATATGTTAGTGTATACAGAAAACTAATCTTACAACGTTATGCAATCATCTCAAAGACAAAAGACGTGTATACGTACTAAATTAGCCGTTTAGTCAACTGCCTGAATTTTGAAGGTAGCGCTCGGCTTTGTTCACGTTCAGTGCAGTTGATCACAATTCTGACCCAACCCATTTAGTCTGACTTCAGAGTGCCTTAGCTTACTGCGACCAATTCGATTGATCGAATTGATCTCATACCTCCGAATTGGAACTGTTACCGATTGGTAACAGTTCTGCCTAAATTCTACATGATTGAATATCATTCAGGCCGTTAGCTGAATGGCCACCATTTTAAGGCTGGGCCGGTGTAATGTCTACCTACTCAAAATATTGCAAAGAATGTAAACAAGATACAAATAATAGCGCTAGATAAGAGCAATTAATATAGTATAAACTTTGTAAATCACTGGCAATGTATATAAGTAATTTATTTCTTTACATTCTGTGCAATAGTGCGTTAATATGATGAGTGTGTGTGGTGGTGTGTTGTGTGGTCATGGATGGTGCTGGTGGTACTAGCCGATTACGCACTTGCCCTGCTCCTGCGGCTGGTCGTTGCTCCACTGTGGCGCGAATGCGTTCTTGCTCTGAACGCGGTCTGCCTCCACCAACTCTCCGATCTTGTACTTCTTCATCAGCGCTCTGTGACACAAGCACAACTCAGTTACTTATTTATTTATGTTTATTAATATGCAGGAGAATAAATAACAAAGGGCAAAAGTTCGCCTTTAACCTCATAATTGCTTCGCAAGGTTATGTATTATTGACTTACTTAGGTGTCATGGCCTTTAACTAGTTCCATCAGTTACAACATGGCAGCTACCTATGGTAGCATAGCAATGATAATAACACGGCGCCGGCGTTCCCGAAACCGTCTCCTGGGGGCGAGCCAATCTCTTCTATTATGTATATACTCTTCATTGTTTTAATGATTCTATCTGTAGCATTTTAATTTATAATTTTATTTTTGGATTATATTTTTTATAAATGTCACGTGCCTATTTCCAGGCAGAATGAACATGGCTCACTCCTAAGTACTCCACCTTTATGTTAATTTAACCTACATTCGTTGCAAAATAAATGATTTGATTGATTGTTTTCTGCTAAATAAAGGCATCCGCCATAGCAACTCCATGTTGGCGATAATTTTTTTGATGAGCCTGTAGTAAAACGCCTTGTAATAAACGCCGGAACAACCAATGAACTAAACACCATCACAATCATAGATGTGGCAAACTGCGAATTAAAATAATTGCTTACTTTTTTGCGGAGGCGTTCTCTGAATTAATTATTTGGATGTAAGTAACTTATATACTCGTATGCATTTAAAGAAAAGATTGGCTCGTATGTGGTAGGTGATTATGAGGACAGTACCTGGCGTCGGAGCTGTGGCTAACATCCTCGAAGGGTTCGGTGGCGTCCTGGCCGCCCTTCTCCAGCAACACCTCCTCTCCGCCAGGGTGCTGGGGAAACAAGCAACACATTCAATATACAATACGTACAATTATCACAATCAATTCAATTCAATGTATTTATTTGCTTACTAAGTGTACATTAGTGGTCTTATATATAACAATTTGTCCTTACAACTTAGCGGCCTTTTTCAGGCATTGCAAATTTGAGGTTAGCGAGGCTTATAAAATTTTAATATAAACATTTATAATTATATTTCATATAATTATGTAACTATATCTATGATATGTATAATCGATGTAACCGAACGAGTAAATGGGTCAATCCCTACTCGACTTAGCGAAACGGTTTAAGCAACTAAATGCAATGAGTCATCATCATTCATTATCAGCCTATAGCCGTCCACTGCTGTAAATGGGCCTCCCCCCCCCCCCCCTCCCCTATGTCACGTCATTCAACTCGAACCAATAAATCAGTATAAATAAAGGTTATGAAGATTTACTTTTCTCTGTATTTACACTACCTACATATATGTACCTACTGTGCCTATTTAGTTACGTATAGTTTAATAAGTAGGGTACCTATACATATAGTCCGTTTTAGCCAGTAATCGAATTATACATTTAGCTTTAGAACTTATATACTAACAGAAGCATCAAGCACGGTTATGACCTCACACAAGACATTATTTTCTGAATTTATATTTATTTTTGAAGTGAAAACTTCTTTAACATCGTTTTATTTGAAAATCAAAACGTAAAAAGAGACGCACATAAATTCTTAAGATTGAACGTGAGAGGAAATGAGACAGGGAGCATTATACTTGAACACAGCCTCATCTATCGTTCAAAAAATTCCAAATAAAGAATACAGGCAACGCAAAATTGAAACTTGCTGGTGGCAAGTTTTTTTTTTTAGAATTTTGTTAGAATTTTGACATGGGAATATGTACTTCTATTACATCGAGTAAACGGGCACTGTTTTCGGTTTTATTTTTTCATCATTGTAGAGTACGTTAATTAACAAAGAAAATGGTATATAATGCGACATGCAATAAGCCTCTTGTATCATTCACCGAAAATGTAAGCTTGAGTCTGAATAAATCTATTTAATATAAAATTTTAAAAAAAATATAACTTGTTACAAAAAAAGATATACTTATGTATAAGTATATAACTTGTGTGTTGTATTACTGTGATCATTACTAAAACATACATCATAAAACCAATTTTCTTTAAGGTTTTACTTCCACCACGTGTGAATTACACACATGTTTTATAGAGTGCCTACCTAGACTTAAAATTTGTATAATGAGCACTATGAATAAATTAAGGAGTGAAGTAAGTAAATGTGTAATATCATTGCAACTATTAACATGGTTCAATAAAATCCCAATGCAAGATTTGTTGCAGCATAACTTGGCAAAAAATATGAACATGACTCTCCTCCTCCTCATGTTGGCAAAGGTACGATCGACAACAAAAGCAATCATTAAAAGGATATGATTCGTTGATGTACTTTAGGCATTTTATAAGAGAACCTAAGAGTTAAAGAAGAGACTTCTGTCTTTTTTTAACTCTTAGGTTCTTTAATTAAACATAACTTTTGGTATCGATTGGAATCAAATATTTTGCTCGACAAAAACAAAAGCGTTAATAGACTTTTTATGCTATACATACATCGTAAGCGTAGCGAACTGTAAGGTCGAGGCCGTCGAGGGCACAAGTAGACGGGAAGGCAATCATTCAACAGATAATTATGCAAATATAAAGTTTCAAGTAGAGACGATCCACTCACAAAGAGGGTACAAAGTTCCACTACGAGAATAGGTATTATTTATTGTGTTAGGTAGTATATATTTAACTGCTCTCCGCTGTCGCTCATAAAGTAGTCATAGTTTGATGGTAGGTATGAGGTTGTTTTACGGATAAATAACACTAAAACAAAATAATGCTCTGCTATTTTGTTTATATAAGGGCCTTTTAGTAAACAGCATAATCCTTATACAGACAGAATTATTCCCGTCGACTCTGTGTGAGCAGCCATAAGCGTACCATGGTGGCAAATCCTCTGGAAATTTCACAGAACATGTATGAATTCCCCTAATTACTAAACAAAGTTTATACTGTGTTAGTACGAGGACTTATCTCTAACTTTTAAATAAACCACGCAGTAAACACTGACAAAATGTACGGTGTAATTGACAAAAACCCGCGTGCGATCATTAAAAATTTGACTTCTAAGTATTAGACTACAGGCCCATGTCCAAAATGGATGGGTCATATGAACCACCAGGTGACTTATATAGGACGATATAAGAGCATAAAATAATAAGATTCAGCTCTATGCCGTCATTTATAAGCTGTCCAACTGAGTGCTGGTGAGAATTCAAAAGCGCAGGTAAAGTGAGTACCTTTTGGGTCATATATTTTTGTACGGCATTTTTACCAACGGTAAATCCATGAAAAATAATAAGAAATCGCGCAGTGCCGTAAAAAATGATGCGCCACAAAGTCGGTAAATTTTTATGATTTTCTGACAATTTCCAGGGTAAATTTGGTCATTTTATTTTGTACGGCATCAGTTTCATTCTGTTTCAATTTAGCTTCTAATCCATTATTCCGCAATGCCGTACAAAAATATACGACCCAAAAGGTACTCACTCTACCTACGCTTTTGAATTCTCACCAGCACTCAGTTGGACAGCTTATAAGTGACGGCATAGAACTGAATCTTATTATTTTATGCTCTTATATCGTCCTATATACGTCACCTGGTGGTTCATATGACCCATCCATTTTGGGACATGGGCCTGTAGTCTATATATCTTGGATATTAATGACTGATTACAAGGTGAAGGAAACATCTTGAGAAAACCTGGACTTTAAGTCTGAAATCGTCAATCCGTATTGAGCAAGCGTGGTGGTTACGCTCAATCCGTCTCTGTTTGATAGGAGACAGCAGTGGGACGATACTTATGGTTGTTGATGATACCAATGCGAAGTAAATACTTGTCTGCACCCATTATGATCGAAAACAGACATCTCTGGTATTAATTGTACTATAAAAGTATAAACATCATGGAGTGTACAGAAACAATTTCGAAAAGGACACAAACATCTCTGGGAGATGTGCCTTTCTTTTTGAAAAATCGGGTGTTCACTCATAAACAATAAATATATTGATCTGATTATAAAATCAAGCAATTTTTATTTCTGGCGTCTATAGAAAAAAAATTACATATGTTTCAAATGTTTTTTTAAATTTATTGTACTCAAATCGGTAATTTCAAAAAGGGCACATCTTACAAATATAAAGTAGGTACTTATCTAATAACACATAGATATTAATTTTAGAAATTAATAAATTTAGAAGGCTTATTAACATCAAAATACATATGACTCAATACTCAATTTTAGAAAGTACTTGTGCATACTTTCTAAAACTGAGCATTGAACAATAATCAGATTTTTTCGATTCCTGATCATTTTAAATTTTAAGAGAAGTGCGCTTGCGGTAAGTCTTGATTGCTCCATCATCTCCCACTGTTGTAAGCGGCATGTGGTTGGCTGATGTGACTAAACTGGCAATGTAATTACGTTTGTTATTATTATTTGTATTAATTTTGATTATATGTTTGATTGAGTGTTGTATTTGTAATATGACAAAGTGTATTATTTCTATATGCGTCAGTGATACTCAAATTGAAATGATTTTGATTGATTTTTCGAAAATGCATACTCAAATGTATTTAGAATGGCACTTTATTTTCAGTGTTTATCAGTAGAATCTTGTAAATGGCCTTCAAACGTATATGTTTCAAAATAATACAACATAAAACTTAGTAAATTATAATACATATACAGTATGTTACGAAAACCCTGTCCGACCCATAAGGATAATAGAGGTTAGGTAAACACATGACCAAATATAATATAAAGTTTTACGTATTCATCATAGTACCAATACAAATGAATTTTGAAATAATCTTTTTTTCCAACGAATTAATTCCAATTTCCCCGAAATTTGGTAATTTTTAAAAAGTGACAACACCGGTATTATTATGAGCGAATAGCGATGCGACCACGTGCCGCGTGTCCTGCCGCCCGCCCCCCGCGGTCGGCAGGCGAAGGGTGGTCAACGCACATTTAATAAGTTACCTCCTTTTGCGAAATAATATTTATTTTTTTTAGGGGGATTTTTTTTTTAAGTAAAGCCCGGTTTTGTATGCATTAGTAGAATCAGTTATCGATACCTAACAACACCTTCACGGGTCGGACAGGGTTTTCGTAACATACTGTATATAAAATATCATGAAATAATTTTCTTAATCATTTATAGTAGGTACATAGTAGGTAAGTCTTGTGACCTATCTACGTTAATTTGCGTTAACAGTGATTAAATTAGTATTAACATTCTGAGATTAGCACCGAGTCGATAAAAATGTATTATCGTCAACAAATCACTAAATATATTTCAGATAGAGGTACACCTATTAATATACTATGTGTCTATATTATGTGTGCTATTGACGGAATGAATACGGCACTCGTTCGCAGCTCTTGATTTATAATTATAAAGGGGTAACTAACTGGTACTTTAGTGCATAATTATGCCTTTTGTTTATTAAAGATGTTGTTATGACCCTACAAACAGAAACTTCAATATATTTTATGTGTTAGTATAGATAAATATGACATTGAATGGCCAACAAGTTGGCTGCCAGGCCACTGAAAGCTCCTGCCAGGACTGCGGTTTGTTTGAAAGAAATACTGAGGCCCTGGAGGACAGGCGGGGAAAGGAACACGGGTGGGTTTGATACCACTGACCCTTATTTGTCTACTAATAGATTAGCAGAAGCAGATTAGTTTACAGTAGGTATTTACTGTAGACTCTGAAACATACCTAGTCCTCGGGGCTACTTTGACACCATACCATACATCGATGTAGACTTATTTCCGTATTTCAACTGCATTTTCTTTAATACTAGAATAGAATACTCTTTATTATGACTATATGATTTAAAAGCTCTTATTTAATATTGTGTGTACATCATAATTGATAGGTATTCGGGCGCGAGTCGTGGCGCCAACGGAATCTTAATAATCTGATCTGTCGTCAAGATGTGCTGGAATTTTTCATTTAGCGACATAGGAATGCGAGGCCGGGGACGAGGGTCGGGCGCCCTCTTCAAATGACCTACATATTATAGGAAGACTTTATCTACGGGGTGATTGCGTAACACACGTTCAATACCAGTGGGTTTCATTTTGACCGTTCAACAATTATGTTGTTTACGTTGTAATACGGGCATATTTTTAACATATCAAAGAAATGGATTACTAAAAATAATTCAGATTGAGATTTATAGTGTGTTACTGCTTGGCCAGCTAGAGATTGTAAATGGTAGATATAGAGTCCATGAGGTCATAGTTAAGGTACTGCTGTCTCAAAAAAAAATATGTAGGATTTTAAAGGCATTTAAATTTAGATACAAAAGATACTCAAGAGAATAGTAGCAGCAGTAGTTCGCAGTTGCAAAGATTATAATTTAACCAAATATTATTTATACCGGTTTCGGGTTTGGCCAAAAGTTATTCATTTAATGATTGGCTTTTTAGGTAGATATTTATTGAAATACAAGGTGAAGAACAGGCGGAACTTAGGCTACATTTGCTTATTTGTGCAACACAAATTGCGCCCTGATTTCATAACATCCTTTGTTCCAATGTAGGTAGGTAATTCTAGTGAGGTTATAAATTGATTTCAGTTCAATTGCTCAATCATCATTACTTAAACAAAACTTTATTTCCTTCGCGCTAGTTTAATAAATGCAAGGCACCATAACTTTTTTTTTGCTAATAAGTAATCCCTATATAAACGTTGCTAAAAGTTAAGTTATGATTAGCGACTGTTCAACCACTTATTTTATGCAACATTTATAAATAAATACTAATGTGTTCTCTATCTATTATAATAAATTTTTAGAACAATATATACATACAGTTCTTTGGAATGCAAATAAAGATTGTCGCGCCATTAACTATTAACAACCAGGGCAATAACCCTGGTATATATTTATTTATTTACATCGTGTTATGCGGTCAATTTTTCTACGCTTTTCCCAACACTTGCGCGGCTCGTGTCGATAAAAAAACCGACCAAAACCGTGTCAGGTCATCTTTACAAGATACTGGTTCACAGTGCTGTAAGATCGCGGCTTATAAATATATTCTACATTATGTTTTACCATTACACATACTCTGTAGCCGGAATTTGCAGTATAGTATTTCGTGCAATTTTTAGGACTATTTCAGAATGACTCTTGAAGGCAACTCCAAGTTTACGGCTAAATAAATGTCGCATCTCATTGTCTGCGGATCGGTCACTAGCACTCACAATTCACAAGCACACACTCGCAAGTGAGATGGTACATAAGTTATAGAACATGAACTTTCAGTGAACGACAACGCCTACAATACGACAATTTAATAGCTCTTAGGTAACCTACCCGTCCCGACCCCATAAACTCGGGCAGCGCAAAGTATCCCAAAGTACCGTGGTCCGTGCTATATCTCGAGAAATTGAGTTACTAATTTGTACCAACTTGACGGATGACATTATGTTATGTTAGAAATCTAGGACCCAAAAGAGGTGCTTGAAATTGTGGGCTCGACAGTTTTTCTTGTAATAACAATAGATGTCAGTCCCCACTTCAGCGGGGACCACACATATTATAATACAAATAAAGTTTATTTTCTCGTTTCACAAAAATTTGCATTATTATATAAACAATAATTTGGCGGTAGATTAATTTTAGAATTGGTAATTAAGGCTTATCATAAATGAACAATACGTAGGTACTCTGACAACTAAACTAGGTGTAGGCCTGTGACTTAGGAGACGGTGATTCTCCTGAACATACGTAGCCATAATTCTAGTGAAATCGGGACGGTTTAACAATCAACAAATTGGTGTAGCACTTGATGGTTGTAAAGTGTGAGTGTATTGGGGAAGGTGTACATATGCGTGGGTATGGGTGTGTAGAGCGTGTGTGTAGCAAATAGGTGTTGGGTGTGCATGCGTGTCTCTCTGTGTGAGTGTGCGCGTGTCTCTCTGTGTGAGTGTGCGCGTGTCTCTCTGTGTGTGTGCGGAGTGTGTGAACATAAGGTCTAACGTGTGCATACCTTACTTGACGGACGGATGTTTAATCCTAGACTACCAAACTGTCTTGCAAGTGACGTTATTACTAAACATTCGTTAGTTTCATAATAATGAAAATAGATTTTTTTTTACTCTACTCAGTTTCGACATATATTTATGTAGTGCGTCCTACATATGGCACTTCTACATTTCATACGATAGTTAGTGGTTTATTTTCTAGTTTTAGACGGACACAAAGCACATATTTTTCTAAAATTTGATTCCTGCATAATTGACGATTCAGAAATAGTTTCAATACATAAGATACATTTTATGACTACTTTTATATATCGCCGCAATGTTGGAGTATTTATTTTTTCTCTTAGATGAGCTTCCATAACAGCATCAGCCAATTCCAAAACAAAGTCGGCCTGGATTTACTTATTTTACTGTAATAATTTGTTTTCTTCTTCATTATCACAATCGGTCATCTGATGTTCTTCCACTTCTAGGTTTTCTTCTAACCCACTCAGTATCTTTTGCTGCTCTGCACTCTCATCGTCATCGTCAGCCGCCTCCAATAATACACAAATTTTATCATTTCGAACAATTTCAGACATCTAAAAGAATATAAATCTAAACAAAATATACAAAAATTAATTCAAAATCTTTCTAAAAAGTGATGAAAACAAGTATACTCAAAACTCACGCAAACACCAAACTTTCGTAAATTTGACGACACACTTGGTATAACTCTATACACAAATTACTTCCGACGACAATAACAGCCTGGCACAGTGACTAACGTAATCAAGAAGGTACACTGAAGCGGAGGACGCAGGACCGACGCTGCATACTTTGTTTTTTCTAGGAATCATGATTTTGCCGTCGTAATTTTTACGATAGTTTAGTAATCTAGGGTTAATTAAAGCGACATCATTGTGAAATACTCTCGGGAAGCTGAGCTGCTCTCGACGGGTTGGTAAAAGTTGCGGAACAAACGCCCCAACAATACAGCTGTATGTTCATTTAAAAAACACATGACTTTATATAATACTATGTACATACAGTAAGGGGCGTTGGCACTAGGAAGTGGGGAAGGGTATAGGGGTCTCTCTTATGTAATATTGACGTTCATAAAGTGCTGATTCTCAGCCTAATTAGCCGTTTATTGAATAAATCAAAAGTCATTAATGACTTTTGATTTATTCAATAAACGAAAAAAATGTCAATATAAATAAATTTATAGATGTGATAAGCAAGTCTATCAAAAATGCTGCATTATCCAGCTGAACTTAGCTGGTCAGACTGGACGCTGACCCCAGCATAGTTGGGAAAAGGCTTGGGAGATGATGAGTTCCAAAAGGCAAAGGACGTAATTTCGTATACTTCATTTTAAAATCACAAACTAATGAACCGATTTTGATAAAATTCTATTGGGGCCAAACTGAAAGTATATCCTTTCATATTAAAAAAAAAACATTATCGGTTGGCGTCATATTAAGTTACGCAAATTTAAGATTTCTTATGGATGCCTTTGTCAGATCTGAAACAAAGTAAATGTAAGAAATGGGAACAAAAGGAAGCACTAGCCTTCAAATAAAAAAAATATCATCAAAATCTGTCCAACCAGTCAAAACTTCAGAGGTAACAAACATAAAATACTGTTGAATTGAGAACCTCCTCCTTTTTTTGAAGACGGCTAAAAATATGTTCATCATATTAAAAAGGCATGCGGACGATATGGTCACTGACGGCACTGACCGCAGGGACCTCTACGACCACGGCCGAGATCGGAAGTGATCACGCGACCTCGCACGAAGCGCTTGTTCGGCACTTAATTATGTATGTATGATATACTGACAGTACCTACATACCAGTGGCGAAGAGTCCATACAAGCCGATTCCCACCGGGTTACCTTTCAAAAATCAGTTCCATATTCATACAAAAGTATTTACATTCTATTTCATTAACAAAGTATTATTAATCAAATGCCGGCGCGATTTACAATAGCAATCGCAATTTTTAGCAATACCCTAAGTATCACATTTCATTTTATAGTCGTAAATTAATCAGCGCTTCAATTTTTCGTAATTCTTTTCGTAGTTCTCTTGAAGGAAGCCGTCGAATTTCAGCTTACCTATGTCAACGGTTTACTATGCCGCGAAAAGAGAGAGCGTGTCAGTCCATCTCTTTCTAATTCTCGCTAACCGTCGCGGTAAAACTTGATAAATATAAGCCGCCCGCGAGCGGCTTGTATTTCTCTCCTCTCCTCTATTAGAAAGAGACAGAAACCACGCTACTACGAGATAGCGTTCTATACCTACCTATGGTGCGTGAGTTTTTCGTTTGTTTTTAATATTTGTGTTATTTAAACTGTGACGGATTCTGTAAGGTAATTTAATCGCAGATTTGGTTAAATACTGTTAATTTTGTTTGTTATTATGGCTTTAATTCATATAGAGTGCTGTTACTGTTAATTCGTCTTTGAAAGACGCATTTTCTCAAGTTTCGACTCTTTGCAGTTTAATTCTAAAAAAATAAAAATCTGTGTAGACATTCGTCTTTATAAAATGTAGATATAGTAACAAAAAAATTGAAAAACTATGGCATGCGAGTTATGTGAGCACTGTCAAAGTCCTATCTACAAAGATGATAAGATCACAATACGAGAGGGCTTCAGTTACCACAAGAAATGCCACAAGTGCTATGTCTGCAGCGAAACCAACCTCCTGAACGCAGAAGTTTTCAAAGGGGTGATATTTTGCTGTAGCTGCGCTCAGAGGATATTTCAAGGATGCTCCACAGCTCGCAGGACCAAAACTATGACCAACGGCAGGGGACGGAGGATCAGGTCCAAGTCGCGCAGGCGCGACAGAGAAAGAACAAAAGGCCATCACGAGATGATTGAAAATAGCAGAGACGGAGTCATAGAACTGGCAAGGCTAGTGGGATCCAACACAGACTCTGATGAGCTACTGGAGAAGAAGCAGAAGAAATCCAGTTACAGCACTACCATACTGCGTAAGCGTCATCCATCGTAAATCCTTCGATGTCCACTGTACGTATGATGGATGGAAAGAAGCACATGAATTGTCTTTGCCCCATTGGTGTAATTGCTGCATGGCGTTCCAGTGTGAGGAAAAATAAATAAATAAATAATTCTGACCCTCCCCATTTCAGTAGCTTCAGCTGAGCGGTCATTTTCTGCTTTAAAACGCATTCACACGTATGTGCGAAACTGCCAAAAAGAGCAGAGATTGTCCGATTTGGCTATCATGTCAATTGAAAAAAATTTGCTTAATAAAATTAAAAGTAATCCGAATTTTTATAACAACATTTTAGCTCATTTTGTTAAAAAAAAACAGACGCATTGCATTAGAATATAAATAACGTTGTGATTGTGTATAATTTGCTTTATTTTTGCTTAATATTTTTGTTGGTTTTGGATCGGTGTCTGTGTGGTTCGGTTTTTAACACTTTATTATTTTTATAATTTTTTATTTTATTTTTTCTTGACTCTTATTCCCTAACAATAGGTACTTAACTTAGTACTTACTAACAAGCATGCATGTGTGGTATAGAGATGCACGTCGAAAAAGGCTTTTCACAAAGCCGCTTTTATCATACTTGAAAGACATTGTTATCAAATCATCAGTCCTTTTTTGTAAGGTGAAGGTGGGGCTTTTCATATTATTCTTATCTGAAGACCTCCTCCAAGATATCCTGCAGTAGGTAAGTGTTTAAGTGTTTATTTTTTTGGACCGGCTTCCCTTTGTCAAAATTTCACCCTTCGCCACTGCTACATACATCATATAAAATAACACGCTCAATTTCGTTGACACTATAATAATATATGTAATTCATTCGGAATAACATTACACATTTATACAAACCATTTTTACAGTCCATTCGATAGATTTGACTTTTAGTCACATTCCTATCAAACGCTTTTGATCTCGTAGCATATGACGTGCTATGGGAGAAGCTGGGAAGCGCGGGTAACCCGATGAAGTGTACTTCTCTTTTTAAGTACTCGTACTCAAATCAGAAAAATCAGGTGAGTTTGGCACGGGCTAAAATACAACCCCAAAAAGTGTGAAGCCTTTGTATTCAGAGCAGATACATACTATGCAGCAAATGTTCCGCCTGTCGTCCTTAACTGAGCGGCCTTAAAAGTATTTGCCAGGTATTATTTGGGTCATGCTGTGACAAGTGAACTTAAGAATGACGAAGACATAAACAGGGAGCGCAGGACTTCGGACGACGCAGGACGCGGTGAGAAGAATATGCTCTCTCGCAGATTCGTAAGTTGCACCAATAAGTTGAAAGTATAGTTCTTGCAATTCAAGAACGCGCGTGGCTCCTAGTTGTATTCAAGTCGTATCTGTATACGTGTAAATGTGTGCGTGAGCGTGGACGCGCTACGGTTAGCATACAAATAATCAATGTCACAATGTTCTCAAGACAAAAGTCTTCGACCAGTGTGTGTTGCCAGTGATGACTTATGGAATTGAGACGTGGTCGCTAACAATGGGCCTTAGAAGAAGGCTCAAAGTCACTCAAAGGGCAATGGAGAGGGCTATGCTTGGGGTTTCACTGCGCGATCGAATCAGGAATGAGGAGATCCGCAGAAGAACGAGAGTAACCGACATAGCCCGAAGAATTGCAACACTGAAGTGGCAATGGGCTGGACACATTGCCCGTAGGACCGATGCCCGATGGGGCCGACGGGTTCTCGAGTGGCGACCACGCACCGGACAACGTAGCGTGGGTAGGCCCCCGACAAGGTGGACCGACGACCTGGTGAAGGTCGTCGTGGAGAACCTTGGGGGAGGCCTATGTCCAGCAGTGGACGTCTTTCGGCTGAAATGATGAATGATGAATCAATGTTAAAATTATTTTTTCTTTGAAACCAACAATGACAATAAAACAAACTATAACACTTTTTAAGGCGGTCTGTCAGAAATTCTACTCGAGTAGCCTGTGGGTGAAGCGATTTTTTATTTTATATTGGTTTTATCTTGTCGCTTTAATTAAGTAGGTACTCTATGGAATTTTATTGAAATAATAAAATAAAAAAGTGGTTAGAACGCAAACTATTTACTGCAGGTCCGATTTCTCCTTGCTACCGCAGTAGAAGCCAGAATCGGTACAACGAACTATAAAAAACGTTTATATGTATAAATTTTAAATCTCATTCCGAATTTAATTTCCTTGTTACAATAAGTAACGGTTGTGTTTACCGTTCCCACAATAATGTATTCGAGGGTACGGACGACAGCAGGTCAAGCTACCCGAAACTGTCAAATATTCCCAACCAACCTTCCGCCTTATTCATAAACGCTGCTTAAAGTTAACTAGTGATTAGCGATTCTTTCACCATACATTTTTGACCTTTTAACGTCACTTAACTTAAATCATCCTTTATGAATAAACACCATAGTGTTTAAGGGGTTTATCCTCCCTAGTGCTTAAAGTTATTTAAGCAGCTTTTATGAATAAGGGGGCTTGAGTCTAGTAATGCTTTAAAGATAAAGTTGAAAATCTAATAAAGAAATCTGACAGAATGTTGTAGCTTGATGTGGTGTCGTCTGTGCCACAAAGTGCAGACTGTCCTGTCAAACGTATTTACAAACATATTTAATTTTAAAACAATATTTTAGAGTTACCAATAAGTTTGTTTGAGTCGGTTTACGTCTCAAGCAAGATGCAGCGATGCTCAAATCAGTTTCGGAGCGTCATTCGACAAGACGAAATTAGTTTAAATGACCAAGACGAAGGTCAAAGGCAATTTTTTACATCTTTGGTAATGACTTTACGAAAACTGAAAACGCAATGGAAAAACATTGATGATTTTTCGTGTAACAAATAACTGCAAATAACCATAATGATAATATTTCCTTCAGAATGTCGTAATCAGTGGTCATTCCACGTTCGATTAACAAATATTTTAACGGACTAATCGTGACAAGACTAGACACAACACATTACTTAATTAAGTAGAACACTGAAAAGTTAATTTTATTTCATTGTTTAAACCATTAATTATGTCAACATGTCAGTAGTTTGGTATCACTAATTAAGTAAAGCCACTTTCGTCGCATGTCACGTTAGTAAACCAGGTCTCGTAGTGACAGTTTCAGCTAGTTCTCTGTAAGGTGATTAAAAAGTTGATGCTCAATCAAATGTATAAACAAGACGATTTGCACAACAGTACGATTTTAACATTATGTAATTATGACGTTCTACCACTGCCGCTGGGGCAGCAGTTTCGACAAGCATAGCGTCACTGTTGCAAACTACTAGCTTGGATTATAAGAATGTGTGTAAGTACACATTCTTATAATCCAAGGAGCTGATTGTAATGCTTAATGGAGACTTAATAGTCGAAAATTATTTGCGTTTGTTTATTATTTTCTTGTAAGGTCATATTTTACTGTATCACTCTTTTCAAAACAATTAAATATCTTTGAGTAATGCGGCAATTGTCGGCGACGCTCGTCACAGACCCTGTACATGGGTGAATGTAAAAGCCTCATCGGAACAGAGTACAGAGTACGGACACACCTTCAAGAACCTACGCCCATTTCGCATTATTTTTGTTTATAATTACTTAAAACCCTAAATTAAAGTTAAGTTAACGATGCTCACGAATAACTTCGCGGGCAATATAATACATGGAAAATCGTCAAGTTTGCGACCAACTTCGTTAGAATAGCAATGACAATCGGTAACTTTGAGAGTCGGAGAGTACCAAATATCGCTACGGACTTTGCGACCGATGCTGACTACGACTGATCGTAAAGTCATCGTTAGCTTTGTCGAGGCTGCTGCCCATGGGGCTGTCGCCAACTACAGATCGTTAAATAATACTAAAAATAATCGCCTGCCGTAACGATCGACAAGAGCGTATTCATTGTTCGGTTTTTTCAAACTAAATCTCCTTGAATGCAGCGAAAATGGACTATAATTTAGTATAGTTAAATAGAGATGAAACAGCAAAAGATTGATATGCTTGAAATGAAAGAAGATATAAAAACTTCAATTATCAGTAATATGAATGACAATATGGGATGTTGGAAATAAAAAATGAATATATAGAAAATAAATTAGAGGAGCATTCTTCAGCTATCAAGAAATTAGAAAGATACGCGAGACGTAGAAACCTGGTCATATTTGGAGTGGAAGAACGATAAAAATCATATCACGATTTAGAAAAGACAATAATAGACTTAATAAACAACTATTTCAATTTACAATATAAAATGGCATAGAAGCGGTCAGACGGGTTGGGAAAAAAGGCGAAAAAATACGTCCTGTTGTGGTTACTTTCAGCACAATGGGACAAAAATTAAAAATTCTGCAAAACCATAATCGCCTGAAAAACACACCTTACTACATAAAACAGGACTACCCCTTGATGTCTTAAACAAACGTAGAGACCTACAAATCCAACTGAAAGTTGAAAGAGAGCTGGGTCACAAAGCTTTCTTAAAATATGACACGCTTATTGTATTACCAAACAAAAATAAAACACACCACAATGTACAAACAAAAGAATCCTATCTGAATCACCGGAAATAGTCACAATCAATAGCCAGAAAACAAAAAACAACCTCCAAAGAAAAGCAAAACAACTATGAAGAACTACATCATACAAAAACCTAAACTTGTGTATAACAGGGACAGTACTCCGGACGAACAAACACTAATGGCAGAACACCAAGAATCAGAATAGCAACCACAGAAGGCCCCTCCCACTCTCCCAATCCGGCTGGTCCCCGTGGGAGTAGAAGACCGAAACCCTTCAGAGAAAAATACTTCAAATCAGTTAGAGCCTGAGAGCAATAAACTATTTTACATGGCGACATGCAACGAAAGGAGTCTATCAACGCACGCCCGCTTACTAAAATTAATAGATGCCTTGAAAAAAAAGGAACTACTTTTCGGAATGTATCCTTGGAGTGCACCGACCGCCTTCAGCTTTTGGGTGTTGAGATTTCCTCGAACCTAAACTTTGGGCTGTTCATTGAGTTCAAGGCCAAGGTGGCTGCCAGAAAACTTGGCGTTATCGCAAAGGTCCGGCAGTACTTCACACCAGGGCAGCTTCTAATGTTGTTCAAAGCACAGGTCCGTTCGTGTGTGGAGTACTGCAGCCACATTTGGGCTGGTGCTGCTAAGTATCACCTGGCCACTTTGGATTCAGTGGAGAGGCGTGCGAAGAGGCTGATTGGTGACCCTGATTTAACTCGAGTTGGTCTCCAAAGCCTAGAGCACAGGCGTAGAGTAGCCAGCCTTTCGGTGTTCTATAGGATACATTTTGGGGAGTGTGCGAGGGAATTGCACGATTTAATTCCCCATTTCCGTTCCACCATCGGACGACCCGTCGTACAGCGAGTTTCCACTCTTATGTTGTTAACACGTCTACGATCCGGACGAAGAGTTTCGCCTCCTCCTTTATACCGCGTACATCGAGGGACTGGAACAATCTGCCGGCGGCGGTGTTTCCGTCGGACTACAATTTGAGTGTCTTCAAGGCTAGAGTGAATAGGCTCTTAATAAACTAGTGCGCTTTACCATCAACGATTGCGTCACTGCTTACCATCAGGCGGGATTGCGGTCAAGCGCTGGTTTATAAATTAATTAAAAAAAAAAAATCCCAAATGTTTGGTCAGACAGGCCAAACTTGGACGACAGGAAATTCTAATTCAAGAATCTCTGGAGGAGGCCTTCACCCTCAATATTTGAGGGGTTCATGCATGCATGCTTATTTTCTTTCATAGATTTCTGTACCCATTAATAATAATCATTGTGAATGTTTCCAACTGGATTTCAATATTAATGATATTAATATTGAACTCTAATTCGTGATAAGGTTTTAATCAAATATAAAATATAATAACTTTAATTAATTAATATTACAAAATAATATGTAGGTATACTGAAATCTAATTAAGTGATATTTAGTGATATTGTTATAAGTATTGTTATAAATAAAATATAAAAATAATAACTTTAATTAATTAATATTACAAAAACATTAAGACTTAATATTGATATTGTTAATTTAAATGATATTATTTAGATGATAGCAATGTTGAAAATGAAAAACAAACAATAACATTTATGAAATTTAAATTAATTTATTTATTTATTTTTATTTATTTTTTCCTCACACTGGAACGCCATGCAGCAATTACACCAATGGGGCAAAGACAATTCATGTGCTTCTTTCCATCCATCATGCGTACAGTGGACATCGAAGGATTTACGATGGATGACGCTTACGCAGTATGGTAGTGCTGTAACTGGATTTCTTCTGCTTCTTCTCCAGTAGCTCATCAGAGTCTGTGTTGGATCCCACTAGCCTTGCCAGTTCTATGACTCCGTCTCTGCTATTTTCAATCATCTCGTGATGGCCTTTTGTTCTTTCTCTGTCGCGCCTGCGCGACTTGGACCTGATCCTCCGTCCCCTGCCGTTGGTCATAGTTTTGGTCCTGCGAGCTGTGGAGCATCCTTGAAATATCCTCTGAGCGCAGCTACAGCAAAATATCACCCCTTTGAAAACTTCTGCGTTCAGGAGGTTGGTTTCGCTGCAGACATAGCACTTGTGGCATTTCTTGTGGTAACTGAAGCCCTCTCGTATTGTGATCTTATCATCTTTGTAGATAGGACTTTGACAGTGCTCACATAACTCGCATGCCATAGTTTTTCAATTTTTTTGTTACTATATCTACATTTTATAAAGACGAATGTCTACACAGATTTTTAATTTTGCACCAAAATTTTAGACATGTTTTTTTATTGACAATTGATGACAACTGTGTATATTGTTAATCTTATTTTCTGCATGAAATAAAAGGTTTTTTTATTTTTATTTTATAATTATTGTCATTACGAATCCCGTCAATTTTGCGACAAAGTTCGGTAGAATACCGATGACAATGTATAAACGTATCGAGAGGAATTTGCGAGCGATATCGATCGTAACGTTATCGATATCAATATCGAGACTGGTGCGCCCGGGAAGGACAAAATGCCAATGGAATCCTTAACGAACTCTCTAAAGGGGATTGATTGCTTAAAACATGAGACACTTCTGCTAAAACTATACGATAAAAATACAGCTTTGTTTGTTTGTGCATGCGCCTGTTGGTTTGTTTTTAAATGACAATGGGTAAAAAATGTGCTTCTCTGAATTCAGGGTGTGGAGCATTTTTTTTTTTTGATATGGCATCTCGTAGTTGACCTTGAGAGGCCGTGACTACTTAACCGGACTTTCCTGTGGATGCCTTAAATGAAAATAAGCGACTACACGCTAAGGGCACCCCCTTTGGGGTACGAACCTCGGCATAGGGCGTCGCTGGTGAGAACAGCAAGGGAAGGCTGGATCGAATATTTGTTTACATTCGGTTTGATGACCGCGGCGTTTCCTAGTACTAGCTCTGAGAAGAAACGTCCGAAACAAACTCAGAGGTCATGGTTGGGAAGTTATGTTTACTGGCTCAGCTGCGGCGCGAGCTGGCCTTCATCGGACGAGGGGTGTGGAGCAGCTCCAACAGTGATTTAAGTATGGTTGCGAGACTTCTACACAGTTTGTACATTGGTCATTATTGTGCAGTCTCCAATAGGATGTTACAATGGTGACAAATCATCTTAATGTTGTATTTATTATCTTGTCTATGCTTAACACAGTCATAAATTTTACTCGTTTTATCTTCAGTCTTTGTTAGTTGAACAAAGTAAATTCTTTTATTTTAACAGACTTCAAAAAAAGGACTATGGTTCTCAATTCGTCGTAATATTTTTTTTTATTTATGTTCAACGATTACTTTAAGGTCCGTATTACAGAACCTCACTCAAAACTCAAGCTTTATATAAATCTTGAATAAGGTTCTGTAAAACGGTCCTAAGACGCCTGGACCGATTTGCAAAATTAATTTTTTGTTTGAAAGGGTATACTTTCCAGGTGGTCCTAGTCACCAAGTCCAGATCTGATGATGGAAGTCCAGAGAAATCAAGGTAACTTTCAAAAATCGTAGGGGCGACTAGTGCATTTCTAAGTATTTTCATTAATTCTTTTGAAGCTCTACAATTTAATAAAGGTTTGGAGTAGATCTGATGATGGAGCCGGGAGACAATCGAAGGAACTCCTCAACGATTTACAGCAGTTACCTTGCGTTTGTGCTTGATTAATTTATATTGATAAGAACTATACACCTATGTGGGTTAAAATTATGGTCTGCAGTAAATCTGATGATGAAGAACATTGGCAGTCGAGGGAATTCCTCAAACATTTACAGCATTGAAGCTTAACTTGGGACGATCACTACCTACTCGTCATGTTTATGCTACAATGAATTAAATCAAGAGACTGAATTTAAGTTGTGTAATCGCGTCATGTCTAGCATTGCTTATACTTTCATTTTTGTCTCATAGGAATGTTATAGAAATCGGTTCAGTGGTTTCGTTTTTAAACCAGAATTACGGGTAAAAATTAAAGTAAACAAAATTACGTCGTCTGCTTACAGGCCTTTCCCCAACTACCTATATTAGCGTCAACGTCCAGTCTGGCCGGATGCCGCTGAACAGTACTTTTCACAACTAAAAAGACAGACTTCCAAAAAATACTGCAAACTGAAAAATAACTAATTTCAGAAGTCGGTGTCAAAAAGAAATATACAAAAACCAAAAACACCGACTTCCGAAATTAGTTATTTTTCACTTTGTATTATTTTTGGAAGTCGGATTTTTTTTGTAAAAAGTTTTTATTCAATTCTATCAGACAAAATTAATCTTTCTTATATTGCTTTACTATTAGTTCTAATTCAGTTTTGTAATAGTAATTTAATCCTAGAGGCATCGTCTTAGTCTAGATGGGATGACTAGAACCAATTACCTTTTTATTTTCACAGTTCAACAATCACATTATTTATATTATTGGGAAGAAAAAATCTCGTTTGATAGTGTTACATAATAGGCTACTATATAATACACCAAGTATATTTTTATTTATATCCGTGAGCATATTATACTTGGAAAACCAAAGGTAGATGGATTTGTAATATCAATCTTCCCATCTAAGTTAGTACAGTGGTGCCTGCCTTTCAAAACCTCACATTATGCCTACCTATATGTTTCATCCATAGTTTATTACTAACCTATATAAAAAAATCGCTCTGTCTGTTCTTTATTTATCTATTCTAGTCTAGAATATAATTGAATCAGATATTTCAGAAACTCTATAAGTAAAGCAAAGATTTTTCAGTGTGCGTTCGCGCAGCGGAATGTTGTTGAATTTAAAGATTTTAGATATGCAGATATTTAGTGTATGACGTCGTATAATTGTGTATGGTAAAAAAAAATTTGTGCACGCAGCCATTGTGGAGAAATTCACAAAATACTGATTCCGCTGGGCGAACGTTGTCCTGGCGGAACTTTTTTTAATCCTTTGACTTTAGAAAAAAGAGATGTGTCCAAAAATTAGTGTGTATTTGTGTGTAATTGTGTATGTATGAATAAAATTTGTGCATGCATAAACTTCGGAGATATTCAAGTTTCCGCTGCGCGAACGTTTGGCCATTAGCTAGTTTTCATATAAAGCGCTTACATAGAGAGCTGTAGATTTTTACATACTTTGTTTTGAATTTGTGTATATTTGTTTAAAAAACAGATTTAGAAAAAAACGTAAGGCTTAAAAGATAAAAATATAAACGTAAAATACGCTTATTTGGTCTTAGTTCTTAAAGTATGCACTTTGGGGTCTAGATTTTCACGTTTATACAAACCTTGTAAGTGTCTGCAATATAGTGCCAAGTATCAATGATGTTCCTTTAGTAATTAAAGAGTTATAGGACAATTTACTATGACATAATCACTGTTTACAAAGCAGTCAAATATCACGACATTCTAAAGGAATTGTATGGTAAAATGTATGCCAATAATTAGTGTATTCATTCAACTATTCACATGCAAAATTTCATGTCATTAAATTCAGTAATTAAAGAAATACAATTATAAAACTGACGAAGCATCGAAAACCTACATAACCCGACCAAGTTCGGATAGCTATAAAAAAGCGGCCGTGCAATATATTTAGGTAACATCCCAAAATTTACAGTATAATACCGGTATGAATTGGTATAGGTGATAACACAATTGTTTCGATATAATATAAAGGTCATTTATTTTTGTACACCTATTTTTTTAAATGCATTTGACTATGACCAAGTAGGTACTATTTACGTAGTTATTTTATTTATGTATACGCTTGAGACTTGAGATATAATCTAGATATATTAATTTAGGCAAATAAAATTGATACAGCTAATTTCTATTGAAGATTTCACGCATCAGGATTCTTACTATAGACCCCCCAGGGATATTAAATAATTATCACAAGTAAGTACTACTGTTTAGGTAAATATTTATCATATTGTAGCTTATAACACTTCTTAACCAATGCACTAGACGAGCGTTCCCCTTTGCAAATTTAGTGGATCAAACAATCTAATAACTTAAAAAAAACTACTTCTTCAATCGATTTTTTAATTGATGGTCTATACTGTTGTACTGGTTGTGACTTATTTAAGTGAGCGTGTTCCCCCGCACCCCACCAAAATATGCAGAATTATTTTGATTGAAGCGGTACGCTTAAGGCTAGTCTTTTGGTTAAATAGTATAAGGTCCGTATTACAGAACGTTACTCAAAACTCAAGCTTTATTTACTAGTTTTAAGTAATACTTGAGCATTACTTAAAACTAGTTTTAACCTATCAAAAGGCTTCAAACGAGACTTAAGTAAAGCTGGAGTTTTGAGTGACGTTCTGTAATGGACCTTACTATTGTAGTTATGAATTGATCAAAAATATTCTAGTGTGAAACAATAGATAACGCGCTGCGCGCAACGAGCGTTAGGCGGCTTCCCGCTTGAAACAGTACTTCCATCCTTGAAGAAAAGAGAGGGCAATATGTTTTCATTAGCCGCGGCCCGCGCGTATTAATTTGCTGTTGTATTTGAACCTGATTAATATATCTAGATTATATCTCAAGTCTCAAGCGCATACTTAAATAAAATAACTACGTAAATAGTACCTACTTTGTCATAGTCAAATATATTTAAAAAAATAGGTGTACAAAAATAAATGACCTTTATATTATATCGAAACAATTGTGTTATCACCTATACCAATTCAATACCGGAATTATACTGTCAATTTTGGGATGTTACCTAAATATATTGCACGGCCGCTTTTTTATAGCTATCCGAACTTGGTCGGGTTATGTAGGTTTTCGATGCTTCGTCAGTTTTATAATTGTATTTCTTTAATTACTGAATTTAATGACATGAAATTTTGCATGTGAATAGTTGAATGAATACACTAATTATTGGCATACATTTTACCATACAATTCCTTTAGAATGTCGTGATATTTGACTGCTTTGTAAACAGTGATTATGTCATGGTAAATTGTCCTATAACTCTTTAATTACTAAAGGAACATCATTGATACTTGGCACTATATTGCAGACACTTACAAGGTTTGTATAAACGTGAAAATCTAGACCCCAAAGTGCATACTTTAAGAACTAAGACCAAATAAGCGTATTTTACGTTTATATTTTTATCTTTTAAGCCTTACGTTTTTTTCTAAATCTGTTTTTTAAACAAATATACACAAATTCAAAACAAAGTATGTAAAAATCTACAGCTCTCTATGTAAGCGCTTTATATGAAAACTAGCTAATGGCCAAACGTTCGCGCAGCGGAAACTTGAATATCTCCGAAGTTTATGCATGCACAAATTTTATTCATACATACACAATTACACACAAATACACACTAATTTTTGGACACATCTCTTTTTTCTAAAGTCAAAGGATTAAAAAAAGTTCCGCCAGGACAACGTTCGCCCAGCGGAATCAGTATTTTGTGAATTTCTCCACAATGGCTGCGTGCACAAATTTTTTTTTACCATACACAATTATACGACGTCATACACTAAATATCTGCATATCTAAAATCTTTAAATTCAACAACATTCCGCTGCGCGAACGCACACGATTTTTCAGGAGAAGCAAAAACTGTTTTGAAACATTTAATAACTTTATTCTGAACTAACTATTTACTATAGTTTTATTTATTATAATAATGCCTAGTTTATATCTTACAAAATAACGTATTTTTGTGTTTTAGTGGATACAAAATCACTTGAAAAGTTGTTTGAGTTATGGGGTTTCTGAAATACAAGAAAATAATATTTCTTTTATAATCAATTTCTTTATTAATAATTAGCAATTTGAAATCGCAATTTAAAAATAGATTTAATCATCATTGTTTTCATAGTTTGTAACTGGCCATTTAAATATTTTATCATAAAATACTTTGGTTTTTCTTTCTTGAAGAAGGTAAGTTTCAAGTTTTATTTAGGTCATGCATTTTTTAAGGTTTATTGGTCTTTTCCCGACATAGGCTGACTTTGTGGGTAGTGATAATACAGCCCTAGATACATTCCTTAGCATAAAAGAATGTCATACAAAACCACCAATATGTAATGAATAAAATGCGCATACTTCATTCAGTCCCTTCCTTCCCTCATGTTCATAGTATACAAGAAGAGTGGCAGTATCATATTTAATATTGTGTATACAAAATATATTTACAGTCAACTGCCTCAAATAAAATGTCTCCTGTAGAGGTATTCATGGCAAATCCAAGTTTTGCATGTAATCTATGCAAATACCACCTGTTTTTTTATTATTTCTTAACTCCTCTCCGACTGCTACACGCTAAGCTGTATCATTTAAAAATTTGCTTTTTATTTTTATATTTAATTCTTCACAGGTGCAACATGTATCATCAACCTGTGGCCTTCCAAATCGAATTTTATGCAATTTTTTGTAAAATGAATAAGTCACATTCAAATTAGGAAGCTTTCCTTTAAAGAAACTGGAACTTTATCTTGATGAACAGTTTTGCATCTAGATAACGGATTTCTTTTTGAGTATAGTGCAAAACTTTATTTGGAAAGTTTTGAATATGTCCCATAACACCAGCTCTAGTTGCAAATATAATCACATATCTGAATTTCGTACAAAGCTTCAGCTCTACAGCACTTTGTTTAATTTTAAAACCCCCTCTTATCTTCTTAAAGAAAGTTTCAAGTTCCTTCATGACACACATAATAGATATCTGTGGTCATCGTAAAACCTGGTATTAGAGATGCCTTTGCATTCCACTAGTTTCTATGATAAATCCTTTACTGTACAAGCAGTTCGGCTATGGAATGACTTGCCCATGTCCGTAAGGAGTGCTCAAACACTGTTTACTTTTAAAACTATGATAAAAAGCACTTCCTCTCCCTTTAAACATATTATTATATTTTATGTGCTCTTGTATGATATTTATTAATTAGATGTATAAACTAGTATGATACACTTAATGCATATATTTATGGTATAATCTATGTAAATAGTATACTGTAGACTACCTACATTATTTCTTTATCCTTCCCCTTAGAATTCCATCCAAAGGTAAAAGATCGCTCTTAGCGATAAGACCGCCCATTGTGTCACCCTTTGTAAAATATTTTTATTTATGTTCTGTAATCTATATGGTGTACATAATAAAGAGTATTCTATTCTAGTTGCTGAATATTTACACTGATATTTTTCCCCTCATATCTTTAGGGGTCATCTCCTGTGCTGATAAACATTGACATTTTAATTTTTTTATAAAAGCCAGTGCTGCCATTAATTAAATTTATAAAACTGAACCAAATCTGGTACAGAAACCCCATTAGTCAGTGACTTATCACATTTCTCTAATAAATTCAACTTTCATCTTCAATACAATAGGTACAGGCAAACTAAATTGGTTTATTATAAAGTACTTGAATGTTTTCATCGAAGTACAGATATTATAAAAAAAACGTAGTTTATGTGAATTTAGTTTTAATCGTTATTATTTTCTGTAATTTAATTTTGCACTATCCATAATTACAATCCTTCTCTGTATGAGAGGAGACCTGTGCCCAACAGTGGGACGATAAAAAGGTTGATGATGATGAATAATTACAATTTGCAATTATTACACAATACCTACATACACCAAACAAAATTAAATTAAATTAAATTTCGAAATGGAGAGGTTAAAAATATTGGAAATTCAAATGAATTATTTGTGGCATGCATTAGATTGGCAACTGACCTCTGCGAGGAAGCTGGTGACGTCATACACCTCGTTGTGAATGATAAGTACAGCGTCATTGCGCGTGCAGCGTGATTTCAACTCTTCGCGCGTGAACAATTTGGGTTGTTCCTCCATCGTGGATTGTATTCGTCACCACTTCTGTCTTTACTCGAGCTCCGTAAGTTGCTTGCCTGTGCGTGCTACTGCGCTAAACAAGTAAACACCGAATGAGCACAGAACCGTATTATCACTACATCGACGTGTCGACGCAGATACCACAAACACTCAAAAGCAGCTAAACGAAGTATTTACCAATTTTTATAGAAAATGCCTCACTCGCAGTCTTTTGCTTTGACAGATTGACAGCATCACTAGCGATGGACAAAAAGTATCGATATATCAAAATATCGATATATATCGGCAATATTTTTTCCCGCGATATATCGATATTCGATATTTATTTTCAGATATATTTTCAATGCTCTGCTGTATGCTCATGCGTCACATCATGTATTTGACCAATCCGATTCCTTAAATTTAGAAAAAGAATAGGTATGCAGTAAGCTGTATGAGTTTAGTTTATTTGCTTCAAACACAAACAAATATTACAGCCTATGCGATACGGGATTTTAGATCCGTATTCCAGAAGGAACCTCAAGCATTGATCTCTGTTTAAACATTACTTAAAACTAGTTTCAACCAATCAAATGGCTTCAAATGAGACTAAAGTAGAGCTTGAGTTTTGAGTGACGTTCTGTAATAAGGACCTTAGCGCTCTTCTTGGCCCTTTCAAAGAAGCTACTGAGGAAATAAGTGTTGCGAATTATGTAACGTCAAGTTTAGCGATTCCTCTTACAAATTCAGTGGCCCAAGTTACAAATCAAGCAACTCCAACAACCTCTTTAGGGTTGATTGTAAAAAAGCTTTACTCAAAAAAGTTGAAGAGAAACTGGCTTCTTTAGATAGAAATCCTATTCTCTCAGTAGCTACTATTTTGGACCCTCGGTTCAAGCGTATCCACATTACCTCGCCAATTGTCGTGTCAAATGCTAAATCCAAAATTAGTCCTGAGATTCATGCAGAACATCGGCGTAGAGGATAACTTTCTCCGGATAAAAATCATGATTAAGCAACATCAGAGCAAGTGGATCCTCTATCTGGTCCAGACATTAGAAATTATTAAATCTGAACATAGCTTCGTCAGAGGTAGCAGTAGCTGTGTCCACAATGAACTGAAACAATATATTTGGAACAACCACTTTTAGAACGAAAATTTTATCCAATAAAGTTCTGAGTAAATTGTCAACATTACACGTCGATTCTCTCGGATATTGGTCTAAAATATTTGATTTGTCAAGTTTCTTCAGTGTCATCTGAAAGGGTAGCTTCACTGGTAAATTTGCCTGTGCCAAATGGTAGGAGCAGATTAACAGGGGAACACACCAAACAAAGAGTGCTCCTGATATCAATATCAGACAAATACTGGTTTGAATAATGTTATTTTGAATGTTTTTTTTTTTTATGTCAAGCAATTCGCACGCCTGATGGCAAGCGTCACCTCTGGCCATGGACAGCTGCAGTGCCAAACAGTAAACAAGAATTACTCAGTCACTGCTCTAATACTGCCCTGCACGACAGTTATTAGGTCTCGTATATCTAGTAATTACACTAGCAAAGTGGTGTTGAAGATATTGATTTTTTCTGGTATATGAACCTGTTTTTTTTTAATAATAAAACTTATGTCAAAACAGCCATAGGTTGATAGGTGTTTTTGCTTTAAGATTTCAAATATTTTGGCAATTTTTATAATTAATAAAATAAATCGATATATCGATATTTTTTGGGTGATTATATCGATATATTTGAAAAATATCGATACGATAAATATGGATATATTTTTTCCATTTGCCCATCCCCATCAATGACACTGTTTTTTTATTTATTTGTTCCATTTGGAACCGGCTAAGGTCAGAGACCATACTGCCGAGTCTTCAGTAATTAATTTTCAACTATCCTTTTTTTTTGTTGTCGTTGGGGAAAATGACAATTACGCATCCCCACCCGTCGGGGGACGGGAGGGGTATGTGGGACCTCCCGGGAGAGAGCCATCCGGTATACCCACTAAAAACCCCAGCGGCACTCCGACGTCGCCTTGGTGGCGGGGGACTGGGAAAAAGCGGAGCCTTGGCTACCAGCCCCCCACCGGCGTTATACCCGCCTAATACGGCAGGCCCTCATTCGCCCCTCTACAGGGAGAGGCCGAGGCTTAGCCACCCTCATGGAGAGCGCGTGGCAGGCGCTGTCACACCCGTGCCTCACGCCCGCCGCTCACCCAGGGAGGGAGAAGGCGGCCAAACATCCGCCTTCTCCTGCCCCTACGTCGCCTGCGGAGCGCCGCAAGAGGAAGATCCTCTCGCTCCTCCCGCTCTCACTATCCTGTGCAGGTACCTGCCGAAGCAGCCGTCACCGGAGAGGACCTGCACCAGACGGAAGGAGAGGAACCCATGACGCCTGTCGAGCCAGTCCTTCAGGACCGGCCCGATGGCGTCGAGGGTGCGACGGCCAAACACGGCGGAGGCGAGGTACCGTGTCCAATGTTGGACGATGGCGTCCCTCGCCTCCCGCCGGACGGCCTCCCTCACCTCTGGTGCCGGACGCTCACCCGGCGCCCTGCGCCCCGCCGTCCACTCGTACACTCTGGCGAGCACCCAGGCCTCGAGCTCCCAAGGCTGGGTGCTCGCCAGAGCGCATGCCGAAGCGAAGCCTACCGTGCGGTAGGCCCGGGCTGCCCGCTGGGCGAAGGCCCTTTGGGGCGTCCGAAGGGCGGTCCGCCCAAATGGGGCCCATACTCCGCAGTATAAACGCCGGCACCGAGTGCTCGGCCGTCCCATGTTCGGCATGAACCATGAGAGGGCGCAAGCGGTTTTCAGCAGGCGCGTCGACAGCCCGCTGAAATGTGGGCCGAAGCGCCACCTGCTGTCCAACATGAGGCACAGATACTTCATCTGGGCCTCGACCCCAATCCTGACGCCCTCCACAAAAATGTGGGCGCCAGGCGGGGGGCGCTGCCAGGGACCATGAAAGAACACGGCCTCCGTTTTGTGCAGCGCCACTCTCAAGCCCAGGCGGCGGATCCTTCCCGCCACTAAGGATCCGCCCGCCGACGCCAAACTGGCCGCCTCTCGGAAGGTGCTCCCGCGGGAAGTGAGGAGAGTGTCATCCACGTAGCAGATGACACTCGTGCCTCGAAGGATGATTCCCCGCAGGAGCCAGTCATAACCGACGTTCCACAGAAGAGACCCTACAACGGACCCCTGTGGAGCGCCGGTTTCCACAGCGTATCTACGGAGCTGGCCAGCCCCGTCTACGAGGAGGACAGCACGGTCCTCCAGACTATGGTTTACACACTTTGAAGCAGTGATGGCGCCCAAAGGCAAGGTGATGACGCGCTCTATCAAGCTACTATCGCCCGACTAGGCCTGGACGCGCTTCAGCAAGTAAGTAACATTATAACTAACCCGCCCACTGAAAACAAGTACGAAACCCTGAAGGCCAGACTCATCAGCGTCTACGAGGAATACGTGAGCGGGAAGCTGCAGAAGCTGGTGGATGAGATGGAACTCGGAGATCAAAAACCCTCACAGCTGTTATGAAAAATGCGGGAACTAGCCGGACAGAAAATACCAGACGGTACACTGCACATCATGTGGACCAGGCTACTTCCACCCTCAGTACGCGTTGTCCTCACCGTGAGCAACACTACGGACTTGGAAACGTTATCGCAAGTAGCAGACAGTGTAATGGACAGTATCGCGCAACCTAACCAAGTCGCGCAGATTTCACGCACGAGCGATGTGGCTGTCCTACACGACCAAATAAGGCAGTTATCTCTGGAGCTGGCAGAATTCAAGAACAGGCAGGTATCCAGACCAAGTTCACACAGACCATTGGACAGACGGCGTTCAAGATCGCGTTCAACAAGCAAGGATAATAGCAACCGCAAGTATTCAGTATTACCTATCTTCGAAGCCGATATCGAGAAGACAGCGATCACTACACCATTCGGTTTGTTCGAATTTCCACGAATGTGCCCAGGTCTGAAGAATGCCGGAGAGACGTTCCAACGATTCATACACGAAGTACTCAACGGAATAGACTACGCGTTCCCATTCATCGACGATGTTATCGTTGCATCTGAAAATGAAGCAAGCCACATCGGAGATCTGCAGGAAGTTTTACGCCGATTAGACAGGTATGGTGTCACTATAAATACAGTATGTTAAGAAAACCCTGTCCGACCCGTGAAGGTATTGTTAGGTATCGATAACTGATTCTAATAATGCCTACATAACCTGGCTAAACTAAAAAAAAAAAAAAATACCTCCTTAAAAATAAATAATTTAAATAAAATAAATAGGTAATTTTATAGCAACACAGGTACAGGTCATGACCTCAGTTGACCTCATACATGTAGGTATAGGTAGTTTATCCATGTTTATCGACTCTCGAAAGAAACAATGATACTTAGGCAGCTCGTGAAAAGAACTTTTTTTTAAGTAGGAAGGTCGTCTGACTCTCCGAATGTATCATTTCATTCGATGAGCACAATGGCTGTGGCGGAGATGTTGTTCCATATTTCGTTCACTAAGAACGTTACAGGCCTGGCTCCGTTGCACGAGATTAGCACGGTGTTTCACAAAGTTAGTCCACCCCTACCTATCCACTGCTCGCCGAACTGATAATGGAGGTACTCACGTACAGGTCGGCAAAAATATGGTGGGACACCGTCATGTCACCACATGGATCAATAAGCAGCCACATCCGATCGTCCAACACCTGATCACAAGCACAACACAACTAAATGCAGTTACTACCTTCCATCAGCATGTTACATTACGTTAGAAAACGATATGATCACACAATAAACGATACGTCTACACGGACGCAATGTCTACGCGAAACTAATAAATTTAAAATAAAAATGATTTTTATTTCATAAAAATAGGTACTCTAGCTGCACGGCGGTACCCTTTGACTAGAGATGTGAAAGTACTCAAAATATTGATTGATCGATCGAAAAGATTTATTCGTCTATTTTTGGTATCTATTTAGTTTTTTTTTTTTTTTATAAATTATAAACCAGCGCTTGACCGCAATCCCGCCTGATGGTAAGCAGTGATGCGATCTTTGATGGTAAAGCGCGCTAGTTTATTAGGAGCCTATTCACTCTAGCCTTGAAGACACTCAAATTGTATTGCGACGGAAACACCGATGCTGGCAAATTGTTCCAGTCCCTCGATGTACGCGGTATAAAGGAGGAAGCAAAACGCTTCGTCCGGATCGCAGTGGTGTCAACAACATAAGGGTGGAAACTCGCCGTACGACGGGTCGTCCGATGATGGAACGGAGATGGGGGAATTAAATCATGCAATTCCCTTGCACACTCATCAGAATGCATCCTATAGAAGACCGAAAGGCTGGCTACTCTACGCCTGTGCTCCAGGCTTTGGAGACCGTTTCGAGTTAAGTCTGGGTCGCCAATCAGCCTCTTCGCACGCCTCTCCACCGAATCCAAGGTGGCAAGGTGACTTTTCGCAGCACCAGCCCAAATGTGGCTGCAGTACTCCACACACGAGCGGGCCTGTGCTTTGTATATAATTAGAAGCTGCCTTGGTGTAGTATTGTAGATTCTCATTCTCGATTCAACATCGCATGGAATTGTGTAGAACTTTTACAAAATTCAAATTAGATAGGTACACTGCTGTAAATGAAGATCATGCCAATGTGTTAATTTCAGTTTCTGTCTCAATATCGATGATATTTAAAATATTTGTAAAACTTTACTGAAATTATATTATCATAAGGCCTATTTGTTTCTGTTATGTTTCGATTAATAACATTATTATAACACAAGTATTAGACTTGTGTTATAATAATGTTATTAGTAATTAATCGATAATAAAAAAGTACTTTTACCATTAGGTAATCTGTGTTTTTACAACAAATCATTCGGTCAGGTAGAAGTTTCGATTAACAGCGATAAAAACAAAACGTTATTATGCAAAAAATAGTACAGCTCTAATTATTCCTTTGCCGCCGCTGGAAAAACTCACGCGAGCGGCGGCTAGACACACTGACGCCGCTAAAGAACCTAACAAAAGAATCAAAGGAAAGCCGACAGTAATACCGTCTAAAATGGTGTTTACACTTTTTAAAATTTGCCGAATTTTGGGGAAGTTACAGTAAATTCGCGGGAAAAAAAGATTATTTCAAAATTCATTAGTATTGTTACTATGATGATTATGCAAAATTTCAAATTTTATTTGGTCATGTGACTATCTAACCTTTATTATCCTTATGGGTCGGACAGGGTTTTCGTAACATACTGTATATCTAAGTGTGTCTTCGGCAGCGAAACCGTCAAGTTCCTCGGTTACGAAGTATCAAGCAAGGGAATCAAACCACTTCAAGACAAAGTCACAGCAATCACAGAGTACCCCAAACCCGCAACCATTCAAGACTTACGAAGATTTATGGGGATGATAAATTTCTACCGAGACAGTATCCCCAACGCGGTCAACATTCAAGCACCTCTGAATGCGTTCCTTCATAATTCAAAAATACGAGACAAGACGGAAGTAAAGTGGGATAATCAATCGACAAAAGCCTTGGAGTTTTGCAAACAGAGCATAATAAACGCTGCTTTATTGTCTTACCCATCCAGTTCGCCAGAGGACCAAATTGCTATTTTTTCTGACGCCTCAGCTACCTGCGCCGGGGCATCTCTACAACAAAGGCGAAACAAAGAACAACGGGTGCCACACGGATATTTTTCAAAAAAAAAATTCGGAAAGACAAAAGAACTATTCTACCTTCGATCGGGAATTATTGTCGATATTTATGGCAGTAAAACATTTTCGAAAAAGATTGAAGGCAAAGAACTCGTTATTTATACTGACCACAAACCGCTGACCTACGCAATCCGCAAACCTCCTTCCGATAACGACACACCACGGCGAATCCGGCAGCTACTGTTCATCAGCGAGTTCACTACTGACATTCGACACGTGAGCGGAGCTCAGAACGTTGTCGCAGATGCATTATCACGCGTTGAAACCATCGACGTGCCATCACCCATCAACTACGACGAGTTATCTCAAGCTCAAGAAAACGACAGTTGTATCCCAACATTGTCTCAACAGACCAACATACAACTCAAGAAAATCATCTTACCTGGTACCAACAAGCCAATATTATGCGAAACATCAACGTCACATGTTCGTCCATATTTAACAGCTGATTTTCGTCGCATAGCTTTCAACGCCGTGCACAGCCCAAGCCACCCAGGAGTACGAACCACGCGGAAGCTGATGCAAGAGCGATTCTTTTGGCCTTCAATGAATACCGACATCGGCCAGTGGACTAAAACATGCAATTCTCTCCAAAGTACAGCGACACAATCATAGTGACATCGCAACATTCCCACCGAGCGAACGATTCCAACATATTCACGTTGATATCGTTGGACCGCTACCTACATCAGCATGTGGACACAAATACTTGGTCACGATGATCGACCGGTGCACACGATGGCCCGAAGCTGTACCGCTTCAGGAGACAACCGCTGAAATCGTCGCAAGAAAACTTTACGAAGTGTGGATATCTCGTTTCGGTTGTCCCATAAGAATTACTACTGACCAAGGACGACAGTTTGAAAGCCGACTATTCCGAGACCTAGCTCAATCACTCGGTGCAGAAAAAACCCGTACTACTGCATACCACTCGCAGAGTAACGGAATCGTCGAACGCTGGCACAGAACATTAAAAGCCGCACTCATGGCTAGGCTAGGAAACAGCAACAAATGGATCGACGAATTGCCTGCTGTTCTAATTGATCTCAGAGCCGCTATCCGCTCCGACTCTAACACAAGCGCAGCGCAACTCACCTACGGTCAAGCAATACGCCTACCAGATGATTTCATATCACCAACACCAGCCACACCGAAAATGGACCACGACTACGTCAATCACCTGCAAGAAGTCATCACGAAGCTCACACCTACATACAAATCGCATGCAAACAAGCGATGTATGTTCGTACACAACGACCTGCAAACATGTAGCCAGGTATTTGTACGCGATGACACTGTTTTTCTCTGCAGCATCCATACCAAGGTCCATACAAGATCATCGAACGTAAAGAAAAGTACTTTACCATCCAGCTACCAGGACGAATTAGCAATATATCGATTGATCGCCTTAAACCTGCGTACACAATCAACACAGAAGATGATTCCAGGCATACGAACAGCGAGGCCAATCAAGCACCTGCAGCTACCACAGATGAGCAATCCAGCCTACTTCCAGACCCGCATACGAGGGAACAACGTACCAGATCAGGCAGGATCGTCAAGACGCCTGCACGCTATGTACGCTTCGCTAAGGGGGGGCGTCGCTGCAACCCTGATCCCCGCAGCGAGGGTTCCCATAAATCTCACCCCGGAAGACATGGGTCAGGGTTGCAGCGACGCGCGCCATGACTTCCCCGGTCCTGGTGTGATTTATAGGCGACCCTTCCCAGCGGGTAAGAGAACATGTGTAGCATCTGCTACAAATGTTTGTTTGTTTGCGGTGTGAATGATTCCCCGTTTAACAAAATTTTATTATTGATGCGTTCTTCCCGAAATAATTGATCCCAGAAGGAGCCGATCACTGCAATCGAGGGAAACTATTTTGCAATGTATACAGCTTTTTTATATAAAACTAGCTGCACCGCGCGGTTTCACCCGCGTAGCTTTCGATGTTTTTATATATGCTCCGCTTCTATTGGTCGCAGCGTGATATTGTATAGCCTAAAGCCTTCCTGGATTAATGGACAATCCACCGGAAAAAGAATTTTTCAAATTTTCTGAGAATCCCCGAAAATCCCTGTCACGACACCCATGTCGAAATATCATAAAATTGGTGTCGGCTATCTTGGATTTAAAAAATGACGTCATTTTCATGATCTGCACCCCGAAAACTCCATACTATTTGAAATAATATATTGTTCGGAAATAAATCCTTACAAAGATCAAAAACCGCGTCCGTAGTACAAACGTACACAATAGCAATGCGGACGCACACGACGATAGTATCGAAACGAAGACGAGCGGGAAACATTCTGACACAGGTCCAACCTCGACAAGCGCTAGCGCGGTACTAAACGCAGATGTTTTTTTTTTTTGTTGACCTTGTAGCAGGCGCTACACAAAGGTCGACTATAAATCACACCAGATCACAGTGTAGCAGGCGCTACACAAAGGTCGACTATAAATCACACCAGATCACACTGAGGAGCGCGGAAGTCATGGCGCGCGTCGCTGCGACCCTGGCTCCCGCGGCGAGGGTTCCCATAAATCTCACCCCGGAAGACATCTGCTGACCAACGGTCAATGTCCGTGGGAACCATAGCGAGTCGTCTAGCACATGACTGAACTGGCGCGCTTTCTGCATTAACCAATCAAACGCCGCGGCCTGCCTCGATCAACGAATCAGCATCAAGAACGCACGCAATACCGCGTGGACTTCCGCAGGACAGCAAGCTGATTTGCTATTGGTTACCCCACTATTATTTAGAGATAGTTAGTATTTAAGTGAGTGCATAGCTTGTAAGACACATTATTATTATATTCTACACTATCATTATATTCTATTCCATTCTATTACATTACAGTCCATTCCTGTTCACACTCTTGTATCACGTCATTGTACACGTCAAATACATTGTACTCTTTTACATTCGTGCAATACACAAAGTTCGATTTATCTGAGTTTTAATTAAATTACTACAAACTAGAATTGCATCCTGTGCGGGAACTGGCTGGAGCGGAGGCCGAAGGACGCCTTGAGGTAGCCTCGGAGCACCTTCTTGTCGGCGCGCTTGATCATCTTGTGTGTTGATTGTATACGCAGGTTTGAGGCGATCAATCGATATATTGCTAATTCGCCCCGGTAGCTGGATTGTAAAGTACTTTTCTTTACGCTCGATGATCTTGTATGGACCTTGGTATAGATGCTGCAGAGGTTTGCGGACGGTGTCATCGCGTACAAACACGTGGCTACATGTTTGTAGGTCGTTGTGCACGAACATACATCGCTTATTTGCATGCGATTTGTATGTAGGTGTGAGCTTGGTGATAACTTCTTGGAGGTGATTGACGTAGTCGTGGTCCATTTTCGGTGTAGCAGGTGTTGGTGATATGAAATCGCCTGGTAGGCGTATTGCTTGACCGTAGGTGAGTTGCGCTGCGCTTGTGTTAGAGTCGAGGCGGATAGCGGCTCTAAGGCCCATTAAAACAGTAGGCAATTCGTCGATCAAGTTCAAGTTCAAGTTCAAGTTCTTTATTTCATAACAAAAAATACATTTGTGTTCCATTTGTGTTTGTGTGTGTGATCCATTTGTTGCGGTTTTCTAGCCTAGCCATGAGTGCGGCTTTTAATGTCCTGTGCCAGCGTTCGACGATTCCGTTACTCTGCGGGTGGTATGCAGTAGTACGGGTTTTTTCTACACCGAGTAATTGAGCGAGGTCTCGGAATAGTCGACTTTCAAACTGTCGTCCTTGATCAGTAGTGATTCTTATTGGACAACCGAAACGAGATATCCATACTTCGTAAAGTTTTCTTGCGACCATTTCAGCGGTTGTCTCTTGAAGTGGTACAGCTTCGGGTCATCGTGTGCACCGGTCGATCATCGTGAGCAAGTATTTGTGTCCACATGCTGACGTACGTAGCGGTCCAACGATATCAACGTGAATATGTTGAAATCGTTCGCTCGGTGGAAATGTTGCTATGTCACTATGATTGTGTCGCTGAACTTTGGAGAGCTGACATGAATTGCATGTTTTAGTCCACTGGCCGATGTCGGTATTCATTGAAGGCCAAAAGAATCGCTCTTGCATCAGCTTCCGCGTGGTTCGTACTCCTGGGTGGCATGGGCTGTGCACGGCGTTGAAAGCTATGTGACGAAAATCAGCTGTTAAATATGGACGAACATGTGACGTTGATGTTTCGCAGAATATTGGCTTGTTGGTACCAGGTAAGATGATTTTCTTGAGTTGTATGTTGGTCTGTTGAGACAATGTTGGGATACAACTGTCGTTTTCTTGAGCTTGAGATAACTCGTCGTAGTTGATGGGTGATGGCACGTCGATGGTTTCAACGCGTGATAATGCATCTGCGACAACGTTCTGAGCTCCGCTCACGTGTCGAATGTCAGTAGTGAACTCGCTGATGAACAGTAGCTGCCGGATTCGCCGTGGTGTGTAGTTATCGGAAGGAGGTTTGCGGATTGCGTAGGTCAGCGGTTTGTGGTCAGTATAAATAACGAGTTCTTTGCCTTCAATCTTTTTCGAAAATGTTTTACTGCCATAAATATCGACAATAGTTCCCGATCGAAGGTAGAATAGTTCTTTTGTCTTTCCGAATTTTTTTTGAAAAATATCCGAGTGGCACCCGTTGTTCTTTGTTTCGCCTTTGTTGTAGAGATGCCCCGGCGCAGGTAGCTGAGGCGTCAGAAAAAATAGCAATTTGGTCCTCTGGCGAACTGGATGGGTAAGACAATAAAGAAGCGTTTATTATGCTCTGTTTGCAAAACTCCAAGGCTTTTGTCGATTGATTATCCCACTTTACTTCCGTCTTGTCTCGTATTTTTGAATTATGAAGGAACGCATTCAGAGGTGCTTGAATGTTGACCGCGTTGGGGATACTGTCTCGGTAGAAATTTATCATCCCCATAAATCTTCGTAAGTCTTGAATGGTTGCGGGTTTGGGGTACTCTGTGATTGCTGTGACTTTGTCTTGAAGTGGTTTGATTCCCTTGCTTGATACTTCATAACCTAGGAACTTGACGGTTTCGCTGCCGAAGACACACTTAGATGGGTTTATAGTGACACCATACGTGTCTAATCGGCGTAAAATTTCCTGCAGATCTCCGATGTGGCTTGCTTCATTTTCAGATGCAACGATAACATCGTCGATGAATGGGAACGCGTCGTCTATTCCGTTGAGTACTTCGTTTATGAATCGTTGAAATGTCTGTCCGGCATTCTTGAAACCTGGGCACATTCGTGGAAATTCGAATAAACCGAATGGTGTAGTGATCGCTGTCTTCTCGATATCTCAATAGGCTCGGTTTAAAACGAGAGTGCTGAAGATTTTCTTGCCGTGAAGCAGGTAGGTAAAATCTTTGAGGCGTGGGACTGGATAGCGGTCGGGTTTGGTGACGTCATTGAGTCTTCTGTAGTCACCATAGATGCGTAAGTCGCCGTTTTTCTTAGGAATGACATGTAGCGGACTGGACCAAGGGCTTTTGCTTGGTCGGCAAATTCCTTGCTGCATCATGAGCTCGAATTCTTTCTTCACGGGCAGGTAGCGATGTGGAGGAAGAGGTCTGCACTTGTTGAACACTGGCGGGCCAGTAGTTTCGATGTGGTGTTCTACCCTGTGTTTGGGAGTATCCTTTATGCTTGATGGCCGCAGGATATCGGGAAACTTACTGAGGAGCTGGTGATACGGCTGTTCCATGTCGATACTTCGAACTGTAGGTTCGGCGGAATGAATGACTGATGCTCTGACGGTTATAGAATAGAATAGAATAGAATAGAATACTCTTTATTATGTACACCATATAGATTACAGAACATAAATAAAAATATTTACAAAGGGTGACACAATGGGCGGTCTTATCGCTAAGACGACGAGTAGAAAGTCTACACCGATGATAGGTTTGCTGACTGCAGCGACGATGAATTTCCAGGTGTACGGTCGTCGTAGGTTCAGATCCAGTTGTAGGGTTTTCTCTCCGTGCGTTGGAATGATCGTGTTGTTTGCCGCGTACAAACAGAAATCGGTTTGTTTTGTTTTCCCGCCTTTTGTCCTCGGTATCACGGAGGCGTTTGCGCCAGTATCAATTAGAAATGACAGACGCGAATTCCTATCAGTTACGAATAGGCGGTGAAAAGTGTTGTTCGCGTCAGTTGCCGCCTCAACCGACGCAGGCGTTAGTTTTCCGACTGGGCACTGTTGTTATCGAAATTGCACGGACGCGTACATTTTCGCGCCTCTGTGCCGTACTTGCGATTATAATAACAGATAAATGATTGTTCTGAATACTTGCGGTTGCTATTATCCTTGCTTGTTGAACGCGATCTTGAACGCCGTCTGTCGAGTGGTCTGTGTGATCGTGGTCTGGATTCCTGCCTGTTCTTGAGTTCTGCCAGCTCCAGAGATAACTGCCTTATTTGGTCGTGTAGGACAGCCACATCGCTCGTGCGTGAAATCTGCGCGACTTGGTTAGGTTGCGCGATACTGTCCATTACACTGTCTGCTACTTGCGATAACGTTTCCAAGTCCGTAGTGTTGCTCACGGTGAGGACAGCGCGTACTGAGGGTGGAAGTAGCCGGGTCCACACGATGCGCAGTGTACTGTCTGGTATTTTCTGTCCCTCTAGTTCCCGCATTTTTCGCAACAGCTGTGAGGGTTTTTGATCTCCGAGTTCCATCTCATCCATCAGCTTCTGCAGCTTTCGGCTCTCGGATTTCTCGTAGACGCTGATGAGTCTGGACTTCAGGGCTTCGTACTTGTTTTCAATGGGTGGGTTGGTTATAATGTCACTTACTTGCTGAAGTGCGTCCAGGCCTAGTCGGGCGATAGCTGCTTGATAGCGTGCGTCATCACCTTGCCTCTGTGGCGCCATTACTGCTTCGAAGTGTGTAAACCATTGTCTGGGATACGCCGGCCAAAAGTCAGATAGCCGTGCTTGTAGTGTGAGCGTGTCGACTTGTCCTCCTACCTGTGGTGCGTTGCTGGTCGCCATCCTGATTAGACTCTTCTGGTGCATCACGTAGCAATACCGTGAATATAGCCTCTTGAAATCCTAGTGGTGAGACCCGCTTGTGGGAAGCCACTAGAATGTGCTAATCACGAGTATCGTCACGTCTGTCTTGATTCACGTCGCTTAGGTCACCACTGTAGCGCGTAGGCCGTGTCGGGTAATTAAAACTCAGATAAATCGAACTTCGAATGTAAAAGAGTACAATGTATTTGACGTGTACAATGACGTGATACAAGAGTGTGAACAGGAATGGACTGTAATGTAATAGAATGGAATAGAATATAATGATAGTGTAGAATATAATAATAATGTGTCTTACAAGCTATGCACTCACTTACATACTAACTATCTCTAAATAATAGTGGGGTAACCAATAGCAAATCAGCTTGCTGCCCTGCGGAAGTCCACCCGGAATTACTACTTTGAACGCGTCGCGATGGACCTCGGCGACGAGGTCGGAAGGTCGGTCTTTTGTATCTTGTGCTAGTGGCCCTATTGGCCTCTTGGAGGAGGATTATGGGGTCGTCAGGGTCGGTGAGAGCATGCCTAGGTCGGCAAAGCTTACTAATTTTGGAGGGGTGTATTTTGCTGCCGCGACAACCAGAGGGTTGTGATGTTCAGCGGCTGTGTCAACGAAACGCTTGCAAAGGCGCGTCATGAATTGCTAGATAGTGGGGATTTTTAGATTTAGATGGATGATCTCATTTCGGACGAACCAAGGGGCGTTAGTTGCTCTACGAAGAAAGCGGTTTTGAAGTGTCTGAATCCTATGGAAATGACTGGGCTTGGTGTGTGCGAAGACTACACAGGCGTATGTTAAGCTGGGACGTATGCAGGCTATGTACAGGCGCATTTTGCACCTGAGGGACAGCTTGCTGCGTGGATTGAGGAGAGAGTGGAGTTGATAGAGTGCGTAGGCGGCGCACGAGCGTACCGTCCTTATTTGCTCTCCGAAGGTGAGGTGTTCGTCTAGGATAACACCTAGGTATTTGGCTCGCTTTTCCCAAGGGATCGGCTTGTCAGACATGGTGATTGGTCGGGGAACTGGGAAGGGTGGGTTTGCTGCGCGGTTTGGAATGAAGGACCGCTTGGCTCTTTACGGGATTGACTTCTATTCTCCATTTTTTAAACCAGTCAGCAAGTGCGTTGACAGCCGTTTGGAGATTTAGTTTTATGTGATTGGGGTTGGTTCCTGAACAGTAAATAGCTGTGTCGTCTGCGAAGAGAGCGAGTTGGGCCTTTTTACTTTTAGGGATGTCGCTGATAAATAGTGTAAAGATCAGAGGGGCCAGTACGGAGCCCTGGGGGACTCCAACCCGGATTTGGGGGGGGGGGGGGGGAGAGCTCCTAAACGCAGATGGCTAACGCAGCGAAATATCTAGTATTTTTATTTATTTAATTAAACAATAATAGTAGCAAATTAAAAATAATACCATAGTTTAAGCAAATATCGATTAATATTTTGGTGTAAATGTTATTCCTAAATAATGTAAAACTTTTAAGATACCGGGGCTTGTTTCGAAGCCTTTTCGGTCGATAATGTAATTATTGTATTTTTATGTATTGACTTTTTTCTTTATATAATAAACACGTATCTGTTTTTTTTTTAATATTGTTGAATATAGGATATTTAAGAGCTAATTATAATGTTTGTGGTGATAGATATACAGAAGAATCTCCAAATTAGAGCTCTCAATTCATGACTCCGCAGGTTGTTGTCTATCTCTAAACATGCAACGGGGAAAGCTTATTACTAAATAATTAAACAAGTTATCTAAAATCGGTTTTATCCTTGTTGTAGTAGAGAAAACAAACTGTTTTTACTTACGCGATTGTTATTTGATACGACACACTCAAAACATACTTTTTCAACGTCGGCAACATGTAATTTCAGGTTTTTTGTAATACGCCTCTTAAGAGCCTATTCACTCTAGCCTTGAAGACACTTAAATTGTAGTCAGACGGAAACACTGCCGCTGACAAATTGCTCCATTCCTTCAATGTACGCGGTATAAAAGACGAAGCACTTCGTCCGGATCGTACCTATTGGTGTCAACAACGTAAGGGTGGATATTTGTCGTAAGACGGGTCGACCGATGATGGAATGGAGATGGGGGAATTCAAAAAATAATATTGCGATTTCCGCGCACATTTTCCAAAATGCATCCTGTAGAACACCGACAGGCTGGCTACTCTTCGCCTGTGCCAGCAAATCGGAGTCGTCAATTATCCTCTTCGCACGCTCATAAACACATTTTGGGGAGGTTACTCACTTCGACGTATATGCTTTTTTATGTTTGTTCGCGGATAATTTTTTGGACGTTTATGAACAGATTCTGATAATTCTTTTTTTATTGGAAAGAAGACATTCCCAAGGTGGTGGTATGATAACGACATCAGGGTTTGATGGTGGAAGACCAGAGAAATTATTTTGTAAGTTTTTTCATTCGGTGTTTTAAAGCACTACCTACAATTTAATAAGGGTTTGGAGTAGATGTGATGATGGAGCCGAGAGACAGGCGAGGGAACTCCTCAACGATTCACAGCAGCTACCTTGTGTTTGTTCTTGAATAATTTTTATTGACAAGAACCTTACACCTAGATAGGTTGTGACTCCCATTAAGGTGCTGATGATGAAGACAAAGGTCAGTTCAGGGAACTCCTCAACGATTTACAGTAGCTACTTTGTATTTGGGCTCAATTCATTTATATTGATGAGAAGTTTGCATCTATGTGGGTTATAATGAAGGTCTACAGTAGATCTGAAGATGGATCCGAGAGACAGTCGCATAGGACCTGGGGAGTCCAACGTCCGTCACATGGCCAGAGTTGACGTGGTGACGCGTTCCCACACGCCACTCGGGTGAGGAGAGGCCGCTGAGGGGTGCTCGCGTGAGGTGAGACCTGTGGAACTCGCGACGACGGGTCAAGGTCTGCCGGGGGTACTGTAGAATTGAGAGAATCTGGTCCGCCGGGGCTTCCCGGGGGACCAGATTCTCTACATACCTTTATGTAGGTGACGAAGGCGCAGGTAGTTTTTAGCCGGTTAGAGTCCCACGCACCCCTCCGCCTCTCTCGGCGGAGGATAGCTCATAAGGGTTTTCCACCTGCACCAAAATTGTAAAATGCCTGTAGTAGTACCTACAAACGCCACCAAATGAACAACGTGTCAGACTGACGTCACACAAATTCTACATCTCACAATTAGAGTTTACCGTGCAACTAGCATATATACAACTTCCCAATTTCAACTTTTGGGCAAGTGCCCGCCAGTCATAACGCCCGTCTGGTCGGAGGATCCTCCCTTTTTTATGGAGGATGAGTGAAGTTTACTCCCTGTTCCTCGTGTCTCCACATGCCGCAGTTAGTCTTTGGATGGGTGACCATCTTCACATACCGAGATCCGACCGTGCCTCTGTAAGCACGTAGTGCACCGTTGGTCCCGCTCGTCATTCAAATCTTTGACACTCGTTACGGGTCGTCAGAAGTCCGAAAGTCTGACCACCAGTCCTATCACTTCATAGTTCCAGATATTTCGATATCTGGAACTATGAAGTGATAGGACTGGTCTTTTCAGTTCAAAGGCAGTAAACTCATTATTTTGTTATTATCCACAAACATCCCTGACGCACTACATGCCACGGCAGCCTCAAAAGCACTCTCAGTGCATTATCATATTAAACACATAGGTGGCTGTATGCGCACTGAGTCACGTTAACCCACAGGCTGCATGTGTAGAATGATGACAGTAAGCTTTGAACATAGGATGAGTATAACTACTAATGGTTTTGTGAAGCATAACCTTAACTGGTTTTGTACATCGCTCAAACCTGCGGTCCAACATGTTACAGCGGACAGCCAGCGACCTACATTCCCGGTATTGCTTTGACTGGCATTGTAACCGGTAGGTATCTAAATAATGACAGTATTTCAGGTGGTAAGGAAGCCCTTTTATTTTTTGTTGGGATGGGAAATCATCAAATGACTTCTCGCGCTCTGGGCGGAGCGGAAGGGTGTGTCAGACTTTTACTGACTAAAACCCACCGTGTTTCTTCACTTACCTGTGCGACGGCCAGGGCCACGGTTTCTTGTTTAACCAACCCTGACCCAGGAGGCATCGGTCTTCGTGGACCCCGTCACGATGTGCTGACATCTCTTTGAGGCGCGCGTGAAACACGACGCGTCGTCGACTCGGGCCTGGTCCTTACCGGGCGGCGAGCTGCCCATTGCTCGCCGCCCGCAGGCCCGCGCCTACTGTGGCTGGGAGTTAGGTGTCGTCTCCCGACCAGGGCGTCTACTGCGGCGGCTAGTGGCGTGAGGGCGCTGGGATTCCCGTTGCCTCACGCGCTCCGCTTCCTCCTTTGCCAGCATTACTGCTTCGCAGAAGGATGTGTCGGCCTGCCATGCACTCTCGCTCCGGACCATGGCCTGGACCAGTGAGAGATCGCCGCCAATCGCCGCTACGAGGACACGGCGGTGCTCTACCCAAGCCGTGCAGACCTCCACCTTATGCTCCACCGTGTCCTCAGGGCGATCCACACAATGGTGACACCCTGGTGTTTCCTCCCGCCTAATACCGAACAGGAACCTCCCGAAACAACCGTGTCCGGTAAGGACCTGCGTCAGGCGGAAGGTGAGGGCGCCGTGGCGCCTCTCTAGCCACTCCTCAAAGAGGGGACTTACCGCCGCTATTGGTGGGGTGCCCAGCACTGAGTTGCGACAATCGCACTCTTCATGTCGCCATGAGATCCCGCCGGAGCTCTGTCCGCCGTACCGCAATTTGTCGCGGCAGCGAAGTTATGCCCCGGCGTTTTGCCTCCTCTCGCCACTCCCACATGTGGGCGAGGGCTTTGCCCTCCAGATCCCATGGCGGCAATCCGGCAAGGAGGCTCGCCGCCTCAGCGGAGACCGTGCGGTATCCCCGGATACGGCCGTACGGCCTTGACCCTCTGGAACGCGGTCAGGCATCGGGCTGGTCGCTTCCTTAGCGATCGCGCCCACACCGGTGCCCCGTAAAGGGCCATGGACAGCACGGCCCCCGCGTCCGGCAGGAGGCGTTTGGTCCCCCTAGATTGGAGAGGATCCGCCTCAGGGCAGCCCCGGTCCGTTCCATTCTGGGTGCCAAACGTCGGAAGTGCTCCTCAAAGTTCCAGCGGCTGTCGAGGCCGAGTCCCTGGTACTTCATCGTCGACCCGACGCCGATGTGTACCCCTCCTACTGTTATGTGGGAACCCGACGGTGGCACATTCCGAGGACCATGAAAGCACATGGCCTCGGACTTCTGCAGGGCCACCTCGAGTCCCAATTGGCGGATCCTGTTGACGATTGCCGCAACCCCGAGGGTCGCTGCGTCAGCCGCCACCTGGTGTGACCTCCCTTGTGCCAGAACCAGCGTGTCGTCAGCGTAACAAACTACGCTGACGCCGATAGGGAGGTCGGCGCGCAGCACCCAGTCGTACCCGATGTTCCACAGATGCGGTCCCAAGACCGATCCCTGTGGAACACCGCACGACATCTCTCGTCGGTTCCACACTCCTTGGTGACCGGGGTAGATTACGGCCCTATCCGTCAGATAGGCCTCGACCACTCGACAGGGAGGAAGTCTCACATTCCAGTTTAAGCCACAGAACATCATAACATGCGAGATTGAATACCATTGATGGATCCAGAAAAGCAGCAAATATGGGAGTCTTCCTGCCTGTTTAGTATTGAACAGTCTGCTTGAGACATATGATTGCACTCTTAGTTGACAGCCCAGGCCATGCTGCAATATTCGATACCAGAATATGGTACTTAGCAAATAAACTTTTGATGTATTATCACTTCCACTGATACAGTGGTTTTGAGGTAGGTTTTGATTCCAGAACTGTCTACATAAATTAAAATCAAGTCAAGATCATAACTGATTGCTGTAGTTTTATTTGCTAAGATGAGTAGGAAATGTGATGTACATTAATATGCTCTACATTAATTAACTTCAAATAAAAATCAATGATTTATTTTAGGTTACTTACAAAAGTAACTACTTAAATAGCTAAAATAAAGAAATGTTCTACATTATCTAAGTAACAGTATTATCTTCTTGTCTACAATCTGATCGAACCAGCCTCTTGGATTTCTTTCTGTTTGTGTGTACCATCACAGAATGGTCTGTTCTTTGTTTGTTTACAGTTACACAGCCAGTAATCCTTGGTTTTTTCCACAGTAAATCTAATAGGCCTAGAAACAAAAAAAAAAAAAACAACTTTTGAAATATAGGTACACCAAATACATAATTGGAGCTTTAGCAATTATACAAGATTAGAAACAAGTCTTTTACTTCTTAAAACTGCCAACCATTTGAAAAACATGCACTTGGATGTCAGCCTACCAGCCCTAGATAGTCGCCAAAAGGTTTCTTTTGTTATGCTACAAAATTAAACCCAATATAATAATAATAGTGTTATAAATATATTTTACCTCTGTGTTATTTTAAGATAGATGTCCTTATGGGTACCATCACATAATGGCTGTGACTTAGATCGTCCACAAAGGCACCAGTGATATGTCTTCCCTGCCTCAAGGGTTAGCTTAAAGGGTTTCCTGTCATACACTTGCCCATTATCCTTTTGATTTGTTGCAGAGTACACTGATGCCAAAGGATTCTTCGGGATCTCAGGCTTAGAGCTTTTTGTAGAATAATTTACCTACAAATAAGGGCAACATTATTTTCTGAGAGTTATTCAATAATGTCAATCAAAATCTTGTACTGAAACAAATAAAATGTCACCACATGTGTATTATACATTATTAAATAGGACTGCAAGCTGTTTCTAAGTTATCATATTGCATCTTGCCTACCTAAGCACAATCCCAAATAGCATTATAAGCATTATGAAAACCTATATTTTTTTCCCTCTACCCGAAATATTATATTGGTCTCATGTTTCAAGGTTTCACTTCTACCATGTGTGGATTGCACACATGATTTTTTTTTTTAAGAGAATTTAAATTAAAAACTAATGAGGGAAGAATTTTATTAGAGACTAGCTGCGCCACGGGGTTCAGCCGCGTAAATAATAGTGACATAAAAAATAGATAAAAACCTATTCAAGGGCCTAACAAATGTATATACGAAATTTCATTAAAATCGGTTCAGCCGTTTTGGAGGGGTTCTAGGGCAAACACTGTCACAGGAGAATTTTATATAATAGATTAAATTGAAGAGATTATCATACTAACCAATCTAAGGACATTGGTGACAAGTTGTGAAGGTTTTCTAATAAACATGATTAATCTTATTAGCACTAATCCTTCTCAGTATGACTTCTTATTCTTTTTTTTTGTACTTATATTGTTTATGTAAAATAATTTAAATCAATGAATTCTAACTCCACTCACAAACTTAATCACGTGGCTTGGCTTTCAAATTTTCAATGACATTGACAAATAGATAGACACTTGACTTGACAGTGACAATTCGGCCGTTTTTATTGACAATAAATGGGAGGCTGGAGTCAGTTTATTGTAATGTATAGCTGTGTAATCTACTCTGTATAACGTAATATAATGTAATAATTAGCGGTAGAGACTGCTCTACGAATTAATATGATTTTGTATATTATCCACATATCATCAACATCATCATCATCATCATCAGCCTCTGCTCGTCCGCTGCTGGACATAGGCCTTTTTCATGGCACGCCAACAAGCTCGATCCTGAGCAGTTCTCCGCCAGCTACTACCACCCAGAACCACATTTTTGATGTCGTCGCTCCATCTCGCCCAAGGGCGTCCTACGCTACGTTTGCCGAGACGCGAAACGCTAATTAAGAATTTATTGATTATACATTTATACCCCATTCATATTATATTATGGTTTGAATTTCAGACGACACAAGAATTCATGCCATTCGGCATTCTCTGGTACAATTACAAACAGCTACAAATTACATTGCATTGCTAAACTCTTTGGTTGGAATTACGGTGGGTACATCAAGTATTATAAAAAAATAAGGATTTGGCTTAAAGGTCTAGTAACCGAGTCAAAAACTTAAATTAAAAAAAAAAAAATAAGTTGAATCGTCGTGTTTCTTTTCATTTAAATTTTATTTTTCTCAAATTTTAGATTCTAGAAGAAAAACACTGATGTTTTAGTAGCATGTAGTAATTATTAATGTTAGCAAGTGATGTCTAGAATTAGAGGAATAGTAGTTCAAAAAGAAGTGCTACAATCACGCAAATATGAGCTCAATGAAATCCATAAGAAGAAAAACGAGGATCAATCCGCAAATTCAAAAGATGATGTGGAAAGTAAGTCATTATTTTGTTTATTACATTAATAGCATAGTGTCAAATATTTATTGATTTCATCGTAACATTTTGAAACAATTACACAACCTATATAGGTTAGGTACACTTTTGTTATTTAAGTCTAATAAGCATGCGTCGAGATTTGTGTATGTAGCCGATTTACTGCACGTGTATATGCAAACATTATTTAAATGTATTCTCAATGCAATGGACTTTTTGTGGCTTTTTTTTTAGAATATCAGATAAAGGAATTGTTGCACAAACTTCCAAGATTGGACAAAATATTTGAAGTTCATCGTAAGATTGGAGAAGGAACATTTAGCTCCGTGTACCTTGGTTCGCTGAGGCAACACGCCGCTCTGTCTGATGACGAGAAAAGATGGTTTGCTATCAAACACCTGGTGCCGACTGCACACCCAGCTAGGATAGAACATGAACTGCGCTGCCTGCAAGATATGGGGTGTGTATTTAACTGCTTTGTCTAATATTCGTGTCTGGTTCCATAAATAGAAACTGATCCTGTTTTGACATTCTTGATCTGTTTTACATTACTGTCATGCTCCCTTAAATGTCTGAGACATATAATTAAAAAGGACTACTGTAGGTGACTCTAGATATCAGAGTAGTTAAATTTGTCATGCATTTGGTATAACCATATGGTCCTGAATACCTATTTTTTCTTTATGTGACTACCTATCTTCTCCAACCCATTTACTGTCTATCTATTAAGATACTCCTTGTTAAGACCGGTCATCACTCCTGGGCTACTGATAATCCATAACAATTTTGAAAGATCCACAAATGACAGTCAGCAACGACATGACATATCTTCAGAGGCAGGTAGGGTTCTTGGTAGATGTTATTGGTCACCCATCTATGGATCATGTGTGGCAAGCTCTTTTATTACTTAGCCACAAGCCACTCGTGCTTGCATCATATATGTTGCAACAAAAAAACAAATATATTTGGTTTTAGTGGCCCTTCTAACAAATTGTAATTTTTGCTTTTCAGGGGCAAACACAATGTGATAGGTGTAGAGCTCTGTCTTCGCAATTTGGATACTATAGTTTTTATCATGCCTTATATACCTCACAGGAAATTTTCAGTAAGCTGCTATTTAATAAATTTTATTACTTATATTAAACAATCATGTCTGCTAATCACAGTCCTCAATCTTCTGCATCTAGTCAGTACCAGCACCTATGATAGTTGTCAGTCTATCTAGCTGGGAAGTGTCCCACTCTCTTTTGCTGTTCTCAGTCTCCTCTATAAGATTAAATCTCAACTGTAGTCTGACCAACTACTACTGCAGCTTGCTAACCTTTCAAGCTATGTGTGTGCTTCAGATAATCTTAATTTAGATCTTATCAATAAAAAAACACCAATCATAAAATAAAAAAATATCAAAACCAAAATAAAATAAGTATGTGAGATCAGAAGCAAAAGTTAAATATTTTTTTTAATACTATGTCTTCTTGCATAGATTTTAGTTGGACATGACCTAAAGCAGAAACTTGTTGTGCAAACAATATCATTCAAGTTGTGGTTATCAGTATGTAATGGAGTTGGGACCACCAACAGGAGTACGTGGGCGAGATGGATGCGGCCGAGCTCCGTCAGTACATGCGCGCACTCATGGTCGCGCTGCGCCACGTGCACTCATTCGGAGTCATCCATCGCGACGTCAAACCGAGCAACTTCCTTTACGACCGCGAAAACAAACGGTATGACGCACAATGAGTGAGCTAACGATTACTATGTCCCATGGCTAACAGCAAGACCAGTAGGCCTAGTATGAGTTTTCATTACGAAACTCGTTCGATCGTATCGAGCGCGTTTGACTCAGCGATTGGCCCGCTTCAAGGTCGTAAGAACTCTCAACCAATGAGAGCGCCAAACGTGATCGATACGATCGAACGAGTTTCGTATTGAAAACTCATACTAGGCCTACAGGACAACAAGTAATGTGGCGAGCACTACTTTGCGATTGACTAAACAGCTAATTTAACCAGCTGTGATATGTACACCAAATATTTAAAATAACAGGCGCTGATTGATATCAACGTATCTTCAGAATCTCTTCTTAAACGACTTCATATTCTGCCATTCAGGTACCTGCTGGTTGACTTCGGGCTGGCGCAGCGTCTCTGTCCTGCGCCGGACGAAGCGCCCGCCGCGCCCGCACCGCCGCCCGCGCATTGTAATGGCTTGCGGAAGCGCATGCGTGAGGAGGTACGAAATTTAGAAGAAAATTACAAATTATATTCGTGAAACTGGTTTACAAGAGTTGAAATGAAAGAACATCAGTTGTAGTCTATTGGACTCTCAATAAATCAGCCAAACTGTCAGGGTCCAGACTTAAAATGTTCAGTTGTTTACTAGTAGTGACTAAAGAGTTTTACTGTCCAAGATACTAAGATACTAAATTATACATTTATAAAATAATTGTATTTTAATGTATTGTGGACTTGCTATTGACTGTACAGTGCAAATACCTAGGAGGATGCATCTGCTGCAAAGCGGCTAGCTCTCGACCTCAGTACGGGCGCGCCCGTGGCAGCGCCGTCGCTCGCCGCGCTAGCTCCGGGCGGGCTGGGTGGTCCAAGCGGGCCTAGCGGGCTGGGTGGTCCAAGCGGGCCTAGCGGGCTGGGTGGTCCAAGCGGGCCTAGCGGGCTGGGTGGTCCAAGCGGGCCGGGCGGGCTGGGTGGTCCAAGCGGGCCGGGCGGGCTGGGTGGTCCAAGCGGGCCGGGCGGGCTGGGTGGTCCAAGCGGGCCGGGCGGGCTGGGTGGTCCAAGCGGGCCGGGCGGGCCGGGTGGTCCAAGCGGGCTGGGTGGTACAAGCGGGCCTGCAGGCGTCAGGGCGGGAGCGGCGTGGGCCGGCGCGGGCCGCTGTCCGTGCGCGGGCGCGGGCGGCGTGTGCGGCGCGTGCGCAGGCCGGGCGCCGCCCCGAGCGCCGCGCGCCGGCACGCAGGGCTTCCGGCCGCCCGAGGTGTTGCTGAAGTACCCGCACCAGACCACGGCCGTGGACGTGTGGGCGGCGGGCGTGGTGCTGGCCAGTGTGCTGACGGCGCGGTATCCATTCTTCCGCGCGAGCGACGACGTGGCGGCGCTGGCCGAGCTGGCTGACCTGCTGGGCACGGAGCCACTGCAGCGCGCGGCCGAGGCACTGGGTACGTGTCGAGCGAGGTGCAGGTGTAGGGTGTCGGCACGCTCGTCGCTAACGCTTCCCTCGTGCAGGACGGCGCGTGGTGACGTCGGAGGTGCGGCGCGGACTGTGCCTGCGCAAGCTGGCGGCACGCCTGCGGGGTCTCGGCCCGGCCGGGGGGGGAGACGCGAGCGGGGCGGGCGGGGGCGCGGCCTGTGCTCGGTGTCGGCTGCCTCGGGATCAGTGCCTATGTCGTGATGAGTTCAAAAAGGTATATTAACTAAATTCTCTGATTAAGTCACTATCAATAACTATGAACTGGAAGCAAATATTATTGCGCTGTAACCTGCTTCCATATAATTTGCTATACGTGGTAAAGAATGGAAATTCTTCAATTAGAGATATGATATTTATATAAACATATAAAATGGGTAAAAATCACCTTCAGATTAAAAAATTGAAAAATGATATGTCTGCAACAATAAGTTTATCATATACAGAAAATGCATTTTTTTCGAAAACCTAGTAACAATCTAATAAAGTTCAGATGCCTATGAAAAAGATATCATGAAAAACCACAAATTTATGAGCTTGTTATGTTACTTAGTTGTCCCAACAAAAATATTATATTAATATTATATTATTTAGGCGTAGAGTAGCCAGCCTTTAGGTCTTCTATAGGATGCATTCTGGTGAGTGTGCAAGGGAATTGCATGATTTAATTTCCCCATCTCCGTTCCATCATCGGACGACCCGTCGTACGGCAAGTTTCCACCCTTACGTTGTTGTGGTATCAACAAAAAAAAAAAAAAAAAAATATGGTCAATGCTCCGCTCGGACGGAGAATGGTGCATTGACCTGTGGCGTCAGCTGTTGCGCGGGTGTGTGTGGTAAGCAGCGTGGCGCGTTCGGTAACCAAACTACAACAATTTCTCAATGTATTGGTGTAAAAATGATTGGAATCGATTCAGTTGCTTATTCTGAACACATTATTTTCAGGTTTCGTATAAAGTAATGATAACGTTGTATATACGTATAAAATAAATAGCTCACATTTACTCAGTGCCAGACGTACGTTTAATTGTTTTATGAGTGTCATAAGCACTCAGTATATTTTTATATTCTGTGTCACTCAGTGACATTTCTGTGTAAAGACACACGAGTCGGCGTACTCGCGGAAGTAAATAAATACTGTCTCTGTAAATGAACGACGGCGAGCCCACCAGTCTTCGTCTCAACTTGTCGTCCAATTCCATGGACACCAGAATTCGTAAAAGCTTCTAGAGCTGTTTAATATGCCTAGCTGGCAACCAAGTGTTCTAACCATGAGTTGATGACGAGGGTCGGTGACCTGTCGCAGGCGGAGGAGTTCAGCCCGTCGCGGTGGGTGGCCGGCTTCCCGGACTGTGCCTTCGCGCTGGCGGCGCGCCTGCTGGAGCCCGACCCGCGCGCGCGCCTGTCGGCCGCCGCCGCCCTCGCGCACCCCTTCCTGGCGCACGACTGACGCCTGCTGGAGCCTGACTGGCGCCTGCTGGAGCCTGACTAGCGCCTGCTGGAGCCTGACTGGCGTCTGCTGGAGCCTGACTGGCGCCTGCTGGAGCCTGACTAGCGCCTGCTGGAGCCTGACTGGCGTCTGCTGGAGCCTGACTGGCGCCTGCTGGAGCCTGACTAGCGCCTGCTGGAGCCTGACTGGCGTCTGCTGGAGCCTGACTGGCGCCTGCTGGAGCCTGACTAGCGCCTGCTGGAGCCTGACTGGCGCCTGCTGGATTTTTAACAAGACGTAGCTACCTCTGTTTGAGGTTGTATAAAAAACTTACGTTAATGATTATAACACTGATATGTTATTGCAACACTGATGTTGTAGCATTTCTCATTATTCTCGAGATGTTAGTGTAATATCACGCTTAGTGAACTGGTGATGTCACCTTGCTGCCTCATGTGAAGGCCAACGATGGCTGTGAACCCTTGGTGGGATAAGTAAATTATTACGCTATGATCTAGTAGTTTATAATGTTTTGTGTTTATTCATATAGACACAATAGTTGCATCCAATTATTGTATATATCGCAGCCAGATGTTTAATTTGCCGTTTAGTTAATCGCCTAACATTCTAAAAGAATGACGGCCGTTTAATTGAAGGCCTGAATGATATTTCATGAATTATAGTTATTGTTGCAATTTTAACAAATTACGCGGTAACTATGGGCACCCTAACCACATGTGACTGTGATCAACTGCGTGTGAGAGGAGATAGTGAAGTGAGGTGAGCAGTGTGAGCGCTACTTACAAACACCTGACGATAGACTAGCGGCAGTCTTAACTCGTAGGTACAGTCAAACCGTTTATTTCACGACTCACTTTATCCAAATCCAAACACGCCACATTCTCTTTTAATATTCGCGAGTGTTATAAAATTACAAGTCATTGTCATTTTGAAATACTCGAATTTTTGAATCAGTATATTTCTTTTATAAAAACGTTACTGCTTTTTATGGTAAGTAGTTAAATTTACTGGACATCTTTTATTAAACTTCTCTAGCGAATGGTCTTTTGAGTCATGAATACAATAGCTTGAATGTACAACCATATGTTGTCTAATGAGATGATTTCCACTTTCAGTAACATGTATATTTTAGACATAGCTACCTACAAGAAGCTATTATTGCCAAGCTGTGTTTTAGATTTATATGACACACACTGGTGCCTAATTCCTTATTCGCAAACTAAATAAAATATGTATCAGTTTAGTCCTGTCACATCAGGATACTCTATAAACAGTTTATACTATTAAAAAATCATCAATTTACGTCAGGCGCCAACTAATTTGATAGAACTAGACTAATATGTATCATCTGTCATTTTCTTAATGAAATAGAAAGATAAAGATGCACTTGAATGTAGTTTGAACTAATCGGCGCCAGTAACAATACTAAGTGCCTTATGCTTGGCACGTGCGGCGAGCATCGTGCAGCATCGTGAGTTGTTAAATAACAAACCACAAGACGCGACCGTGTGTCGAAATACGTTGTTATTGTTGATTAATTGTAATGGGGATCTCAGAGTAAAGTTTAAGTTTCATATCGAGTACAAAGTATAGTAACAGTGACGTTTCACTATCTATTTATTAAACATAATGTGTGCCTTGTAAACTTATTGTGTTCAAAAGAATGTTATGTTACCTCATTGTAAACAACCTCTACAATAATAAAGCTAAGTTAAGAAATTTGTTTGTTTTTTTTTTTTTTATTACAAACATTATTATTCCAAAGAGATTTAAGTAATGTCTTTGTATTATCCAATTATTTCCCCTTAAACATAAGGGGATGATAAAACCATAAGAGCTATTTAAACTATCGACTGGTCGCTAGCGACTCAGTCCCTTAGCAACCAAATCATAGGCGAAGTTCTCTCTATACTTACTTTACCCTTTGGCCGAAGTGGTTCGGACGACTCTCGACCAAGTGCGTTTAGTCTTCAACGTCTATAGGGTTCAAAATATTAGGCCACCAAAGGGATGAATGACAGGTAATTGTATCACCTCTGATGAGAATGATAAGAGGATGTGTCGTGTTACACGAATAGATAGAATAGAATAGAATACTCTTTTATTATGTGTAGCGCGTAGGTTGTGTCGCGTAATTAAAACTCAGATAAATCGAACTTTGTGTATTGCACGAATGTAAAAGAGTACAATGTGTTTGACGTGTACAATGACACGATACAAGAGTGTGAACAAGGAATGGACTGTAATGTAATAATGATGTAGAATATAATAATAAGGTGTCTTACAAGCTATGCACTCACTTAAATACTAACTATCTCTAAATAATAGTGGGGTAACCAATAGCAAATCAGCTTGCTGTCCTGCGATGTCCACGCGGTGTTGCGTGCGTTCTTGATGCCGATTCGTTGATCGAGGCAGGCCGCGGCGTATGATTGGTTGATGTAGAAAGCGCGCCAGTTCAGTCTTCACGTGCTAGACGACTCACTATAGTTCCCACGGACGTTGACCGTTGGTCCTGCAGATGTGTTCCGGAGTGAGATTTATGGGAACCCTCGCTGCGGGAGTCAGGGTCGCAGGGACGCGCGCCATGACTTCCGCGTTCCTCGGTGTGATCTGGTGTGAGTGATTTATAGTTAACCTTTGTGTAGCGCCTTCTACACTATTCCCCCCTTTTTAGCAAAGCGTACGTAGCTAGCGTACGTAGCGTACGTTCCTTCTCTGTATGAGAGGAGACCTGTGCCCAGCAGTGGGACGATAAAAAGGTTGATAATGATGATGTACTATTGGTTACGTATACGTAGCGTGCAGGCGTCTTGACGATCCTGCCTGATCTGGTACGTTGTTCCCTCGTATGCGGGTCTGGATGTAGGCTGGGTTGCTCATGTGGTAGCTGCAGGTGCTTGATTGGTCTCGCTGTTCGTATGCCTGGGATCATCTTCTGTGTTGATTGTGTACGCAGGCTTGAGGCGATCAATCGATATATTGCTAATTCGTCCTGGTAATTGCATTGTAAAATACTTTTCTTTACGTTCGATGATCTTGAATGGACCTTGGTATGGATGCTGCAGAGGTTTGCGGACGGTGTCATCGCGTGCAAACACGTGGCTACATGTTTGTAGGTCGTTGTGCACGAACATACATCGCTTATTTGCATGCGATTTGTATGTAGGTGTGAGCTTGGTGATAACTTCTTGCAGGTGATTGACGTAGTCGTGGTCCATTTTCGATGTAGCTGGTGTTGGTGATATGAAATCGCCTGGTAGGCGTATTGCTTGACCGTACGTGAGTTGCGCTGCGCTTGTGTTAGAGTCGGAGCGGATTTTTGCGTTTTCTTGCGACGATATCAGCGGTTGTCTCTTGAAGTGGTACAGCTTCGGGCCATCGTGTGCACCGGTCGATCATCGTGAGCAAGTATTTGTGTCCACATGCTGACGTCGGTAGCGGTCCAACGATATCAACGTGAATGTGTTGAAATCGTTCGCTCGGTGGGAATGTTGCGATGTCACGATGTCATGAATCGATGATTGTGTCGCTGTACTTTGGAGAGCTGACACGAATTGCATGTCTTAGTCCACTGGCCGATGTCGGTATTCATTGAAGGCCAAAAGAATCGCTCTTGCATCAGCTTCCGAGTGGTTCGTACTCCTGGGTGGCTTGGGCTGTGCACGGCGTTGAAAGCTATGCGACGAAAATCAGCTGTTAAGTAGGGACGAACATGTGACGTTGATGTTTCGCAGAATATTGGCTTGTTAGTACCCGGTAAAATGATTTTCTTGAGTTGTATGTTGGCCTGTTGAGACAATGTCGGGATACAACTGTCGTTTTCTTGAGCTTGAGATAACTCGTCGTAGTTGATAGGTGATGGCACGTCGATGGTTTCGACGCGTGATAATGCATCTGCGACAACGTTCTGAGCTCCGCTCACGTGTCGAATGTCAGTAGTGAACTCGCTGATAAACAGTAGCTGCCTGGTTCGCCGTGGTGTGTCGTTATCGGAAGGAGGCTTACGAATTGCGTAGGTCAGCGGTTTATGGTCAGTGTAAATCACGAGTTCTTTGCCTTCAAACATCTTTCGGAAATGTTTTATTGCCATATGTATTGATGAGAGCTCCCGGTCGAAAGTCGAATACTTTTTTGTCTTTCCGAAAAATTTTTGGAAAAAAATCCAAGTGGCACCCATTGTTCTTTGTTTCGCCTTTGTTGTAGAGATGCCCCGGCGCAGGTAGCTGAGGCGTCCGAAAAAATAGCGATTTGGTCCTCTGGCGAACTGGATGGGTAAGACAATAAAGCAGCGTTTATTATGCTCTGTTTGCACAACTCAAAAGCTTTTGTTGATTGATTGTCCCACTTCCGTCTTGTCTCGTTTTTTTGAATTATGAAGGAACGCATTCAGAGGTGCCTGAATGCTTGCTGCGTTTGGAATATTGTCTCGGTAAAAATTTATCATGCCCATAAATCTTCGTAAGTCTTGAATGGTTTCGGGTTTGGGGTACTCTGTGATTGCTGCCACTTTGTCTTGAAGTGGTTTTGATTCCCTTGCTTGATTCTTCGTAACCTAGGAACTTGACGGTTTCGCTGCCGAAAACACACTTAGAGGGATTTATAGTGACACCATACGTGTCTAATCGGCGTAAAACTTCCTGCAGATCTCCGATGTGGCTTGCTTCATTTTCAGATGCAACGATAACATCGTCGACGAATGGGAACGCGTAATCATTCCGTTGAGTACTTCGTTTATGAATCGTTGGAATGTCTGTCCGGCATTCTTGAGACCTGGGCACATTCGTGGAAATTCGAATAAACCGAATGGTGTAGTGATCGCTGTCTTCTCGATATCTCAATAGGCTCGGTTTAAAACGAGAGTGCGGAAGATTTTCTTGCCGTGAAGCAGGTAGGTAAAATCTTTGAGGCGTGGGACTGGATAGCGGTCGGGTTTGGTGACGTCATTGAGTCTTCTGTAGTCACCATAGATGCGTAAGTCGCCGTTTTTCTTAGGAATGACATGTAGCGGACTGGACCAAGGGCTTTTGCTTGGTCGGCAAATTCCTTGCTGCATCATGAGCTCGAATTCTTTCTTCACGGGCAGGTAGCGATGTGGAGGAAGAGGTCTGCACTTGTTGAACACTGGTGGGCCAGTAGTTTCGATGTGGTGTTCTACTCGGTGTTTGGGAGTATCCTTCATGCTTGTTGGTCGCAGGATATCAGGAAACTTACTGAGGAGCTGGTGATACGGCTGTTCTATGTCGATACTTCGAACTGTAGGTTCGGCGGAATGAATGACTGATGCTCTGACGGTCAGATTGGTAACTTTGTCGACGAGACGTCGGCCGGCTATGTCGACAAGCAGTTGATGACGCTTCAGAAAGTCTGCACCGATGATGGGTTTGCTGACTGCAGCGACGATGAATTTCCAGGTGTACGGCCGTCGTAGGTTGAGATCAAGTTGTAGGGTTTTCTCTCCATACGTTGGAATGATCGTGTTGTTTGCCGCGTACAAACAGAAATCGATTTGTTTTGCTTTCCCGCCTTTTGTCCTCGGTATCACGGAAACGTTTGCGCCCGTATCTAATTCGAAATGACAGACGCGAATTTCTATCAGTTATGAATAGGCGGTGAGAAGTGTTGTTCGCGTCAGTTGCCGCCTCAACCGACGCAGGCGTTAGTTTTCCGACTGGGCACTGTTGTTGTTGAAATTGCACGGACGTGTACACTTACGCGCGTTTGTGCCGTACTTGCGATGATAATAACAGATAAGTCATTGTTCTGAATACTTGCGGTTGCTATTATCGTTGCTTGTTGAACGCGATCTTGAACGCCGTCTGTCGAATGATCTGTGTGATCGTGGTCTGGATTCCTGCCTGTTCTTGAGTTCTGCCAGCTCCAGAGATAACTGCCTTATTTGGTCGTGTAGGGCAGCCACATCGCTCGTGCGTGAAATCTGCGCGACCTGGTTAGGTTGCGCGATACTGTCCATTACACTGTCTGCTACTTGCGATAACTTTTCCAAGTCTGTAATGTTGCTCACGGTGAGGACAGCGCGTAATGAGGGTGAAAGTAGCCGGGTCCACATGATGCGCAGTGTACAGTCTGGTATTTTCTGTCCGGCTAGTTCCCGCATTTTTCGCAACAGCTGTGAGGGTTTTTGATCTCCGAGTTCCATCTCATCCATCAGCTTCTGCAGCTTCCGGCTCTCGGATTCCTCGTAGACGCTGATGAGTCGGGACTTCAGGGCTTCGTACTTGTTTTCAATGGGCGGGTTGGTTATAATATCACTTACTTGCTGAAGTGCGTCCAGGCCTAGTCGGGCGATAGCTGCTTGATAGCGCGCGTCATCACCTTGCCTCTGTGGCGCCATTACCGCTTCGAAGTGTGTAAACCATAGTCTGGGATACGCCGGCCAAAAGTCAGACAGCCGTGCTTGTAGTGTGAGCGTGTCGACTTGCCCTCCTACCTGTGTTGCGTTGCTGGCGCCATCCTGATTACTCTTCTGGTGTATCACGCAGCAATACCGTGAATATAGCCTCTTGAAATCCTAGTGGTGAGACCCGCTTGTGGGAAGCCACTAGAATGTGCTAATCACGAGTATCGTCACGTCTGTCTTGATTCACGTCGCTTAGGTCACCACTGTAGCGCGTAGGTCGTGTCGCGTAATTAAAACTCAGATAAATCGAACTTTGTGTATTGCACGAATGTAAAAGAGTACAATGTATTTGACGTGTACAATGACGTGATACAAGAGTGTGAACAAGGAATGGACTGTAATGTAATAATGATGTAGAATATAATAATAATGCATCTTACAAGCTATGCACTCACTTAAATACTAACTATCTCTAAATAATAGTGGGGTAACCAATAGCAAATCAGCTTGCTGTCCTGCGATGTCCACGCGGTGTTGCGTGCGTTCTTGATGCTGAGCTGATTTGCTATTGGTTACCCCACTATTATTTAGAGATAGTTAGTATTTAAGTGAGTGCATAGCTTGTAAGATCATTATTATTATATTCTACATCATTATATAATATATATTAAAAACAAAAAATATATATAATATATATTAATAATAAAATGGTTAGGTTAGTTATTCAAGTAGGTTAAACTTTTTGTAAAAGTGTAAGGTAAGTATAGCTAATACGGATAGTTGACATACACTGATACGCTGTTTGTTACATTTTCTTCAGTAGATATTAGGTATAAAAATTTTCAAGAAAATATACAATTTGTTTCTAGTAAGTCTATACTTTTTAAACATACTTAAAAAAGGAAGAGGTTCTATGTTCAGCTGTCTCGTCTTTTTTACAGAATATTATACTCAACCTACACCATATATTTTGTAAACAAACTGGTACAGACATAAGTACCTAAACATTGAACGATCACAACCGGGACAATAATAACTATTACATCCTCGCACACAACAAATTCTTGTCATTTTAAATTAGATTTTTACCTCAACCTTCGTAAAAATAGCGTGATACCTTAAAAATACGACAAAGAAAAATTTCCATCGACCATATTGATTATTTTCACTCTTCGCCTAGGCGTTCGTTTGGATCGGACGTGTTTGTTTGTCGTGTGGAAACATCTCCAATATTTTTTGTTAAATTATTTAGTTAAAATCTGTGTATTTATCAGTCAAACTCGGACCCTCCTTTTCTATCTTGGGTACATTCTCGTTAGACGCAGTGGCCATATTGGATAGTGTCGGAAGTCTTGCTCTCACCGTCGAGCTGAGCTGCTCATTATTATTAAAATAACGAAAACAAACTTAGAAAAAGTGCCATCATCTCCGTGGGATTGAACCTGTGTTGCTCGGTGCGCGCCGTGTCGGGACCACGGTGGTATCCGCTACGCCAAATCAACGCAGCTATTTTTACTCGTAACTACTGTCCCGTGTGCGGTTTGGACCTATACTACATCATAGAGTTGGCTACGCGGCTGCTACAAGTGCTACGCTGCTAATTTATCTGCTACGCGCTACCTCGCCGCTCGTGATCTGCTACGCCGCTCACAAGTAAGAAATCTAAACAATATTATTATTGGACATCTACCTACATAAATACATTACCGGCATTGTTTTGCTATCTTGTATGTTCTATAATATACAGGGTGTAAGGAGAACGCTTCCGAAGCCAGAACGTAGATTATATACAACCTAAATGCAAACGGATACCAATAACCTTTCGCTTTAAATTGATTATTTTCAAGACTTCATATTTCGTAAACAAGCATTGGATAGCGTACGAAACATGAGGTCACTGACACGCAAGGCGACGTCGCACTACCGCGCCCGCGCTTAAAAGAGCCGCCGCCGAAAAGAGCCGATTTATACGCAATTTACAAACATCACTTTCAAAATCGCAATTGTAGTCCATTGTAAAAAGCTGACAGAGGCATTTTACGTACCTGTCTAAATCCTTTGCGACCTTATGAGGTTTGGCTCGAACTGAGTTCCATTCATTTCAATACAAAGCCGGGCCCGTCGCTATGTCGATCCGTGAACACGAGGCATCAGTATTCCTCAACACATTCTTCACGTAGTTTATTAAAAACACTCACTATTCTGCCCCGCATTTCATCAGCACTGTCACATTCCCGATCAAACACTCTTTCTTTCACATACCCCCATAAAAAGAAGTCCAACGGCGTTAAGTCGGGTGAACGGCCAGGCGTGCGGCCCCAGCCTTCCGATCCAGCAGTCATTAAAAAGCTCAGTGAGACGCTCGCGGACGGGACGCGTAACGAGCATGCTTCCATCGTGCTGGAACCATGCTCGACGAAATTCAGCCACAGACACATTCTAGCATATCATTTATATGTCCATTTATAAAATTAAGATATGCTGATCCATTGAGACGCTGCGGTAGAAACACTGGTCCTAGAATTCTTCTCCTAAACACATCAACATGTTGCCGTATTCACGAGCACTGTACACGTATGCCTCAGGCATTGTCTAAAACAACAAAAAGTTATAACTAAAAAGAATAAAACAGCACTAAAAACGTAACAATACCTAATAACTAAACACAAATTTAAAACTAACAAAACAATAATTAAATAATCGATTAAAAACGTAACCGCTCACGAACCGAGTCGGGAATGAACTGATTAATTATTTACTAAAGAAGTACTATGAAGGTCAAACAAGCCCGCGCGGACGTCGACAGACGCATTGGGGACATCCCCGCGTGAACGAAAGAATAATTACGAGATCAGAAATCAATTGATTTTAATTGTTAGGAAATTGTACTTATGCTTTATTACAAACTGTTTTCATTTTCTAACTTTTAAATAAGATTTAACTGGTTTCTTAGATTCAATTAATTTAATTATTCACTTTAAATTGATTAGGTTTACTTACTAAATGAAGGATCCAGTTCTTGCAATAAACGAGCACGCATCGTGTGACTTTAATTACATTATTATAAAGTTCAAATTCAATTGATTCACATGCGATGAAAAAATTTTAGTCAATTACAGCTGATGTCAGCGATCTTTTGCTTTATTTCATTTACTAGCGATTATCGACATAATACAAAACTGTTATTAAATTCACGATCAATCAATTAAAACTGTTGACGCCTCTGTAATGTTTATTTTTCTTTATTTTAGCGGCGCTTTACAAAGGATTTTTATGGCCTTACAGCCACACTGCCGGCTGTAGGTATCTAAGTACCTTCGATATGGGCCTCAAGGTTAAGCAAAGTAAACTGGATTTTTCTGATTTGTAAATTTGAACGTTCAGATCAAAATAAAATTGTAACCCTGTTCAAGGGGAAAATCATTACGATCCTTGCACGAATGGAACCCGTAAGCAGATATCCCACAACTAGGTAGAAGTGAACTGAAAAGACATTTGCTTCAAGCGATCGAGTGAAGGTTAGTAGTTTAGGAAGATAGTCCGATCACATGGCCCCGCCGCACTAAGTTAGCCGGCGCATCGCCCGTCGCGCGTCGCGATGTCGGTGACCGCACGCGGTCGTTGAACTCGAGTGTATGCGCGAGCGTCAGCTGTCAGCTGATTATTTATTTACGAATACATTACTTGTTAGAGTTGTAAAGAAAAAAAAAATGTTTAATCGCAAATAATGGTTTCATTTAACTCATTTAACTGTTCCCACAGCATAGTGTACGAAAAATGCTTAAGTAAAATTGTAAAAAAAAATCCTCATTTTTTGATGGTATCGTATCGAGAATCACTAGCCTTATCACCTGTCTTCGTTTTCGGAAGCGTTTCCCTGGCACCCTGTATTACACTATGGCTTCTCCGATGAATAAATCTGTCTCGGAGTCAGAGATTGACCATATAAGCAATAATGCCAACATCTCGCCCCCTCGTTACGTATTCCAGAGAACAAAAAGAAGCCGGGAGGACATCTTATTTGCTGAACAATTAGATGATTTCAAAAGAGAAATAAAGGAAATGATGGCTGCATTTATGACCAAACACGAACATGAGATAAAACAAGTCTCTTTAACTCTGAAAGAAACCCAGGAAACAAATCTTAACATACAAGATACTATTAAACTGCTCTCGTCACAGAACCTAGAAAACCTCGAAAAGAAAATTTCCTGCCTGGAAAATCAGTCAAAAGAAGATAAGAAGTATATCACAACTCTGGAGCATAAAATTGAGGAACTGGCAACGGGGTGTCGTAAGGCTAATTTCGTGATAAAAAATGTGCCTAAAACTGCGGGTGAGTCTAGGCAGGACTTAATGGAAATGGTGATGAATCTTTCTCAGAATATTGATTGTTCCATAATTAAAAATGACATCAAGGACATTTATAGGGTGCGTGGAAACAAACAGAACTATAATACACCCATAGTTGTCGAAACAGGATCTACACTCCTCAAAGACGATATTCTAAAAATGGCTAAGAATTTTAACATCAGACATAAGACCAAATTATGCTGCAAGCATCTAGGCTTTAAAACGCATGAAGATACACCGATATTCCTGGCGGAGCACTTAACCTCCAAGGGCTCTCGCTTATATTTCCTCGCCCGTGACTTAAAAAAATCTGGCGCATACAAGTATTGCTGGACTGCGTACGGCAAAGTACTCGTAAAGCAAGATGACCAGGCTGCGACTATAATTATTAATAGCGAGGCACAAATACAGCAGCTATTGCAGAAAGTATGACAAATCTCTTGTCATTGTGTCTTTGCACTACGAGGGTACACAATTATACTATTAGTTTACATTTATTTGAGTACCTTATTGATTTTTTTCTTACCAAATGTTTGTTTGCAATTCGCACTGTGTAATTTTAATGAAATAGTAATAATATACTTTTTTGCATGTTATAGAAAACTGAGTACTCACACAAACACTTACTCTCATTCATGTTCAACACTATTTACTTACTCACACATAGCCACATTATACAAAACACAAACACAGGTCACTAAATACACATATACGTCTCAGAGTCTGTTTTTGAAAGCATATTTTAACATATTTTATACTTTGAACGAACTAGTAATACCCAGTCAAGCAACATTTACAATAATATTATACATATACCCACTTTTTGTTACTATAATAATGGACTACATTCGCTTATTAATCGGGGGTATTTTTTTTACGTTCGAGACGCCACTACATTCTACTTGGAAATTTTCGATATGAATAATACAATTCAAACAGTTAACGATATAGATCAAATTGAAATATCAAGCTCAATCGAATGTGATCCTTCTAATCTGTCTAGTCATATTTGTGTTAATAAAAATGATTTAACTATGCTTGCTCAGAACATAAGGAGCATCTACTGCAATTTTGATGATTTTGTTGTTATGTTATCGTCACTTAACATTGATATGGATTTGATCATACTAACGGAATGTAGATTAAATATTAATAAACCTATACCACAACTAGCTAATTATCAGTCCTATGCCACGGCGCGTCAATACAATCAGAATGATGGGGTGGTTGTTTATGTGAAAAATAAAATAAAACCAAAAATACAAGAAATAGAGTTATTCCAGGCCTCGTGTCTTCGGGTAGATATTTTTAATATGTCTGTGTTATGCATATATCGTTCGCCGGCAAACACAAATATAAACAACTTCTTAGACTCGCTCTGTTCACAACTAGATTACATAAACTTGCAGAAAAACGTAATAATAGCTGGGGATATAAATATTAACATTAGGCCTAAAAATACTGAGGCGCTCAGTGAGCGAAATAACCGCCTCAATTACCTTAATACTTTGTCAGGTTATGGTATAATGCCGGGTCACACACTACCTACCAGAGAACAAAATTGCTTAGACCATTTCATGATACGAATTAATCGGAATAAAAATTATGCATCAATCGCTACATTACAGACTTCCATCACGGACCATTTCACTATATTTTTATCACTATCGAAAACAAAAAATAAGGAAACTGTACATAAAAATGTTGCCACCCTGAATTTTGAGCAAGCATTAAACTACTTACAAGGAAATAACATACACGAATTAATGTCCTGCAATGATCCTATTGCACTAACTGATCTACTTATAAAAAAACTTACAGAAACGATTAAGAATAATACTACAATTAGAAATATTCCCAACAACAAACGTATCATAAAACCGTGGATAACCTCGGGAATACTCCGTTGTATAAGAAATCGTAATAAATTACAAAAAAAATCGCGCGCTGACCCAGATAATGAAATTCTCAAAATCACGTATAACCGATATAGAAACTACTGTAACAACCTTATTAAAAAACTTAAAAGAAAATATGAAAGAGAATTACTAGCTAATTCAGTATCTAACACAAAATTGCTTTGGAAAAATATAAAAACAATTACATATACGAACAAAACTAAAAACCAAAGTACAGAATTGATAAATATTAAAACAACTCCAACTGAGTCGGTTAACTTTGTTAATACCTATCTTGCGAACATAGGAAAAGCATTAGCTGAACAAATACAGCCTAGAAATAATAGCAGCACTTATGATCAACGCAACAATTTACATACACAAACCAACTCATTTGTGCTCTTAGATACTGACATTGAGGAAGTAGAAAGAATCATTGGGAACTTGAAGGCTAATATTGCTTCTGGATGGGATGGTATTTCAACAAAATTCTTAAAATACTTTCATAAAGAACTGACCCCTGTCATTGCCCATCTAGCTAACCTGTGCTTTAGAGACGGAGTATTCCCCGCTCCTCTGAAACAATCTGTTATTACGCCGGTCCACAAGGGGGGGAGCAGAAACGATGTCAATAATTATAGGCCTATCTCGGTGTTGCCAGCCTTATCCAAGGTAATAGAAAAATTAGTCAATAGTAGATTAGTAGCTTACTTGAATAAGTTTAAAATGATATCCCCAACGCAATTTGGCTTTAGACAGGGAGTTTCCACCGAAGATGCAGTTGGAGCTCTCACTTCGTTAGTAACTGATCATCTAGACAGAGGAGAGAAATGTTTGACGGTATTTCTAGATCTAAAAAAAGCATTTGACACCGTTTCCGTTCCCACCCTTGTGAATAAACTGGATTCCAAATTCGGAATAAGAGGAACTCCTCTCAAATTCTTTACAGATTACTTAACTAACAGAAAACAGAGGGTTAAGATTGGAGGGCACATTAGTGATGATGCTGATGTGTCATTTGGCGTACCGCAAGGTAGTGTCCTGGGTCCCACACTTTTTCTAGCTTATATAAATGACCTTTGTAAACTAAAAGTTGAAAACGCAAACATATTCTCCTACGCCGATGACACTGCTGTTGTCTTTCATGGACATAGCTGGTCTGACGTTAAAATTAAGGCAGAGTTGGGTATGTTCCAAATTGCGTCTTGGCTTGATGGCAATCTTCTCACATTAAATACTTCAAAAACTAATTACATATGCTTCTGCATCTATAAAAAATCACAACCAGATGAAGTGTTCAACATCAAAGTACACTCATGTGATCAACCTATGAATAATAACTGTAATTGTCCCAATATTAATAAAGTTCTGGAAACAAAATACTTAGGTGTAATAATTGATCACAAATTATCATGGTACTCTCATATTGAACATGTCACGGGACGGATTAGAAAACTGGGGTGGATTTTTAAAACCTTAAGACACATTTTGCCAACAGATGTAAATAAGAAATCAGGCGCCCACAGAAATTTGTTAAATGAAATATACATCTCTATAGCACAATCTGTTATAGCCTACTGCATCCCAATATGGGGCGGCGCAGCAAAATCAAAGTTTATACATGTTGAAAGAGGACAACGTGCTGTTATAAAAATAATGTATTTCAAAAGGATCTCATACCCTACTGAATTACTCTATCGGGATAGTGGATTGCTTTCTGTTAGAAAGATATATATCATAAACACTGTTCTAAAAAAACATAAGAATATACCATATGATCCTGATAGATTAACAAGAAGGCGAAGAGATCTTATAGCACAAGTTCCACAAACAAAAACTAAATTTGCTGCGATTCAATATGGTACACTATCATGCCAACTCTATAATAGGATCAATAAACATATATATATATACAATAAAAAGTTACATGACTGTAAAAAAATGTTAACAAATTGGATAAAGACACTAAATTACACAGACACTGAGGAACTATTGAACCACACAAAATGATACAAGCACGCACGCACGCACGCACGGACGCACTCACTCACACACACGCACACGCACACGCACACGCACACGCACACGCACACACACACACACACACGCACGCACACACACACGCACATATACTTGCATGTTAATTATATGTACTACATAAGGTTTCGAAAAAGTTGTATACTGCTGTGGAAGAGCGGAGTCTCCTAACACAGGCATTATTTGCTTACCAGGAGGCTCCAATCAACAACTAATGTCAAATAATTTGAAGCTCTAATAAATTTGATTTTGATTTTTTTTTTTTTGTTTTTTTTTGATTTTACCCAATATGTCATCGGTGTTGCGATTCTACAGTTTATACTATCTGCTAATAATATTTTATTTTTATTTATTGTTTAATCACAATAAATGCATTGATTAAATGTTGAGCTAAGCAGTTAGTTATTTTAATGCTTAATCAATCACGAGTCACTGATATAATATTGTATATCAGCGTAAATAACAAAACGAGTGGATGAAGTTTATGTATCAAATTTACCATATGGTAGTTTTATTTCGCACTGGCAGTCTGCGGGAAAGGGACACAGGGGTCATTCGATGCCTCTCATTCGGAACTTTAGGTATTTATGCGTAAGCTTTGTGGCAATGTAAGCTTTATGGGGTAGGATTTAGGTTTATTTTTGAATGTTGTTGTTTAGATGTTTTATTACTCGTAATAATTCTATATATTTAAATTTCTTTGTTTTTACCAATGAAAAGTAAAGTGCGTTTCATCTAAGACTCTTAGATGAAACGCACTTTACTTTTCATTACGCCAACGCCAACATGACGGCAAAGGAACTCTTAGACTAAGAGTTCCTTTGCCGTCATGTTGGCACTAATGCAAATTAGTGTGAGAGAGAAAGAGACGCAGAGTGCGTTTACCTTGTTTACGATAGTGACAAAAAATGAATGCCAACATGACGGCAAAGGGACTCTGTAGGCGCCCCAGTACAGCACGTACATCTACCGCGCATTTGTCACGGCTTATACAACAAGTAAATCGGCTTATACCACAAGAAATCAATCTCTTACCACTCCACAACAAAACTAAGGCACTTACCTTAGGACACAGTGTGTTCCGTCGTGGAATGAAGTCCCGGAGAGCCGGCGCGCGCCGACTTACAAAGCTGTCCGATGTCTTCAAACACACTCATTGTCAAATACCAGTCGACACATTAAAGTTCCTCCAGGAGGACACCAAAGCTCACCATCGTAGGAAACCGTTATTCAGCAGCGTCAATTCACGCCCGACAAGCAATCAACAACGAAACCACGTTTCGGATTCAAATTCAACTCAATTTACAGACGGCACTGTTACTGTTTATAATTTAAGTAAATACTTCAAAACACGGGCAACAAACGCGAAAAAACTGTCCAAAACCGCGGCCGGTGGTATCTACTTCCCGAAAATCAATCGTTCAAGACGCGCCACGCGCGCGATGTTTTCGTCAAGATTTCTAGCAACGGACCTTCCTCTAAGCCTTCTCGAAACGTTGTGTCAGCGCGTCACCATAGACTATATTACATTACGCTCGGTCGCGTCATCTATCAAACTCGACTAACTAACAATCGGACTCGACCGATGAACGAGCGCAAACATCCCCCCGCCCCGGACAGTAACAAACGGTCCGACAATTCAATCTAAGGGCAGGCGAGAGAGTGTGGCGATCGCGCGCTTCAAGACAGAGTCTCCCACCAGGACCTCGGCAAACCTGGGAACACCATCTGACCCTGGATACAATTTAACAATGCGTCCACGACGCCATCGGAGGGGTGGCAGGTTTGGGTCCTTTAACAAAACGAGGTCTCCGACTCTTGGTGGGTTCGTCTTGTCTGACCACTTAACGCGCTGTTGTAAAATGTGCAAATATTCCAGATGCCAACGGCGCCAAAAACTCTGCGTAAGCTGTTGAAGCAATTCAAATCGCGAGAGCCGTCCGGAGTTAATGTCCAAATAAGGATACTCAGGCAGGGCGTTAAGTGATCTCCCTATCAAAAAATGGCCCGGCGTGAGGGCCTCCAAATCATTCGCGTCGGATGACAAAGGGCATAACGGACGCGAGTTGAGGACCGCCTCAACCTTACAAAATACGGTCGCGAGCTCCTCAAAAGTTAGGATAGTATCTCCAATAACGCGACGAAGGTGAGTTTTGGCGGCCTTTACAGTTGCTTCAAATATACCTCCCCAGTGGGGGCAGGACGGCGGTGAGTACTGCCATCGTACCCCTCTGCGGGAGAGTGTGGATCCGATCTCAACATTATGCTTATCTAAAAATTCACAAACATCCTTCAAATAACGATCGGTACCCTTAAAGTTGGTCCCACAGTCGAATCGAATTAAGGACGGCAGTCCGCGACGCGAAACAAATCTGCCAAGAGCAGCGACGAACGCCTTTGTCGTGAGAGCACTAACCACCTCGAGGTGGACCGCTTTAGTAGCTAAACACACAAAAACGCACAAGTAAGCCTTCTCGGTCTTAGCGTTACGGAGACGCGAAGCTTTTACAACAAATGGTCCCGCAAAATCCGTACCAACTCCAGCAAAGGGCATCGATTCGGTGACTCGATCGGCAGGCAAATCGCCCATTTGGGGCTGCACGATGTCCGCCTTCAAGCGGTAGCACGGGAGACAACGAAAGATAACATATCGGATCACTCTCCGCGCAGACACAATCCAAAATTCACGTTGGAGGATCGCCGTAAGAGCGTTACATCCGGCATGTGCATTTTTCACATGACGGTCCGTGATCAACAACTTCACCAAGGGGCCGTTCTTGGGGAGCAACAATGGATGACGAGCCCCATAGGGGAGCTTAGCATTTCTAAGCCGACCTCCGACACGCATCAAACCCTGATCATCCACAAAGGGATTCAAGCGCCCTAAGGGTCCCTTCAGATTGGATGTGCGTTGGCGGAGGGTTTTCAACTCCGATGCAAATTCACTCTCTTGAACTATCCGCACCCAATATAGCAGAGCGTCATTGCGCTCTTGCGGTGAGAGGACCGGAGACTCAAATTTGCCACGAGGGTTACGACAGTTGTGGATGAAACGCCGTATCCAGGCGGTGACGCCGAGCAACTCATCCAAAGAGCTGCAGCGCTCAAGCAAAAACTCCGGATCCGGAGCCGCCACGGTCCCGGCGGCGCGAACATGCACCCCTGGCGCAGACGCCCCGACCACTGCGGGGGCATGGGGCCAAGAACCCTCCGGCTGCAACAACCATGGTGGACCCCACCACAGCTGGTGATTCACAAGTTCGAGCGCCTCGCAGCCGCGGGAAGCGCAGTCTGCGGGGTTCAAATCGCCAAAACCGTCCCTCAGGCAATATGGGACTAGGGATACAAACACGGTTGACTTCCGGGAGGGATGAGACAAACTACACCCAGTCTCGGAGCAAGTTGCCGGAGAGGATGTCCGACAAGGCAGAACCAACAGCGAGGTCGCTGTCTGCCGAAGGGGGGTCTGGGACGTCCCTAAACGATCCCGTTACTACATGACCCAAAGAGGTGGATATGGCTACAAAACCGGCTGCCTGCAAAACTCGTTTGCTTCCACGCAGCAAACGACCTAAAACATTCACACCGATCAATAAATGGATCGGGCCAGGTCGGTGGAAGTGAGGATCAGCCAGAGCCAATCCAGCCGACAATTTAACGGCGGCGTGTGGGGCTCGCACTTGCGGAAGCGGCCCGACCACCGTTTCAAAAAACAATCGCCGTAGTACCGATTTTCGGCGTTGAGGAGGAGTGGGGGGAGAAGGAGAACGAAACCCGACCGATCGGATCCGAAATCCGCAGGTCTCCAACGCCCCGTTCCCGATTCCCTATGCGGTACAATATTTAGGCCCAACTGTCGGACGAGCCAAGTAGAACTTATGCAACCCTGGGCCCCTGAATCCAAGAGGGCACGCACTGTGACAACATCACCTTTGGGGCCCCAAACACGCACGGAGGCTGTTGGCAACAGCACAAACTCCTGTGGGGGGGTTGCGCCCGACAGTGGCATTAATGAAAACCCGGGGGGGGTGATTGCCCCCCTGGACCCCGGTTGGACTGAGTCGAAAAGATGGGAGGGGGTCGCCGACAGTAGGCGAGAGGGTCCCACTCCGCAACATCGGGACTCCTTCCAACACTACTCCGGGGTGTGGGCCAATAACCGTGGGCCGCATACGGGGGAACGTAACGCCCCAGTCGAGGGTACTCCATCAAGGGGGGGGAGCAGCGTACCGCCCGCCTCCCCGAGCCTCCGACGGCCACCGCTACATCCTGCGGGGGGCCCCCGCCCGTGGGGCCCCCGCCCTTGGGGCCCCCGCCCTTGGGGCCCCCGCCCGTGTGCGGGGAATTTGGGCCCTTTTCGGACCCGCCACCATTGCGGTTCAAGCACAGGAGAGCGTGATGTCTCCCGCCGCAATGTGGACAAGCCTTAGCCTGGGGGCACGCTGACTGGAGGTGGTCTCCCAGACACATGTAACACCAGGCGCGTTGCTTGGCGAGGGCTCTTCGACCCGCAGTCCGGAGGCCCTCGAACCTCGCGCAAGCACGCACGTCATGTCCGTCCCCCCGGCAATACCGGCACCGTTTACCTGGTGCGGGGGGGGGGGGGGAGTCCCTTCGGACAGTTGAGTATTGTTTGGTCGGACGGCGGGGTTGTCCCCTCGCCGCCACCGGACGACCTGTGCTCGTTCCCGGTGTGGGGTCGGTCAGCTGGTCCAGCACTCTGCACTCGTCCTCCAAAAAACGAAGCAAGTCCGAGAAGGGGGGGAGATACGAGGCGCTATTGCCGCCGTACCTTTGTTCAAATCGCCCCTTTACCTCTGCGGGCAATTTCGTGAGGACGATGTGCAGAAGAAGAAAGGACCACTGGTCGACCGGCAAATCCAGCCGGCGCAACGAGTGGATGGCGGTCAAGAGCGGGTTGACCAAATCCTTCCGCAAGGAGGAAACCCGCGTTGCCTTCGGTAAGGCCAAAATGGCTGCCACGTGGGTGTCCGCTAGCAAGCGGACGTTTTGGTAGCGGTCCAGCAACAACTGCCGCGCGACCTGGTAGTTAGCATCGCTAACTATCAGGTGCTGGACCACTGCACTGGCTTCTCCGCGGAGGGCGGAGCGCAAATAAGCCAGTTTCTGGCTGGGGGACAAATCCTCCCTGGAGTCCACCAAGCTGTCAAACAGATTGATGAAGCCCATCCAAGCCGTGAGGTCCCCGTCAAAGTGGGGAATCTCCAGTGTGGGCAGTCTCCCTAACAAAGCCGGCGGGGTCGGTTTAACCTCCCCGCTCAAAGTCGGCTTTCCCCTACGGGCAGCCAGGAGCCCTTCTGCCGACTCCGTAATTTGGTCGGCCAGTTCGTACGCCTGGTCGACATCCCTTTTGAAGGTGTCCACTATGGCGTCATCCGCTGGAGGGTGTTCCAAAACGTAGGCATGAAAGTCGACAACGTGTCGCTCCAACCCTTCCATGCGCGCAGGCAACCCTTCATAATGGGTCAACAATGCCTGTACCCGATCTTGCCGAACAATCAGGGCAGCCGCACCCGCGAGCCAACGCAATGCGGCTTGAACCTCTGCTTTTGCCGTAGCAAGCGGACTGGGAGCCATTTCAAATTAAAGCCACAAATTCAAATTAACAAATTAAATTCAATTAAATAACGCGCGGAAAATAACAAAAAAGCGTAAATGACTCAATAAATCGCGCGAAACCGTGTGGGGACCAAGCTAAGGGCAACCGTTACAAACAAAATATTAACAAGTATAAAATAAAAAATATTACAATGTACAAATACAATATATCAGTGTTTAAACGGCCTAACTTAATTGCGACACAGATCAAAACTTATAAACAAAACAACATTATTACTACGTATTGCGTAATAAATCAAACAACAAGCAGAACAAAATTATTACTGCGTATTACGTAATAAGTCAAACAACAGGGGCGTAGCTACCGCCGTATTTGCCGTATCAATTATACGGGGCCCCCGGCCTACGGGGGCCCCCAACTCGCGTAAGCTAAAATTAATAAAAACTTTTCAACTTTTTTTTTATTTCACAAATGGCAAAAGTCAAAAAAGCAATTTCTCTTTTTTCCGTGTAATGGGCTCTGCACACCCAACGGTTCCGGGAGAAGCGAAGTTCTCAAATTTTGGAAAAAGTGACAGACAGATAATTATGATGAATTTCTATTAATTTTATGCTTTTTTCCGGAGAATTTTTTACCCTTCCTAAGGGCCCCCAAACAAATTTTTATTCGGGGCCCCGTTAAGGCAGGCTACGCTTCTGTCAAACAAACAGACAGAACAAAATTGTTACTGTGTATTACGAGCTAAATCAAAACAAAATTCAAAACCGAACTATTTGGTTCGTACACATACACGAGATAATCGAATCAACAATAGCAAAACATTACTCGTAAAGATAACTCGTAATTACTGATAACCGTATGGCTCAATGATTCAATAACAACACGAACTACCTATCAGGCTGTATGGCGTATCATGCCTTTGCCTTTTCCGTTCGGAAGTACGGAAAAAAGAGAACCAAAAAAAAAACAATCTACCTACATTTTTTTGACATTTTTACTTTGCAAAATTATCGGATCCACACAGGTGTGGTAGGTGATCAGAGATTTAATTTTACGAGTACCGACAACAAAAAATAAAAAATCAAATTTTTGCAAAATTAGCCGCTGAGGGCTACCAAGATACTGGAATGTTACTCTAATTAATCCAATTAGTAATTAGGAACCACGCTCTGCTACCAAACGATGTAGGCGCCTCAGTACAGCACGTACATCTACCGCGCATTTGTCACGGCTTATACAACAAGTAAATCGGCTTATACCACAAGAAATCAATCTCTTACCACTCCACAACAAAACTAAGGCACTTACCTTAGGACACAGTGTGTTCCGTCGTGGAATGAAGTCCCGGAGAGCCGGCGCGAGCCGACTTACAAAGCTGTCCGATGTCTTCAAACACACTCATTGTCCAATACCAGTCGACACATTAAAGTTCCTCCAGGAGGACACCAAATCTCACCATCGTAGGAAACCGTTATTCAGCAGCGTCAATTCACGCCCGACAAGCAATCAACAACGAAACCACGTTTCGGATTCAAATTCAACTCAATTTACAGACGGCACTGTTACTGTTTATAATTCAAGTAAATACTTCAAAACACGGGCAACAAACGCGAAAAAACTGTCCATAACCGCGACCGGTGGTATCTACTTCCCGAAAATCAATCGTTCAAGACGCGCCACGCGCGCGATGTTTTCGTCAAGATTTCTAGCAACGGACCTTCCTCTAAGCGTTCTCGAAACGTTGTGTCAGCGCGTCACCATAGACTATACTACATTAAGCTCGGTCGCGTCATCTATCAAACTCGACTAACTAACAATCGGACTCGACCGATGAACGAGCGCAAACAGACTCTTAGATACATAGAGCAAGTAATCACTACCCACGTTTTAAGAGACGAGACTCCGTAGTAAAAAAAATCATTACTTATGTATGAAACACATGGACTGGCTCAATACCAACCTAACGAACCGAACTAAAACCTATATACTTACTATACTCTTTGACTAAAACCACACATAATTATGTATTAGTAAAAACAATTTCCACGAATCAATGTCGCCAACATGAAGAAAAAATAAAATAGGGATGGCTAGCATTATCCATAAAATGGGATCGATAACATTAGTAATAACTTTTGATTTTCTCAAATAAAAAAAATTATTGAAAATTATTTTATTTTAATTACATCAAAATAAATAATATTTAATGAGTTATACTGCCGCATTTTTTGCCGCCACTGAATGATCTGGGCTCCGTGTGTGTTGTTTCCGGAAGTTCTGCAACAAATTGGAATTTATTGTATGTTTATATTGAATACATACAATACCACTAATAATAATATTTCACAAATTCATTAAATACTATTTATTATTAAAATAAATAATAATATTTAATGAATTTACTACTTCCGCATTTTCAGCCGCCACTGACTGTGTGTGAGCTTCGTGATGACGTCGAGCAGGTGATTAACGTAGTCGTGGTCCATTTTCGGCGTGGCTGGTGTCGGTGATATGAACTCGCCAGGTAGGCGTATTGCTTGACTGTAGGTGAGTTGCGCTGCGCTTGTGTTAGAGTCGGAGCGGATAGCGGCTCGTAGACCCATTAAAACAATCGGCAGCTCGTAGATTTATTTGTTGCTGTTTTCCAGTCTAGCCATGAGTGAATGTCCTGTGCCAGCGTTCGACAATTCCGTTACTCTGCGGGTGGTATGCAGTAGTACGGGTTTTTACTGCACCGAGTAATTGAGCGGGTCTTGGAATAGTCGACTTTCAAACTGTCGTCCTTGGTCAGTAGTGATTCTTATTGGACAACCGAAACGAGATATCCACACTTCGTAAAGTTTTCTTGCGACGATTTCAGCGATTGTCTCCTGAAGTGGTACAGCTTCGGGCCATCGTGTGCACAGGTCGATCATCGTGAGCAAGAATTTGTGTCCACATGCTGATGTAGGTAGCGGTCCAACGATATCGACGTGAATATGTTGGAATCGTTCGCTCGGTGGGAATGTTGCGATGTCACTATGATTGTGTCGCTGTATTTTGGAGAGCTGACACGAATTGCATGTTTTAGTCCACTGGCCGATGTCGGTATTCATTGAAGGCCAAAAGAATCGCTCTTGTATTAGCTTCCGTGTAGTTAGTACTCCTGGGTTGCTTGGGCTGTGTACGCCGTTGAAACCTATACGACGAAAATCAGCTGTTAAGTATGGACGAACATGTGACGTTGATGTTTCGCAGAATATTGGCTTGTTAGTACCAGGTAAGATGATTTTCTTGAGTTGTATGTTGGTCTGTTGAGATAGTGTAGGTATACACAACTGTCGTTTTCTTGAGCTTGAGATAACTCGTCATAGTTGATTGGTGATGGCATGTCGATGGTTTCGACGTGTGATAATGCATCTATGACAGCGTTCTGAGGTCCGCTCACGTGTCGAATGTCAATAGTGAACTCGCTGATGAACAGTAGCTTTTTTGTTTTTTTTTTTTTTGTTGGGATGGGAAATCATCAAATGACTTCTCCCGCTCTGGGCGGAGCGGAAGGTTGTGTCAGACTTTTACTGACTAAAACCCACCCGTGTTTCTTCACTTGCCTGTGCGACGGCCAGGGCCGCGGTTTCTTGTTTAACCAACCCGCAACCCTGACCCAGGAGGCATCGGTCTTCGTGGACCCCGTCACGATGTGCTGACATCTCTTTGAGGCGCACGTGAAACACGACGCGCCGTCGACTCGGGCCTGGTCCTTACCGGGCGGCGAGTTGCCCACTGCTCACCGTCCGCAGGCCCGCGCCTCGCGTCGTAGTTGATGGGTGATGGCACGTCGATGGTTTCAACGCATGATAATGCATCTGCGACAACGTTCTGAGCTCCGCTCACGTGTCGAATGTCAGTAGTGAACTCGCTGATGAACGGTAGCTGCCGGATTCGCCGTGGTGTGTTGTTATCGGACGGAGGTTTGCGAATTGCGTAGGTCAGCGGTTTGTGGTCAGTATAAATCACGAGTTCTTTGCCTTCAAACATTTTTCGGAAGTGTTTACTGCCATATGTATAGACAATAGCTCCTGATCGAAAGTACAATAGCGCTTTTGTCTTTCCGAATTTTTTTTTTGAAAAATACCCGAATTTCAGCCATTGTTCGTTGTTTCGCCTTTGTTGTAGAGATGCCCCGGCGCAGGTAGCTGAGGCGTCAGAAAAAATAGTTTTCTCGGTGGTAGGCCATAACATCGGCCGCCGGCAGAAGTTACCACCCACCAGACAAAGCCTTGCCGCAAAGTGATTTGTCGTGTTACGTCATGATGTCTGGTGAAGCCTTACGGAGGACGGGTCTGAGCAGTTGTGTTGCGATGTGTGCCGGGTACGATGCGCCTAATGTTGTTGTGTTGGGAGTTTGGTCGTGGAGGGTCTTCAAATCAATCTCCCTCTGGCGCAGCATCGTTGGTCGTGTTGTTGCGTTTAACATTGCATCACCTCGCTCAACTGCTGCCTTCCTTCCTATTCACTCAGTTTTCTGAGTGAATAGGCTCTTAATAAACTAGCGCGCTTTGCCATCAACGATCGCATCACTGCTTACCATCGGGCGGGATTGCGGTCAAGCGCTAGTTTATAATTATTAAAAAAAAAAATAGCAATTTGGTCCTCTGGCGAACTAGATGGGTAAGACAATAAAGCAGCGTTTATTATGCTCTGTTTGCACAACTCAACTTGAGTTATGAAGGGACGCATTGAGCGGTGCTTGAATGCGGGCTGCGTTAGGGATACTGTCTCGGTAGAAATTTACCATCCCCATAAATCTTCGTAAGTCTTGAATGTTTTCGGGTTTGGGGTACTGTGTGATTGCAGTGACTTTGTCTTGAAGTGGTTTGATTCCCTTGCTTGATACTTCGTAACCTAGGAACTTGACGGTTTCGCAGCCGAAGACACACTTAGAGGGATTTATAGTGACACCATTCGTGTCTAATCGGTGTAAAACTTCCTGCAGATCTCCGTTGTGGCTTGCTTCATTTTCAGATGCAACGAAAACATCGTCAATGAATGGGAACGCGTAATCTATTCCGTTGTGTACTTCGTGTATGAATCGTTGGAATTCTTGAGACCTGGCCACATTCGTGGAAATTCAAACAAACCGAATGGTGTTGTGATCGCCGTCTTCTCGATATCGGGTTCGAAGATAGGTAATTGCGAATAGGCTCGGTTTAAATCGAGAGTGCTGAAGATTTTCTTGCCGTGAAACAGGTTGGTAAAATCTTTGAGGCGTGGGACTGGATAGCGATCGGGTTTGGTGACGTCATTGAGTCTTCTGTAGTCACCACAGATGCGTAAGTCGCCGTTTTTCTTAGGAACGACATGTAGCGGACCAAGGGCTTTTGCTTGGTCGGCAAATTCCTTGCTGCATCATGAGTTCGAATTCTTTCTTCACGGGCAGGTAGCGATGTGGAGGAAGAGGTCTGCACTTGCTGTACACTGGTGGGCCAGTAGTTTCGATGTGGTGTTCTACCCTGTGTTTGGGAGTGTCCTTCGTGCATGATGGTCGCAGGATATCGGGAAACTTACTGAGGAGCTGGTGATACGGATGTTCCATGTCGATACTTCGAACTGTAGTTTCGGCGGAATTAATGACTGATCCTCTGACGGTCAGATTGGTAACTTTGTCGATGAGACGTCGGCCGGCTATGTCGACAAGAAGTTGATGACGTTTCAGAAAGTCTGCGCCCATGATAGGTTTGCTGACTGCAGCGACGATGAATTTCCAGGTGTACGGCCGTCGTAGGTTGAGATCAAGTTGTAGGGTTTTCTCTCCATACGTTGGAATGATCGTGTTGTTTGCCGCGTACAAACAGAAATCGATTTGTTTTGCTTTCCCACCTTTTATCCTCGGTATCACGGAAACGTTTGCGCCCGTATCGATTAAAAATGACAGGCGCGAATTCTGATCAGTTATGAATAAGCGGTGAGAAGTGTTGTTCGCGTCAGTTGCCGCCTCAACCGACGCAGGCGTTAGTTTTTCGACTGGGCTCTGTTACTATCGAAATTGCACGGACACGTACATTTTCGCGCCTCTGTGCCGTACTTGCGATGATAATAACAGATAAGTTATTCTTCTGAATACTTGCGGTTGCTATTGTCCTTGCTTGTTGAACGCGATCTTGAACGCCGTCTGTCGAGTGGTCTCTGTGACCCTGGTCTGGATTCCTGCCTGTTCTTGAGCTCAGCTAGCTCCAACGACAGCTGCCGCAATTGTTCATGTAGGACAGCCATATCGCTCGTGCGTGAAATCTGCGTGACCTGGTTAGGTTGCGCGATACTGTCCATTACCGTGTCTGCTACTTGCGACAACTTTTCTAAGTCCGTAGTGTTGCTCACGGTGAGAACAGCGCGTACTGAGGGTGGAAGTAGCCTGGTCCACATGATGCGCAGTGTTCCGTCTGGTATTTTCTGTCCGGCCAGTTCCCGCATTTTTCGCAACAGCTGTGAGAGTTTTTGATCTCCGAGTTCCATCTCAGTCATCAGCTTCTCCAGCTTCCGGCTCTCGGATTACTCATAGACGCTGATAAGTCTGGCCTTCAGGGTTTCGTACTTGTTTTCAGTGGGCGGGTTAGCTACAATGTCACTTACTTGCTGAAGTGCGTCCAGGCCTAGTCGGGCGATAGCTGCTTGATAGCGCGCGTCATCACCTTGCTTTTGTGGCGCCATTACTGCTTCGAAGTGCGTAAACCATAGTCTGGGATACGTCGGCCAAAAGTCAGACAGTCGTGCTTGTAGTGTGAGCGTGTCGACTCGCCCTCCTACCTGTGGTGCGTTGCCGGTCGCCATCCTGAGTAAACTCTTCGGGTGTATCACGTAGCAATACCATGAATATAGCCTCTTGAAATCCTAGTGATGAGACCCGCTTGTGGGAAGCCACTAGAATGTGCTAATCACGAGTATCGTCACGTCGTTCTTGTAATCACGTCGGTTACGATCACGGCGGTTAGAATCACGTCGGTTAGAATCACGTTGGGTACGATCACGTCGGTTACAATCACGTCGGTTAGAATCACGTCGGGGTCACCAAAGTAGCGCATAGGTCGTGTTACGTAATTAAACTCGGATAAATCGAACGTTGTGTATTGCACGAAAGTAAAAGTGTACAATGTAAATGACGTGTACAATAACGTGATTTAAGATCATTATATACAAGAGTGTGAACAAGAATGGACTGTTGAATGTAATAGAATGTGATGTAATGGAGAGTGATGTAATGGAATAGAATATAATGTCTCTTTCAAGCTATGCACTCGCTTAAATACTAGCTATCTCTAACCAATAGTGGGGTAACCAATAGCAAATGAACTTGCTGTCCTGCGGATCTCCACGCGGTGTCGAGTGCGTTCTTGATGTTGATTCGTTGATCGAGGCAGACCGCGGCGTGTGATTGGTTGGTGTAGAAAGCTTGCCAATTCCTCTTCACGTGCAAGATAACTCGCTATGGTTCTCACGCACATGACGACGATAGTCGACAGATGTCTTCCGGGGTGAGATTTATGGGAACCCTCGCCCCAGGGGTCAGAGTCGCAGCGACGCGCGCCATGACTTCCGCGGTCCTGGTGTGATTTATAGGAGACCCTTCGAAGCGGGTAAGAAAACATGTGTAGCATCTGCTACACCCTCAACGCGAAACATGCTTATGCATGATTCATGAAAATGTTAATCTAAAGGTTCAAACTGTCAAGACACATTCTATATTGGACGAAACAAGTTCTGAAGATTTGATAACTAGCCTATGTTGCTCAAAATATGACGAAAAATGCTTGAAAAGGCGGTTTGAGTCGTGTAAAAGTAAATCATTAGAAATGAAAGAGTTTTCCAATGATCAGGAAATTACTTATTATAAATGGACATGTACAAGAGAAAGTATAAAGACAAAGCAAGGTCAGAAAATTGTTACTGCGGCTAAAAAAGAATCGGTGTTAGCTAAACCAACAGAGGTGATCAATAATTTAGATAAAAGTGTACCAAAATTCTTAGAGCATTGCTATGCTATTCATAACCAATATTGCAATATGACACTCCTAAAAGATTCATTACCCGTTAACTGTGCGGTTATCCACGCAAACTTTCCGAAAATTACTGTCTGAAAAAAAAGGAAATGCATTTAATGCACTATGGTGGAAATCGCAAGGAAGTATGCCTTCACACAGCCGTAATATACAATTTTGATTTTCATATTAATGCAACCAAAGCGACATCAATTTGTACTGCGAGTTCTTGTCTGGGACACGATAGTCCAGCTGTATGGGCACATATCATACCACTTATCGAAAGAGCTCTCATAGATTATTTATTTATTTATTTATTTTTTTATTCTCACCTATCTCTATCATTACAGATCCATGATCCAATGCGACAGATTGGCCGTATAAACTAAATTCTAAATATACACATTATAAAAATATTCATATTGATATTGATATTGTTACTTAGACCAAGAATTAAGTGGGTACTTAATTCTTAGTCTAAGCAACAATATCAATTAGTCTAAGTAACTTATTATACAGTATGTTACGAAAACCCTGTCCGACCCACAAGGATAATAAGGGTTAGGTAAACAAATGACCAAATAAAATATAAAATTTTGCATAATCATCATAGTAACAATACTAATGAATTTTGAAATAATCTTTTTTACCAGTGAATTTACTGTAACTTCCCCAAAATTCGGGAAATTTAAAAAAGTGTAAACACCATTTTAGACCTTATACCTGTCGGCGGCGTCAGTGTGTCTAGCCGCCGACGCGCAAAGGAATAATTAGAGCTGTACTAGTTTTTGTCGCTACTATACGATTTTTACCTGCTCGAATGATTTGTTGTAAAAACGCAGATTACCTAATGGTAAAAGTACTTTTTTTGATTATCGATTAATTATTCATAACAATATTGTAACACAAGTACCTATTATTAGTAAATAGGAACTAGAAAGGTCTTATGAAATACGATTTTAGGAGAATATTATAAACAATGTAAAGCATTTAAGTTCACCTGATTAAGTTATGTGAAAGTTCTAAAATCTAAAGAATGCCATGCGATGTTGAATCGATGCGTGAAATTCTGAAATACAAAATTGATACCAAAAATCGATACGAGAAATATTTTGAATACTTTCACACCTCTAGTCAAAGGGCACCGCCGTGCAGTTAGAGTACCTATTTTTATGAAATAAAAATCATTTTTATTTTAAATTTATTAGTTTCGCGTAGACATTGCGAGCGTGTAGACGTATCGTTTATTGTGTGATCATAATCATACGTCATCAATCATCATCATCAATACGTTAGTGTTTTCTAACGTAATGTAACCTGCTGATGGAAGGTAGGTACCTTGTAAAACTGCAATTGTGTGTTGTGATCAGGTGTTGAACGATTCGGATGTGACTACTTCTTGGTCAATGTGGTTCCAGCATGACGGTGCCCCACCATATTTTTGTCGACCTGTACGTGAGTACCTCCACTATCAGTTCGGCGAGCAGTGGATTGGTAGGAGTGGACTAACGTTGTGAAACACCGTGCTAATCTCGTGGGACGGTGGGACGGTGGACGGACCAGGCCGGTATCGTTCTTAGTGAACGAAATATGGAACAACATCTCCGCCACAGCCATTGTGCTCATCGAATGAAATTCGAAGATACATTCGGAGGGTCAGACGACCTTCCTACTTAAAAAAAAGTTCTTTTCACGAGCTGCTTAAGTAGGTATCATTGTTTCTTTCTAGAGTCGATAAACGTGGTTAGACTACCAATACCTACATGCCTGAGGTCAACTGAGGTCATGACCTGTGCCTGTGTTGCCATGAAATTACCTATTTATTTTATTTAAGTTATTTATTTTTAAGGGGGTATTTTTTTTTTTAGTTTAGCCAGGTTATGTACGCATTAGTAGAATCAGCTAACGATACCTAACAACACCTTCACGGGTCGGACAGGGTTTTTGTAACATACTGTATATAATGTAACTTTAGCAAGTTCACTCATATTGCACCACAATACATCAACCCTCTCATGAACCTCATTCACCACACGTATGGCTCTAGTGAGAGGAGTTCTCGCCAGTAGGTTGGTCCTGGCCGCAGGCACAGCGAGCAGGGGCGGGCGGCGCCGCCTCCACACGTACTGGTCGGGCACGCATAGCTGTAGGTGCCGTAGCACTCCCGGGTTCTGCACCACGCCACGTAGTAACTTCACCACATACGCTACGAGTGAGAACTCCCGCCGCACCCTTAAAGTATTGTACCCTACCATACCCAGAACGAATAGTGTAGGGTACATCAATGGGTACATTGGATATACTCCATACAGCTTATAGTACAAGTGTCTAGTGAACTTATTTTGGATACGTTCCAACATACCACTATATTTCGCCTCATGAGGAGCCCAGATGAATGCGCTATGTTCGAGGTGACTTCTGACTAATGCGTCATATAACACCTTAAGTGTTGTGATGTTGGTGAACCCCTGACACTGCCTGAGTACGAAACCCAGGTTTCGGTATGCCTTCTTACATATCTTATTGATATGCTCACGGAAGGTTAGTTCCTGAGAGAAGACTACTCGTACCTGAGCTACTCGTTGCATCGGCACATCCTCAACCTTGTATGGATAGTTCAAAGGAGTTCGCGCGCGAGTGAACGACATCACCGAACATTTAGCAACATTAAAATGCAGTTTGTTGTTATTACTCCATTCAACTACTCTGTTGATATCATCCTGCAGGCGCTCACAATCCGAGTGATCCCGAACCTCGAGCAGCAATTTCAGGTCATCCGCAAACAATAAACAAGTCCCGTGTCTGACAACTTCCGGTAAATCATTTATCATTATAACAAACTCGATACGCCCTACATTGCTGCCCTGGCTCACGCCCGATCTCGTGTAATATGGTTGAGATACACAGCCATTGTAGTCGACATATTGCTGGCGATCCTTCATATAGCTAGTATAATACTTTTATAGACACTTTACATTTTCAGACAGATTCAGTACTCAGTTCCAGTCACACAGTCTTTGTCCTAGCCACTTCCCATTATTTGGGGTCGACTCTCCTCGTTCTTTTGCGCCAGGATGATCTGTCCTGGGTTGTCGAGTTCCAGTCACACAGTACTGAAATAAATACATTTTTACATGATTTCCCAGCTTCACCACGAATTTCCACAAGTAACCACAATTACTTGGAACTAGTCGGAGGTCGGACACGGCAAAGGAGCTCTGGACGGTGTAGGAGCTACATTAAAAAAATGTAAGAAAGTTTAAGTCTTAAGTAAGAGCTAGGTACTCTCACTTAGACTTACACTTTCTATATCTGTATATTTTGCAATAAAAATCCTCATTGGTTTAAATATACAACGTTATTTTTTGTTTATGCGAAACCTTAATACAGTTTGTTCAGAATAAGCAACTGAATCGACTCCAATCATTTGTACAACATGTTATATTTTTTTTCCCAAATATATTTAGAAATTGTTGTAGTGTGGTTACCGAACGTGGTACGCCGCTTATGGTAGATCATCGCCCGGGCAAGAGCTGACGCCAGAGGTTAATGCACCGCCTGCCCGCCCGAGCGGAGCGTGTATCATATTTTTGTTGGGACAGCCAGGAAGGATAACAAGCTCATAACTTTGTGGTTTTTCATGATATCTTTTTGAAATTTTGTACATAGATTTTTTACTTAAAAATACTGGGCATGTGTTTCGGGTTTCGCATAAACAAAAAATAATGTTGTATTTTTTCTGATTTTAAATAATATTAGGAACTTAAAAAAAACATTAATGACTGTATTGTTCCAAATTCAATAAATTCCTTAAAATATTGCATACATTTCTTTTTATTTCCAACCCATTCTTTAGCAGGTACGTGCTTAGCCAGGAAAATAACACAGATAAAGTTGGTGTTTAGCTAAACAATTATATTTCGTAAACACCATTACCATACTTAAGATCATTACCATTTTTAAGAAAATCATTGTCATTAAGCAAACGTCATTACCATTCTGTGAAAAAATATTTGGACGCTTGTTACTTCTAAAATCACTATTGAATCTAAGTGCCTCACACTGATCTATTACTTAACCTTTCAGTTTAAGCTAGTTTGCACGCATCCCTGTTAAGTTTTGCAAAAAACGTCAAAATAAATCTCGCGGAATAAAATCGGCGGATCCACCCATTTGCAGATTTTTTATTTTGGCGGGAAAGTCAAGCTGAGTGTCACGCTCATTTTTCATCGGACTTTTAAAATCATTTATAGTGTTATTTACTAAATAAAAGTGCGTGATTTATGTAGTAAAATGTGCATTCAGTAAATAATTCATAAAAAACAGTGAAATATCGCAGCATAGTGACCACATCATGACTTTGTCTCAAACCGCCATCGTAAGACGGATCACGCCGTCTTTTTCGACATGAACAATTCATTACGTGACATTGGCTTAATGCACAAACCGAGCGAAGCCATAAAAGAAAGAAAGAATATTTGCAGATTTATTTTCAGAAATATGTTCTAAAATTCCATATATTATAAGATATATTGATTTAGAGTATAGTTAATTCGTAAAATGTACTAACCGATGTTCATCCAGTCGTTTTTTGTTTTCCGTCCGACTTGTTCTCACTCCACATATCTCACACGTTACAATTGGCATGTTTAAAGATAAAAACTACACAAATTAAAAAGAAATAAATAAATATAATACGCAATTTAAAAAGAAATAAATATAATACGCAATTTAAAAAGAAATAAATATAATACGCAATTTAAAAAGAAATGAATATAATACGCAATTTAAAAAGAAATAAATATAATACGCAAATTAAATAAATAACTTAATTTTAAAACAGCATATTCGAACAACAACAGATAGCTCGTAACCAAAGAGTATAATAATACTAGGGAAAAAGAGAGCCTCTCGAGACGTTTTTATGCAAGCAATTTTGAAGCGCCATCTAGAGTTCTTAACCGAGTTATAGGTATGCTATACATACGTATACTTAGCTATATAAGTATTCATAAGCATAGTTTCATTCCCAAAAACAAGTTATTATGTTTAATTTTCTTGTTGTTATGCTTTGACAAACATTTGCAAAACATTACAATTAGAAAATTAAACAAAATAACTTGTTAATGGGCATCGGGTCTTGTAGAATCAAATTTTTTTTACGCTAAGGCAATTAAAATGAAAAAGTGGCCATCTTGTGAATAAGGTTGCCAACCAATTAACCATACATTCTACTTTATTTTTGGTAATTCTACTTTTTTACAAATAAAGTATGCAAAAATACTTTATTTTTAACCTTTACTGTGATGCGTAAAACAAAATACTCATTATGGGTACTTAACGATTTGTAATTGCTGAACGAAATGTTTAAAACGGATAATAACAAAATATTTAAATATTTTTTTTTTATAAATCTAAAGTGGTGAGAAGAGAGAAACAGAGTATCAATAAATTTAATCCAAAACGAGTTGGTTATTTATTTAAAGGAGAATGGCCAAAAAAAAACCCAGGCTCGGCACAAAACTTTTATTTTTCAGATTTAGATCTGATTTAGTAAACAAAGCTTCTGATTAGCGTCTGATTTAGTGATCATAACTAAATTCAGTGGCTAACATATTTTATTTGTCTATAGTAGTTGCTTAGCTGGCGCTTGAGGCAAACAATGTTTTTTTAGTAAACTTATCAATACTAATTCACATTACTTATTATGGTTATTGTATTAGGTAAGTCAGGCCATAACAATAAAATAAGCAAGTGATTAGATACGTGGATGTGAGTGAGCTAGCAAGATAGTGACGCTAGACGATGCAAGCGAGAGTTGTTGTGTAATATAATATTTTAATTATCTTATGTATCTTGTATTACCATTGTAAAACTTTTGTAAATAATGTTCTATTAAATACGATACTACAATACTTTTGTTATTTTTAATATGTTTATATATAAGTAGTATTAAAAGCGTTGTTAACTTTCTACAGTCCTTTTGTATAGTAATTATATTAAATAATGACAATTTATAAATAATACATTGTTTTCCTTGAGCGCCTATGCTAATTAATAACTTTTCATGGCCAAAAAATATGTTAGCCACTGAATTTAGCAACGATCATAACTCAGAACAACTATACTAATTTTATTTAAAATCTGATATATTAAATTTTTGCGTGAGGCTTGGGTTTTTTTTTTTCTTTTGTATGGGTCGTGGCCGTTCTCCTTTAAATGTTAATTGTAAAGCAAGCTTTGTAACCTTTAAAGATGACACAAAATTGTTGGCATGTGCAAAAAGCACACAAAAATACGTTTTTAATGCAATAAAAACATACATTTTAAAAATACTTTTTTCTACCTAATACTTTATTTTTTTCCTATCCAAACCACTTTATACGTTTTTTTGTGAAACTAGTTGGTAACCCTACTTGTGAACCATGTTAGGTTCCTATTACCAATTAACAAAATGATCTGATAAGGTTGCCAGATCAAGGATTTTTAAAAAGGAAATTTAATTGAAATTGGTAATTTAAATGATCTCCTTCTAATTATTAAAAATTTATCGTATTTTTCATAAAAATTAAAAATATTTATTTTACAAATTGTTTACAGAGACATCTATGATATGTTTTAGGCGAAGAACTCTAGATGGCGCAACTTTCTTTGCTACACGTTCGTTCAAGGGAACTGTCTCCCCCCTGCTCGTAACTAACTGACATTGACATAATTTTACTTTTTGATGTTGATGGTGACGAATCACTTGCAAAGATGGCCGCGGTATTATACGGCTAAAACAAGAGAATCAGAGATGTCATAGCAACGATTTGAATGTACCTATACTTACTTCCCTACTTTGACTGGTTCATACTTCTATTTTTTGTTCTAAGTTGCGCCAGTCTGGAAAAGTATTCCAGGGGTTTGGCGGGAAAGTCAAGCTGAGTGTCACGCTCGTTTTTCATTGGACTTTTAACCTTCATACGTTCCTCAAAGTTACCGACATAAACGGGCTTTGGGTCTTATTAGACCCAGTGCTATGTTGCCTTAATTTACACTCAATAATTACATAGTAAATATCATTGATGTTTATAATTTAATATGAATAACTTATTAATAAAAAAAAACTGTTAGTTTAAGTAAGTTTTTATTAATATCAAGTAATGAACATAGAACAAATTTTGTGAAATAATAACAAAATCCTATTATTATATCCAAAACAAAAATTAATTATTACATATCACATTTAGTACATAGAGTAATAGTTTTAGAGTGCTTTTTACATATAAACTTTTTGCACGTAAAGCAAACTAATCCCGTTTTATTATCTGTTTTTGGACATAATTGGCATCTACTTCTCTTGGTCGTTGTTTTCCCTGTATTGTTTTCAGACTGGACTGAAGATGATGGCTGTGGATCGTCTTGCGTGGAATCGCGTATATTTTTTGCAATTTCCAGTAAAAATGGTGCTCGAGGAAAAGTTTTCCGGGTTAAATATTCCAAACATAACTTGTTGCAGAATCACATAGCACCTAAAACTTTATGCCATTTTTTGCCGGTTTTGATGGCATATATTGTCGGAATGGGCACTTTCCCCGGAATGCGACTAATTGTTCGTCTATTGTCACATTTTCGAAAGGATTATAAATCTTCGGTAATACCTCAATCCACTGATTCCACAGCTCACGAATGGGAGCAAATTTATCCGATAGTCGCCGTTCAATTCGAGTTAGTCTATTATCAAACCTTATAACTCTTGATATTTTTTTGAATGATTTTTGTGACAAAGTTGCTCCGAATATACTCGTAGGTCTACCTTAGAATCCCATAAACTTTCAGTACTTTCGTCATTTGATCGAAAAACACCAGCTGACAGGAGTAAATCTATGAATGCAAATAAATCCGTATTATCAATATCAGTCCATTCTTTATCCAAATACATGTCTTCCCTCAATATCTGTGTAATACAAAATAGTGTGTATCAATGGTGGCGGAAAAAATAATTCAAAACTTGATCTATCTTCTTCTGTGATTCTTGAAGAAGAATATCTAGTCAATCCTGGCATCATGCTGATGATATTTTCTCTATCGGCTCTTCCTTGACTGCTTCCAAGCGGTTTTTTGGAATAAGTTATTTGGCCATTCTATGATGTCATGCTTTTAGAAGGATCAAATGTACTTACACTCTCACTCTCAGTAAAACTAGTGCTAGATGAAGCAGCATTCTCCACATGATCCCCCAACTCTGAACTCGGTTCTTCTTCATCGGATACTCCGTTCAAAAAGCTCTCAATCTCACTGTCCCTCATTTTCAAATATAAAATAATACTCGACCGTAAAACACTATGACGTTCGGTGTACTCAATACTGCTTTAGCAGTAGGTATAACTACAAAATGGAGGGTAATCCAATAACAAAAGAGGAACTACAATCTTTTAATACGTATGGTCAATTTTGACCCGAGGACCATAAGAGTATAAAAAATTGTAAATTAAATATTACAATATAATTTTATAAAACAATCAAATATTTACATTGACCTCGAAACCTCAGAAAAACTCATTAAATATCAAGTGTCAAATAAATATATTAAAAGAGAAAACTTAGTTTCTTTCCTAAAATGGGTCTAAATTGACCCGAAGACCGTATAAAGGTTAATATTAGTTTATGAAACTGTTACATAATGAGGGATATTATGCACGAGTGTGTAATACCTAATTATGTACAAATGTATGGGATTAGATAAAGTAATGTATGACACTACTTTATCTAATCCCATACATTTTAAGAAACAATAATAATCAATTATGTGTCCAGCGAAACACAACAACGACTCGCAATTCAAAGAAACGTATTTGGCGCCAAAATTCTGCACCCTGCATCAAAGCGCGCGCAGCCACAGAAAAAAAAAATGAAATAGTGCTATCTATGGTTTGTAATCTGTACGGTAATGAAAAAAAAAAATATTATAACATTATTTTGTTAGAGAAATAATGTTATAATTTAATTTTTTAATTTACTTTCGATATACTATGGGTAAAGTACGTCAATATAAACTCCCTTTTTAGTTTTATATTTTTATTTTTTTTTAGATAAAATTATTTAAAGTGTTGTTTACTAACTAAAAGTGCGTGATTTATGTAGTAAAAAGTGCATTTAGTAAATAGTTCCTAAAGAACAGTGAAATATCGCAGCATAGTGGCCACATCATAACTTGGCCCACAAACCTCACTCGTAAGACGGATCACGCGGGCGTCTTTTTCGACATGAATAATTCATAATTACGTGACATTGGCTAAATGCACAAACCGTGCGAAGCCAAAAAATAAAGAAAGAAGAAAGTATTCCAAAACATAATAATTGCTTTCATCATCTGATTCCAAATATTATTCGTTAAAATAGTAGATTGTTAACCGAGGGTGGAAAGAATCAATTCCCGAGGTATTTAGACGCCCGAGCGTAGCGAGGGCGGCTATAGTCCGAGTAGGAATTGATTCTTTTACCCGTGTTAAACACTCTACTTTTCATTTCGAATATGAGGAAAATAAAACTAGTTGTTTATCTGAACATTTTTATTTGGAATCTTTATGCTATTTGATATATTATGACAAATTTGGGTGTTCTGGATATCTGTAAAAGTAGGAGACTCTAGTATTTCATCAGGCGGATACTCCCTGGCGGTTGACGGCTAAGGCGAATTGTGGTGTATTTTTATAGTTTCAATTAATTTGTTCGAAGTTTTTATTTTATTTTGGATTGAATCCTCAATGTAGCCTTCGGCGACTGTGCTGGGTTTCCAGCCTCCGTGTCTTTTTAACGTCATCATGTTTGCCCCAGAATCGGCTAAAAGAGTTGCTGACGTACCTCTATAACAATGTCCGGTATACTGCTCAGAATTTCATAAATTCAAATATGTTGCTATCTGCTTCGGCATACCTGAGACTTTATTTTTCCCGATCACTTGTTTGTAGCATTTCCCATTCTGGTAGTTGAGAAAAAAACGGTCCGTTTTTAGACCGCTGGGTCTCATTTTTTTATATTTCTTTACTATTTGTGTAAACTCTTCTTGTACTACAAACAAGCGCTCAATATTTGTTTTTGTTTTAGTCAGTTTTACTAGTAATAATTGGCCTTGACTTTCAATGTCCTTAATTGTCAAATTTGTGAGTTCACTGCTTCTGCAAGCGCCGCTTGTACCGAGTATCAATACCACCTGTGAAAACATATAATTTTTAAATTTGTGTAATAAATACATTCTTATTTGGAATAAATCTAATAATACTTAGGTAAACTTACCTTCACTGCCAAATATATCTCGTCAAGAGCATCATTTAAAAATGTTTCCACTTCATGAGAGGTAAAAACCTTAGATTTTCTACTCTTGAACCCCTGAGACTGTCTTTTCAAAAAGGATGTTAAATTATGGATTTTTTTCAAATTTACATTGTGTTTTACACTAAGTGTACTTTTCAGCATTGAATATCGGCTCCATAGCGTAGAAGGTTGTAGTTTGCTAGACAGTCCTTTAAAATATATAAGAAATACACTTTCGGAAAATGATTTTATGTTCTTTTCTGCTCGCCACTTCATAAAATCATTGTATGTGTTTATATATCTTTCTTTTGAGATTTCTGGTAAAAGATTGTTAATAACACAATTTAAGCCTCGTCTTTAATTGAATCTGGTGTCAATATTTCAGAATCACTTGAACTCATTTTTGAATTAAAATCTTAGCATAAAATATTAGATATTAAAGTAACTAGTTTTTTAATTCCGTCACAGATACATAACAGATTAGTTTCTCGCTAATTTATGTCGAATTTTTTAATTTTAAATATGGAACTCACCACGTTATTGTTGCGACCATAGAATTAATAAGTAGGTACTATCGTACTTCTTAATTCTATGGTTGCGACCTATTTCGCTCAATGAAGTTTGCACTAAGTTCACACTGGCTGTTTAGATACTCACATTGCCGCTGCATTTTTTTTTATTAGTTTTTTTTTTACACAAATTTCTTCACAGCTGACAGCAGTTCTATTTTTAAAGTTCATTCCGACCCTTAGGTGGAAAGTAATTTGTATGAGTTTTTCCCGCTCTAGGGAGGGAAATAGCACTTTCTACCCAGTAATCAGATCAAGAAAATACTGCTTTTCGAATATGAGAAATGAAAAGTATTTTTATTGTCAGCTGCGTGCGTCACTAACAACGTCGCCGCTCCCGCTGCAGCGCCCGGCCGTTATCGCAGCAAACGCGACGCACCGCAATTTTTAAATCAGTAATACATTCGAAAATTTTCATTTAAATCATATGCTGTAAAGGGCGATCTAGATCTATATAAATCAATAATGTATTTGGGGTAATAAATTAGATACGGATTAATGCTTTATTGGTTAAAATCGCTTCGGAAATTAGCTGGTATTTGCCGTAAAAACTAAATGACAAAAAATTAAATTTAATTGTGGGATAGGTACCTACCCATAAGAGATAGACATATACCACCGCGGATTTTTTGTAGACCTTTTCAATGTTTACAATATTTAGTACATTATTTTGATAAATCTCGTAGGGTTCGGCCTGCGTTTCACTGGAAACGTAAACGCGGAAAAATGTAATTATTTACGACACATTAGAAACCTCAAAAATAATAGTATTTCTCCACAATTTAATGGATGTTATTATACATATAAACCTTCCTCTTTAATCACTCAATCTATTAAAAGAAACCGTATCAAAATCCGTTGCGTACTTTTAAAGATTTAATCATACAAAGGGACACAGGAAAACAGAAAGTGACTCGAGTTGTTTTAAATAAAGTAGGGCACTGCTAAAAAAAACTGCCTATCCTTCAGAAACACAAAAATTCGATACAAACAAAGACACTATGTATTGATTTAAAATTACTTTATTATCAAAATTGTTATTCTTAAGCAGTCTTTCTGTCTAATGTACATAGAGACACAAAAAATATTTAATTTCATTGTTACCTCCAGGGTCTCAACTACAGATACAACTCATTGCAAATCAAGCAAGCAGAACAGGGTTGCTTTGTTTCCACAGGAAACAAGTACATAACGCCAACCAAAAACATGATTATTAGTTTAATCATGAGCTGTCCACAACCTAATTACGTGTCAACACCTGCACTTGTGTAACACAAGCTGTTATGAATACTGTTTCTTATTCTGGATTCTATAATGACAAGGTTCCAAATGGTTATGTAGCCAATCTCTACAGTTACAATAATGGCTAGTCTTAGCAGTAATCTGTTTTCAAATTCACATGATTGTGTATGGTCAATAACTGTAGGTGAAAGCTAAAGGATCTAAAGTCACATTTTGTAAATTATTCAGTAGAGCTCATTAATGACGTCTATACTTACCCGAAATTAGACATTAAAATCGACCGTGTAAAAGTAAATAGTGTATCGTTGTAGAATAAAAAGTATGATTATGAAGTTTTATTAAGCTAATAAATTGTGATATTTTTTGACAAATATTGTTCTTTAAGGCTGTATTAACGGACTTATAGTTTTTTAACTTTGAAATTTTTTTAAAGACCTGTATCAATAATCTATATTACATAATATATAAAGCTGAAGAGTTTTTTTTTTTTCCTTCTTGGCTTTGTCCCTCTTGGACATTAGCCACAACAAAATTAAAAGGTAGGGAAACTAAACTTTATAAAGGAACCGTGAAAGAATTTAGGAATTTGGAAGGAATAGGATTGTGGGATGGCTAGGATATATAGATTATCAACAGGATATACTGAATATGGATATATTATATTTTTATATTATTAGAATTAATAAAGGAGGATAATAGTTTATATATATTTATATCATTTGTATATAAAAGACATTCTATAGAAGTGGGAAGCGGAATACGGAAGGATTTAAGAGATTCATAAAACGAGGAGTGGTTATACCTCGAGCAAGAAAAAAATATATGATTAACATCTCCTGATTCAGTGCCACATTCACACGTACTTTCTGAAATAATATTAAGTTTTGCGAGATGCGCTGGCGCGCACGTATGTCCTAGTCTTATTCGTGTTAAAATTGTGGTAGCAAGTTTACCAAGCCTCATCGTGACGAACCATGGTTTATTGGGAATGTGATTTTGGATTCTCTTGTAATATAGACCCTTATATTTACTACTTTCATTCCATTCTTCCTCCCAGGCTATTTTCAGAGAAATATTAGCCTGAGAAGCCAGATCATGACAATAGTTTTGATAAGGATATAAATCACCAGAATGGACAGCATCTTTTGCCAAACTATCCGCTTATCATTTCCCGGTATGCCACAATGGCTGGGGACCCATAAAAACACTACATCAAATCCACTCAAACGACATTTATGTAATAGAAAATAGCAGTCTAAAATTATAGGATAGCTTGTGTTATTTTTCAATGGAAATTTCAATAAAGCCTCTAGCGCACTTTTAGAATCTACAACAACAATAGTTTTTCTTAGTTTTGCGAGTAAGATATATTCAATAGATCTAAATATTCCATAGCATTCACCAGTGAAAACTGAAGTTTCCACTGGTAGTTTGATTTTTTGAACTATCTGGTATTGGTGGTGATAGACACCAACACCAACAGGTTTAGTAGAAGGTTTTGATGCGTCACAATAAATTTGGTGCCTGTCATACCATTCATGATTAATTTTATAATGAAAGTTATACTTATTATGAACATTATGTTTGTTGAAATCAATATCGAAAAGAACAATAGGGCGCTGAATTAGCATTTCAAAATTATAGGAAAATACTGGTAGAAATGATGACCTATGAGTAGGGGCTTGAAAAGAGATAAATTTTCGAAAACTTATTACTGGACCGGGCGGTTGTTTATGATACCAATATGATGACGAATCTATAAGATCAGATAGTTTTGATAATTTGTTATAAAGAGGATGATCCTTAAGTTGAAATGCTCGAAATATAAATCTATCACAAAGCATCTGCCTTCTAAGTTTTAAAGGTGGATCCAAGCACTCTACTTGAAGCGAATTAATGGGGCTTGATTTCATAGCACCGGTGACAATTCGGAGGGCTCGTGATTGAATCCCACTTAGTTTATTTAAGCCAAGTTGATTGCAGGGTTCAAGGAAATACGTACCGTAATCTAGAATACTCCTAACAAGGGAGTTATATATTAATTTTAGTGACGATGGATGTGAGCCCCACCATACTCCAGTCAAACATCTGAGTATATTCAACATTTGTTCACATTTAGCAACTACATAATAACAATGAGGAAGACCTGTCATTTTACTGTCTAGTTTTATTCCTAAAAATTTTACTTCTTCCTCAACAGGAAGGGTATTGCCGTCGTAAATAACAGAAATAGGGATAGTTAATCTCATTCTGAAAAAAAGCACAACGGCACTTTTAGACACTGATAAACTAAGACCGTGGTTATCAAGCCAGATTTTTAAGCACTGTAAGGAATATGTTAGTAAAGAACTTAAATTATCTACAGATTTACCAGACACGTACAAAAGAAGGTCATCAGCATACTGGAGAATACTGATATGTGTCGGAAGGCAACATTCAAGATCGTGAGTATAAATATTATATAGTAAAGGGCTTAATACAGAACCTTGTGGGAGCCCATTCCATACTATCCTTGACTGAGTATTGGTTTCATTTAAAATATTTATCAGTCTTCCTGATAAAATATTACATATAAAATTAATAAGTATTGCAGGGATTTCAAGATCCAGAAGCTTATTATGTAAGATATTTAAAACGACGTGATCATATGCTGCTGCTATATCAAGAAAGGCCGCTAAAAGGGAATGATTAGAGGTAAAAGCCAACCTGATGTCAGTGGTAAGTAGTCCAATACTGTCCATAGTACTTTTATTTTTCCTGAAACCATATTGAGTTTTTCCAAGAAGGCTTTTACTTTCTATATACCATTCAAGACGGTTCTTCACCAGATGTTCAGCAATTTTGGCTAAAACGGATGACAGCGCAATTGGGCGATAGGATGAGACATCATCGGGAGTTTTTTTTTGCTTTAATATGGGTATAACTTCTTGTAATTTCCATGTCGAAGGAATGTCACCATTAAACATGATAGAATTTATAAGATTTAAAAAATATAAAAGACTTTGGTCACTTAAGTGTGTAACAAAGGAATATGGGATGTTATCACAGCCGGGCGCGGAGTCTTTAACATAAGATAGGACTCCTTTCAGCTCAATTAAGTTGAAAGGAGCATTGAGACCAGTTTTATTCGGAATAGGGACATGCAACGAAGGATAATCAAAGGGAACAAAAGATGGAGCTAATTTATTTATAAACCGTTCAGTAACGTGTTCTGAAATCTTATTGGTAGTAAACTCTTTGAATGCTGAACGAAAACGTCGGATGTTTGTCCAAACAGCTGATGCAGATGTATTAGGAGAAATTGAATTGCAAAACCGTTTCCAACCTTCCCATTTCTTATTTTTTATTAGTTTGCGTGTCTCAGTAATAATAGCAGAGAGAATATCGAAGTTCTCATTAGTGGAGTGTAAAATGTATTGTTTTTTAGCTTCTTTTCTCTTTTTAATTGCCATAGTACACTGGTGGTCCCACCAAGGAGGTGATGGAATTTTATTGTGATTATTGTTATTTTTAATAGGGAAAATACATGATGTTCGAGCAATACCTGCCCTTTCCTCAAACCACTTTCCCATATTTTTTACAGTAAATGGACAATGCTCTCGCAAACCTAAATCCAAACACTACCTCTATTGTGACGCTGACTGGGATAAATACCGGTCCTTTCTTGACCAAAAGATTTCACTAAACTCAAAGGTGTTTAAATCTGAGGCGGAAATCGACTACGCCGTAAACTATTTACAACGGTGTCTTACTGCTGCCAGAAACAAATTTATTCCTAGTAAAGAACACGCTAATACTAACATAAAACTACCAAATTACGTCGCTAAAATGATCAAATATAAAAATCAACTTCGTCGAAAGGAACAAAAAGTGTCCCTTCCGGAAAAAAGGCTTTTACGGTATGCTATCAATAAATTACAATACTTGATTAAATCGGCTATAATAAAACATCAAGATAAAATATGGAACACTAAACTTTCAAAAGTTGACAATCCTAGCAACGATATTTGGCGACTAGTTAAATCATTGAAACCTAGATCGCACTCAATACCTCCACTCCAAACACATGAGGGTACTTTAACAACCAACATCCCTGAACAATGCGATGCTCTAGCAGATGCTTTCGAGATGAACATAAAACTTACTCGTGACTGGAAGAGTGAGTCTGTCGAGAAGGACGTCCAGTCTGCTATTACTTATTTAAATGATGTTGCCATAGATGATAAACACCTATCTGTGCGGCCAACCGAAGTCTGGAAAGTTTTACGTAAACTCAGGACCAGGAAGGCTCCAGGGAATGACGGTATACATAACCTTATGCTTAAAAATCTGTCCCAGAAATGTGTGGTGTTTCTCACTAAAATTTTCAACGGTTGCTTCAAATTAGCATATTTTCCCAATATGTGGAAAACTGCAAAAGTTATCGCACTTAAAAAACCTGGAAAAGACACCTCTCTACCGGTAAGTTATAGGCCCATTAGTCTCCTTCCTGTTCTAGGTAAGCTGTTTGAGGTTATGATTTATGATCGCTTGCTGCGTTGCTCGGATCGGCTGATTATGATGGAACAATTTGGTTTTCGTTCCACTCATTCCACGGTACAACAATTGGCTCGAGTATCTGAACATATTTCTTATCATCTCAATCTTAGGCAGTCTACTGGTATGTTCCTACTGGACATCGAAAAAGCCTTCGACACCGTTTGGCACGAGGGCCTGTTATACAAACTCATCACTTACGGCATTCCAATAAATCTTGTAAAACTCATTAAATCTTATCTTAATAACAGGCAGTTTATGGTTCACATTGGTTCTGAGACGTCTTCGCCCCGGTCGGTGCCGGCAGGAGTTCCTCAAGGTTCGGTGCTTGGTCCCTACCTCTTTATATTATTTGTAAGTGATATTCCTGTGCAGATTCGTACACATCTGGCCTGTTTTGCCGACGATACAGCATCGTACACAAGCGATGATGACATTGACATTATAATTAGTAGACTTCAGTTGTCACTTGACCTACTCCAATCATACTTCAATAAGTGGAAGCTAAAACTGAACGAATCCAAGACTGAGGCGATACTTTTTACACGCCAACGTGCCACTCCAAAAAGAAAATTGGTAATTACTGGACAACTAATCCCATGGAGCACTGAAGTTCGCTATCTGGGTGTTGTATTGGACAAAAAGCTTAACTGGACAAAACATGTAAATACATTACGCATTAAAGGTGCCCAAGCACTTGGTTCTCTTAGTCCTATATTTAATCGTAAAAGTAAGCTCAGCCCTAATACAAAACTTAGGATATACACGACTCTAATTAGACCGTGCATAACCTATTCGTGTCCGGTATGGAGCAGCACTTGTCAGTCTAATTATAAGTCGTTACAAATAATTCAAAAAAAGCTGTTAAAATTGCCTACAATACTCCGTTTAAAACTAATCTCAGAATACTACACACTTCTATACAATTACCTAGCATAACTCAATTTATCCTGAAATTGACTCGCAAATTTTACAACAAAAATAAAGGTCATTCAAATACATTAATTGCTAACATTGGTCAAATTGAATTAAAAGACTTGCGACGTTTCGATAGATACGGTACATACAAGCTTCCCCATCACTACGTATTGTTTGTGCACAATACTGATAAAGAGTCTTAGCTGGGCCCGTACGCTGCGCCAGCGCTTCCCCGCGCTCACCTTATACAATTGAGTACGCGGGGGGTGCGGTAGCTCGTGCGCCGCCGGTGACCACGCGTGATCACTGAGAACTTGTGATTTTGTTTCTACCCCCTAGTTCTCTTTTCTGTTTAAGAAATGAAATTACCACAATAATTTCATTAGTTATTATAAGTTTAAATTATTAAATGGTCATGATGTAATTAGTTTGTAGCCACCAGTATTATTTACTTATAAAGGTGATTCTAGCCTGTAAAAGTGTTGCTTATAATATTTGTGTACTGTGACATATTTTTGTAAGTACCTACCAAATGTTTTATGATAATAAAGAATTTTAGTAAACTAACTAACTAATAGGGAAAACTTCATTTGCAACATTTATTAAGAGAGATGCCAGAGCTGAAGCACAGAGAGTATGATTATTTTCTTGAACAACAGGCAACAAGCTGATTTTATCTTCGCATGTTTTCGAAAAGTGCTCCAGTTTTCGTCATTATTGTCTAGTTTGTGTTTAATGCGAGGAGGACGTTTAGAAGATTGTTGTGATTTACCATCAAGAAAAGTTATTATTAGTGGGTAATGGTCACTTCCGTAAGTAGAAGGAAGTGTGGTCCAAGTCAGAGAAGGTGCGAGACAAGGGGATACAATTGTTAAGTCTGGAGCGCTGATACCTTGATCAGGTTTAGTTCTACGTGTGGGTTTACCTGTATTTAATAGACATAAGTTTTCTTCATGTAATATATTGTTACGGGCTAGGGGTACTAAAATACCGGTTAAGGGTTACGAAGTTTATTGGCAACGAAGGTACAGTCGATTGTAGGCAATGACAAGTAGAATGTTGCTGACGTTGCACCGAAGTCTTCACTTACGCCCACGAAGTCCGTGTTATAAACACACAATAACACTACAGATGTTTCTTCACGTAGTACTCAATGTTCTCGTTACAGTTGTCGCAGTAGGTATTCTCAAAGATCGCTTCTTAATTGTCGCTGTTTTCGTATCGGTAGTCAAGTGTAGACTGACTCGGCGTCGGCGTCACGGCGCTATATATAGGCCAGCTGATCGAACATTCCAGAATCGTCTAGACGTAATAATAATAGCGCATAACTTCGAGTACATTCAGTAGGTACCTACGGTAATTCCCGGAAACGGGTTTCTAGAAATTTCGATGTCGTCACTTTGTTGACAAAATTGATAAAACCTGTACCATTCAATAGGCCACCTTAAGTCTAGGAATGCGTTTTTATATTACACCTAGAAAATGTCTAGATCTCGAGTAATAATGCTTAAAAGTCACGCACTGCATGTCACGCGATATTGAACCTTATGCCCTCGACATAAGGTGCATTCGTAACATTGCCCCCTTCTTAGTCATGCTCGTCCCGAGCATGATTTGATCCATAATAGCGAGCTAGGCGGTCTACGTGTACGATCTTCAGCTTCCCTCTAGGTCCTTTCTTTATCCGGTAGGTGACATCGTTTATCCTCGTTACTATCGTGTACGGACCCTCCCATTTGGCTTGAAATTTCGGACTCTTTCCTTTTCTCCTAATGGGATTATGTAACCATACCGAAGTTCCCTCTTCAAATCCGGGCACGTTAGCTTTGCGGTCGTATCGGATCTTCATTCTCTCGCTGGTTTTCAGACCATTCTCTCTCACTAGCTCATGTATTCCATCTAGTTTACGTCGTAGGTCGGCCACATAGTCGACGGCTAGGATAGGGGTATCGGGGGGTGTTCCGGTTAGTGCATCTATGGGTAATCTAATTTCTCGGCCGAAGTTGACTTTCGCCGGTGTACAATTTGTGCTATCATGTGTTGCAGAGCGGTATGACATTAAGAAGAGTGGAATGTATTGGTCCCAATCCCTCTGGTGTTCTTCAACTACTTTGGCCAAATGATTCTCTAGCGTCTGGTTGAATCTTTCGACCATTCCATCTGACTGAGGGTGATATGGTGTTGTACGAGTCTTATGTATCCCGAGTAGTTGGCAAACCTCTTGAAATAGTGAAGACTCGAAGTTTCTACCCTGGTCAGAGTGTAACTCCAAGGGAACGCCAAATCGACAGAACACCTCGTGAACTAGCTTTTTGGCGACAGTATGAGCTTCTTGGTTGGGTACTGCAAAAGCTTCTGGCCATTTGCTGAAATAGTCTTGCATGACGATGATATACCTATTCCCTTCTTCAGTAATAGGGAATGGCCCAGCTATATCGACAGCAACTCTTTCCCATGGTGCACCAACATTGTACACTTTCAGCCGACCTCTGGCCCTCGTTTGCGGTCCCTTTACTGAGGAGCAGGCTACACATTTTCTACACCAGTCCTCTACGTCTTCGCGGCAATGCACCCAATAGAATCTTTTTCTCACCTTCTCCAGGGTTTTCTTCACTCCTAGATGTCCTCCGGATACTCCGTCGTGCACCTGTCTTAGCACCGACGCGACCTTATCGCAGGGGACAACTATCTGTAAGGCGACCTCCTGTCCACTAGGTGATTCCCATTTCCTCTTCAGAACTCCATTATCAATTATCAGGCTGTCCCATTGAGCCCAGTAACTTTTTGCTGTCGGGCTATGCGCTGATATTTCACTCCAAGGGGGCCGGTGGCCACTTTTCTTCCATTCAATTACTGTCTTCAAGTCACTATCTTCCTTTTGTGCGTCTTCCAATGATCGATTATCCCAGTCTTCATCCAAATCGTTCACCTGGATAATCCTCGCGTTCTCTGTCTTTTCCTGTTTGCGTTCTTCACCTCGGTCCGTACTACCTGAAGTAATCTGGCGGCGGCGGACCTTTCGTTTCGCCTTTTTCTCGAGGCGCTTCTTCTTACGCGCCTCGTCCTCGACTTCCTTGTCCCGCCTTGCTTCCGCCGCACTCCACGACCTTTCACACGACCGCTCTCGCTCTTGTTCTCGCTTACCAGAGCGTTCGCGTTCCCGGTCCTTGACACGTACCCGCTCTCGTTCAGCGGGTCGCTCGCGGCGCCCACTCCGATCGCTCCGCTCGCGCCAATCGACGCGCTCGCTCGGGCGCTCGGGCTCGACCTTGGCGTCGCGCTTGCGCCACAGCAACACCTCTGCGTCTTTACTTGTCCAAGAAGCACTTCTTCCCTTAGCCTTCCTGGGACAATCAATTCGAATGTGCCCCTTTTCGCCGCACTCATAACAAGTTGGTCCTCGTCGGGCTTTTATTTGTGCGGTCACTTTTCGAATACGGTCGTGTTGTCGGCCATCTTGACGTACAGCTTCCACCTCCAGAGCATGTGTCAAGGCTGCCTTCACGGTCTGATGGTGACCCAGACGTACTGCAGCTCTGACTTCTGCATCTCGAATCCCATCAGTAAAGAATCGCAGAGTAGTAGCGTCAATCAGTCCCGGTGTTGATGCATACGCCTTGCGAACCATACGTCCTATTTCCGTTGCCCACTGTTGCAGACCCTCATTGCTCTTCTGTGTGCGGTCGCGGAGTTGGGCCCTGTAGACATGTTCGAGATGTTTCTCTCCATATCTAGTCTCCAACGCTTCTAACAGACACGCTAGGGTATTGCAATCGCCGGAAATATTCTCGAGAATTCGTACGGCATCACCACGCAAAGCAAGCATAAGGGCCGTTAGTGCTTGATCGTCGTCCCAGTTGTTGGCTGTTGCGACCTTTTCGAATTGAAGGCGGAAGGCCACCCATGATGTTGTTCCGTCAAAATGGGGTACTAGGAACGTCGGCAAAGCACTGGATACAGGCATCACTCCTTTAATACCTCCTTTTTGTACTCTTTCTATTTCTTTCCCAAACTCCATGATGGTATTGTCCAGTTTCTCTAAACGCGCATCATGTTTGTCTATACGAGCATCGTGATTGTCTATACGCGTATCTTGATGGTCCATACGCACTTCTTGTTTGTCTATGCGCGTATCTTGCTGGTCCATACGTGCATCTTGTTGTGCTGTTTTTACTTTAAGTTCGTTGACCTCTTCTTTGGTGTTTTCCCATTTTTCGTTTAATTCTAATACCAGTTGCTGGGATTTATCTATTTTTACCTGGGTCTTTTCTATTTGTGCCTGGGTTTTTTCTATTTGTGCCTGGGTTTTTTCTATTTGTGCCTGGGTTGCTGCCTGGGATTGTTCTATACTCAGCTTTATTTGCGCCGTCAAGTGAGCCAGTAACGAAGAAAAATCGGGTCCGCTGGCTCCGGGAATAGTGGTGGTAGTAGGCGCACTTACATTTGTCGGTGGTACGACGGCCGCATCTTCTACGGGTACAGGGACACCAAGCGATGCTTCCTCTTGACGCGCCAAATCCATCGCTGCTTGTCGTCGCGTGCGAACTCTTTCGTCTTCCCTTGGCGTGACCGGCATTCCGCTTCTGACACCAATTGTTACGGGCTAGGGGTACTAAAATACCGGTTAAGGGTTACGAAGTTTATTGGCAACGAAGGTACAGTCGATTGTAGGCAATGACAAGTAGAATGTTGCTGACGTTGCACCGAAGTCTTCACTTACGCCCACGAAGTCCGTGTTATAAACACACAATAACACTACAGATGTTTCTTCACGTAGTACTCAATGTTCTCGTTACAGTTGTCGCAGTAGGTATTCTCAAAGATCGCTTCTTAATTGTCGCTGTTTTCGTATCGGTAGTCAAGTGTAGACTGACTCGGCGTCGGCGTCACGGCGCTATATATAGGCCAGCTGATCGAACATTCCAGAATCGTCTAGACGTAATAATAATAGCGCATAACTTCGAGTACATTCAGTAGGTACCTACGGTAATTCCCGGAAACGGGTTTCTAGAAATTTCGATGTCGTCACTTTGTTGACAAAATTGATAAAACCTGTACCATTCAATAGGCCACCTTAAGTCTAGGAATGCGTTTTTATATTACACCTAGAAAATGTCTAGATCTCGAGTAATAATGCTTAAAAGTCACGCACTGCATGTCACGCGATATTGAACCTTATGCCCTCGACATAAGGTGCATTCGTAACAATATCAAATATTTTACTACCAAAATGGTTTGATTTAGTGCTACCCCATGAGTAGTGTTGAGCATTAAAATCACCCATGACAAAAACAGGTTTTGGGAGATTATGAATAATATTTTGAACTTCATTGTAAATAGCAGAAGAAGGGTAAGGAATGTAAATGGAAACAAAACAGGTTTTATTTATTTTAGCTGCTACAATAGCAAACTTACTATTATGTTGTGGGATAGGGATATGTTCAGAATGAAAAGAATGTTTAAGAATGCAACACCAGAACCAGCATCTTCTTCAAATCTATCTTCACGGTAACATTTAAAACCACGGAGGTTAAAATTAAACTCCGGCCGAAGCCATTTTTCTTGGATAGAAATTACAAATGGATTATATTTATTAATTAAATGAATTAAGTCTGATTTTTTATTACTAATACTTCTGCAGTTCCACTGGATCACTTTGTCCTATAAACATAAACTTAAGAACTGTATTCACTACCTATGTTATACAAATAAAATTGATTTTGATTTTTTTGATTTTTGATTTTGATTTCCATTAAATTCAATATTATTAAAATTAGAGCCATTATTACTAGAAGTTGCAGCGTAGGACAGTGGAGAAATAAGATTATTACAGGACAAGGATTGAATAAGTGCAATAATTAAGTCTTTTAAAGCCATGTTATTGAGTGATGAATTCAACTGTTTATTATTTTGTAAAGCAACTCCATTAGAGGATGATGGAATGTTATATTCATTGATCAGTGATTCATGAGCAGCATGATCATAACCTTTATTAAGATTATGATGAGGTGCTTTTGGTTTTAAGAATACTGTCTTTTTATATGACTTCCTATCTGGGATATTATTTACAGCAGTATTGTTTAAGTGGATCATGTTATTGTGTAAAGATGGAGTTGAAATTAGAACATCAGCATATGATTTGTTTATAGATGGGTGAAGTTTAAGTGCCTCAGCATAAGATATACAATTTTTAGCCATGCTTTCTTTAATATTTTTTTGTCTAGAATATTCTGGACATTTCCTATCAGTAGCCATGTGTGAACCAGAACATAAGCAACATCTGATATCATCTTCTTCAATTGAGCAATTTTCGCCAGAATGTCCAGATCCACATTTAAAACATCTACTAACTGATCGACACTGGGCTTTAATGTGTCCATATCTGCAGCACTTAAAACATTGTATTGTGGGGTGTATATATATAAATTTACTGGTAAAGAATTATAGCATAAATATACTCTTTTAGGCAAAACTTGACCATCGAAAGTTAACACTACTGTTTCAGTAGGAACAAACTCAAAATTTCCATTGTTAATAACTTTTCTTTTAAAACGTCTTATCTTAAGAATGTTGCCACAACCTATAGGAACTGAGATATTGCTGATCACCTCCTCGTCTGTCCAGTCAGCTGGTATACCTCGAACGACACCCATCCGGGTAATGGTGTGTGTAGGGATGAATGCTTTATAATAATTTTGTTTTAGCGTATCATTATTAATAAAATTATTAGCATCTATAAAATTAGAGAAACCTATTACTGCTTTATTTCTACCGATTTTCTTCAAGCTACCATTAATAATGTTTTTAAATGAGTATTTTTTGAGAAAGCGACCTAAAGCAACAGGATGTATCATATTATTGTTATCATTTTCGGAGTTTTTTTCCCTTTGAATGTGTACTATATATGGAGCGGCGTCAGAGGCTTGGTATAGCAATCTACCAATAGGAGTATGAGCGGAATTATTTACATCATTGGAATGTAGGCTTCTGGGATTTGATGTATTGTTTTGGTTTAAAATTGGGACGGAATGTGGAGATGGTATTTCAGCTGTGGTTTTTAGGACATTTTCATTGTTTACTAAATCACAATGACAATCAATATCAGACAGAAAATCGTTTGAATTTTTGTTTTGATTGTGACTCCTCCTCTTTCTTTTATTACAATGCTTACACATTCGTCGAGCGGATGTCCTTTTACGTTTTGAAGTTTTATTTGTATCCGAACAATCCGTATCTAAAATAGATCCTTCAGTATCCATATCTGATTTATTAGCTAAAGTTACAAAATATGATGCCTGGGGGACTGTGCCCCCAGGATCTTCGGGCTCATTCATATAAAGGAACTATATGCAAAACTTACCAATACTCGTAGAATTAATAATAAATAAAATATAATAAACTAATATACTAATAAATTACAAATGTTATTAACTTTAACACTCTCCCACTATCCTAAAAAAATATTTTAAAATACACCAAAGAAAAAAAAACAACTATCTTGTGCGAAGTTTCCCGCGCTTTTTTTTCAGCTGAAGAGTTTGTTTGCTTGTTTATTTGAACGCGCTAATCTTAGGAACTACTGGTCCGATTTGAAAAATTCTTTTTGCGTTGGATAGCCCATCAATCCATGAAGGCTTTAGGCTGTATAACATCACGCGGCGACCAATAGGAGCGGAGCAAAACTAACTCCACGCGAGCGAAGTCGCTGGCGGCCGCTAGTTTACATAAATTTAATTATTTTACTGCACTGACAAATGAAATAACTTTATACATTTTATGATTATTTATTGCCGCCTATTCTACCACTCCACTAATCGGAGGAACAGGACAGTATGAATTACTGCCAGCTCCATGGGGTTGTTAGGGAAAATTAGAGTTGCCTTTTTTTCGTTCAATATAATGGAATGTACACCTCCATATGAGTATGACCTATCATAAAGTTTTTTTTTTTTTTTTTTTTTTATAAATTTTAAACTAATTTTTGACCGTAATCCCGCCTGATGGTAAGTAGTGATACAATCGTTGATGGTAAAGTGCGCTAGTTTATTAAGAGCCTATTCACTCTAGCCTTGAAGACACACAAATTTTAGTCCGACGGAAACCCCGCCGCTGGCAAATTGTCCCAGTCCCTTGACGTACGCGGTATATGTGTGGTGTTAACAACGTAAGGGTGGAAACTCACAGGTCGTACGATAATCGATCGGAATTTGTGGTTATTAGGTACATTGTAAGTTTGTTATTTCAGCTAATAACTACAAGTAGCTGAATATGATGATATGTTTGTTTCTATTCTGTCCTGCATAATTATAGGACCAACTGCCTAGGAGCTGTTCCTTTCCAAACTAGGGGGACCAAACACTTCCTCCCGGAGCCTCTACGCGGGGGCCGTGCGGTACATGGACCTTTACGGGCACTGGTGTAGGCGCGTTGCCCGAGGATGTGACCAACCCGACAACCTTACCGATACCGGGATACCTCATGATCTCCGCTGAGACGGCGAGCCTCCTTGCCGGATTGCCGCCATGGTATCTGAAGCCAAAGCCCTGCCCATATGTGGGAGGGGCGAGAGGAGGCAAAACGCTGGGTCATAACTCCTCTGCCGCGAGAAATCGCGGTACGATGGATAGAGCTCCGGCGGGATCTCATGGCGATACGGAGAGTGCGATTGTCGCAACCCAGTGCTGGGCACGCCAAAACAGCGGCGCTAAGTCGCCTGACGCAGGTTTTCAACGGACACGGCCGTTTCGGGAGGTTCCTGTTCCGGATAAAGCAGGAGGAAACGCCGTCCGGATTGGGTGGAGCACTACCGCGTTCTCGTAGCGGGGTTCGGCGGCGATCTCTCTTGTCCGGCTCTGGTCCAGCTCATGGTCCAGAGCGAGAGTGTATGGCAAGCCTTCACCTCACCAAAAAGAGGAGGCGGAGCGCGTCAGGGAGGGATAATCTCTGCGTTCTCACGCCTCTAGCCACCGCAGGAGACAACATCGGACTCCCGGCAACCGTAGGCGTGGGCTTGCGAGCTGCCCACTGCTCGCGGTCTGAACCAGGCCCGGGTCGATGGTGTTTTGTGTTTCACGCGCGTCTCAAAGAGATGTCAGCACATCGTGACGGGATCTACGAAGACCGATGCCTAGATCAGGGTTGCGGGTTGGTAAAAGAGAAACCATGACATGTGCCTGGCGCACAGGCAAGTGAAGGAACATGGATGAGTTTTAGTCAGTAAAAGTCTGATACGCCCTTCCACTCCCCCTAGAGCAGGAGAGGTCATTTGATGATTTCCCATTCACACAAAGTAAAGAGACTGTTCCTTAGTAGAGGAGTGGGTAAACATTTCTGTAAGCCAACAGTGATCACCTGACAATCGGAATTCATTCCATATTGAAGTTGATCTAAAGCTTTTAAATCCTGTCAAGTCTTTGCTGCTTGCACATGTCCTTCATATTTTGCCTTTAAAGGTTTCTTTTCCATACCTTGAAAACATAAGGTCGTTTAACATTTTATCTAGATGTATTTTTTTAAAATAATGAACAATATTAAGTGATCATATGATTTTTTAGTTTTTTAACTTAGAGACTTAATGTTGTTTATAATTTCTATTTACGGAATTAGTGCCTGTAGGACTTAATGTCATTTACCATTTGATTAATACAGGTATACTGAATATGAATCTTTAAGAAAACAAAAATGACAAAAAATGGACCTAAGGTCCTTTAGCTTTCACCTACAGAACTGTAAAAATGCTTTTCTGACTGGGCTCCATACAAATCAAATAAGCACATCAGCAACAGCACACATACCGATACTAAATATTGAATTATTCTATGTTCCATGTTGTTGGACAAACAGCTAAATTGTAACATTATTATTTTAAGAATTGCATTAATTTTTCCAGAAATTAGGGTTTTGTTGTAGCCTCCTTTCAAAGTTTTGGTACCATGTGTGCAAAGTGTTGAGCGGGATGTAGGACACGCCCGGCGTGGGGGTCATTTGGTCCTGCGTCACTGAGAATGATGCCACAAAGTTCACAAGGTGTTCAAGCATCTTCTGGGCAAATGTAATGTAATTGCTTTGTTGTGACTGAAACAGTAATAGATGTTGAGTGGTTCAATTCGCACATTATCAAGAGTATTACAATGTGAGTCAAGGTCTGTTATCAGTCCATGGGTGGGTGTTTAGGGGGACTGTTTAAAGTAATAATGACGATCAAAAAGTGCTGATTCTCAGCCTAATTTGAATAAATGACTTTTGATTTTTTGATTTTGAATGCAACTTACTTCTGCAGGGCTAAGGATTTGCGCATTAGCTTCAGGTTCAATAGAGATCCCAATCTGTGCATTATGACATATCTGCTGTTGTCCAAATGCAGTTATGAATTTATTATCACCTGTGAACCATAAGGAGATATATGGGTAAAGCACCAGTTTATAACAAGCAGAAAAAGTATTAAAAAACTGTAAATTAAAAAATCTTACTAGATAGCTCATGTAGCTTTTTCAATGTTCCTATTTTGAAAATAGCCGAGGGTTTAGTATTCGAAATATGTCCAAGCAGCTGCCAGTTGGGTGGCGCCGCGGGGTCGGGCCAACTCCAGTATACCATGCCGACGGTGCCGACCGGCAGCGGAGAAACACCGGTTAAAAACACTACCGCATGGTTAATATTGTCCGCCTCCGTAATTGTTATGAGAAACTGAGTATCTGATAACGCCACAAAGTCTGTCTGCACCTGAAAATCCACAAAATTCTTCATTATATGTCTTTATTTAGTAATATCATGTGAAAACAGGGTTTGTACTTACAAGACGACCCGACACAATCAATCCAAATACATTGGACATCTTTAATGAGTTTTATTTGCTGCTACTAAGAAAACCAAAACACAACAGTAATGTTAACAAAATTCTATTTTATTCTAGAATTCTATCGTGTTCTTAGAAGTCTTATTATAGTATAGCATTTTTTTATCTGTAGTCTGTGTAGGGCATCAAGCATAAGATTGACAAATGTCAAAATGTTAACGTCATTTGCGTTTAGATACTGTGTCGATTTATTTCATAGATTAAATGGTATGAAACTATTATAAAAACTAATAACTTGTTTAATGTTTTTTGTTTAATGAATATTTAGGTATGGATGCGAACTTGTTAATTTTATAATTGAATTTTAAAAATAGAGGAATACCTACATTGATGATGTACGGACGACAGCAGGTCAATCTACCCGAAACTGTACCTTTAGATAAATAAAATATCTGCAAGAAAACAGAATTTAATGTCATTGTAAATAGGTACCTAATAAAAGTCGCTTAAGTACTTATTAAGCACACAATGACTTAGGTCCGTATTAAAGAACATCACTTAAAACTCAAGCTCTACTCAAGTCTCGTTTGAAGCCTTTTGATTGGTTGAAACTAATTTTAAGTAATGCTTCAATGCTTGAGTTTCCTTCTGGAATACGGACCTTAGGTCCGTAATACAGAACGTCTTTCAAAACTCAAGCTCTACTTAAGTCTCGTTTCAAGCCATTTGATTGGTTGATGACACCCGCTCATGTTGGTCTTTTTTGCTAATCTAATTTCCCTTCCAAACCTGAATTAAGTTTTCTATCCCCAAGAAGTAAGTACAGACGACAGCAGGTCAAGCTTGCCCCAAACTGTCAAATATTCCCAATCAACATTGAGCCTTAATACCTAATAAAACTTAAAAGTCACTAACTTATTATGCACACAATGACTTAGGTCCGTCCGGACTTAAGTAGAGCTTGAGTTTTGAGTAACGTTCTGTGATACGGACCTTAGAGTATCTATTCGACTTGTTGTATAACTTTGCTCGACCTAGATAAGCTTCCGACCTTCATCGATTCGATGCATAGACCTTGAGTTGTGCCTGTGACCCATTTCCCTACTTCATGTTCAGCATCCACGTGTCTACCTTTATTTTTATTGTTTTAAATTGCTTACTCCTTTGAGTAGATATACCTACCTATCTTAAATTATCGTTAGGGCTTCGTTTTAAATGTGCTCAGTGCCAACGTATCAATTAGTCACTACCTTTGTGTCGGCAACAAGAACCTAAAACTTATTTCGGTAGTTTCGCTTTTAGAGTTATTTGCCTAGACCTCAAAATATTGTGCATAATATTATTAAAAGACAATTAAGGCTGGCACCTGTAACCGAGCTATTTAAAAAGGTTGTCTGTAAAAGATCGCTCTTAGCGATAAGACCGCCCATTGTGTCACCCTTTGTAAAATCTTTACTATATTTTTATATTTATGTTCTGTAATCTATATGGTGTACATAATAAAGAGTATTCTATTCTATTCTAAAAAGTGTGGCGTCGTTGAATAGTAACATAATAGTAATAGGTAAGTATGTAATTATAAAGACAATAATGTATAAAATATTTTTTTTTTATTTCAGTCTGTTTTTTGAGATAGGTATGCACATTTTCGGTTACAACCCGTGGCCCGATATGCACTTTATTATTACCTCAAACAAAATAATATAAATCTGCTACCATTGGTAGTTACAGATCAACGATTACGTTCTACCCACTTAGGTACTATGAATATTACGGACACACGAGTACTTTTTTATAAAGTATGTGCAGTGCATGCACAGACAGCGCAAGCTAATACAGCTGCAATTTTTTTAAATTTTAACTTTATCACTAATGCATTAAGGCTCAATGTTGATTGGGAATATTTGACTGTTTAGGGCAAGCTTGTCCTGCTGTCGTCTGTACTTACTTCTTGGGGATAGAAAACTTAATTCAGGTTTGGAAAGGAAATTAGATTAGCAAAGGAGACCAACATGAGCGGGTGTCATCAAATCAGCCACTTTGTTAATAACATACTTCATCATTTCAATATATTTTATTGGAATTAAAGATCAAACTTAGTCATACAAACAAGGACCTAACAGGAACTAGCACCTGAAATGACCAACTAATTATCATAACAATGGTTTTGTTCAAATTACAAACATAAAGTTATGAATTTGAAGGCAGGTTAACATTAGGCATAAATGCAAAGAATTGGGCCAGAGCGCAGGCGAAGCTGAACATTAAACATAGATACAAATATAGTGATAACAAGTAAAGAGCAAATAATATTGTGATAAGAGACAGTCGTAACAGTCGCGGGCCGGTAGCAAGCGAGGAGGGACGCCGCTATTAGTTTAAATATCACTCAACAATTACATCATCAACCACCAAGTCAACAAGTCTACACACTAGTCAGTGAGTGCCACTGCTTCACATTGTAACAGATAGTATCGTAGCATACACAAACAGTACTTTTTACATCCTTTGTGCTTGTGTATACTACCCACTTAGTAAATTTCTACTTTTATTTACTCTAATTATTTTAAATGTTCTCTAATCAAATTATAAATAATAAAGTTACATCACGAGATAACATCTATTAAGCCTAATTATTCAGCGATCTTAATTATGTAGGTATAATATATTAATTATTGAACATGTCTGTAGTTATTATTGTACTGATATCCATTGTTTCTCTCTTAGCTTCCAATTTAATCTCTCATGTAAGGATAGTTGATGTCGCGTAGGGGCACGAAGGTCTCCTTGATGGACTGCGGCGAGGTCCATCTCATGACGTATCCGGGCCCGCCGGCCTTGTCGTTGGTGCCTGACATGCGGCCGCCGCCGAATGGCTGCTGTCCCACCACTGACCCTGTCGACTTATCATTGATGTAGAAGTTGCCAGCAGTCATCTTGAGCTCATCCAGAGCTTTCTGCAGGAAACTCTTGTCCATTGAGAATACTGCACCTGTTAGTGCAAATTTGGTTGATGAGCCGATGAGTGTCATTGTCTTGTCAACATCACAGTCATCATACACATACATTGTGAGTACTGGTCCGAAGATCTCTTCAACCATAAGTTTGTCGTGGGGATCCGTGGTCTCAATTATAGTGGGCTGGACAAAGTAACCCTTGCTGTCATCAAATTCCCCTCCAGCAATTATTTTGTTCTTGGGATTTTTCTTGGCATTTTTGATGTAACCTGTGATTCTATTAAATGCCTTGTCATCAATGACAGCAGCACTGAATATTTTGAAGTCTGTTGGATCACCTATCTTCAACTTAGCACACTCTTGAATTAAACCTTTCTTAATAGGCTCCGCCAGAGATTTAGGTACATATATTCTTGAGCAAGCTGAACATTTTTGTCCACAATATTCAAACGATGAGCGAATCGTGGCAGTGACCACAGTTTGGATGTCAGCTGAAGGATGCACAAAATGATAGTTTTTGCCTCCGCACTCACCAATCAGCCGGGGATAATTTTTATAAAGGTGAAGGTTTTTACCGACTTCATTCCACAGCCAGTTGAAAGTTGGGACAGAACCAGTAAAGTTAATGCCGGCTAAATTAGGAGATGAAGTAATGGTGCGCCCAAAGGTTGGCCCATCAGCAGGAACAAAATTAACAATGCCATCAGGCAGACCAGCTTCACGCATTATATTAAAGATCCTCCAATTTGATAGAAGAGCTGTATCAGATGGTTTCCACACTACACCATTTCCCATGAGAGCAGGCGTGTAGGCCAAGTTGCCCCCAATAGCGGTGAAGTTGAAAGGAGCAATTGCTGCAATAAATCCATCAATGCCTCGGAATCTAAGAGAATTTCTAGTTACTGAGGGATTTTCAGAAATAGGTTGATATTTGGCATTCTCTTTCAAAAAGAATACATTAAACCTGAAGAAATCAATGAGTTCAGCGGATGAATCAATTTCAGCTTGAATTACGCTTTTAGATTGACCCAGCATTGTGGCAGCGTTGAGTTTTTGCCTATGTGATCCAGCCATCAGCTCAGCAGCAGACTGCCAGATGCGAATACGTTCCTGCAGCGGCGTGCGGTCCCATCGCGCCTGGGCGTCCACCGACACTTTGATTGCTTTCTGTATGGTCTTCTCACTAGCGTAGTAGAACTTGGCGATTTTTTTGGAATGATTGTGTGGCATCACCTGGTAGTGGGGCTCCCCTTCCTTGATGTTCTCGCCTCCGATGACAATGGGCACTTCCTCGGTGACGGCGGCAGTCTGCGCTAGCTCGGCGGCCAACGCGGCGCGCTCCGCGCTGCCTTCGCGGTACTCCAGCACGGGCTCATTCTGCACGCCGAAGTCCTGGAACTTGGGTAGTTCCACGATGCTAGAAAGCGAGCGCTCGAGCGCGCACCCCCCGCGGGCCGTTCTTGTCCAAACGCTTAACATCTTTGCGTAATTTCGTTTACTATTTTCTAGGATTACAAAGTACTGTCAAATGTGCTCGTTACGTAAACCGTATCGTTCGCAAACACGACAAGACTAAAACCGCACGGACAGGGTAACTGACGTCGATATATTTTCCACAGAATCTGCGACCTTCACCGATCCATCACATTTTGTAACGAAACGAAATGGCTGTAGCACCACCAAAATAATAATATGTTGTTATTCACGATGAGTTTCGTACTTTTAGAATATGTGTGGGTTTCAACGTGTACTATTTGTCATTTTTTGTAAGACTTAGTAATCAATATTTAATTTTCAGGACTCCCATGTTTTTAAAAGTCACTAGTCAGGACCCGGAGCAGACTCAGCTGACATTTGTGTTTGCGAATACTGCAACGCGCGGAAGCGTATAGATCGAATATGAAACTAAACTAGCTAGAGCTACCCACGCCCACGTTCAATGTAGCTTTTAAAAGCTTGTTTTCTCTTTCTTTCCCTCTAGCTTGCCGTGTGGTTTAGAATGTTAGAGCAGGACGTGCGTCAATAATCATTACCACCTACTAGGAGTAAAATAAAACCTATGGGTCAAAAAAGTTAAAGTGGCGGAGGAAGCCCGCTAAATTCAAATTTTCTCACAATTTGTAAGCTGCCCATGGCGCCGACTACCTTGCACACTAAACTAAAATTAAAATTAAGTTTAGTACATATTTTTGTTTCTCATACAATAAGAAAAGGACAGATGATAAAACATTAGCTAAGTCCTGCAAAATATTGATACGATATACAGTTTAAACGTGGTTAAAACATGACTACTATTAGGGACCTAATGGATCTAACTGAAGGTTTGTAAATATCTAATAAAAAGGTGGACTGTAAATATTTATAACGAAATTCTAAAAGGACAGTATCACTTGGAGATAACTTTGAATTTTACAAGCACATACTTACATATGTACTCGCGTCGACTACTGTGTTCAGTAGAGGAGTACAGAACAGGCTGTGAGTGGTTGATGAGAATGTGTTGACAGAATGCTTAAATGATAAACTTATAAATTTCACCCAAGTTACATTTCAAAAATTAAATCTATTCTTAGCCATAACTTGAATTAGTCACTGTCACCAGACACCGGTGTGACCACAGTAGGTGTTCTCTTGTGGCGCTTGATGCTGCTGAGTAAGCTAGAAAAATTTCTTAATTCAACCAACTCTTGTGGCTGTTTCGAATCTCTACTGCGTGGCGTCGGGCCGGCGAAGGCGGCCGAGTGCTGCCTTTGCGTCTGCGGTACAGGAGGTTGCGTCTCGGAGTCCGACTGTAAGTTGGTCCTTCTCTGCCAATGACGACGACAAAACCATCGACACGTATAAATTATGACTACTATTACAGCGCCCAGCCATATCACGTAGATTGCTGAATATTGATGAATATCGTGGCTTGAAATTCCCAAGTTCAAGGTTTGTTCTGAATTCATCTGCTCAATCTGCTCTTTGATGTGCCGCAATGACCTTTCGTGATCCGTGATGTTCAATTCAACTTGTGGCAAGGTGACGTTGATGATGTGGTGGATAGGTGCTATTTGCTGTAATCCCCAATCAACCGTAGTCTTAATTTCTGAGTGTCCCAGTTTGTGTGAATAAACGGTGAAGTCTTGTCCTTTAATTGCGCAATCACATACGCGCAATTACAGAATCGAGTGCTATGACCCCGGCCTTCGCGATTTGTATTGCAGTAATGTGATTCCATTGTAAATATTTATTTTGTTCAATTCAATCCAATTATTACGGCATGCTGCTGTGTTTGTAAGACACTGTTTGCTGTTTGTGTCCATATTCTTGATGCACATGCTGTCTTCTGACTTAAACTGGAAAATGGGTTTTCGGGAGTGACAGAGGCGACTAGACTCGTCGTACTCCAAACTTTGTTGTATGTCTCTCGCCGTCATTGTCAGATAGGTCTTTGCGTAAGTTTATCGCGATGTATACTGATATCGGCACAACGGCGATCGTAATATTACCATGTTGTTGTGGTATTTTCTCTGTTGAGCAGTGGTATTCTAATTTCAAATATGAGGTACTTACTCGTGTGTTATCCGTGCTTTAACCTTCAGAAGGTGGTAAATTGGAAGTTCAGTCTGTATGTTTTCTATCGGCAAGGATAGTTCTCGCTATAATTGTCCTGAGATTATGCTGAGTTGAACTCGTAGTTGCTTCGGCGATAGTAAGTGGGCGCTGAATATTCCATGATGAACATCTGTTATTGTGTCGATTATTGTATCTTGTATTGATTTCAGCTTCGTGAGCATATTTGTAGCTATGATGGTGGACAGTGCTAGCTCATTTCTCACTTCTTGTTCTTGCAAGTTTTTGTTAAACGTATTGGTGGCCTTTGTTTTTGCGATTAATCGATTCTTCAGTTCTCTTGAGTAGATTGTATTCTGCTTCTACTACTGAGGTCTGGTTTTTCCACAAGTGCCAAGTGATTTTAATTTTCTTGTAGGTATAAGAGAAATATCTTGCTTGTATTGATCTGCAAAGCGTTGATCAAGAGCATCAAACCTTCTTATATTTTGCCACATTGAAATATCTTATGTAGCTAATAATCTTACAATAGAACCAAAATTACTATACAATAGGTAACTTAAACATAATGTACGGACGACAGAAGGTTAAGCTACCCGAAATTGCCAAATGTTACCAATCAATCTTGAGTCTTAATGCTTGAGGTTTGAGATATCTTTATTTCTCTTATGAAATTAATCACTTACATGAGAAATTTTTAAATACTAACTTAAACAAATATTTAAAACGTACAGTAACAGTAAAACACTATACAGAAACAAAAATTAAAAATATGTAGGGTAGATTGCTAACAACACATGGAGCACGCACTACTAGATGTGCCAAATACTAAGGTGCGCTCGCTTGATTGAATATATGTAATTTTAAATGCTTTTTAAATATTGACATAGACTTTTCGTTTTTAATTGTTTTTGGTAATTTATTGTACAATGCTGCACCTTCGTACATTACACTTTTTTTGCCATAGTTAGTGCGTGGTGAGTATAATTGTATATCATTAGCATTTCTAAGCCCAATTTTGTGTATTTGATGTTTTTTTGTGAAATGTATTTGCGTGTGAATGTTTTTATTGAGTATCTTTCTAATTAATATGCATTTATTGTATATGTATGTTTGTGATATATTCATTAGTTTGGTTTCATTGTGTATTTTTTGTGTTGGTGTACTGTGATCATAATGGAAGAGTGTTTTTATTAACTTATTTTGTGCCGTTTGTAATGCTTGAATGTTTGTCTTGGCTGATGTCCCCCATACTTCTATCAAATAGTCCAAGTGAGGTTTTATAAGAGCGTTATATACATTATATCGTATTTGGCGTGGAAGACACTGGACGACACTTCGTAGGGCTCCCGTGGGAGACGTTAATTTATCCTAACCTATTCTATATGCGGCTTCCAGCTTAAGTTCTTATCCACTGCGCGCGAGCCGCTGAGTCGAGCGCACGCTTACTAGATTGCTATAACTTTTTGTGGTTGTTGTTTTAAATCTACCTACATCAAAAAAAAAAAAAAAAAAAAATTAATGTAATTCGACAATGGATGATATAGAAAATACTTTTAATTTGATTGATTCGAGTGTTGAGGAGCAAAGGGTTGAGCAATTAATGAATGCAGCTGAGGGTGTGTTATGTGAGAGAAGTACCGAAGTAATGGATTTCCAAAAAACTCCGGAGAAGAGAATGAGAACCGAAAGTGATGAAATAGTTGAAGATGATGAGGGTTTTGTAACAGTTAGAAAAAGCAATAAAAGGCTAGCTAGAAGGCTATCGAAAAAAAGTACAGAAAATGAGGCGAATAATGCAGACTTGGAAGGCGGCGACAAAATTATTGTGAGTGTTACGTCCCAAGAGGTTTTACCAAAACAATTCGGTTTAGCAAAAAAGTTAAGAGCTAAATTTTATAAGAAAAAATTTATAAAATTTTGAAAATTTCTTATAAGAACCCCTATAAACTACTAATTGAATTTGAAGATAAAACCAGTGCGCAGAAATTAATGGATTGTGAAAACTTTCATGCTTTGGGTTACAGATGTCAGTGGACAAATGAAATAAGTTTATGTTACGGTGTTGTAAAGAATATAGATTTAGATATAGAAGACAATGAGTTCCAGGAAAGCTTAGAAGGTGAGTACCAAGTAATGTCTGTCAGACGTTTAAAAAGGTTAATTGACACGGGAGGATGGGTGAACAGTGAATCTGTACGTCTATGTTTTAAAAGTTCCATTTTGCCCCCATATGTCTGTATATATGGGTACAGGTTTAAAGTGGAACCATACACCTTTCCGGTGACACAGTGCTCTGCATGCTGGCGTTATGGTCACCTATTAAAAATGTGTCCTACAAAAAAAAAAATATGTCCCAAGTGTGGTGAAGACCATGTTAACTGTGAAACTAAAGAATATAAATGTTTAAATTGCAAAGGAGCGCACACGGCATTAGATAAACCCTGCCCTATTTTCCTAAAAGAGAAGGCCATTCGAAGAATTATGAGTCAAGAAAATTCTACGTATAGAAAAGCTTTGTCACTTTATATAAACAAAGCCAGAACAACAAGTGGACATAATGACGTGTATCGGCAGCAAAACTCAAATGAGCCTATGGAACCTACACACAGGACATCTTCTTACTTCACTATTGATTCTAACAAAAGGAGCTTTAGAGACATACTCATGACAGATGCACCGAATAGCAATCAACAACAAGATACCTCAAATTGCGAACAGAACATGGATAGTGACGAAGACCACAATACAAATCATATGTCTATATCTTCTCCAATTTTAGGTAAAAACAAGTCGAAGAAGAAATTGGATAAAACTAGAAACTTACAGGAGAAAACATATGTAAGTGATGAATGTTCTCACATTAACGTGGAACCTACTTCACAGTCTACTAGGAATAACGAACAAAAGAAAAGCCCTTCTCAACAAACCTTTGTATTAACATTTTTAGAAAAATTACAGAACATTTGTTTATCAGAAAACAGTTTTGAAGTTAAAATAAAATCAATATGTAGTTATGTTTGTGAACAGATCATACAATCTGTTATAAAGTTAGTTAGAGGTACAGATATTATGAGTAAAATATATTGCCTCTTCACAAATGGCTAATCATAATAAAGACTTTCTGTTGAACTTATTGCAGTGGAATGCACAGAGCTTAAAGCCTAAATTGGAAGAATTAAAACTTTTACTATTACAAGAACATGTGCATATAGCACTTGTTAGCGAAACCTGGCTAGCCTCAGGATTTATGCTTAATATTAGTGAGTATAATGTGTATAGACGGGACAGGGATGATTCTTATGGTGGCATCGCCATAATAATACATAAGTCAATAAAAGCTCAGGAACTTTCGGTAAGTGTTAACAATACAGGTATCCAAATTTTATGTCTTAAGATAATTAATGCTGGAATTATAGAATTTATTACGTTAATTTATTGCCCAAGTTCTGTACGTACGGCTCAGGCTGATTGGGATCAAATATTTTCTATGTTTCATAAAAAATGCATAATCTTAGGAGACTTTAATGCACATCATACAGATTGGTCTTACAAAGACGATTGTAGAGGGAAATAAATTCACGAATCGGCTTTAGAGTTTGGTTTTGTTTCTATTAATGATGGACAGCCCACTAGATTAAAGCTTGTTAACGGTTACCTTCAGAAATCATCTCCAGATATAACCTTTGCCTCAGCTGATGTTGCAATTAATTGTGATTGGTCTGTTTTAAGTGAGAATTTAGGGAGTGATCACATGTTTATAAAAATTAAAATTAAATATCAGGATCAGTTACATATTTCTAAAACAAGAAATTACAAATCAGCTGACTGGAATGCATATAAAAACATCATCACTAAAAATTTATTGCATCCTCAAGAACATAAAGATGTACAAAGCCTGTATGAGCATTTTATTCAACAAATTAACAGAGCTGCGGATAATAGTATTCCAATGAAAAAGTTATGTTATAATCCATGTAATAATTTCAGACCAAAAGGGTATTGGTGTCAATCAATATCTAAATTAGTTGGTGAACGTAGACTAGCTTTAGCCAAATTCCGAAAAAATCCTACTCCTAATAATTTAAATAATCTTGAAGAGAAAATACTAAATGCTAGGCATGCTATTCATAAAGCTAAATCAAAAGATTGGCAAATTTTTTGTGATGGTATTGACCACACATTATCGGTTTCACAAATGTGGAATAAAATGCGTTGGATTAAAGGATACAAAAGATGCAAAGATTACATTTCCCTGGACGCAAAATCTGAATTATTATGTTCCCTTACCCCTGATTATGTCATGCCCCCACCACCCTGCTTTTCATCAGTGAACCAGTCACTTGAAACGGAATTTAGTATGGAAGAGATGCGTGGATGTTTAAAAAAAAAAGACACAGCCCCAGGGGAAGATGTGATAACGTATTCAATGATCTCTCAATTACCTGAAACTGGTCAGTTGTATCTGCTAAATTTATACAACCTGATATTAAAGTCTGGTGACGTTCCAACTCAGTGGCGTAATATCAAAGTGATAGCTATACCTAAACCAGGTTGTTCGTCTAACTCTAATAATAAACTCAGACCTATATCTTTGATCTCATGCATTTGTAAGATATTTCACGTAATGATTGCGAGACGCATTGAGTGGTTTGTAGAAAGGAATGAAATTTTATCTCCATCAACGACAGGATTTAGGAGAGGTAAATCGTGTGTGGATTGCTTAGCACGACTGGTGACTGATATCCAAATAGGCCTAACTAAAAACTCTCCCACGTTAGCATGCTTTCTAGACATTAAAAGCGCATATAACAATGTGTTAATCGAGAAAATGTTAGAGACCCTTGATACCTTAAAAGTCGGAAGGAGCATTTGCCAATATCTTTGGAACTTCCTTAGTGAACGCAGACTTAAAATTACTGATGACACTGCAAAGTGTAATGAAGTTGTTAGGATTGCAAGAAATGGCTTAGCTCAGGGTGACCCTATCTCACCACTTCTTTTTAACATCGCAACTTTTAAGATTTGTCTGGATATTTCAGCTAACATAAATGTGTGCCAATACGCGGATGATTTTGTTTTGTATACAACCGGTACCAATATACTAGAATCTGCTAGGCGAATGCAGGCTTCCTTGGAGGTGTTTGTAGATATATTGATAGATTTAGGATTAGAAGTATCTACAGGTAAGTCACATTACTGTATTTTTAGTAGAGGTCGCAAAACTCAACAGCTTAATTTTGTAATCAATGATGGTTCACTTGAAAAAGTAGATACCTATAAATACTTGGGAATGTGGCTTGACAGCTCGTTAAAATGGAGTAAACACATAAATGAAATAGTTCAAAGAGTTTTAAAATTCAACAATTTGTTAAAAATACTAGCTAGTTCTTCATGGGGACTACACCACAATCACTTGCGAAAGATATATATTGCTATTGTAAGAAGTAGATTGGATTATGGAAGTTTCTTGTACAATAATTGTTCTAAAGCACTACAATACAAACTAGAGAAGGTACAAAACCAGGCATTAAGAATAGTGGGTGGTTTCATTAGAAGTACTCCAATACACGCTATGGAATGTGAGCTCTGTGTTCCTCCACTGCATTTAAGAAGAAAATGGTTAACTTTTAAGTTTTGTTTAAAATCTCGCTCCATGACAAAAAATCTAACGAATAACTTGTTAGACGAACTGTGCACTCTTGGTCGTGTTAGATATTGGTCAAATAAGGAAATGCCATTATTAGCTACTACTTTTGAATTAGTAAAAAAAAGAAAATATTGACTCTAAGCCTACCCTAGATTTGTTTAGTTTACGTACATGGATTACCAATTTTAACATTAAAGGCCTGATTGTACTTAATTTAGATACAGTCAATATGCCTAAGAGAATATATGATCCCACCTTTCTTCATTATTCTGTAGTCAATGAATTACGTGAAAAATATTCAGAATATTATATAATTTTTACAGATGGTTCTAAAAGTAATATAGGTGGAGGTGCTGCATATTATGACCCTTTAAATCCGAATCGTAGCAACTCCTATAAATTAAATAAGTGCTTTAATGTTATGTCACTGGAGCTCATTGCAATTTCGGAAGCGTTATCTTATGCTAAAACTATTGCAAGTAATAAATTTTTGATATGCGTAGATAGCAAGAGTGCTCTGCAACATATAGCTCGATGCGCCTCTGGTGTCAGAGGAGTACCGATAGCTTATAATATTATTTCTGAATTAGATAAAATGACTAGCTATGGAAAGAAACTAAAGTTGCAATGGGTTCCATCACATATAGGCTTAAGTGGTAACGAGAAGGTTGACAGTCTGGCGAATAAGGGAATTTTAGAAGGCAAAGATTTAAACTATAAACCAGATTTTTCCGAATTTTTACCAAAATATAAGAAAAAGTGCCACCAGACTTGAATAGAGTATTTTAATTTGCGGTCAAAATCTAAGGGTATCTGGTATAAAACAATAGTCTGTGAACCTCCTCATATACCATGGTTTTCAAATTGTAAAATTAGTAGGAAATTATTGGTAACAGCTCTCAGGCTGAGATCCGGACATATGCCGCTTAACAACTTCGCCTTTTTAATGAAAAAATGTGCCTCCCCCAACTGTGAGGAATGTGATAAGGTAGAAGACGTTTTTCATCTCTTATCGGAATGTGTCCGGTTTCAGGATGAGAGGGATGTATTAATTAATGAATTAGGTTTAATTAAAAACAATATAGGTTTATTTAATGAAATTTTATCTGCACCTTTATCTTATGCGGCCAAGAAGTTGTATAGTTTCGTAAGTCTTCGTTTTGTCAAATAGATATAAGGATTATGTTGTTTCACTTACTGTGATACTGTGTGTGTGTGTGTGATACTGTGATATTATAAGGTACAATGGGACTGCCATGTATTTATATACAAAAGTCCCTAAATAAATAAAGAGAAAAAAAAAAAAGTTCTTATCCAAAATTAATCCAAGATACTTTTCATGGTCAACTTTTTTTATTGATTGGTTATTTATCGTTAAAGGTGAATATACAATACAATGTTTCTTTATTCTTTGCAGCGAAGATTATGTAGTTGGTTTTAGCTATATTTATGGTGAGTAGATTGCACTGAAACCACATATTTAAGAGTTGTAAGTCATCCTGAGCGTCACACATGACAGCGTCCACGGAGTGTCCAAAGTAGAGTAAAACTGTATCGTCTGCATACAACGATACATCGCCCTTCAGTCCAATTGCATGTATATTATTAATGTAGATCAGGAATAATAGCGGCCCTGATATTGATCCCTGTGGAATGCCAAAATTTACGATTTTAGGACGGCTTTGTGTTTCGTTGATCTTAACGATTTGTTAGGTAAGATTTGAAGATATCAAATGCGGTTCCAGTAACGCCAATGTCATTTAGTTTTTTTAGTAATAGCTCGTGACTTATTGTGTCAAAGGCCTTTTTCAGGTCTATGAAAATTCCTAACGCTATCTGCTTTTTGTCAATGCTTAGTTAGATTTTTGTTATTAGATCTATTGTAGCAGAGAGCGTGTTGGAGTTTGGTCTAAAACCGTATTGTTTGTCAAAGAGAAAGTTTTGTGCTCTTAGGTGTTTATCGAGGTGGTTGTATAAAACACGTTCAAAGATTTTTGACAAAACCGGCAAGACTGAAATAGGACGATAATTTCCTGGATCCGATTTATTTCCATTTTTGTAGGTGGGGTTTACCTTGGCAATTTTGAGACTGTCTGGGAAAGACCCTAGCTGTAGGTTTTTATTTATACAAATTGTGAGTTCGCTAAGTATTAATTCTTTTAAGCATTTTATTAATTTTGTGTTTATACCATCTAAGCCGGAGCTAGTATTTACCTTCAGGTCAATCATATCAATGATTTTTGCAATTTCATCACAGGTGCATGGGTCTATTTGTGAAAGTTGGGTCAAGTTTTGAGTTGCCTGAGTTCCTTTAGTGTGTGTTAGATTGTTTTGGTATCGTTTGGGAATTTGACTAGCCAGAACTGGTCCAATATTAGAAAAGAATTCATTAAAACACTCAGAAATGTCAGTCTGATTAGTCAAAACTCCAGATGGCGTTAGGAGTTTACTCGGTGTTGGTGACTCTCTTATCTTGTTCCTAGAGAGATCATTTATAAGACTCCACATTTTTTTTGGGTTTCTCTTGGATTTGTCAAAAGCATTTAGGTAATAAGTACTTTTTGTTTGTTTTATAATTTGACTGACTTAATTTCTTTTATTCACAAATTTTTGCAGTAATAACTGGTCATTTTTGTTTCTCTTGTGCAACCTCCATAATGCATTTCATTTATTTATTATACTTATGATCGTTTTATTTATCCAATCTTGTCTGGGTGGATTCAGTACTTTAGTTTTAGTTATTTTACTGATAGTGATACTATTCAGTAACTTTTCCTCAAATTTTTGGTACAGATTTCCTTCATTGGTGTATTTCCACTCTTTTACCGCATGGAACAGTTTTTCATAATTTATAGCTTCATATTTTACTTTTCTAGGTGGTTCTGGTTGATATTTCTTAACTTCTAAATACATTTGATTATGATCTGACATGGCAGTTGCAATTACGGCAAGATGAAACTTGGTGTCAGGAAGGTTTGTGCATACGTGGTCTTAATGCTTAAAAGATGAAAGTTGAAAATCCAATAAAGAAATCTGGTAGATTGTAGTAGCTTGACGTGCTGTCGTCTGTAGGTACATTTCTTTAAAAGTAATAGTAAGCAAGTTATCGCATTTAAATCCAATGATGTGCGTCAATCGACACAAACCTATTTTACCTTCCGATATTAGGAACTTTTATATCTTTTTGATAGAACATACAAAATCGCAACATAAAAAAATCAAGTTCAAGCACTAGACGTAAACAAAATCCTTTTATCACTTTTTAATGTTATAATTCCAATCTAACTGGCAATTCAAGTGGCGAAGCATTTCTTTCTGATGTGTATTTTCTAGCTCTACATTCTGGACATTGCATTGCCCTTCAACTGGCTGCTGATTATTTTCTAGCTCTACATTCTGGACAACACTTTTGTTTTCTTTGGTAAAAACTTATCAACATCCTTGTGGGCTTTACCTAAAACAAAAGTATTCTAGGTATGTCACGCATCGGTTCTTAAAATATCCGATTTGCGAGACATACATCCTATTTGAACTAAGTTAGCTAGACGTTTATTATTATATTATTGATCCCTAATTTTTTTTTCTTTCTTTCTGTTATGGCTTCGCACGGTTTGTGCATTTAGGCAATGTCACGTAATGTATTATTCTTGTCGAAAAAGACGGTCTTACGAGGGAGATTTGAGACAAAGTCATGTCTCCGTGGCGCAGCGGTCAAGACGCCTGCCTGCGACGTGGAGGCCCCGGGTTCGATCCCCGGCCAGGTCGTGATGGAAAACGATCTTTTTCTAATTGGCCTGGGTCTTGGATGTTTATCTATATATGTATCTATTATAAAATATAGTATCGTTGAGTTAGTATCCCATAACACAAGTCTCGAACTTACTTTGGGGCTAGCTCAATCTGTGTGATTTGTCCGTATTTATTTATTTATTTATTTATTCTGCGATATTTCACTGTTCTTTATGAATTATCAACTGACTGCACTTTTTACTACGTCAATCACGCACTTTTATTTAGTAAACAACATTATAAATAATTTTAAAAGTCCCATGAAAAATGAGCGCGACACTCAGCTTGACTTGCCCGCCAAAAAACCGATCCCTAAGTCAACTGTCATGGCGTACTCGAATGAATGAACACGCAGTTATATAAAATTCGATCCAGCCATCCCTTGCTGTTCTCTCCAGCGACGCCCTAAGCCGAGGTCCGTACCCCGCAGGGGGTGCCCTTAGTGCGTAGTCGCTTAGTTTTTAGTAGCCCTGGCTGGAGGCTTTAAATTCATTTAAGGCATCCACAGGAAAGTCCGGTTAAGTAGTCACGGCCTCTCAAGGTCAACTACGAGATGCCATATCAAAAAAAAAAAAAAAAAAAAGTTATACGTCGGGAAGTTATGTAGTTGTCATATAACGCAATCTCATTAATAATAAATTAATAGAAAAATATTAAAATTGTAAAAGCACGTAAAAAATTTTTTTTAGAAAATTACCTCACGTTAATCAGTAAACTTGATTGCACAATGCAACGTTGAGAAGTGATGAAATAGTTTTATCACCTCAATTAAGAAAGAAAATATACAATATTAACTCTGCTGTCAAAAACACGGCCAAATTATATTACTATGATGTGTTATAGAATTCATTCAAATAAGCACACCTTTAAATGACAATAACACAACTATTACATTGGATAAAAGTCATATTGTGAGCCATTACTCGACACGAAGTCGAATACACGAATATATTTTTTCCTTATCGTTATATTTTAGGAAAATATCAGTAATTCTATAATATTTCTTGGTAGTTTTGTACGGTTTTTTTGTAATTAGGTGGTATTTCTTTAAAGTTATGGACCCACCTCCTCCCCCTCCGGCTCCTCCTGATCCCCCTGATGCTATTCAGACGTCTGCAGTGGGTAAGAGACGCCTCCTAATTGACCCTGAGACGATCGAAATCGTCTCCAAAAAGACAATAAAAAATAAAGATATGGCTGTTGCGGCCATTCAAACTCTGTTTGTTCACCCCTCTCTTAAAGAGGGTTTAATTTATTCTGACTCGGATAAAGGGCCTTTTCTGGTCCACGTATCGCGATCTGAACCGGATCCTTCATCCGGAACTATCATCCGTACCATTAAGTTTGGCCAAATTTTAACGATTAACAAAATTAAAAACATCTGCAGGGATCGTATTAAGAGAGTGGGCAGAAACATAATTTCTGTCCAATTTATGCCGCTGAGGCGGCCAAAAAATGGGCCCTAATGCCGTCGAGTAAACGTCCTTATTACGTTTATACGATTATGTTAAATAACATTAAGTTTCCAAAACGTCTACTCAACGACTAAAATGTTAGTTGGGAAATAATATATTTAGATGTAAAATCTCAAGTCTCAAGCGCATACTTAAATAAAGTAACTAAAAAAAAGTAGGTGTATAAAAGTAAATGACCTATAAATTTTAACGAAACAACAATTGTGTTATCACCTATACCAATTCAATACCGGTATTATACTGTAAATTTTGGGATGTTACCTAAATGTATTGCACGGCCGCTTTTTTATAGCTATCCGAACTTGGTCGGGTTATGTAGGTTTTCGATGCTTCGTCAGTATTATAATTGTTTTTCTTTAATTACTGAACTTAATGACATGAAATGTTTGCATGTGAATAGTTAAATAAATAAACTAATTATTGGCATACATTTTACCATGCAATTCCTTTAGAACGTCGAGTGCTTTTTAAACATCTATTCATGGTATATTATGATATAACTCTTTAATTACTAACGGAACATCATTGATACTTGGCAACATGTTGCAGACACTTACAAGGTTTGTATAAACGTGAAAATCTGGACCCCAAAGTGCATACTTTTAGAACTAAGACTTAATAAGCGTATTTTACGTTTATATTTTTATCTTTTCAGCCCTACGATTTTTTATTAATATGTTTTTAAGCAAATATATTAAAATTCAAAACAACCACAGGCGTAGCCAGCCTTGGGCTCACTCCGTCACCGCGCCTCACCACTAAGCTCACAGACGCGCTCCGCCAAGGGCATTTCATTGTTCTTATTGTTAATTACGCTAATACACCTATTTTATACAGTTCGCTTCTTTTATTGCACCATTGAGCCTATCCAATGGTACTTCGAACCGGATCATTTTTCGGTTCTCACTCCCTTCCACTTCCTAATTGGACGGCCATTCTTATTAGTACCACATCCACATGTGACTGAAGCCAACATCACGCGGTTGGATCGTTGGAAGAGAATCCAGCACATCAGGCAACATTTCTGGCGACGATTTCATAACGAATACACTTCTCTGCTGCAGGCCAAATCCAAGTGGTTTCATTCCAGAGGTGAAGTGAAGCCGGGATCCTTAGTCCTGATAAAGGACAAAGCGACGCCACCTCTGCTCTGGTCCCTGGGCCGGGTCACGAAGACCTATCCTGGCGTCGACGGGGTCACAAGAGTGGCTGAACTGAAGACAAAGCGGGGCATCATTTGTCGTGCTTTCAACTGCATCTGCCCCCTTCCAGTCGAAGATTGAAGAGTTCTCTTCAACCCGGGGAAGTCACACGTGGATGTGGTACTGATAAGAATGGCCGTCCAATTAGGAAGTGGAAGGGAGTGAGAACCGAAAAAACATTAGGGTCTGAAGAAAGAGGAGTAAGAGGGCGTGCATGATGCTTACATGACTTTACAGCCGCTTCAACCAATGAATTAAAATGAAGGCTGCATGCAGGCGTGAAAATAAATTTGATACCCTGCTGCGCCATTTCAGATGCAACACTCGACGATTGCAAGAACCTCTACATCTCGTTTGATGCGCCCACAAAGTTAGTACCGTTATCGGACGTAATGCTTTGAGGCTTGCCACTACGCGACACGAAACGATTTAGAGCGGCCATGTAGGCATCAGTGGTGAGGTCGGTGACAAGCTCCAAATGTACGGCTTTTACTGCCGAGCATACAAAGATGCACATATAGGATTTTGTAAGTCTGCACCCTCGGCCCCTACGGTTGGCCACCAATACTGGCCCAGCATAGTCAACGTTACTCTCTGAAAAAGGAAACTCAAAATTTGTTCTTGAGCTTGGTAGTTGGCCCATTATAGGTTGTATATTCTGTGCTTTATGTTTGAAACACTTAAGACATTTATTCACGACATATCTAGACAGGTTTTAGTGCCGTTACAAACCTCTTAACAAAAAAAAGGAGCAAATTAAACATCACAGAGCGGGATCGGAGCGGGGGGATTTGCGGTTATTGCTGACAAAAATAAAGCCAAACGAACATTGATCGTTTCAGATACATCCTTCCCATTAATTAAAATTATGACCTGAACCTATATTACCTTAATATTTTTTTCTTGTAATTCTATTCTTTTAATAAATAAAGTGATACAGGGTGGCGCAATAGAACGTGCATTTTTAAAATAATTATTAAAAAATAAATACAAAAGGTATAGTTAAAATAAAACTAAGCAATTATTAAGTGATAACTGAAGTTTATTTTTTAAAAATAACATCATCTAAATGATGACCCTCTCTACGTTGGCACTCCTCTAACCGCAAACGGAAATTACCGAAAACTTTCTTAAGTAGTGCTGGTGTGATTGCTGCCATTTCACCACGAATATTCTCCTTGAGCTGACTGATGTTTCTCGGATTATTGGTGTAGACTTTGTGTTTGAGGTATCCCCACAAAAAAAAGTCAGGAGGCGTCAAGTCTGGACTGCGCGGAGGCCATGGGATATCACCTCTTTTCGAAATCAGTTTGCCAGGGAACATCTGCTTCACAACCGCCATGGAGTCATTTGATGTGTGACTGGTAGCTCCGTCTTGTTGGAACCAAGTCCTAGAGTTCTTTATTCTTGAATTGTCAAGTTCTGGGGCCAAAAAACCTTCCAACATCGCAACATAGCGTTCGGTATTAACAGTGATGTTTTGCCCCCATGCGTTTTCAAAAAAATAAGGACCAATTATTCCTTTGGCAGAGATTGCGGCCCAAACTGTCACTTTAGGGCTATGTAACGGTTTTTGATGTTTGAGTCTGGGATTCTCACTATTCCAATAACGAAAATTTTGGCGGTTTACGAACCCATTCATATGAAAATGTGCCTCATCAGAGAAAAGGATGTTTTCAAAATTTGAAAACCGATTGAGCATTTCATTAGCAAATGTGAGCCGTGCTATGAAGTCAGAGTCTTTCAATTCTTGAGTTAATTGCAGCTTGTATGGATGCAATTTAAGATCCAAGTTTAAAATTCGTTGCAAACTTCGTCGCGATATGTTTAGGACAGACGATCTCTTGCGAGTAGACATTTGTGGATCTTCTCGTACCGACTGCTTAACACTCTCAATATTGTCTTCGGTCCTAGATGTGCGTGGACGACCTTTTGCGTGTGGTTTAAACGTCGATCCAGTCTCTTCAAACCGCTTTATCCAGATTTTAATTAAATTAGCACTCGGAGCCTCCCTAATTTTCCGTACACCATACTCAGAACAAAATAGTCGCCTGACAACTACATACGAACGAGAGTTTTCGTAAAATGCGCGCACGCAAAATGCGCGACGCTTCCCGTCGAAGTGACTCATAGTGACTAAAACTTCATGAACCGCGCTACCCAACGATATCGGTCTCCCCTCGCCCACGCCCCTTCTACCCCGCAAAAAAGATGACGCAATATGCACGTTCTATTGCGCCACCCTGTATAAAATGTACCATTTTTCGTTTTTATTTTACATATCGGAACATAGGGACAGAACTCAGAAGTGACACAATTTTTATTTTTTGGCGACTTTAAGAATGTGGTAGAAATGTAGCAGCAGGGGGTCCACCGAAACCAGTAAAATTTTGAAAGTGGTCCACGAGAAAAATAAGTTTGGCAACTACTAGTCTATAATAACGTCGGCCCTGAGACCACGGGAAACAAGATCCGCCGGGTTGTCTTTCGACGGTACGTAGATCCAGGTATGACCACAGGTACTTTCTTGTATTTCGTTTACTCTGTTTCTAACAAAAGGTTTAAGTTGATTAGAAGGAGTAGAGAGCAAGCCAGAACTATGGTTGAGTCGCACCAGAATCTACATCTATGAATGGGCATGGTAAGCGATTCCCGAACCTAAGTACACAGCCTTGCACCCAACAAAGCTCCACAAAGTTCAAGTCTCGGTATCGTCGTTGGTTTAATGGGCGCTACGCGGTTTCTAGAGACTAGAAGTTGTACGCCTGTAGATTGAGTATCATTACAAGATCGAATATACACACAAGCGCCATACTCCCTCTCGGACGCGTCGGTAAAGACGTGTACTTCATGCGTAATAGGGCTTTCAAACAAAACCCAACGAGGAATTTTTAAGTTGTTTAATGCTGTTATTGTGCCTTCAAATAAAGACCATAGTTTTCTGACTTCGTGCGATACTTCATCATCCCAGTCGTACTTATCTAACCATAGACGCTGCATGATAATCTTTGCTTCGACAATGCACGGACCTACGAGGCCTAGTGGGTCAAAGATTTGACTGATGACTGAAAGAACATGACGTTTCGTGACATTCGTAGTGGGCGTGATATTTATACTATAAGTGAGTCAGAGTCACAAACCCAGTTAAGACCTAAAGCCTTTCATTGAGACGAGTCTGGACCTTGCTCAGAAAAGCTGAAGGTATTATGTACCTTGTCACTATGTGTAATTTCTTTAAAAAATTGAGAATTATTTGACCGCCATTTACGTAAATTGAACTTTGCGGATGACAGAACCGAATGTACCTTTTTAGAGATGTCAACAGTTTCAGCTATGGTAACCCCTCCACTAAGAAAGTCATCAACATAGAAGTCACGTCGTATGGCACATTGGACCCGATTATCTTCAATGTTGTCAGCCAGACTTACTAGACACTTAGTAGCTAAATAGGGTGCAGACGAAGTACCATAGGTGACTGTGTTTAACTGTGTAGGTCTTCAGAGATTCTGAAGATTCAAACCTGTAAAGTATTTTTTGAAGAGGTCGTTGGACTGGATTTAGTTCTATGGCCCTGTACATTTTCTCCACATCAGCTGTGACCACATACCTATGCTGACGAAAACCTGTTAAAATGGAAAACAGATCGTCTTGAACTACGGAGCCGATCATCTGAATGTCATTAAGTGACACCCCCGAACTGGTAGAAGCTGATGCATCGAATACTACGCGTAGTTGTGTAGTGGTGCTTGAACTGCGAACGACTCCATGATGCGGAATGTAATATGTACTCATGGAGTTTTCTGGTGATGATGTACAGTCTGAATCCAAAGTCATATGACCTAGGCTACCTCTCTACCATACTCTTTCATAAATTCATTATATTTATAGTGAAATGAAGGATCGCGTTTAAATCGCCGTTCAAGAGAAAGAAAACGATTCCTAGCATTCCTAAAGGAATCACCTAATGTACTAGGTTCCCCTTTTAAAGGAGGTTCTCTATTGTAGCGTTGTACAAATGCTACACATGTTCTCTTACCCGCTGGGAAAAGGTCGACTGTAAATCACACCAGAAACGCGGAAGTCACGCGGAAGTCATGGCGCGCGTCCCTGCGACCCTGACTCCCGCAGCGAGGGTTCCCATAAATCTCACCCCGGACAACATCTTGATCAACGGTCAATGTGCGTGAGAACTATAGCGAATCGTCTAGCACGTGAAGACTGAACTGGCGCGCTTTCTACATTAACCAATCATACGTCGCGGCCTGCCTCGATCAACGAATCAACATCGAGAACGCACGCAATACCGCGTGGACTTCCGCAGGACAGCAAGCTGATTTGCTATTGGTTACCCCACTATTATTTAGAGATAGTTAGTATTTAAGTGAGTGCATAGCTTGTAAGACACATCATTATTATATTCTATTCCATTCTATTACATTACAGGCCATTCCTGTTCGCACTCTTGTATCACGTCATTATTGTACACGTCAAATACATTGTACCCTTTTACATTCGTGCAAGTTCGATTCATCTGAGTTTTAATTACGCGACACGACCTACGCGCTACAAAGGCATTGTGACGACGAATCCCCCACCATTTTTACGTAAGGTGGTTTGAGAAAAAGACTGCTCACACATTCTCTCCTCAAGTGAGACTGTATGCTTTGAAGCGACGTTGTCAAGCTCCCAAAATTTAGTGAGGTCGGGAGTGACGTTGGAATGATGGCAAAAATGATTAGCGGAAAAACATGATTGGTGCGAAATACTAACTGAAACTAACCATCCTAACTTGGTCTCGCATAATTTAGGTAGGTTTTTCTCTAAGTCTATTGTTTTGCTACCTAAGACATTCCAGAAAACTTCAGCCCCTACCAGGATGTCTACGACCGACGGAACATTAAAGTTCGGGTCTGCTAGCATAAGACCTAAAGGAATAGGGAGGTGACTTATGTGCACGAATGAAGACGGTAGAACCTTTGTGATTTCAGGCAAAATAGGACACTCGATATCTACAGTAAAGGCACAGCATAAAGACTCTATTATTAGGTGACAAGACTTTGTACTGGTGGATATGTGATTATTAATACCCGTTACCTTGGTGCTCGTACCGCGTCGTAACAAACCCAGCTTCTCTGTGAAACTCTGCGTAACAAAGTTCGCCGTACTGCCGTTATCCAGCAGTAGGCGCGCACTGTACCTCTTACCTGCCACGTCAGTCACGTTCACCATAGCTGTGGACAGTAAAACATGCGCAGAAGTAGCAAGCTGCATGGAATTGGCTGAAAGCACAACATTTGAAGAAGGTGAAGCACAAGGCAGTGCAGAAGGCAATTGATTGATTGGAAGCAAGTTTGGGCTCGTTGCTTTCTAAATGCAAAAGCGTGTTGTGTTTTGTTTTGCAATATTTGCAATGTGAAAATCTGCATTTCTTAAAGTTATGTCCAAAGCGTAAGCAATTTTTATACAAACATTAAATTCAATTGCTTTTTATAAGCGATTGGCTACAGACAAACTTCTAAAAGATTCACATTTAAATAATGTATGTGATTGGGAGCAAAATGGACATTTACTGTTATTTAATTTTGTATTTGTTTTATCTTGTTTAGAATCAGTTTTATTTGTATGACTGTTATTTAAAGCGACAATCGTATTCATTTCAGAAGAGATATGATTAGACTCCACCGATTCTAACCAATCTGCTTTCCTGCTTAAAAAAGAAAAAAATTGTATTCGAGTAGGATCGACTTTGAACATATTATTTCTATGTTCTTCCCAGTCCCGACTTGTAACTAAGTCTAATTGTTTAACCATTAAATAAATAATAATATCGTCCCAATAATGAGTGGGCTTTTTTAATGTAGTTAGAGCCCTAATATTTTTGTTAACAACGTCAACAAGGTTTCTAATGGAAACACTTGACTCTTTTATGATGGGTTCGATATTAAATAAAGCCTGTAAATGATTGTTCACAAGAAGTCGGTTATTATTGTATCGTTCGCACAACAAGTCCCATGCGAGATTGTACTAATCAGCTTTAAAATTTATGTTTTTAATAATTAGAGCGGCATTTCCCTGGATTGAAGCCCGTAAGTAGTGGAACTTATTAATGTCACTTATGCTAGAATTGTCGTGAATCAATGACCCAAAAGTATCCCTAAACTCAAGCCAGCATTGGTAGTTCCCATCGAAATGAGGCGAATCAATTCTGGGCAAACGAACAAAGGAATTCCTAAATGAAACATGTGCACCTGAGTCAGAATCTTTGAAGTCAGCCTCGGACGCAACACCGTTGGCCGTGACACCGAGCAAGCTGCGCGTCAGTGCCACCAGGTTGAAGAACTGGCGGTCAAAGTCGTCACGCTCAGCCAACGCAGACTCGTCGTCATCGGAACTCAATTCTATTTGTGTCTGTAAGGTATCAAAGTCGGTGTGTAAGGTTTTAAATTTATTAAAATGCTCCTCTAAATCTAATCGTTGCAACTCAGATATTGCGGAACTACTTTTTATTAAATTGAAATAGCTGCTGTAAATAGTAAGCTTCGATTTAATGGAACTACGTTTCTTTATTAATGTTTTTAAGCTATCTGCCATTGTAAAGAAGTAAAATAACAGCTAGGCGTCTGATGAATATAATAGATAAAAACAGCAAAACAGCTATGCGTTAAAGAGAAAGATCGAGAATCGATGTCGAGGTCAATGACCCGACACGTTAGCAAAGTGTGAATTTGCAACTGAGCACGCGTTTTCTATACGAAATATGCATATTTTAACAAGCAGAAAACACTATCAAAACCATATGATTGAAGCACATTGTATGATAGCTACAAGATAGAAAGATGATCAACGATTTCCGGCAAAAAAATGAAAGCAGGAAATCAACTAATTGGAACGGACTCACTCAAATACAGTAAAATACTCCCAAGAATGACATCAGCTCCCACGATGACGATGCAGGCTGCCTCGGGAACGACTTCTGTATTCTTTTCTTCGTGGTCGTACCGCGTGGTGGTCGCGAACGGTCAAAGTCCACAAATTTTAACACGACGATCGACGATGTTGACGACGTTAATTACAGCTATACGGATTATTATTTTGTACTCGAAGGACCATTGGATGGGCTCAGTGGTGCAATAAAAGAAGCGGACTGCATAAAATAGGTGTATTAGCGTAATTAACAATAAGAACAATGAAATGCCCGTGAGTTGCCAGCTTAGTGGTGAGGCGCGGCGACGGCGCCGGCGGAGCGTACTGAGCTCGCTGCCCCGCACCCCGCGCCGTCCCCTCGGCAAATCGCGCGCATATGTGATGCGCCGACAGCAAGTCTAGGTAGGGAATAATCAGTGCCCGTTTCCAAAACTGGGCAGGACATCCTGCTGGAGTATTTGAACGATGTGTCTGTCTCATCAATCTCCAGAGCATCAGCGATCTCTTGAGCTTCAGCTATGAAATTGCCGCTGTGTTCGTAGACATTTTCTCCGTATTTTTAGGGTTATAGGAACCCTTATAGATTCGTCATGTCTGTCTGTCCGTCTGTCCATCCGAAGGGCACAGCCTTTTTTTTCCGAAACTATAAGAGTTATAATGTTGAAACTTGGTAGGTACTGGTAGATGTATTCTGTGAACCGCATTAAGATTTTGATGCTAAAATAAAAAAATAAATAAATATTGGGGGCTCCCCATATAGTACTGAAACCCAAAAAATTTTTTTTTTCATCAATCACACACGTGTGGGGTGGAGTATCTATGGATAGATCTACAAAAATAATATTGAGGTTTCTAAAATATATTTTTTTCTAAGCCGAATAGTTTGCGTGATAGGCCCCCCCTCTAACTTCTAAAATAAGAAAATGAAAAGTCTAAAAATAACATGATGTACATTACTATAAAAACTACAAACGAAAATTGTTTTGAACGAGATCTAGTAAGTAGCTTTTTTTAATACCTCGTAAATCGTAAACCGCTTATTACCGCGTAATCTTTCATACAAATAACTTAAATCCTTTAATTTCATAAATAAATGGTACGGAACCCTTTGTGCGTGAGTCCGACACGCACTTGGCCTTTTTTTTAAAGTGTCGACGATTCTTTGAATATGATTCGCACACTGGAGCAAGTCATTGCTTTTGGATTGTAAGACATTTACAATTGGTTGAAGCAATGCAGAATATTTCGCACTGGGGAAAACAGATACAATAAATTCGGAATTGATGGCAGTGCGGTATAGCTGATAAGCCGCCTTCCTTGTTGCACTGTTGCTTTCTTGCGAAAACGTCAAAAGGACCGTGATCATTTTAATATAATTTTCTTTAAAAATGCCAATGCACTTATATTTTACGACCAGCGCGTTTCACAGAGCATATGGTATGTTTGGCACGAGCTTACACTGTTGAGCCGATTCTCAGTTCTTTTGTTTTGATAGCACTTTTTTCATGTCGACTAATTTTTTTGTGTAATTTTCTTACGGATATTATGATAGTTGTTAGTATCATCATCATTTCAACCGAGAGACATCCACTGCTGGACATACGCCTTTCGCATCCAGCGGTTTCCCGCGACTTTACCAGGTCGTCGGTACACCTTGTCGGAACGGCCTACCCACGCTGCGTCACCACTCAAGAACCCGTCGGCCCCATCGGGCATAGGTCCTACGGGTAATGTGCCCAGCCCAATGCCACTTTAGTGTCGCAATTCTTCGGGCTATGTCGGTTACTCTCGTTCATCTGCGAGTCTCCTCATTCCTGATTCGATTACGCAGTGAAACCCTATGCATAGCCCTCTCCTTTGCCCTTTGAGTGACCTTGAGCCTTCCGAAAAGTATAATCAAACACTTTGTCTAGCATTTGTAGACTATGAGAAGGCCTTTGACTCCTTCGAGTCCTGGTCTGTTCTGAAATCTTTGCAGCAATGCCAAGTCGATTGGCGATATATCTAGATGATGAGATGTCTATACGATGCCGCCACAATGTCCGTCCGAGTCCAAAACCAGCAGACTAAACATATCCCTCTTAAGCGAGGAGTGAGACAAGGGGGCGTTATTTCCACCAAATTGTTCTCCAATGCCCTCGAGGATATGTTTAAGACGCTGGATTGGCAGGGTCGGGGCATTAATATCAATTGCGATATCGTCATCATGGCGGAAAAGCAGCAAGAGCTGGAACAAATGCTGACCAAGTTGTCTCCGGATGAACTTAGACAAGACCAAAATTATTTTCAATGAACGGGTCACTCTGGGCCCGGTTGCCGTAAACGGAATGCCGCTCGAAGATGTTTCAGAATATGTATACGTCGGGCAAACGTTGCAATTAGGGAAAAACAACAAGAGAAGGAGGCAAATAGAAGGATCCAGCTGGAATGAGCAGCATTTAATAATAATAATAATAATTTTTATTTCAAAAATATACATTTCAAGGTACACAAATAATATTTTAACTAAAAAATCAAAGAGTACAGAAAATAATGTGTCGTTGGTGCCTGTACTAATGAATTAAATCACTGTATCACAGCCACCAGCGCCTTCCAAGTTAAACAAAAAATAGGAAAAATAGAAATTTGGTAAACTTCGTCGGGTATTTTCGTCGCCCATACCCCAAGGTTTGAAGACTAAAATCTGCAAACATTGCGTCCTACCCGTAACGACTCACGGAGCCGAGACGAGGACACTAACGGTCAGACTAGTCACTAGCCGTTAAGGGGCTAGATCTCATAGCTCCACTCATAATCCAAATCAAAGGCATCTCAACATATTCAGAAGCTTCTCGCATTCAGCACTTATGTAATCAGAGTGAGGTAATACTGAAAGTTTAATATTACACCCAAAAATCTAGCTTGATTCTTTTGTGGCAATATTTCATTATTATAACTCACTGATACAGAAGGGATTGAACGCTTTCTTGAAAATATTACTACTTTACTCTTAGTTGGTGATGAGTCAGGACCATTCTTATTCAACCATTGATTTAAGCTTAAGGGAGAATATCAAAATGTTACAAGCTTTTGTGATATCTCCATCAATAGCATATAGCAACAAATCGTCAGCATATTGCAGAACATTTACAGTATTTTGGAGAGATGATTCTAAATCATATACATTAATATTATATAGAAGCGGACTAAGTACGCAGCCTTGGGGTAAACCTCTATGTAGAGTACGAGATATTTTAAAATTATAAACTTCCAAAGAAATTATTCTTTCTGCTAAAATATTCATAGTAAAATTTATTAAAATATGAGGAACACACAGCTCGTCAAGCTTTTGTCTAAGAATTAAAATATTAACATTATCATATGCAGATGATATGTCCAAGAAAGCTGCTAATACATTTTTGTTAGTGGTGAAGGCAGTTCTGATATCAGTGGTAAGAATACTAATGCTGTCCATTGTACTTTTGCCTTTCCTAAATCCAAATTGACTATTACACAATTTTTGATTACTTTCAATAAACGACTCGAGGCGATTTTTAACAAGGTGTTCAGCTATTTTTGCCAAAACAGTTGATAAGGAATTAGGCCTGTGTATACGCGCCCCAGTACAGCGCGCCCATCTACCGCGCATTTGTCACGGCTTATCCAACAAACAAGGTCGGCTTATACCACAAGTAAATCAATCTCTTACCACTCCATAACAATCTAAGGCACTTACCTTGGGACCCAGTGTGTTCCGTCGTGAAGTGAAGTCCGGAGAATCGACGCGCGCGCGTCGACTACAATGACGTCCGATGTCTTCAAATACACTGACTGTCCCATACCAGTCGATACATTAAAGTTCCCTTATTAGGGCACCAAAGCTCACCAACGTAAGAAACCGTTATTTAGCAGCGGCAGTTCACGCCCGACAAACAATCGACAAATGAAACCACGTTTCCGATTCAAATTCAACTCAATTTACAGACGGCGCTGTTACGGTTATAATTCAAGTAAATACTTCAAAAGCACGGGCAACAATCGCGACAAACTATTCAAACCGCGGTCGGTGGTATTTACGTCCCGAAATTCACTCGTCCGAAACACGCCACGCGTGCGAGGATTTCGTCAAGATTTTAGCAACGGACCGCCGCCGGCGCGGTCCCAAAACGTTGTTTTATATTTAAAGTTCAAGCAACGGACCCCGTACGCGACGGGGTCACAAGACGTTGTGTAACATAATAATGGCGGCCGCGCGTCGCCATAGACAATACTAAATTACGCCAGCCCGTACCGATCGGGCATCTATCACTCGACTAACTAAAAATCGGACTCGCCGATAAACTGGCGTAAACATCACCCGCCCCGGACAGTAACAAACGGTCCGACAACTCAATCTAAGGGCAGGCGAGAGAGTGTGGCGATCGCGCGCTTCAAGACAGAGTCCCCCACCAGGACCTCGGCAAACCTGGGAACACCATCCGACCCCGGATACAATTTAACAATGCGTCCACGACGCCATCGGAGGGGTGGCAGGTTTGGGTCCTTTAACAAAACGAGGTCTCCGACCCTTGGTGGGTTCGTCTTGTCTGACCACTTAACGCGCTGTTGTAAAATGTGCAAATACTCCAGATGCCAACGGCGCCAAAAACTCTGCGTAAGCTGTTGAAGCAATTCAAATCGCGAGAGCCGTCCGGAGTTAATGTCCAAATAAGGAGATTCAGGCAGGGCGTTAAGTGGTCTACCTATCAAGAAATGGCCCGGCGTGAGGGCCTCCAAATCATTCGCGTCGGATGACAAAGGGCATAACGGACGCGAGTTGAGGACCGCCTCAACCTTACAAAATACGGTCGCGAGCTCCTCAAAAGTTAGGATAGTATCTCCAATAACGCGACGAAGGTGAGTTTTCGCGGCCTTTACAATTGTTTCAAATATACCTCCCCAGTGGGGGCAGGACGGCGGTGAGTACTGCCATCGTACCCCTCTGCGGGAGAGTGTGGATCCGATCACATTGTGTTTATCCAAGAATTCACAAACTTCCTTCAAATAACGATCGGTACCCTTAAAGTTGGTCCCACAGTCGGATCGAATTAAGGACGGCAGTCCGCGACGCGAAACAAATCTGCCAAGAGCAGCGACGAACGCCTCTGTTGTGAGAGCACTAACCACCTCGAGGTGGACCGCTTTAGTAGCTAAACACACAAAAACGCACAAGTAAGCCTTCTCGGTCTTAGCGTTACGGAGACGCGAAGCTTTTACTACAAATGGTCCCGCAAAATCCGTACCAACTCCGGCAAGGGGCATCGATTCGGTGACTCGATCGGCAGGCAAATCCCCCATTTGGGGCTGCACGATGTCCGCTTTCAAGCGGTAGCACGGGAGACAACGGAAGATAACATATCGGATCACTCTCCGCGCAGACAAAATCCAAAATTCCCGTTGGAGGATCGCAGTAAGAGCGTTGCATCCGGCATGTGCATTTTTCACATGGCGGTCTGCGATCAACAACTTCACCAAGGGGCCGTTCTTGGGGAGCAACAATGGATGACGAGCCCCATAGGGGAGCTTAGCATTTGTAAGCCGACCTCCGACACGCATCAAACCCTGATCATCCAAGAAGGGATTCAAGCGCCCTAAGGGTCCCTTCAGATTGGATGTGCGTTGACGGAGGGTTTTCAACTCCGATGCAAATTCACTCTCTTGAACAATCCGCACCCAATATAGCAGAGCGTCATTGCGCTCTTGCGGTGAGAGGACCGGAGACTCAAATTTGCCACGAGGGCTACGACAGTTGTGGATGAAACGCCGTATCCAGGCGGTGACGCCGAGCAATTTATCCAAAGAGCTGTAGCGCACAAGCAAAAACTCCGGATCTGGAGCCGCTACAGTCTCGGTGGCGTGAACATGCACCCCTGGCGTAGATGCCCCGACCACTGCGGGGGTATGGGGCCAAGAACCCTCCAGCTGTAACAACCATGGTGGACCCCACCACAGCTGGTGATTCACAAGTTCGGGCGCCTCGCAGCCGCGGGAAGCGCAGTCTGCGGGGTTCAATTCGCCAGGCACGTGGCGCCAAATCAACCTCCCAAAAGCGTTGGAGGATGTCCGACAAAGCAGAACCAACAGCGAGGTCGCTGTCTGCCAAAGGGGGGTCTGGGACGTCCCTAAACGATCCCATTACTACATGACCCAACAACAAAGAGGTGGATATGGCTACAAAACCGGCTGCCTGCAAAACTCGCTCGCTCCCACGCAGCAAACGACCTAGCACATTCACACCGATCAACAAATGGATCGGGCCAGGTCGGTGGAAGCGAGGATCAGCCAGAGCCAATCCAGCCGACAATTTAACGGCGGCGTGTGGGGCTCGCACTTGCGGAAGCGGCCCGACCACCGTTTCAAAAAACAATCGCCGTAGTACCGATTTTCGGCGTTGAGGAGGAGTGGGGGGAGAAGGAGAACGAAACCCGATCGATCGGATCCGAAATCCGCAGGTCTCCAACGCCCCGTACCGATTCCCTATGCGGTACAATATTTAAGTCCAACTGTCGGACGAGCCAAGTAGAGATTACGCAACCCTGGGCCCCTGAATCCAAAAGGGCACGCACTGTGACAAAATCACCTTTGGGGCCCCAAACACGCACGGAGGCTGTTGGCAACAGCACAAACTCCGGTGGGGGGGGGGGGGGGTTGCGCCCGACAGTGGCATTAATGAAAATCCGAGGGGGGTGATTGCCCCCCTAGACCCCGGGTGAACTGAGTCGACAAGATCGGAGGGGATCGCCGACAGTAGGCGAGAGGGTCCCACTCCGCAACGTAGGGACTCCTTCCAACTCTACTCCGAGGCGTGGGGCAACAACCGTGGGCCGCATACGGGGGAACATAACGCCCCAATCGAGGGTATTCCATCAAGGGGGGGGAGTAGCATACCGCCCGCCTCCCCGAGCCCCCGACGGCCACCGCTACATCCTGCGGGGGGCCCCCGCCCGTGGGGCCCCCGCCCTTGGGGCCCCCGCCCTTGGGGCCCCCGCCCGTGCGCGGGGAATCTGGGCCCCTTTCGGACCCGCCACCATTGCGGTTCAAACACAGGAGTGCGTGATGTCTCCCGCCGCAATGTGGACAAACCTTAGCCTGGCGGCACGCTGACTGGCGGTGGTCCCCCAGACACATGTAACACCAGGCGCGTTGCTTGGCGAGGGCTCTTCGTCCCGCAGTGCGGAGGCCCTCGAACTTCGCACAAGCACGCACGTCATGTCCGTCCCCCCGGCAATACCGGCACCGTTTACCTGGTGCGGGGGGGGAGTCCCTTCGGACAGCTGAGTATTGTTTGGTCGGACGGCGGGGTTGTCCCCTCGCCGCCACCGAACGACCTGTGCTCGTTCCCGGTGTGGGGTCGGTCAGCTGGTCCAGCACTCTGCACTCGTCCTCCAAAAAACGAAGCAAATCCGAGAAGGGGGGGAGGTACGAGGCACTATTGCCCCCGTACCGTTGCTCAAATCGCCCCTTTACGTCTGCGGGCAATTTCGTTAGGACGATGTGCAGAAGCAGAAAAGACCACTGGTCGACCGGCAAATCCAGCCGGCGCAACGAGTGGACCGCGGTCAAGAGCGGGTTAACCAAATCCCTCCTTAGTGAGGAAACCCGCGTTGCCTTCGGTAAGGCCAAAATGGCGGCCACAAGGGTGTCCGCTAGCAAGCGGACGTTTTGGTAGCGGTCCAGCAACAACTGCCGCGCAACCTGGTAGTTAGCATCGCTGACTATCAGGTGCTGGACCACTGCACTGGCTTCTCCGCGGAGGGCGGAGCGCAAATAAGCCAGTTTCTGGCTGGGGGACAAATCCTCCCGGGAGTGCACCAAGCTGTCAAACAGGTTGATGAAGCCCATCCAAGCCGTGAGGTCCCCGTCAAAGTGGGGAATCTCCAATGTAGGCAATCTCCCTAACAAAGCCGGCGGGGTCGGTTTAACCTCCCCGCTCAAAGTCGGCTTTCCCCTACGGGCAGCCAGGAGCCCTTCTGCTGACTCCGTAATTTGGTCAGCCAATTCGTACGCCTGGTCGACATCCCTTTTAAAGGTCTCCACTATGGCTTCATCCGCTGGAGGGTGTTCCAAAACGTACGCATGGAAGTCGACAACGTGTCGCTCCAAGCCTTCCATGCGCGCAGGCAACCCTTCATAACGGGTCAACAAAGCCTGCACCCGATCCGACGGAACAATCAGGGCGGCCGCACCCGCGAGCCAACGCAATGCGGCCTGGACCTCGGCCTTCGCCGTAGCAAGCGGACTGGGAGCCATTTCAAATAAAAGCCTTTAATTCAAATTAACAATTAAATTCAATTAAAGAACGCGCGGAAAGCAACAAAAACAAGCGTAAATAACTCAATAAATTCCGCGAGACCGTGTGGGGACCAAAGCTAAGGGCAACCGTTACAAACAAAACACTAACATGTACAAATAAAAAATATTACAAAGTATACATACAAAATATCAGTGTGCAAACGGCCTAACTTAAGTGCGACACAGATCAAAACTTATTAGCAAAACAAATTATTACTACCAATTACACAATAAATCAACAAACAAACAGAATAAAATTATTACTGTGAATTATGTAATAAATCGAACAATAAACAGAACAAAATTACGACTGTGAATTACGAGCTAAATCAACAAAATTACGACTGTGAATTACGAGCTAATTCACAAAATTACGACTGTGAGTTACGAGCTAAATCAAAACATTCAAACACGAACTATTTGGTTCGTACAAATACACGAGTTGACTAAAACAACAAACAAAACATTAGTCATAAAAATAACTCTTAATTATTTATCCGTAGCTCAATATTCAACAACAAAGCGAACTATTTGGTTCGTACAAATACACAAGATAATCGAGTGAACAATAACAAAACGTTACTCGTAAACATAACTGGCTGTATGGCGTATCATGCCCTAGCCTACTCCGTTCCTCTGAACGGCTGGGCCCATAACCCAGAGGTCCGTGGATCGAAACCACGCTCTGCTACCAAAAAGATGTATACGCGCCCCAGTACAGCGCGCCCATCTACCGCGCATTTGTCACGGCTTATCCAACAAACAAGGTCGGCTTATACCACAAGTAAATCAATCTCTTACCACTCCACAACAATCTAAGGCACTTACCTTGGGACCCAGTGTGTTCCGTCGTGAAGTGAAGTCCGGAGAATCGACGCGCGCGCGTCGACTACAATGACGTCCGATGTCTTCAAATATACTGACTGTCCCATACCAGTCGACACATTAAAGTTCCCTTATTAGGGCACCAAAGCTCACCAACGTAAGAAACCGTTATTTAGCAGCGGCAGTTCACGCCCGACAAACAATCGACAAATGAAACCACGTTTCCGATTCAAATTCAACTCAATTTACAGACGGCGCTGTTACGGTTATAATTCAAGTAAATACTTCAAAAGCACGGGCAACAATCGCGACAAACTATTCAAACCGCGGCCGGTGGTATTTACGTCCCGAAATTCACTCGTCCGAAACACGCCACGCGTGCGAGGATTTCGTCAAGATTTTAGCAACGGACCGCCGCCGGCGCGGTCCCAAAACGTTGTTTTATATTTAAAGTTCAAGCAACGGACCCCGTACGCGACGGGGTCGCAAGACGTTGTGTAACATAATAATGACGGCCGCGCGTCGCCATAGACAATACTAAATTACGCCAGCCCGTACCGATCGGGCATCTATCACTCGACTAACTAAAAATCGGACTCGCCGATAAACTGGCGTAAACAGCCTGTATGAAGTAGCGTCATCTGAGGGCTTGTCTGGTTTTAAAATAGGTAATATTTCTTGACTACGCCATGAAGACGGAATTTTACCAGATAGCATAATATCGTTAATTAACTGTAAATAAAATTCCAATGGCTTATCATTTAAATGGGTTATAAAGGAGTAGATTATGCTATCTTGACCTGGAGAAGAATCTCTTATACTGTCTAGAACTCCTTTTAATTCGTTCATAGAAAAAGGCAAGCTAAAAAGAGAACTATTAGAATTTAACATAGAACAGGGAACACAAAAAGATTCCTCCGGTACTGTAAGAGGAGCCAAGCGGTCTAAAAAGGCATCAGCCATAGAATGTGAAAGAGAAGCACAGGAAGATTGATTAAATGCAGATCGAAAACGTTTTATGTTACGCCAGACTAATGAAGGGTTTGTATTAGGAGAGAGTGAAGAACAAAAAGCTTTCCAGCCTTGTTGTTTCTTCTCTCTCAAGTAAATCACGGATAGATATAACAGCATTCTGTAGCAAAAGTAATTTCTCATCACTCATATCACAAGCATATTCCTTCTCAGCCATTTTTCTTTTACGAACAGCTTCAGCGCATTTCGAATCCCACCACAGAGGAAAAGGAATTTTCCGTGAGGAATTATCCTTGATAGGAAAAATCTCATCTGCTGCATCTCAAAGCTGTAGCTCTATCCGACTAATTCAAGTCAGGTATTTGTGAGATCTTGAATTCCACTCGGGTTTTGTATGTGGACCAGCCGGCATCATACAACTTATGTTTTATACGCGGTTTGGGTTTTGGTGTATTTCTACCCTTAATAGGAGATGTGATAATTAAGGGAAAATGATCGCTGCCAAAAGTAGATGTTAGAGGCAACCAAGACATTAATGATGCCAAAGAGGGTGTACAAATAGACAAATCAACAGCACTAAAATTCACATTAGGGTTTCTGCGCCTCGTTGGAGCACCAGTATTTAACACACAAAGATTAAAAGAGTCTAAAATTTCCAATAAATATTCTCCATCACTTGATGGTACTACCCCAAGATTGATGATGAGAGTTAAAATCTCCAAGCAGCAAAAATGGTGTGTGTACCCATACTAGACAGCAAAAATTTTATTTCATCAAAAGCAGTGATAGAAAGCTTGGAGTGCTTGGACAGATAAACTGAAATGATAGTGTAGCGCGTAGGTCGTGTTACGTAATAATGTAGCGCGTGGGTCGTGTTACGTAATTAAACTCAGATAAATCGAACGTTGTGTATTACAATAGCGCGATGTAAGATAATTTTATATACAAGGGTGTGACAAGAATAGCGTGTAAATATCTGTACAGTAATGGAATGGTATGGAATGTGATGAAATAGAATATAATGTCTCTTACAAGCTATGCACTCACTGAAATACTAGCTATCTCTAACAAATAGTGGGGTAACCAATAGCAAATCAGCTTGCTGTCTTGCGGATCTCCACGCGGTGTCGAGTGCGTTCTTGATGTTGATTCGTTGATCGAGGCAGACCGCGGCGTGTGATTGGTTGGTGTAGGAAGCGCGCCAATTCCTCTTCACGTGCAAGATAACTCGCTATGGTTCTCACGCACATGACGACGATGGTCGACATATGTCTTCCGGGGTGAGATTTATGGGAACCCTCGCTTCGGGGATGAGGGTCGCAGCGACGCGATGACTTCCGCGGTCCTGGTGTGATTTATAGCCGACCTTTCGCGTCGGGTAATAGAACATGTGTAGCATCTGCTACAATAGTAATATTGTCAACATAAACTCCTACAATATTTGACGCGATACATGACAGGCATGACGTGTCATGCTTTTTCATTCCACGGGATGCTGCGGCGCGCCATTGCATCCTGCGAGACGTAGGTATGGGTCACTTTGGGGTCGAGGAATTATCATTGCTAGCTAGCTGAAATAAGGTTGAAACTTGTGCAGCATTTCGGTGGGGCGCAGTCCATGCCACGGAACGCCGCGGATTGCCGCAGCACACCCCGGGATGTCACTGCACAACTTGCCGTGCCATGCCGTCAGTGAGCGCCGGCCCTCACAAGACCTTCCTACTTAAAAAAAAAACGAGTGTGCTTATGACCACACGACTGAAGTGAAACTTCTTTCGCTCCATCTGTACGTATATATATATATATGTGTGTACAATATATACATGTATACACATGTACATATACACACATCAAAAGTGTCTAGGGATCAAGCATTTTTATGCGGATTTCTTGAGATTGAGATGTGGCTTTGTAATAAATTTATGATTTTATAAATTTATATGGATCCTTTTTGGTGCATTTCATAATTTGAATCAGGAACTGTGAATCAAATTCGAGTAAAAGATGAAAATCAGCTGTCAATATTTTCCCTATAAAAACATACAACGCATTGAAGACATTATTAGTGCTACTGTTTCCCTACTACTGATTAAAACCAACGTTATTATGGAGCGGCGACGTCATTTAAGCAGGGAAGAAATGCTCAGAGCCGTGGGAATGATAGAAGCTGGTTCCCGGCAACGTACTGTGGCTTTAGCTCTGAATACAAGTCAGAGTGTTATCAATCGACTTTGAACACGTTACCGAAGCACTGGTACCGTGGCTGAGCGCCATGGAGGACGGTATCGCTGCACCACACGGAGACAAGACCGATACATTCAAATCTTAACTCGAAGAGCTCCAACAATAACCGCCATGATGTTAGCCGTGAGGCTTCATCACTCTTCAGGGAACTTAATTAGCGACCAAACAGTCAGAAACCGCTTGCATGAAGTGAACCTTCATTCCCGAAGACCGCTACGGGTACCACCTATAGCAATGCACAATCGTAGGATTCGATATCAATGGGCTCTTGAACACAGAAATTGGGCAGAAGAACAATGGCGTTTCGTATGCTTTTCTGATGAGTCTCGTTTTGGTATGAGACCGGATACAAGACGTATACGACACTGGAGAACCCCTGGACGCCAACAGCGATTAAAATCCTGCCAGGAAGTCCATCCTTATAGTGGTGGAACCATCATAGTATGGGCGGGTATTTGGATCAGCGGAAGAACTGAGTTGATTTGGATCAGAGGCAACCTCAACGCTCAAATTTATGCTGAGACGATTGTATCAGACGTCATCGTTCCTCTACAAGTGCAAATCGGTCCCTTATTTCAGTTAATGCATGATAATGCACGACCGCACACCGCAAGAGTTGTAAGACAGACTCTCGCCGCAGCTAACATCAATGTCCTGCCCTGGCCTGCTCAGTCACCAGACTTGAACCCGATTGAGCATGCATGGGATATGCTACAGAGAAGAGCTCTGCCGAATATGGAGGGTATCCAGTCGCAAGAAGACCTTTTTTTGTTGTTGCAACGAACATGGGCGGCCATTCCACAGCGTGATTTGGATGAACTCATTTTGAGTATGCCAAACCGATGTTCTTGTGTTGTTAGTGTTCGCGGTAGAAACACGGATTATTAATTGTTTAAGTTACCCAATAAAATTTTAGAGAAAACTGTTATTTCAGTCTTTTTTTCGAACTTTTGTGTTAGTGGTTCAAATGTCAAATATCCCTTTATTAGGAAAATGGCAAATTTCTTTATTAATGCAAAGGTGACTTGGTTTATCGTTACTGTGACAAACGAAAACACTTTATTTGATGAATCCTTAAAGAAAATTTTAATTAATATCAATCAGGAGAAAAGTAATTGCAAAAATATATGTTGATCCCTAGACACTTTTGATGTGTGTAAATAAGTGTATCCGTGTCTCAAAAAAAATATATATATATTTGCACAGATCTTTTTTTATAAAAAAAAACGAGTGTGCTTATGACCACACGACTGAAGTGAAACTTCTTTCGCACCTTCTGTATGTATATCTATATATATGTGTGTACAATATATACATGTATAAATGTATACACATCTACATACACACATCAAAAGTGTCTAGGGATCAACATATATTTTTGCAATAACTTTTCTCTTGATTGATATTAATTAAAATTTGCTTTAAGGATTCATCAAATAAAGTGTTTTCGTTTGTCACAGTAACGATAAACCAAGTCACCTTTGCATTAATAAAGAAATTTGCCATTTTCCTAATAAAGGGATATTTGACATTTGAACCACTAACACAAAAGTTCGAAAAAAAGACTGAAATAACAGTTTTCTCTAAAATTTTATTGGGTAACTTAAACAATTAATAATCCGTGTTTCTACCGCGAACACTAACAACACAAGAACATCGGTTTGGCATACTCAAAATGAGTTCATCCAAATCACGCTGTGGAATGGCCGCCCATGTTCGTTGCAACAACAAAAAAAGGTCTTCTTGCGACTGGATACCCTCCATATTCGGCAGAGCTCTTCTCTGTAGCATATCCCATGCATGCTCAATCGGGTTCAAGTCTGGCGACTGAGCAGGCCAGGGCAGGACATTGATGTTAGCTGCGGCGAGAGTCTGTCTTACAACTCTTGCGGTGTGCGGTCGTGCATTATCATGCATTAACTGTAATAAGGGACCGATTTGCACTTGTAGAGGAACGATGATGTCTGATACAATCGTCTCAGCATAAATTTGAGCGTTGAGGTTGCCTCTGATCCAAATCAACTCAGTTCTTCCGCCGATCCAAATACCCGCCCATACCATGATGGTTCCACCACTATAAGGATGGACTTCCTGGCAGGATTTTAATCGCTGTTGGCGTCCAGGGGTTCTCCAGTGTCGTATACGTCTTGTATCCGGTCTCATACCAAAATGAGACTCATCAGAAAAGCACACGAAACGCCATTGTTCTTCTGCCCAATTTCTGTGTTCAAGAGCCCATTGATATCGAATCCTACGATTGTGCATTGCTATAGGTGGTACCCGTAGCGGTCTTCGGGAATGAAGGTTCACTTCATGCAAGCGGTTTCTGACTGTTTGGTCGCTAATTAAGTTCCCTGAAGAGTGATGAAGCCTCACGGCTAACATCATGGCGGTTATTGTTGGAGCTCTTCGAGTTAAGATTTGAATATATCGGTCTTGTCTCCGTGTGGTGCAGCGATACCGTCCTCCATGGCGCTCAGCCACGGTACCAGTGCTTCGGTAACGTGTCCAAAGTCGACTGATAACACTCTGACTTGTATTCAGAGCTAAAGCCACAGTACGTTGCCGGGAACCAGCTTCTATCATTCCCACGGCTCTGAGCATTTCTTCCCTGCTTAAATGACGTCGCCGTTCCATAATAACGTTGGTTTTAATCAGTAGTAGGGAAACAGTAGCACTAATAATGTCTTCAATGCGTTGTATGTTTTTATAGGGAAAATATTGACAGCTGATTTTCATCTTTTACTCGAATTTGATTCACAGTTCCTGATTCAAATTATGAAATGCACCAAAAAGGATCCATATAAATTTATAAAATCATAAATTTATTACAAAGCCACATCTCAATCTCAAGAAATCCGCATAAAAATGCTTGATCCCTAGACACTTTTGATGTGTGTATATTAATTTTCTATAAATATTTAAATTTATTTCATGCTTTCATTTATAAATTAATATTTTTGCATAGACCTCCAATTTAAAAAAAAAAAAGAAAAGTGGATTCCCTCGGGGCCAAAAGGTCGGGCTCTTTCTCCTGAATCAGGGGACCCCAAACTCGGGTAGTCCACGACCTCTGGTTCCCGAGATAATCCACGGGGGGGTGAGGTAACTAAAGGGGGTCGGGGGGGATAGGTTTCGTGGGGTTGCGGGGGGAGGGGGAGGGGAGGGGGGAGTGGATTCCACGGGGCCAAAAGGTCGGGCTCTTCCTCGTGAATCAGGGGACCTCAAACTCGGGTAGTCCACGACCTCTGGTTCCCGAGATAATCCACGGGGGGGTGAGGTAATCAATGAGGGGGGTCGGGGGGTGTTCGCAGCGTCATGTTCTCGAAGAAATTCATAGTTCTTAATCAATCAAGGTACTTAGCTTAATAATTGAGCTTATGAGGCTCGAAAGCAATTTGTACTTTGTGTCCAATTATCGTATTGTGACGATATCTTCAAGCTTGTATACTTTCAATTATATCAGAAATGTTCAGTAAAAATATATAAAACAATATAAAAGCCAGAACAGAACGAAATTTATAAATTATTTGTGCTCTTAGGTAATCAATTGTTAACAAATCTTAAAAAGATCCAAAAAATATATATTGCCTTCGGCGAGATGCGAACTCACAACTTCATACTCGACTCAATTGTTAACAAATCTTTAAAAGATCCAAAAAATATATATTGCCTTCGGCGAGATGCGAACTCACAACTTCACACTCGACATGTCATGCAATATTTACATGAGCCAGCTCCTTGTTTGTAGTACAGACGAAATAGGACTATACTCTGCTTCCGTTCGCCTTCATCATTTTTTTCCTATCATTTTTCGTAACGCTTTCGCCAGTTTACTCCCCAAGTCAAGCGTGCCTAAAGAAATTTCACTTCAAAAATATATATTGCCTTCGGCGAGATGCGAACTCACAACTTCATACTCGACTCAATTGTTAACAAATCTTTAAAAGATCCAAAAAATATATATTGCCTTCGGCGAGATGCGAACTCACAACTTCACACTCGACATGTCATGCAATATTTACATGAGCCAACTCCTTGTTTGTAGTACATACGAAATAGGACTATACTCTGCTTCCGTTCGCCTTCATCATTTTTTTTCCTATCATTTTTCGTAACGCTTTCGCCAGTTTACTCCCCAAGTCAAGCGTGCCTAAAGAAGTTTCACTTCAAAAAAAAAAAAACTCATTGTAGACCTTGTAGTACCAAGCTCGCACCACGGGCGCCTCTGTGCTTATATCCCCCACTTAACTTCCGTTCGCCTTGCCTGATCAATTTTCGTAACGCTTTCGCCAGCTTACTCCCCAAGTCAAGCGTGCGTAAAGAAGTTTCACTTCAAAAAGGTTCGGATGCGACTAGGATTAGACTTATTGGTGCTGATTCTCTTGTTCATAAACTAAACTAATCTTAAGTTCAGTGCACTTTATACTGTCTATTTGATTAAGAAAAGCGTAGAAGATAACATAGTAGGTTAGTCCTGTCAAATTAAGATAATCCAGACAATTTCGACGCAGTTAAAAACATGGCGACTAAAAATACGTCGACTAACGTCTGGCGCGGACTAATTTGACAGGAATAAACAGAGAACAGATGAAAAATATTTGAATGGAATTACTACCTACGGGATTTGTATTAGAACGCGTGTCGCCGCTTGTCTCCCCTCTTAAGCTCTACTGTAAGCAAGAGACCAATACGGAAGCCCATTACGCACACGAATAAATACTCGCACTAAGGTCCGCATTACAGAACGTCACTCAAAACTCAAGCTCTACTTAAGTCTCGTTTGAAGCCTTTTGATTGATTGAAACTAGTTTTAAGTAATGCTTAAACAGAGCTCAATGCTTGAGTTTCTTTCTGTAATACGGACCATAGATTATAAGTTTGTAATTGGTGTTCACAATAACGTAAGCAATGCATTTGACGTATACTCTCACATTCATAAATTTCTCATACACGCTATGGCGACGAAAAGGTCGATATATCGATAGTTTATATCGATAAAATGGACAGAAAAGGATTGATTGTGTTTTCATTATGTAGTTTCGTAAGGATTAGGAGTATTCTTTAAAAGTTTACATAATATTCCAGTTAGGTATATAGGGTGTATCTGACATCGTAACGCAAACTTCGCGAAAAGGCTACACGGTCTGCCATTAATAAAATTATCAAAGTCATTTATGTCGTTAATGAGGGGTTACAGAAATCACAATTTTCGAGCACGCAATGTATTGTAGACATTCAATGCAACATTATCAATTTAGCCCGCGCGAGCCTCTCAGTACGTAAGCACCTACGCGTCTTACTCACACCAACACGGCCGCCCGTAAAGTCGCAGTCGCCATGTTGCGTTTGTGTGAATGTACCTACAATGTCGAACAAAACAGCGGGGATGCCCCGCTACCGGCGCTTGCGTCATCCTGCTGATAACAGCTATAGTAAAATAACCTTAAAAATGTTCTGAACGGCGGATCTTATTCTAACTGCTTCGTAACGGTAACGATATAATATCTATTCCGATAAGGATTGATGAAACAAAGAAGCTTGTAAGTACACTGCTGATGGTATAAATTAGTGAACTTACCTTAAGCTCGCTCACTTCTAACCAATAGGGTTCGAAGTGGCCGCCACCAGCTTGCTCACAGATCTGAGCGGGGCGCAGGGTTTTTAGCATGGACACGGGGCAAGAAGGTAGGGTCCTGGATACACTCCTCACGCAGGGTCGTGAACGCGTTCTCGATGCGATTCTTCATCTCTGCTTCGGAATTGCACTCGGACACAAACACCATATCTTTGACGTAACACCAAAGAAAAAAATCTAACGGGGTCAAGTCTGGTGAACGGGGAGGCCATGGTTGCGGCCCAAATCTTCTAAACCACCGACTTCCAAAAGCTTCGGTGAGGCAGTGTCTGACAGGAAGAATCACATGTGAGGGAGCACCGTCGTGTTGAAACCACATCACCGTACTCTGGGCTAGAGGCAACTCGTCGATTATATTCGAGATGGTTGTACGTAGGAATTCGTGATAACGAGCCCTGTTTAATCTTTTCGGAAGAAAAATGGGTCCAACAACGAGATCTTTGAAAATTGCAGCCCAAACATTCAGCGATCATCAATTTTGGTGTCCCGTCTGCTACAATGCGAATGGATTGGTATGGGCCCAAATGTGACAATTACGCTGGTTCCAAATTCCGTTTCTGGTAAATGTAGTTTTTTTTTTATTATTAATTTATAAACCAGCGCTTGACCGCAGTCCCGCCTGATGGTAAGCAGTGACGCAACCGTTGATGGTAAAGCGCACTTGTTTATTAAGAGCCTATTCACTCTAGCCTTGAAGACACTCAAACTAGTCCGACGGAAACACCGCCGCTGGCAAATTGTTCCAATCCCTCGATGTACGCGATATAAAGGAGGAGGCGAAACGCTTCGTCCGGATCGTAGTGGTGTTAACAACATAAGGGTGGAAACTCGCCGTACGACGGGTCGTCCGATGGTGGAACGGAGATGGGGGAATTAAATCATGCAATTCCCTCGCACACTCCCCAAAATGTATCCTATAGAACACTGGCTGGCTGGCTGAAAGGCTGGCTATTCTGCGCCTGTGCTCTAGGCTTTGGAGATTAACTCGAGTTAAATCAGGGTCACCAATCAGCCTCTTCGCACACCTCTCCACTGAATCCAAAGTGGCCAGGTCACAGGTGACACTTAGCAGCACCAGCCCAAATGTGGCTGCAGTACTCCACACCGGAACGGACCTGTGCTTTGTACAACATTAGAAGCTGCCCTGGTGTGAAGTACTGCCGGCCTTTGCGATAACGCCAAATTACCTGGCAGCCAACTTGGCCTTGGACTCAATGAACCGTCCAAAGTTTAGGTTCGAGGAAATCACAACACCCAAAAGCTGAAGGCGGTCGGTACACTCCAAGGAAACATTGCGAAAAGTAGGAGCCAAGGTGAACGGGCTCCTTTTGGCGGTGAAAAGACACGCCTGTGTTTTCGCCTCTCTTTCGGACCGGATTGATTCCCTACTAGCCCGAGCATCATCACAACTGTGCTGTCATCTGCATACCCATAGATACCGGGCATCAGCAGATCGTTAATATGCAGCAGAAACAGAGTTGCGGAGAGAACAGACCCCTGAGGAACACCGGCATTAGTCGACATGGGCTCAGATGAGTAAAATGCGATGAACAGTGGTGTGCGAAACGCGGGTCCTATACCGGTTGCGAACTACTCGAGCTGCTGTGTGTACTCCCAATCGTGGGTTCTGCTGCCCGACATTCAGTACGTAGTTCGCCACACTGGGTCTAATGGGCCTCCCAGAACCCTCGCACTGTGGCACGATCGGCTGGTTGTCCAAAACACGCTGATACGCTCTTGTAATTACTCGACTATCTATTAGATGACGAGCTTCTAGGTACCTTCGGACATAAATACAAAGTGCCTGACATGCGTTTCCACGTGCTTGCCCATAGTACATGAACATATTCCTGTATTCTTGGGCACTGAAATACTGGTTAGGTCCAGCAGACATTTTTAAAATCACACATACTCAACATTCAACAAACACAGAAATTCTTAAAATACACTTCATATATCGACACAAAAATTCGCAAAAAAAAATGCGCATCCGTTTGCGACCAACATCAACAATTAACTGACAATTTGACAAAATCAAAAATCCTTTAAAATCGGGGAATTACAAAGGGAAAGTACCTACACTGGATATATCGTAGGCCAAAATAAAGGCCACATCAAAATAAAAATCAGAAGATTATACAAGAGATTTTATTATTTATTTAAAATACTTACTGTGTAATTATTACTTATAAATTATATAAAAAAAAATGAATTTAGAATATTATCTTGTTGAAAAAAAAAAAAACCAATTTCAATCAAATTAAACCAGACAGAACGGCATTTTGCAGTTGTATTCATTTTTAACTGCTCCTTTTTCTTGATTCCACTTTGACCTTCTGATATCTCTCTTTAAGATCCAATCCTTTGACAATACCGCATTTCGCGACAAAAAGGCCTCGCCACGTGTTTTTGTAGGTATGACTGTGAAGTGAACTCATAGAATCAGCTGATAGGATAGTTTTTCAAGTTTTGTTCACATTGCGGTTTTTTGTGTAATTAGCGAATTAATTAATTTTTACTTCAAAATCTTATTGGGTTGTAAAAGTGTAGCAATTACGAACGGTATAAAGTTAAAAAGCTGCATATTTTTTTCAAAAGATTATTAAAAAGCCGACGAAAAATTCCACCACTGCAGGGTTCAGAATCATGTACTGGATCCATGGTACTCGTTTGTGCGTCGATGTCAGAGACAGCCGATATGACCATTACGTAATTTGTAAGGAGTGTTAAAAAAAATTAGTACTTATAAATTTACAGAAATTGAAAATGTGATTTTTTGTTTATGGTGCTATCAACATAAAAATAGAGTTAAATGAAAGGTTTAGCTGTAAAACAGTTTTACAAAAAGTTTTGATTTGACTTTTAGTTTTCGAGATATTAGCAAAAATGTGTAATAAAAACACGTTTACGTAACTTTGGTTATTTTAAATAAAAATAATAATAATAATAAAGTATTTATTTCACAAAAAATACATAGCACTTCACACTGTTACATAAAAGGAAAGTTTATAATTACTATGCAATAGTCGCCTCTATCTTTTAAACTAGGACTTGCCTGTATCTTAAAAGATAGGGTTCAGCCAAAAGGATTCTGTAAATAATTTCCATAAGGACATGAGAAAACAGTGTCAGTGCATTGAACTAACAGATGTACAAAAGAAGGGAGAAAAAAAAAGCAATAACAACAGAAATGAAATTGAAATTAAAATTATCCTAAGTAACGCAAAACTGAGAGACAGCAGTCATGCATTTTATATGTGTATGTGCGTGTTGCGGTGTGTGGGTGTATGTAAGTATGTGTGTGGGTGTGTGTATGTATTCGTGTGTGTGTATGTTTGTACGTATGTGTGTAGTGATTCTGTGAATATAGTAAGTCTATATATAATATTTGAATATAAGTGTGAGACGTGATCTTAGAGTATGTATATGATCTTATATTAAGAGATGTAGGTTAACAGATTCTCCGTCGCTACATAGTCCTGATGCAATAGCCAATGACTTATTTCTTTCTTTAAATTATATCTATTTAAGTCCAGTATATTGAACTGTTTATGTAGCTTTTTATATAAAAGTTTACTTAAAACGTAAAATTGTTGTTGGCCAAAAGAAGTTTTATGCTTAACGCCAGATGGGATATTAGTGCGCTTTTTAGGGTTTGATTTGGGCATGGTTCTATGAGTTCTGAGGGCCGATTGCAGAATGAACAGTTGTCTAACTGTTAGGACCCCACAGTCTTCATAGAGTTGCTTGGTTGGATATCTGTATGGCTTTTTGCACATAACCTTTAGTACGGCTCTTTGAGCTCTCTCAGCTCTCAGCAAGTACGTTTTAGATGCACCACCCCACACAGTAATGCAATATCCTATTATAGACTGGCACAGTGCAAAATAATCCATCTTCAGCGTGCTCATATCAGCAGGTTCTCTTAGTAATTTGAAGACGTAGATGAGTCGCAGTATTCTCGAAGTTATCATATCGAGCTGTTTGTCCCATCTAAGGTATTCGTCAATTTGCAAACCTAGATATTTGACACGATTGCATCTGTCCAGTGTAGGGCAATTACATGTTTCACATGCACTAGATGATTTCCGGCACGAGTGAGCCTTTATTGTAAAATCCCTAGGAGGCAAAGTATTTCGTCTGATAGCAAAAGGAACATAGCACGTTTTGCCTAAGTTGAGGGTTAGTAGGCTATCCTGAAACCAGCTCATGACCTTGCTTAGAGCGTTTTCAGCCACTGCTTTAACCATGTCCCAAGTAGGTCCATAAATGACGATTGTAGTGTCATCAGCATAAGCGTATATTTTGCAGTTCGGGAGAATCATTTTGCAAAGGTCTTTGATATAAATCAGGAGCATGGTGGGCCCCAATATGCTTCCCTGAGGCACGCCATAGGTCACAATTTCCTCATCACTGAGATCTAACCTATCCTGACTATCTGAGGGCGATTTTCAAGATAATCACCAAGTATTCGCAGTGCGGAGCCTCTCACACCTATACGCTCCATCCTTGCTATGAGTTTGGGAACAGAAATTGTGTCGAAGGCCTTAGAGAGGTCTAGAAATATACCTAAGCATTTAGACCCTTTATCAAGTTCCTTTGCCACAAATTGTGTAAGGTCCAGAACAGCATCTTCAGACGATACCCCAGCTTTAAAACCATACTGGTTAGTCGCTATGATGCGATGTTTATTCAAAAAGCCTTTGAGTTGCTTGTTGAGGATCTTCTCGAATATTTTAGAAATCGATGGTAGGATTGAGATCGGTCGGTAGTTATTGACACAGTCTCTGTTCCCGGATTTGTATATTGGAAGGATGATAGCCTTTTTTAGTGCGTTAGGAAAAGTACCAGTCTGAATGCAGCGGTTGAAAATATGGGTTAAAGGAGGCACCATTTCTTGGCGACATTTTCTCAAAAGAGATGATGATATTCCATCCCAACCCGCTGCACAGTTACTACGTAATTGTAAAATGATTGAATCAACCTCAGTTTCATTCGCTTCTAGCAAAACAAGGGATTCGATCGGGCTCAAACTTTCCCATGAGTCGTTGTAGCCAGGAGTCGTAGGTTGCCTACTAGTTTTAATTATATCATCCGCTAAATGTTTGCCAATGTTACAAAAAAAATGAGCATACCTGATTCACCGAGGCTTGGGGACTATCGGTGATCCTCAACAAGTTGTCGGGACTGCTGCGCTCCTTACGCGTATTTGTTATATCTTGTATAGTTTTCCATAGTTCTCTAGGATTGCTTCGAGCTTTTTGAAGTTCACATTTTTCATACTTTAATTTGAGCTTTCGAGGCAAGTCATTATAGAAATTTCTATAACGCTTGTAAGTTGTTTTCAGGGTTGTATTATTAGGTGATTTATTTGATCTGACATGCATTTTGTCCCTATTTTGAATGCACTTTAACAAGCCGGCAGTAATCCATGGTTTTAAGATTCTTTGTCTCCGAGGAATTATGCTTTCATTTGTGTTGTTTACTATTACGGTATTTATTAGCGATATAAAAGTGTTTAGTGACTCATTTGTGTCTTTCATGCCATAAATATCCGCGAAGTCAATATTTTCCAGTTCAGCCTTTATCGCGTCTAAATTAGAATGAGACTGTAGCGCGTAGGTCGTGTCGCGTAATTAAAACTCAGATAAATCGAACTTTGTGTATTGCACGAATGTAAAAGAGTACAATGTATTTGACGTGTACAATGACGCGATACAAGAGTGTGATCAAGGAAAGATAAATCGAACTTTGTGTATTGCACGAATGTAAAAGAGTACAATGTATTTGACGTGTACAATGACGCGATACAAGAGTGTGATCAAAAAATGGACTGTAATGTAATGACGTAGAATACAATAATGACGTATAATGATGTTGTATCGCTTAAATACTAACTATCTCTAAATAATAGTGGGGTAACCAATAGCGAATCAGCTTGCTGTCCTGCGGAAGTCCACGCGGTGTTGCGTGCGTTCTTGATGCTGATTCGCTAATCGAGGCAGGCTGCGGCGTATGATTGGTTGATGTAGAAGCGCGCCAGTTCAGTCTTCACGTGCTAGACGACTCACTATAGTTTTCCACGCACATTGACCGTTGGTCATGCAGATGTGTTCCGGGTTCGAGATTTATGGGAACCCTCGCAGTGGGAGCCAGGATCGGAACCCTCGCTGCGGGAGTCAGGGTCGCAGGGACGCGCGCCATGACTTCCGCGTTCCTCGTGTGATTAATAGTCCTTTGTGTAGCTGTGATCTGGTGTGAGTGATTTATAGTCCTTTGTGCTACACGCTACACTATTCCCCCCTTTTTAGCAAAGCGTACGTAGCGTGCAGGCGTCCTGACGATCCTGCCTGATCTGGTACGTTGTTCCCTCGTATGCGGGTCTGGATGTAGGCTGGATTGCTCATCTGTGGTAGCTGCAAGTGCTTGATTGGTCTCGCTGTTCGTATGCCCGGGATCATCTTCTGTGTTGATTGGGTACGCAGGTTTGAGGCGATCAATCGATATATTGCTAATTCGTCCTGGTAGCTGGATTGTAAAATACTTTTCTTTACGTTCGATGATCTTGAATGGACCTTGGTATGGATGCTGCAGAGGTTTGCGGACGGTGTCATCGCGTACAAACACGTGGCTACATGTTTGTAGGTCGTTGTGGACGAACATACATCGCTTGTTTGCATGCGATTTGTATGTAGGTGTGAGCTGGGTGATAACTTCTTGCAGGTGATTGACGTAGTTGTGGTCCATTTTCGGTGTAGCTGGTGTTGGCGATATGAAATCGCCTGGTAGTCGTATTGCTTGACCGTAGGTGAGTTGCGCTGCGCTTGTGTTAGAGTCGGAGCGGATAGCGGCTCTGAGACCCATTAGAACAGCAGGCAATTCGTCGATCCATTTGTTGCTGTTTTCTAGTCTAGCCATGAGTGCGGCTTTTAATGTCCTGTGCCAGCGTTCGACGATTCCATTACTCTGCGGGTGGTATGCAGTAGTACGGGTTTTTTCTACACCGAGTAATTGAGCAAGGTCTCGGAATAGTCTACTTTCAAACTGTCTTCCTTGGTCGGTAGTGATTCTTATTGGACAACCGAAACGAGATATCCACACTTCGTAGAGTTTTCTTGCGACGATTTCAGCGGTTGTCTCCTGAAGTGGTACAGCTTCAGGCCATCGTGTGCACCGGTCGATCATCGTGAGCAAGTATTTGTGTCCACATGCGGACGTCGGTAGCGGTCCAACGATATCAACGTGAATATGTTGAAATCGTTCGCTCGGTGGGAATGTTGCGATGTCACTATGATTGTGTCGCTGTACTTTGGAGAGCTGACACGAATTGCATGTCTTAGTCCACTGGCCGATGTCGGTATTCATTGACGTAGATAGTAGCCTAAATTGGAAAGTGCACGCAGAGATCCTTTGTAAAAAGTTGAGTACTCAATCGTATGCATTGTATATGCTCACAAAAAAACTTAACGATTTTGCAGTTCTGACAGCATATTATGGGAACGTTGAAAGTATTTTAAGATACGGAATCATATTCTGGGGAAATTGTACTGAAAAAGAGCAAATTTTCAAAGCACAAAAAAAGTGCATAAGGGCAATGTGCAAACTTGGTCAAATGGATAGCTGTAGACCATATTTTAAAAAATTAAAAATATTGACAGTACCGTGTCTGTACATAAATGAGTTGGCAATATTTGTGAGATATAATTTAACGATGTACGAAAGTTATAAAAGTAAACGTCACATTATAAAAGTTAACTGTCCTCAGCACAAAAGTGCATTTATGAAAAATAGTATACTCTGTATGGCGCCACGCGTTTATAATCACCTGCCAAAAGAAATATTAGAAAGCATAAACTATAATATATTTAAACATAAAGTTAAAAAATTACTGGTGGAAAAGGCCTATTACAGTGTAAACGAATTTATAAATGACATGCAATCTAATAGGTAAAGAGAGATGACATTATTGTATTTGGTTATTGACTTGATTTGTTTTTAATTACTGGTTATTTATTTTTTGACATATTTATTGTTGAGGTTTCATATACAAAGTCTGGCTGTAAAAAGTATATTTTTATATATTTGAAATATGAAGCAGAGCGTGTCAAGTTGTTGACAAGAAAATCTAATATGTCTAATATTATTCTGCGGCTCTCTTGTAATGTTGTTTCTCTCCATGATTATATCTGTTAATATCTGAAATATTTGTGTTTCCTTCTAACGCGAATAACACTGTGCACTCTATCTCGGCTCTTAACCCCCGAGAATGGTTATGGGCCCAGAGAAGAAGGGAATTTGAGTTCACGTAAAATATTACTAAGTAAGTACCTACGAATAAATAATGTTTTCACAAACCCGTATTGAACCACTAAGCAAAGAGAATTATGACAGCTGGAAAATCCAAGCCCAAGCTATTTTAATAAAGAATGACGAGTGGAAATATGTTTGTGGTAAGGAAACTAAGCCAACTGGCGATATTGAGATTTTGAAATGGGAAGCCGAGGATGCTAGGGCCAAGGCTGATATAATACTAGCGATAAACGCATCCGAATTGCGACATATAAGAGGTTGCACCACGTCTAGAGAGGTATGGCTGAAACTGGAATCAATATACGCCTCGCGTGGACCTGCCAAGAAGGCGACACTGTTAAAAAGGCTACTATTGCACAAGATGAGCGAATCTGGAGACATTCGTGATGAGATGGGCACATTTTTCGATGCGGTTGACAAACTGGAGGATGTGGACGTAAAAATAAATGAGGATCTATTGTCAATTATCTTATTATATAGTTTGCCAGCAAGTTTTTCAAGTTTTCGTTGTGCTATTGAAACAAGAGACGATTTACCGAAGCCCGATATTCTAAAAGTTAAGATAATGGAGGAATACGAATCAAGAAATGCTAACCGAATACAAGACAGCGCTATGTACACCCAAAAGAATAAAAAACTTGTTACACCGAGTACAAGTAACGGAACAAATGTAGGGAAGTATGTTTCTAATATGCCCGCTACCAAACATGCGTTGAAACCATCAAAGCAGGAATCTGGAATTGAAAGGAGAGTTTCACTAAACTGTTATCGATGTCATCGTCCTGGACATAAAGCTTCTGAATGTCGAACAAAACTACAACATTTCAGTTATAATGTTGATGTTGATGAGGAACTAACTTCTTTAAATGTTTAAGATCTTGGCAATAACATTGCTGATAATCTAAACCAGCAATGGGTACTGGATTCTGGGTGCACGTCCCACTTATGCAAGGATGTACAAAAGTTTTATGGTAACCTAGAAGAAACTAGAGGTAAACTAAAATTGGCTACTAACATGGGCGCTGAGGTCCGAGGTAAAGGTGTAGTTAGACTGTCGGCATTAGGTGATAATTCCGTAGGGACAGTAGAGTTTAAAGATACTCTTTATGTTCCGGATTTAAGAACAAATCTGATTTCAGTGGCCAAAATTACTGATAATGGTTACGATGTCAAATTTACGCGTGATTTTGCGTGGGTTCTTGATAAAAGTAATAAAGTCAGGTTAACAGCATACCGTCGCGGTAATTTATATTGCGTTGAAGAATATGAAGCTGCAAATGCTGTAACTGATCGTAATTTAAATGTGCTAACTTGGCATAAACGTTTAGGGCATCTGAACGGAAAAGATGTTGTCAAACTTTTGGAAAAGGTGGGCGAGCCTGTGCACCCGAACGACTTTAGTTTGGTGCGTGACTGTCAAGTATGTGCTAGAGGTAAAATGACTGCTTTACCGTTTAGTGAGTCAAATGGACCCTGCAATGAGAAATTGCGGATTGTTTATTCGGATATAGTAGGTCCAATGAGATGTGAATCATGGACCGGTGGTAAGTATTTCATAACTTTTATAGATGATAGTACTCGTTGGTGCGAAATTTATATGCTGAAATCTAAAAATAAAGCTCTCGAAGCATTTAAACTATACAAGAGTTATGCTGAAAACATTACAGGATCGAAAATCAAGTACTTTCAATCCGATAATGGCGGTGAGTACTGTAATGCTGATTTTGAAGATTTTCTTCGAAAAGAAGGTATCACGAGGAGATTAACTGTAGCTCGGACTCCACAGCAAAATGGAATTGCTGAAAGGATGAACCGAACTCTAGTTGAGATGGCTAGATGTATGCTATTGGAGTGTGATCTACCTATGAGTTTTTGGGCTGAAGCTGTTGACACAGCATGCTATATAAGGAATCGTTGTCCTACTAGAAGTTTAGGTGGAGAGATACCTTATGAAAAATGGTTCAACAAATCAGTAAAGATACATTATCTACGCAAGTTTGGTGCCAAAGTATCTATAGTAAATAAGGATTCAAACAAGGATAAGTTCACTGCTCGTGGAATACCAGGAATATTTGTAGGGTACCCCAGAACATCCAAAGGTTTTAGGGTGTGGATACCAGAACAGAGGAAGTTCGTGATTTCTAGAGATATAAAATTCTCCGAAACTGAAGAAATTGGAAATAAAATGCTTTATAATGGTAAGGGCATTATCAATGATACTGAAAATATGGATGACAATGAGAAGAAGTTCATCGATATCAGTTTTCACCGGGAACCTGAGCGGACTATGGAACCGGAGCGGACTATGGAACCGGAGCGGACTATGGAACCGGAACGGTTTATGGAACCGGAACGCATGATGGAACCGACACTGGTACTGGAACCGGAACCGGAAGGAGAACATTTCTTGAGAACGCGTTGTGCTCAGTCAAGAGGAGTAGTAATATCTAGAGGTCCTGGAAGACCCAGAGTGCTACATACAGGCCGAGTAGGTCGTCCCAGAAAAATTTATCAATCGGTGGAAATGGAGCATCCGGATAATATTGTAGAAGAGCCAATACAAGAAGAACCAGAACAGTCAATAGAAACTGAAGCTGGAGAAGAAACTTTTAGCGACTGTATTGATTTTGCCGGTTCTGCTGAAATATCGCTGGAAGAGGCCCTTAAAGGGGAAGAACGATCAGCTTGGATAGAAGCTATTTTATCAGAAATAAGGAGTCTGCTACAGAAAGGAACTTGGGAGATCGTCAAAAGGCCACCAGACAAAAATATTGTAGGGTGTCGATACGTTTTGACAACTAAGACAAACGTGGATAAGTCAACAAAGAAAAAGGCAAGACTTGTAGCTCAAGGATTTAGTCAAAGATTCGGGGTTGACTATGATAAAACGTTTGCGCCCGTGGCAAGACTCGATAGCGTTAGACTACTGATGGCTCTAGCTGTAGAAATGAATCTGGAGGTTCATCAGCTGGACATCAATACAGCCTACTTAAATGGATACTTAGACGAAAAAATTTATATGCGGATACCCAAATTGCTGAAAGAATCTTTAATGAAGCTGACATGCACAGAAGGTGAGAATCCTTGTGTAGTTAAACGAGCTGAAGAAATGCTTAAAAGCTTGAACGCTGGCGGCGACGCATGTTTGCTAAAAAAATCCTTATACGGATTGAAGCAAGCGGGTCGGCAATGGAATATTAGACATGAGAAGAAGCTAAAGGAAATGGGATTAACGCAAAGTTTAAACGAACCCTGTTTATATTTCAGAAACCAGGGAAAAGATCATTTACTTGTTTTAGTCTTCACGGACGATATCCTAGTGGCGTCTGAAAAAGGAGATCGCATAGCTCGTTTTAAAAATGAACTGAGAAAAGAGTTCGAATTAAAAGATTATGGTCAAGCAAAATACTTTTTAGGGATTGACATCCAACGGACTGTCAACGAAATAAGGTTGTCACAAGAGAATTATGTAAAAGAATTACTTGAAAAATATAATATGTTGGATGCGAATACAATAAAAACGCCAATGGAGACCAGTAGCAGAAATAATAAGGCGGGATGTATACAATCAAATAAAGAGGAGAAAAAGTGGCCATATCGTGAGTTGATTGGTTCTTTAATGTACTTGAGTGTAGCAACAAGACCAGACATAGTACATCCTGTAAATAAATTAGCGCAATTTTCTAAGAATCCAGAGAAAGAACACTGGATAGCGGCCAAACGTATCTTACGTTACTTAAAAGAAACTGTGAATTATGGACTGGTGTATACAAAAGCTGGTAATTGCGTGAAGGGATACTGTGATGCAGATTGGGGAGGTTGTCAAATAGATAGACGGTCATTTTCGGGATACGTTTTTATTCTAGGTGGAGCTGGTATTTCATGGATGTCACGCAAACAGCGTACTGTTGCAACATCCAGTTGTGAGGCAGAGTATGTAAGTCTTGCAGAAGCTATAAAGGAAGGATTGTATCTTCAAAGTCTGCTGCTGGAATTGGGACTTGAAAGGTATGCTTCTATATCCCTTAATGCCGATAGTAGATCTGCGATTTTCCTTGCACAGGATCCAGTGTTCCATGCTAGGAGCAAACATATCGACATCAAGTATCATTTTATTCGGGGTGTCCTAAGAGATAATACAGGCATAAGTTTGGGACATGTACCCACTATAGATATGATAGCGGATGTAATGACAAAACCGCTACCTTGTCTTAAGCATTATAAATGTATTGATGCTATAGGTCTTAAACCTTGTTAAGATTTCTTATATGATGTGTGGATATATGTTTGTTTGATTAATTAAGTTCTGTGCGTTTTTAATTTTGATTTTATTTAATGTTTATAAAAGACTTTGTATTTGAGGAGGCGTGTTGAGGTTTCATATACAAAGTCTGGCTGTAAAAAGTATATTTTTATATATTTGAAATATGAAGCAGAGCGTGTCAAGTTGTTGACAAGAAAATCTAATATGTCTAATATTATTCTGCGGCTCTCTTGTAATGTTGTTTCTCTCCATGATTATATCTGTTAATATCTGAACTATTTGTGTTTCCTTCTAACGCGAATAACACTGTGCACTCTATCTCGGCTCTTAACCCCCGAGATTTATAAATTTTCAATTCCATGACGAAATTTCCTGACATTTATTATTTTTATGACTTCTTTTTCCTTTTTTTGTTTTAATTTATTTTGTTTCGAATGTATTACTAATTAAAATTGCATGCCGTCAGGCGGATTATGGAGGTGCCAAACTATTTTATGTATCGATATTTCTGATACCCATTTTCGCAATAAATGAAATGAAATCGTTTATTAAGCAAGTAGGATCACCGATCACTTTTACACGTCATATCTTTTTTTTTTTTTTTTTTTTTTTTAAACTAGATGAAGCCGGCATTTCCTAACTGACTACCTCTGAGAAGAAATAGCCGAAACAAACTCAGGGATCATCGTCTTTTTTAAAGTCCAGACATTAAAAATGAAAATGTTTACAATAATTTACGTTATAATTACGCATATTGCTTAATAACAATGCTTAACAGAGCGAGCAGCTCAGTTCCAAGCCTCTCTATCCTCTAAATAATCTGAGATTTTATAATACCCCTTTTTGCAAAGTTTGGCCTTTATATAGGTTTTATATCGTTTAATGGGTAAGTTTCGAATGTCCATGGGAAGTTTGTTGTAAAAGTGTATACATTGACCCATGAACGAGTTGCCTACTCTGTGGAGACGAGTGTGATGTACAGCAAGATTGTGTTTGTTCCTGGTATTTATATTATGAATATCGCTTATTTTCTTAAAATTAGATATATTTTTATGTACATACATAAGATTTTCAAATATATATTGCGAAGCTACAGTCAGAATGTTCACCTCTCTGAATTTTTCTCTAAGAGAATCTCTAGGACCAAGGTTGTAAATGGCTCGAACAGCCCTTTTCTGTAAAACAAAGATGGTATTGATGTCCGCACAAGTTCCCCAGAGAAGAATCCCATAAGTCATAAGACTATGAAAATAACTAAAATAAACAATTCTGGCTGTATTCACATCAGTTATCCGTCTAATTTTCTTAACAGCATAAGCGGCAGAACTGAGTCTACCCGACAGCTTCTCAATGTGAGGACCCCATTGTAACTTGGAGTCAATAGTCAATCCAAGAAAAACTGTCGACTCGACAGGGATCAACTCTACTCCATTCAGTTGAACATTGGTACTTAACTGCCTGACATTTGGCGTAGAAAATTTAATGAATTTAGTTTTTTTTTTTCATTCAAAAGAAGGTTATTTACATTAAACCAATAGACAACTTTCGAAAGTGCATTGTTAACTTCGTTAAAATTTGCTAGCTGACGCTTGACTTTAAAAATAAGAGAAGTGTCATCCGCGAACAATACTATGTTGTGATTATCCCTCACGTGATGAGGTAAGTCATTAATATAAATTAAAAACAAGAAAGGACCTAGAATTGAGCCCTGCGGAACGCCCATGGTGACCTCAGATCCTGCAGATTTGTTGCCATTAACATCAACCCTCTGAATTCGATTATTCAGATAAGAAGTCAGAAGGTCGAGAGCTCTGTCCCTTAAACCATAATGGTACAGTTTCCTAATAAGAGTATCATGATGTACGCAATCAAAGGCCTTGGACAAATCACAAAAAATACCAAGAGCATTCTGCGATTCCTCCCAGGCCCCAAATATGTTCTTTAGCAACGCCACGCCCGCATCGGTAGTTGAACGACCCTTTGTAAAACCAAATTGTTTCACGTGCAATAAATTATATAAGTTGAAATGTCTCAACAACTGTTTCAAAATTAATTTTTCAAAAATTTTGCTCAAGGTTGGTAATATAGAAATTGGCCGAAAATTCGTGGGATCAGTTGTACTACCAGATTTTGAGTGAAAGTGAATGAGTTTGAGTTTGAGTTTGACGGCCAAAAGAATCGCTCTTGCATCAGCTTCCGTGTGGATCGTACTCCTGGGTGGCTTGGGCTGTGCACGGCGTTGAAAGCTATGCGACGAAAATCAGCTGTTAACTAGGGACGAACATGTGGCGTTGTTGTTTCGCAGAATATTGGCTTGTTAGTACCCGGTAAAATGATTTTCTTGAGTTGTATGTTGGTCTGTTGAGACAATGTCGGGATACAACTGTCGTTTTCTTGAGCTTGAGATAACTCGTCGTAGTTGATAGGTGATGGCACGTCGATAGTTTCGACTCGTGATAATGCATCTGCTACAACGTTTTGAGCTCCGCTCACGTGTCGAATGTCTGTAGTGAACTCGCTGATAAACAGTAGCTGCCGAATTCGCCGTGGTGTGTCGTTATCGGACGGAGGCTTTCGAATTGCGAAAGTCAGCGGTTTATAGTCAGTGTAAATCACGAGTTCTTTGCCTTCAAACATCTTTCTGAAATGTTTTATTGCCATGTGTATTGATGAGAGCTCCCTATCGAAAGTGGAGTACTTCTTGTGTCTTTCCGAAAATTTTTTAGAAAAAAATCCTAATGGCATCCATTGTTCTTTGTTTCGCCTTTGTTGTAGAGATGCCCCGGCGCAGGTAGCTGAGGCGTCCGAAAAAATAGCGATTTGGTCCTCTGGCGAACTGGATGGGTAAGACAATAAAGCAGCGTTTATTATGCTTTGTTTGCACAACTCAAAAGCTTTTGTCGATTGATTGTCCCACTTTACTTCCGTCTTGTCTCGTTTTTTTGAATTATGAAGGAATGCATTCAGCGGTGCCTGAATGTTTGCCGCATTTGGGACACTGTCTCGGTAAAAATTTATCATGCCCATAAATCTTCGTAAGTCTTGAATGGTTTTGGGTTTGGGGTACTCTGTGATTGCTTTGACTTTGTCTTGAAGTGGTTTGATTCCCTTGCTTGATACTTCGTAACCTAGGAACTTGACGGTTTCGCTGCCGAAAACACACTTAGAGGGATTTATAGTGACACCATACGTGTCTAATCGGCGTAAAACTTCCTGCAGATCTCCGATGTGGCTTGCTTCATTTTCAGATGCAACGATAACATCGTCGATGAATGGGAACGCGTAGTCTATTCCGTTGAGTACTTCGTGTATGAATCGCTGGAATGTCTGTCCGGCGTTCTTGAGACCTGGGCACATTCGTGGAAATTCGAATAAACCGAATGGTGTAGTGATCGCTGTCTTCTCGATATCAGGTTCGAAGATCTTTAACTGAGAGTAAGCTCGGTTTAAATCGAGAGTGCTGAAGATTTTCTTGCCGTGAAGTAGGTAGGTAAAATCCTTGAGGCGTGGGACTGGATAGCGATCGGGTTTGGTGACGTCATTGAGTCTTCTGTAGTCACCACAGATGCGTAAGTCGCCGTTTTTCTTAGGAACGACGTGTAGCGGACTGGAACAAGGGCTTTTGCTTGGTCGGCATATTCCTTGCTGCATCATGAGCTCGAATTCTTTCTTCACGGGCAGGTAGCGATGTGGAGGAAGAGGTCTGCACTTGTTGAACACTGGTGGGCCAGTAGTTTCGATGTGATGTTCTACCCTGTGTTTGGGAGTATCCTTCATGCTTGATGGTCGCAGGATATCAGGAAACTTACTGAGGAGCTGGTGATACGGCTGTTCCATGTCGATACTTCGAACTGTAGGTTCGGCGGAATGAATGAGTGACGCTCTGACGGTCATGTTGGTAACTTTGTCGACGAGACGTCGGCCGGCTATGTCGACAAGCAGTTGATGACGCTTCAGAAAGTCTGCACCGATGATGGGTTTGCTGACTGCAGCGACGATGAATTTCCAGGTGTACGGCCGTCGTAGGTTGAGATCCAGTTGTAGGGTTTTCTCTCCGTACGTTGGAATGGTCGTGTTGTTTGCTGCGTACAAACAGAAATCGGTTTGTTTTGCTCTCCCGCCTTTTGTCCTCGGTATCACGGAAACGTTTGCGCCCGTATCAATTAGAAATGACAGACGCGAATTCCTATCAGTTATGAATAGGCGGTGAGAAGTTTTGTTCGCATCAGTTGCCGCCTCAACCGACGCAGGCGTTAGTTTTCCGACTGGGCACTGTTGTTGTTGAAGTTGTTGTTGAAGTTGCACGGGCGTGTACACTTACGCGCGTTTGCGCCGTACTTGCGATGATAATAACAGATAAGTGATTGTTCTGAATACTTGCGGTTGCTATTATCGTTGCTTGTTGAACGCGATCTTGAACGCCGTCTGTCGGATGATCTGTGTGATCGTGGTCTGGATTCCTGCCTGTTCTTGAGTTCTGCCAGCTCCAGAGATAACTGCCTTATTTGATCGTGTAGGGCAGCCACATCGCTCGTGCGTGAAATCTGCGCGACCTGGTTAGGTTGCGCGATACTGTCCATTACACTGTCTGCTACTTGCGATAACTTTTCCAAGTCTGTAGTGTTGCTCATGGTGAGGACAGCGCGTACTGAGGGTGGAAGTAGCCGGGTCCACATGATGCGCAGTGTACCGTCTGGTATTTTCTGTCCGGCTAGTTCCCGCATTTTTCGCAACAGCTGTGAGGGTTTCTGATCTCCGAGTTCCATCTCATCCATCAGCTTCTGCAGCTTCCGGCTCTCGGATTCCTCGTAGACACTGATGAGTCGGGACTTCAGGGCTTCGTACTTGTTTTCAATGGGAGGGTTGGTTATAATATCACTTACTAGCTGAAGTGCGTCCAGGCCTAGTCGGGCGATATCTGCTTGATAGCGCGCGTCATCACCTTGCCTCTGTGGCGCCATTACTGCTTCGAAGTGTGTAAACCATAGTCTGGGATACGCCGGCCAAAAGTCAGACAGCCGTGCTTGTAGTGTGAGCGTGTCGACTTGCCCTCTTACCAGTGTTGCGTTGCTGGTCGCCATCCTGATTACTCTTCTGGTGTATCACGCAGCAATACCGTGAATATAGCCTCTTGAAATCCTAGTGGTGAGACCCGCTTGTGGGAAGCCACTAGAATGTGCTAATCACGAATATCGTCACGTCTGTCTTGATTCACGTCGCTTAGGTCACCACTGTAGCGCGTAGGTCGTGTCGCGTAATTAAAACTCAGATAAATCGAACTTTGTGAATTGCACGAATGTAAAAGAGTACAATGTATTTGACGTGTACAATGACGCGATACAAGAGTGTGATCAAGGAATGGACTGTAATGTAATGACGTAGAATACAATAATGACGTATAATGATGTTGTATAATGATGTTGTATAATGATGTGTCTTACAAGCTATGCACTCGCTTAAATACTAACTATCTCTAAATAATAGTGGGGTAACCAATAGCGAATCAGCTTGCTGTCCTGCGGAAGTCCACGCGGTGTTGCGTGCGTTCTTGATTCTGATTCGCTAATCGAGGCAGGCCGCGGCGTATGATTGGTTGATGTAGAAGCGCGCCAGTTCAGTCTTCACGTGCTAGACGACTCACTATAGTTTCCCACGCACATTGACCGTTGGTCATGCAGATGTGTTCCGGGTTCGAGATTTATGGGAACCCTCGCAGTGGGAGCCAGGATCGGAACCCTCGCTGCGGGAGTCAGGGTCGCAGGGACGCGCGCCATGACTTCCGCGTTCCTCGTGTGATTAATAGTCCTTTGTGTAGCTGTGATCTGGTGTGAGTGATTTATAGTCCTTTGTGCTACACGCTACAAGACTTAAATAATTTTGAATTTTGGTGTTTTTTGGCCTTTGTTAGCATCAATATAATAGGTTTATGATCTGTAATGTATGATTCAAGAACCAATGTGACGGATGGTTATTTTGACTTTAATAAAACGTGGTCTAGACAATTTTCGAGTCTGGTGGGCAAGAAATGAGTAGGTATAAGGCCATGTGAAGCGTTTACAATCAGATATTCCAAGCTATGTGGGTTACTATTTCCTGGCTTTATATCGATGTTCAGATCTCCAATTAGTGCTATGTTTGGATTTGAAGAGAGGCCCTCTATAATATTATTGAGGCTTGATAGAAAATTTACTAAATGTGTAGAAGTATTATAGGATGGAGAGCGGTACACAGCAACAAATGCAGACCTAGAATCTATTTGGCACACTAGAGCGTTTGAGTTAACTAAGCAGGGTTCCCAAACAGAGGCGTTAAGGCTAGCTTTTGTGTAAATAATTATGCCTTCATTTTGGTTTGAATTTAGTTTCGTCGCGTGTGACAAGTAACCAGTAAGTACAGGCGGCCTGTTTATTTTACTAAGCCAGCACTCTGTTAAAACAATTACATCAATATTAATTTTAGTTATGCATATTAGTGTCAGTAACTGATCAAAATTTTTCCCAACACTGCGGATATTCATATGTAGTATTTTAATATTACTCTCTGAAGTGTCCAGATAACTTGCACACTCCCGCGGATCGGAAGAAAAAGAATTGTTGAGCCCAACACTCTTGGGCCAAGAGTGTCCAAGTCATCGTTAATATTCTTTATTGAATCCATTTATAATTTAATTGATCACATAAAGATGGCAAATAATATTTAGGTATTAAATAGATTAAAATATGAGCGATAGGTACATGTCACTATAATATAAGTCAGTATGGCTTGTTGAGTATTTATCATAAGTTCTGTGTATAGTTCTGTGTATGAGTATACACGTGTTTTTGTATGCTGTTTTTAGAGTAAAGTAAGTAGTAAAGTAAAAATAATTAAGCAAGAGCATTTTTTGCTAGTCAGATTTAATTTTGGCTGTCGAGATCAAGAAGACACTTTTCTGAATGAATTAAAACTTGCTTGTCACCTTCTATTTTACGTAAAAAGATGTTACTGTTTGAGATCCAACAGAATTTATTTATTTATTTATTTAATCTTTCGCACATGAAATGTACAGAGGCGGACTTAATGCCTTAGGCATTCTCTACCAGTCAACCATAGGTGGTGAAGAGATAAGATGGTAGGTTAGAAAAAAAAAAAATTGTAAAGAAAGATAAAAAAAATCCTCTTAATACTATTAAAAATAATATTTAAATAAGCTAAATATACATACATACTATTACCAAAATATATACTTATAATATATACATATAAAACTAAAATTTGGGAGAGAGGTGTAGCAATAACTCTACCCTAATTGTTGCGAAAATAACTCTGCAATTTCCGCTTAAATGCAAACCGACTGGCGGCCATCCTGATATCAAGAGGAAGCGTATTCCACAGAAGAATGGATTGAATATGAAATGAAGAATGAACAAAGTCAGACGTATGTGAAGGACAAAGTAAGAGGAGATTGTTAGAAGAACGCAGATTTTTAGTGCGAGAAGAACATAAATATTGGAAGTGAGTCACAAGATAAGAAGGAGGAGTGGGCGATTTAAGAAGGGAGAAAAGCGTGGTCAAGGCGCACAAATTTCTTCTCTGACGAATGGGCATCCATTTCAGTTCAGACCTGTAGCTCGACACATGGTCATATTTCTTTAGATTAAATATGAACCGGATCCCATTGTTGAGCAACCTATCGAGCTTATCCAGCAAAGCCGCATTCAGGTCAAAGTAGCACACGTCACCATAGTCGATTATTGGGAAAATCAAGGTCTGCACAAGCATGGTTTTCATTTTAACGGGTAAAAAGTTCCTCAGACTATACAGGGAACGCAGGGTACCGTGGACCCTTTGACTAACGTAGGAGACCTGACGTTGCCAGCTAAGCGTCGAGTCAATATACAAACCGAGATCTTTGACATTAGGGGCAATGGGTATGACGGTACCATTGAAGATAAGAGGAGGGAGAGAGCTAAGAGTTAACCTACTCATCATGCGTGAGCTTCCAATAATAATGGCCTGACACTTTAAGGGGTTTACTGGCACCCCAAACCTATCAGACCAGTCTTTGATAGCCTCCAAGTCTTGGTTTACCTCCGCTATAGCGTTCGACACACCTTCCACCCGCTCAGCTGCATATAACTGAAGATCATCAGCGTATAGATGATACGAACACCGAAGACAGCGAGTTATGAAATTAATGAAAATGGAGAATAATAATGGAGATAGAATACCGCCCTGTGGAACACCAGCATCCAGGTCACGCCAACTCGATGAGCTCTCATCGACGCGAACCGACTGCCGACGTCCCCGAAGATAAGAAGAGAACCATTCCAGTGCCTCGGACGAAACTATAAGGTGAGAAAGAATAGCAAGGAGAATATCGTGGCTGGCGGCGTTAAAGGCATTGGAGAAATCAATTAATACCAAAACGGTAACTTTGGTATCCTCCATAGCCTCTCTAATGTCACCAGTCACTTTAAGGAGAGCGGAGGCTGTGCTGTGCCCAGGCCTGAAACCAGACTGTAAGGGACTGATGAGGCTATTCCGATAAATAAACCCAGAAAACTGCCTATTTACGCAGGCCTCAAGCACTTTAAACAGGAATGGGAGAATAGAAATGGGACGAAAGTGATTGGGTTGGGAAGGATTTGAAATTTTAGGGAGTGGGCGGACATAAGCCATGCGCCACAGGGATGGAAATTGTCTGGAATCGAGAGAATAGTTAATGATGTGGGTGATCGGAGGGAGAAGGCAATCAAGGATACAAACAACCATATTACGGTTGATGCCATTGTGGCATTTGTACAATGCTACAGTCGACAAAGTTACCAACATGACCGTCAGAGCATCAGTCATTCGTTCCGCCGAACCTACAGTTCGAGGTATCGACATGGAACAGCCGTATCACCAGCTCCTCAGTAAGTTTCCTGATATCCTGCGACCATCAAGCATGAAGGATACTCCCAAACACAAGGTAGAACACCACATCGAAACTACTGGCCCACCAGTGTTCAACAAGTGCAGACCTCTTCCTCCACATCGCTACCTGCCCGTGAAGAAAGAATTCGAGCTCATGATGCAGCAAGGAATTTGCCGACCAAGCAAAAGCCCTTGGTCCAGTCCGCTACACGTCGTTCCTAAGAAAAACGGCGACTTACGCATCTGTGGTGACTACAGAAGACTCAATGACGTCACCAAACCCGACCGCTATCCAGTCCCACGCCTCAAAGATTTTACCTACCTACTTCACGGCAAGAAAATCTTCAGTACTCTCGATTTAAACCGAGCTTATTCTCAAGTACCTATATTCGAACCTGATATCGAAAAGACAGCGATCACTACACCATTCGGTTTATTCGAATTTCCACGAATGTGCCCAGGTCTCAAGAACGCCGGACAGACATTCCAACGATTCATAAACGAAGTGCTCAACGGAATAGACTACGCGTTCCCATTCATCGACGATGTTATCGTTGCATCTGAAAGTGAAGCAAGCCACATCGGAGATCTGCAGGAAGTTTTACGCCGATTAGACACGTATGGTGTCACTATAAATCCCTCTAAGTGTGTTTTCGGCAGCGAAACCGTCAAGTTCCTAGGTTATGAAGTATCAAGCAAGGGGATCAAACCACTTCAAGACAAAGTCAAAGCAATCACAGAATACCCAAAACCCAAAACCATTCAAGACTTACGAAGATTTATGGGCATGATAAATTTTTACCGAGACAGTGTCCCAAATGCGGCAAGCATTCAGGCACCGCTGAATGCATTCCTTCATAATTCAAAAAAACGAGACAAGACGGAAGTAAAGTGGGACAATCAATCGACAAAAGCTTTTGAGTTGTGCAAACAAAGCATAATAAACGCTGCTTTATTGTCTTACCCATCCAGTTCGCCAGAGGACCAAATCGCTATTTTTTCGGACGCCTCAGCTACCTGCGCCGGGGCATCTCTACAACAAAGGCGAAGCAACGGACAATGGCTGCCACTCGGATATTTTTCAAAGAAATTTTCGGAAAGACAAAAAAAGTACTCGACTTTCGATCGGGAGCTCCAGTCAATACATATGGGAATAAAACATTTCAGAAAGATGTTTGAAGGCAAAGAACTCGTGATTTACACTGACCATAAACCGCTGACCTACGCAATTCGTAAGCCGCCTTCCGATAACGACACACCACGGCGAATTCGGCAGCTACTGTTTATCAGCGAGTTCACTACTGACATTCGACACGTGAGCGGAGCTCAAAACGTTGTAGCAGATGCATTATCACGCGTCGAAACTATCGACGTGCCATCACCTATCAACTATGACGAGTTATCTCAAGCTCAAGAAAACGACAGTTGTATCCCTACATTGTCTCAACAGACCAACATACAACTCAAGAAAATCATTTTACCGGGTACTAACAAGCCAATATTCTGCGAAACATCAACGTCACACGTTCGTCAATATTTAACAGCTGATTTTCGTCGCATAGCTTTCAATGCCGTGCACAGCCCAAGCCACCCAGGAGTACGATCCACACGGAAGCTGATGCAAGAGCGATTCTTTTGGCCTTCAATGAATACCGACATCGGCCAGTAGACTAAGACATGCAATTCGTGTCAGCTCTCCAAAGTACAGCGACACAATCATAGTGACATCGCAACATTCCCACCGAGCGAACGATTTCAACATATTCACGTTGATGTCGTTGGACCGCTACCGACGTCAGCATGTGGACACAAATACTTGCTCACGATGATCGACCGGTGCACACGATGGCCCGAAGCTGTACCACTTCAAGAGACAACCGCTGAAAACGTCGCAAGAAAACTTTACGAAGTATGGATATCTCGTTTCGGTTGTCCAATAAGAATCACTACCGATCAAGGACGACAGTTTGAAAGTCGACTATTCCGAGACCTCGCTCAATTACTCGGTGTAGAAAAAACCCGTACTACTGCATACCACCCGCAGAGTAACGGAATCGTCGAACGCTGGCACAGGACATTAAAAGCCGCACTCATGGCTAGACTAGAAAACAGCAACAAATGGATCGACGAATTGCCTGCTGTTCTAATGGGTCTCAGAGCCGCTATCCGCTCCGACTCTAACACAAGCGCAGCGCAACTCACCTACGGTCAAGCAATACGACTACCAGGCGATTTCATATCACCGACACCAGCTACACCGAAAATGGACCACGACTACGTCAATCACCTGCAAGAAGTTATCACGAAGCTCACACCTACATACAAATCGCATGCAAACAAGCGATGTATGTTCGTGCACAACGACCTACAAACATGTAGCCACGTGTTTGTACGCGATGACACCGTCCGCAAACCTCTGCAGCATCCATACCAAGGTCCATACAAGATCATCGAACGTAAGGAAAAGTATTTTACAATCCAGCTACCAGGACGAATTAGCAATATATCGATAGATCGCCTCAAACCTGCGTACACAATCAACACAGAAGATGATCCCAGGCATACGAACAGCGAGACCAATCAAGCACCTGCAGCTACCACAGATGAGCAAACCAGCCTACATCCAGACCCGCATACGAGGGAACAACGTACCAGATCAGGCAGGATCGTCAAGACGCCTGCACGCTACGTACGCTTTGTCTAAAAGCGGGGAGTACTGTAGCATTGTACAAATGCCACACGTGTTCGCTATTGTGGCGTTGTACAAAGGCTACACATTTCCTCTTACGGTCGACTATTAATCACACAGAGGAATGCGGAAGTCATGGCGCGCGTCCCGGCGACCCTGACTCCCGCAGCGAGGGTTCCGACCCTCACTCCGGGAGGAGTCTCATAATTCTTCACCCCGGAACACATCTGCCGGTCCAACGGTCAACGTCCGTGGGAAACTATAACGAGTCATCTAGCACGTGACTGAATTGGCGCGCGTTATACGTTAACCAATCATACGCCGTGGCCTGCCTCGATCAACGAATCAGCATCAAGAACGCACGCAACACCGCGCGGGCATCGCAGGACGGAAGCTGATTCGTTATTGGTTACCCCACTATCATTTAGAGATAGTTAGTATAGAAATAGTTAGTATTTAAGTGAGTGCATAGCTTGTAAGACACATTATTATTGTCATATTCTACATCATTGTAGAACATCATTATACAACGTCATTATTATATCCATTCCTGAATCACACTCTTGTATCGCGTCATTTCACACGTCAAATACATTGTACTCTTTTACATTCGTGCAATACATAAAGTTCGATTTATCTGAGTTTTAATTACGCGACACGACCTACGCGCTACACCATCATAGCCCACGGCCCTGGATTTAATTGACAAGATGACTTTTTTAATTTCGTCCACAGTCACTGGAGAGAACTGAAATGGTTCAAGGGGGGGACTCGATAGGCCAGCAATGAAATCAACCGTTTGAGCCAAAATTCGGGGATCCAATTGACTTGAGGTTGTGAATTGACGGTTGATATCATCAAGGTCAATTGAATTACGACAATCCCCATGCCGTGGCCTGCCGATACCAAGAGTGCCAAGGAACTTCCAGATATCGGCAGGTGAAGAAGAAGATATATTCTCGAGAATATGGCGGCGTTTAGCGTTACGTATCATCTGGTTACACCTATTTCTAGCGGCTTTGTAAGAGTTCCGATTCACCTCACTGCGATTCCTTCTAAATTTACGAAAGGCCCGATCCCTACTCCTCATCGCCATTCGTACCCCTGTCGTGATCCAGGGAGCAGGAGGACGTCGAAGTTTAATCCGCTTGACAGGAGCATGCTTGTCGTAGAGTGAAAGAACCGCCTGCTCAAAAATGTGCAGCTTATCGTCAACTGTTGGCGTCCCAGCCAGGTGTTCCCAATTAAGTTCTGACGCATCCCGACGAAGCCTCTCAATGTCCATGCGCGCAAAACACCGCATGTGCAGAACTTTAGGGATGGGTTTTGGTGGTCTTAGGATATAAGATAGGTAAATGAGGTCGTGATGGGAAAAACCAGGTGCGGGACACTGACCATGAAAGGGAACAAGGGAGGGTTCAGACGTAATAATTAAATCAAGCCAAGTGTCATCACCTGAGATATTAAAATGAGTTGGTTGAAGTGAAAGGATATGAAGACTAACGGACTCAATAATATGAAGGAGTTTACGGGATCGAGGAGAGTGATGGGTAAGGTCAGTGTTGAAATCGCCCATGATGACGCAGTGTGCATACTCAGAACTTACTAACTCAAGCGTCAATTCTAGATCGGAAAAATAGTCAACGGCGGGCGGACAATAGACAACACCAAGTAAAGTCTTGACGCCTCTGACGTAGACCTCCAAAAAGAAGTACTCGGCGGAAGCATTGTAATGTGGTGGTGATGTGGCAATGATTTTGAAAGGAAAATCACTACGAAGATAAATAGCTACACCACCACCAGCCCTTCCAATTCTATCATTGCGAATAAGAGTTAAACCTGGGAGAGAGTAGGAGGTAGAGAAGAGGAGGCTTTAGCCAACTCTCAGATATCAGAATGGCATGGACATTCGTGTCAGAAAACGTATCCAATAAATCACTATAATGACTTGGGACACTCTGCGCGTTAATGTGGCAAACATTGAATAGATAAATCTTTTGTTGGCTGAAGCTACGCACAAAGTCGCCAAGTGTGTCAGTCAAGGAGCTGAAACTAGCATTAGCAGATGAACTAGACTGCTCCGAGATGTAAATCGGCGTAGGGTCACCGGGTAAACCTATGGCGGCAGTATTCAATTTCTGATTCCTTCCCTTTCCCTTATTGTAGTCCCTTACTGCCATCATTAGAGACTGTTTAGTGTGTACTGATGAAAATTCTGCAATTATAGGCCGTGTAGTCGAACTGGATGCCTTTCCTGGTAGCCGGTATATATCTCGTAAGCTAGATTCTTGCACCAAGACACCCACAGTACCGCAGATTCTGGAAACTGTTTTAATAAGGCTTGAGCTAGTTTCACTGTTTTCCAGCAAGATATTGCGAATCTCTATTCCAGACGATCGTGACTTGTGCTGTAAATCGAGTTTTTTTTTCCAAGTTTTCTATATGCTGTTTTTGCTGTAGGCGTTCTAATATTTCCTATAAACTTTTTATTTCTATAAGTAATGGTTTAGTTTAGACTATGGTGTCATTTCATAGAATAAGTTTAAGGAATCTAAAAATGTATCACATGTAAGGGTTATTGTTGGCTCCATCGTGTGATCTTCTATTTATTTACGAAGGCTTTTCTTAAACAATTAGTAATACTTATATTATTTAAATATGTCTAACTAAAAATAAAATATTATCAATTGAATATACAATGATTCCAACAATATATGTATTTATCATATTCGTATATTCCTGAATTCTATCGATAATTTTAATTAACCACATGGTCACCTCACTGTAAATAAACATGGCGCCCTGCATTTCGGCCAATCAGGGCAAAGGACAAAATGACAATCAGTAAAGTGTTAAGAACGCATTGGATTCAGTACATTGTACGCGGACTTTCTTATTGTTTTGCCAAAGCAAAGACAAACCGAGCAATGTAATTTTGTTTCTTCCTTGATGCATTAATATCATGCAAGTTTGGAATATCATAGTTATCAGTATATTTTTGTTTATTTAAATTTTACTATTGTAGCGCGTAGGTCGTGTCGCGTAATTAAAACTCAGATAAATCGAACTTTATGTATTGCACGAATGTAAAAGAGTACAATGTATTTGACGTGTGAAATGACGCGATACAAGAGTGTGATTCAGGAATGGATATAATAATGACGTTGTATAATGATGTTGTACAATGATGTAGAATATGACAATAATAATCTCTTACAAGCTATGCACTCACTTAAATACTAACTATCTCTATACTAACTATCTCTAAATGATAGTGGGGTAACCAATAACGAATCAGCTTCCGTCCTGCGATGCCCGCGCGGTGTTGCGTGCGTTCTTGATGCTGATTCGTTGATCGAGGCAGGCCGCGGCGTATGATTGGTTGATGTAAAAGCGCGCCAATTCAGTCTTCACGTGCTAGACGACTCGCTATAGTTTCCCACGCACATTGACCGTTGGTCACGCAGATGTGTTCTGGGGTGAAATTTATGAGAACCCTCGCCGCGGGAGAGCCAGGGTCGCCGGGACGCGCGCCATGACTTCCGCATTCCTCTGTGTGATTAATAGTCGACCTGATTTACAGTCGACCGTAAGAGGAAATGTGTAGCCTTTGTACAACGCCACAATAGCGAACACGTGTGGCATTTGTACAATGCTACAGTTTTCCCACGCACATTGACCGTTGGTCACGCAGATGTGTTCTGGGGTGAAATTTATGAGAACCCTCGCCGCGGGAGAGCCAGGGTCGCCGGGACGCGCGCCATGACTTCCGCATTCCTCTGTGTGATTAATAGTCGACCTGATTTACAGTCGACCGTAAGAGGAAATGTGTAGCCTTTGTACAACGCCACAATAGCGAACACGTGTGGCATTTGTACAATGCTACACTATTAAAAAAATATTATTTTCGACTTACCGATGGAAAGATATACCACCTCGCTGTACTTATAGTTGAGGTCTGGCTTTTTGCCCTGTATGTTATATTTGCACAATACGGCATTTTAAAACGGAGCTCCGACTCTGAAGTACAGTAAGGGTCAAAAGTGCATTACCACTTTTCAACTTTATTGCTCTAACAATAAGTCTCGCCACGGCCGCAGATTCTGCAAGCAGAAGGTGGACTTTTGCGCCCACTGCACGACCGTGCGAAGTGCCCCTCCCGCGTGGACGGGAAGGCCCCGGTCTGTGTGAACTGCGACCGGGCCGGACTGCAGACGGCGGGACACAACGCGTTCGACGGCGACTGTCCGATAAGGCAGAAGTGGGAAGGTATCGCGCGCTCCTCCATAAACTATTGCTGAGGGCCCCGCAGTAGATGGTGAATGCAAGGATCACTTTATAGCGTTACAGGCCAACCTCCAGCGCGGCCGCCTGGCGACTCAGGAGTTAGTCATGTCCGCCCATGGGGGTGGTGTCGGTGTCGCCCTGGTCCAGGAGCCTTACGTTGGCGCGGAGGGGCGGGTCGGTAGCTTCCGTGGCGTTAGGGTGGTGAAGAGGGAGTCTGCTAGGACCAAACCCGTCAAGGCGGCAGTCATGGTGTTCCGGGATGACTTGGAGGTTCTTGTGAACCCTCTAATCATCACCGAGAATATTGTGGCCGTCGTCTTAAAGGCGGGTGATTGGACCGTGGCAGCTGTCTCTGTGTACCTTGAGGGCACGGAGGATATCGAGCCGTACCTTCTGCAGATACGTGACTTCATGGCCCGGGTCGGCACTGGCAGGATCCTCATGGGAGGGGACTGGAATGCATGGAGTCCGTGGTGGGGGAGCGTCGAGGAGGACTCCCGGGGGAGTCCCTGAGGGGGTTCTTTGATGATATGGAGCTGCACGTATTGAACGAAGGAGTCGTCCCCATCTTCGATACGGTTCGTGGGGGCAGGCGGTACACGAGTCATGTCGATGTTACCGTCTGCACCCAGGGACTGTTGAGAAGCGTCCTTGAGTGGAAAGTGGACGACTCCGTGACAAGTTCTGATCATCGGGCGATACGTGTGGTTCTGGGTCTCAAGGTGCCCCCCGGGGGAAACACCCGGTGGACGAGTCGGCGTTTCAACACCCGGAAGGCTGATTGGGGTCGTTTCACCGAGGAAATGCGAAGTGGGATATCCGCTCGAGGGCTCACCCTGGAGCGGATATCCAACGCCCAAACCAAGGGCGAGCTCGAAAGGGACTATGTTGAGTCCGTGACCGAAGCGTGCGAGAGGGCTATCCCCCCACACAGACCACCCAAACCCAAGAAGGGCTTTCCTTGGTGAACGACGAGCTTGAAAGGCTGCGGCGCGACGTGAACACAAAGCGGCGCAGGATCCGCTGTGCCGCGCCGCGTCGCAGACAGTATGTTGTGGACGACTACCTGAGTGCCAAGGCGGAGTACGAGCGGAGGGCAGTCAACGCCCAAACTGCAAGCTGGAAGCAGTTCTGCTCGATGCAAGAAAGGGAGTCTATGTGGGACGGTATCTATCGGGTACTGAGAAAGGCGTCAGGTCGTCACGAGGACCAGCTACTCGTGGAGGGTGGAGTTGTGCAGAGCCCGGATCAATCGGTCGCGCTGCTGGCCAGAATATTCTTCGCCGATGATGACGTGTCTGTGGACTCTGTGGTCCACACCGTCATCAGAGGTCGGGCGGATCTGGTCAGCACGCGCCTACCGGGAGAGACCGACGACCCCCCGATTACCAGGGGGGAGTTGGTCCGGACTCTGCGCAGCTTCAACCCTAAGAAGGCACCGGGTCCGGATGGTTTTACGAGCGATATATGCTGCCGGGTAATTAACCAGGATATCCAGCTATTCCTGGCCATCCTGAACCGGTGTCTTGACCTGGCGTGCTTCCCAGCGCCGTGGAAGGAGGCATCTGTCGTGGTGCTCAGGAAGCCGGCGCGTCCAGACTATGCCCACGCAAAGTCGTATCGCCCCATTGGACTACTTTCCATCTTGGGCAAGATATTTGAGAAAATTCTCTGCCGGCGAAACCGCTGGCACTTCTTGCCCAAGTCCAATGCGAGGCAGTACGGCTTCGTACCGCAGCGGAGCACGGAGGACGCGCTGTACGACCTGGTGCAACTCGTCAGAGGCATCCTCCACAAGAAGGAGATCGCCCTGATAGTCTCTCTTGACATCGAGGGGGCGTTTGATAATGCATGGTGGCCTGCTATAAAGTGCAGACTGATAGAGAAAGGTATTCCCGTTAATCTTAGGCGTCTTGTCGAGGATTACTTCCGGAACCGTAGCGTAGTCGTGCGCTACGCGGGGAGGACGGTGCGGAAGCCCCAGTCCAAGGGCTGTGTCCAAGGCTCCATCGGTGGGCCTCTCTTCTAGAATATGCTGCTGGACCCTCTACTGGACAACCTGGATGCGCTGGGCGCGTACGTGCAGGCGTTCGCGGATGATATCGTGTTAGTGTTCTCTGGGCACACGGCGCTCGGGATCCAGGGGGATGCCAATGCCGCTTTAGCCTGTGTGCACGAGTGGGGTAATAATAATAATAATAATAATGTTTTATTTCCAGTAAAAATGTTACATACATTACAAATACAGTAGCATGGTACATCAAAAGGTGCATTGGTTATATCTCCTGGCTCCCAAACTAGGTTTATAGCCTGTGACTTGGGAACCAGTGATTCGATAAGGGTAGACATATGTAGATGATGAAGTGTCATACAAAGACTGTTTTCACCAGTAACATAGTGAACATAACAAAACAATCATTAATTATATGTATTATACAGGAAAAGTAAAAAAAAATAATAATAAAAAACTGTAAAGTGGGTATTTGAGTGAGTGTAATTATGTAGAAGTGTTGTGTATGAGTAAGTAGTGTGAAAGCGCTGAGTGTGTATAGCTTAGAGTGTCTTGGTAAGTGTGGTACCGGTAGATGTGTGTTAATGGACGGTGTATAGAGTATTTGTATTTAAATAAGAAGAGATCCAACCTAAACATGCGGGAAAAGAAGTTTTTCGATTTCGTCATATGATTTCTCAAGTAGCCATTCTTTAACTGAGTTTTTACATTTGTGATAATTGAGACTGTGGATATGGAGAAATTTATTGATTGTATTGTACAGAATATAGCTGAGGTAGGCGAATTGGTGTTTAGCGAAGGTGGTTTTATGTCTAACTGGTGGAAGGGCAATGTCTGTACGACGCTTAGTACTTTCTGTATACGGAAGCCGATGTTTCCTTAACACACATTGTAGCACATATAATCCTCTCACCGGCAAAACCTTGCTTTCTCTAAAAAGTTCAAAAGTGGGGTATCTATAGGGCTTGCAGAACATAACTTTAAGGACTGCTCGTTGAGCTCGTTCTAATTTTAGTAAGTATGTTTTGCGGGCGCCACCCCAAGCAGGCAAACAATATAGGGTGTCATGAATAAGCTCCGCTTCTCCGCCGAGAAGACTCTGGCGATGGTTGTCACGCGAAAGCTTAAGTATGACACTCCGGTCGTGCAGATGGGTGGCATTGACATCTCGATGGTGACCGAGCTCAAGATCCTCGGAGTCATCGTCGACAGTAAGTTGACCTTCAACAGGCATATTTCATATGCTTGTTGCAAGGCAACTAACCTGTATAGGAAACTGTCGGCGATGGCTCGGGTGGACTGGGGTTGTGTCCGGAGATCATCAGGACGATATACACCGCAGTCGTCGAACCGACGATCCTGTACGGCGCGAGCTCCTGGGCGAAAGCCGCCGAGAAGATCTCTGTGCAAAGAACCTTTGCTACCGTCCAGAGGGGCTTTGCACAGAAGATCGCCAAGTCACATCGTACGGTGTCGCTCAACGCAGCACTCACGCTGTCGGGTCTCCTCCCGCTCGATCTTCGAGTGTTGGAGGTCGCCCGGCTGTTTCGAGTGCAAACGGGGACGTCCGATTGAAGAGCTGGAATCCCGCGAACTGGAGGAGCGTAGGGCCTTCACGGAGGCCCCTCACCCCGCCAGTGAGCCAGATGTTGAATACCAGTGTCTGGTGAATATGCTCCCCGAAACTGTGGCTCCCCGCTCATCTGATTTACACAGACGGTAGTAAATCGGATGAAGGGGTCGGGGCGGCATATTCATACTGGCGGGATGGGTCCGAGATTCGGACCAAGCGAATGAGGTTGGAGCCGATGTGTACCGTCTTTCAAGCGGAGCTGCTCGCGATAGCCAGGGCTATGGACCTGGTTGTCCTGAGAGGCTTCGACTGCGCGGCGGTGCTCAGCGACTCTCGATCCTCGCTCGACTTGATCCGAAATCCGGAAACGCACCATCCCCTTGCTACCCATATTCGTAAGAATATCAGGGAGCAAGAGGGGAGTGGTAAAATCCTCCGGTTCTTTTGGGTGAAAGCTCATGTCGGGATCCCTGGCAATGAGCGCGCCGACGAACTGGCTAGGCAGGCGGCGGCCCAGTCCAGGGTCGCCCCAGCGTATGACAGGTGTCCAGTCTCTTACGTCAAGAGACGTTTGAGAGAGGGCACAGTAGCTGTCTGGAACGGGAGGTACACCGGCGGGGCCACGGCTGGGGACACGCGGATGTTCTTCCCCGATGTGGTGCGCGCGCGCAAGGTCCTGAAGTGCCTCGACAGGGCGTCTATTTGGGCGCAGATTCAGACGGGTCACGGCGGCTTCGCCGCGTACCTGCATAAATTTAAACTGAAGAATAGTCCAGCCTGTGTGTGTGACACACAGGCCAGTGAAACGATCCAGCATCTGCTACTGGCATGCCCGAGGCATGACCGCGACCGATACGACCTGGACCTGGTAAGTACTAGTAGAAAATTGACTGAAACATCCATCGTCGAAATAATGGCAGATAAACACCCCAGGCCGTATCTGGAGCGGTTTTGCCTCAAAGTTGCAAAATCTATATATATAAAAGAAAGTCGTGTTAGTTACATCATTTATAACTGAAGAACGGCTATACCAATTTGGTTGAAAATTGGTAAGGAGGTAGCTAAGAACTGGGAGAAGGACATAGGATACTTTCTATGCCGCTCCCCGTCGTTCCTGTGGGAATAAATGAGCTTCTTTGTTTCGACTTCTCCCACACTTTTATGCTACCCTGGTACCTTGAACGTCAAAAAATATGCACAATAAACCTTCTTTCATGTATTATGATTATTTGATAATGATGAATGAATGAGGTTTATTGTTTCGACTTCTCCTACACTTTTGTGCTACCCTGGTACCTTCCACGTCAAAAAAATATGCACAATAAACCTTCTTTCATGTACAGTCAGAAGCAAAAATATTTATACATTGCCAAGGCTCCAAAAATATGTAAACATCTTCGACTTTAAGACGAAGTGCTCAACTTGAAGAGCATAAAATTGTAGCCACCGGTTCACGTCATAAATATGTATACGCTCATTGCTTCATTAAATTATGCCCACCACGAAAGGAACAATACTATGTACATAGTATTGTTGTGCCCCTTGGTTTATCCGTAATGAGATCCTCTACCTTGATCTCAAAATCTCCACCATCCAGCAGTTCATGAAGCGTCTTTCCAAACGCTTCTTTGACACTGCCGCCAAGCACCGCAATCCCCTGATAGTAGCGGCTGCTAACTAACCCCCTCAACCATCTCCAAGCTTCGCCGGCCAAGGCATGCCCTCACAGATCCCGATGACCCCATAACCCTCCTCCAAGAGGCCAATAGGGCCACCAGCACAACACACAAAAAAAGACCCACCTACCGACCTCGCCGCCGAGGTCCATCGCTTACTATGTACATAGTATTGTTCCTTTCGTGGTGGGCATAATTTAATGAAACAATGAGCGTATACATATTTATGATGTGAACCGGTAGCTACAATTTTATGCTCTTCAAGTTGAACACTTAGTTTTAAAGTCAAAGATGTTTACATATTTTTGGCGCCTTGGCAATGTATACATATTTTTGCTTCTGACTGTATTATGATGATTTGATAATGATGAATGAATGAGGTTTATTGTTTCGACTTTTCCCACCCTTTAATGCTACCCTGGTACTTTGCACGTCAAAAAAATATGCACAATAAACCTTTCATGTATGATGATTATTTGATAGTGATGAATGAATGAGGTTTATTGTTTCGACTTCTCCTACAGTTTTGTGCTACCCTGGTACCTTGCAAGTCCACAAACTATGCACAATAAAACCTCTTTCATGTATTATGGTGATTTGATAAAGATGAATGAGCTTTTTTATTGTTTCGATACTTTCTATGTCGTTCGTTTGGGAATAAATGAGCTTCTTTGTTTCGACTTCTCCTACAATTTTGTGCTACCCTGGTACCTTGCACGTCAAAAAAATATGCACAATAAACCTTCTTTCATGTATTATGATTATTTGATAATGATGAATGAATGAGGTTTATTGTTTCGACTTCTCCTACAGTTTTGTGCTACCCTGGTACCTTGCACGTCCACAAACTATGCACAATAAAACCTCTTTCATGTATTATGGTGATTTGATAATGATGAATGAGCTTTTTTATTGTTTCGATTTCTCCTACACTTTTGTGCTACCCTGGTACCTTGCACGTCAAAAAAATATGCACAATAAACCTTCTTTCATGTATTATGATTATTTGATAATGATGAATGAATGAGGTTTATTGTTTCGACTTCTCCTAAACTTTTGTGCTACCCTGGTACCTTGCACCTCCACAAAGTGGGAAACACGTGTCCAGTATTTTTAAGTTAATAATATTATGTACAAAATTTCAAAAAGATATAATGAAAAACCACAAAGTTATAAATAAGCTTGCTATTCTACTTGGTTGTCCCAACAAAAATATCAAAGATCCGCGGGCGAGCGAGCGCGGTGCGTTGACTTCTAGGGTCAGTTGTGCGCGCGCGCAATACTATGATGTATCGTAAGCTGCGTGACGCGCTCGGTGACTACACTGCAACAATTTCTAAATGTATTTGGGACAAAATATAAAATGGTGTAAAAATTATTGGAATCGATTCAGTTGCATATTCACTATTTATATATAACTCCAGAACGGCTGAACCGATTTAGCTGAATATTGGTGGGAGGTAGCTAAGAACCCGTTCCCGTCGTTCCCGTGTGACGTGACATAAGACATGGTGTAGCAAAACGCAACTGACATGGAATAACAATCCAACTCATTCAAAATGTAAGTCAGCAATTCATATACCAAAAATGGTATAACAAAAAGCAAATGACAGCTGAGCATATTTAAAAAAAAGTCTAACCGGTTGAAGCAAACGTTTTAAGCAAAGAATATAAATACTCTCTGCTGTTTTAAAGTTTCTAATAAAAAACCACAAAGCCAACTTCAACTTCAAAATTTCTAATATTGTTTTGCTGTGCCATTTATCATCAATAAAAATATCATGCCGTGACCAAGACCATCAAATCTTTCTCGACAAAGCGGTAATGCAAGAGTAAATCGAAACATTCTGAATGAAAGCACTGAAGAAGAGCAAGAAATTGCACGTGCAGAGCGCCGCCTTACTATGACTCGACTTCGTGCTTCTCACTCACAAGAGCAAAGGGAGGCGGCAGTCCTTGAAACTGTTCCGTTGACAATGCGAAATCGGCGAACAAACCTCAGAGATCATCATCATCATCATCAATCTTTTTATCGTCCCACTGCTGGAGACAGGTCTCCTCTCATGCAGAGAAGGATTGAGTGTAATCACCATCATGCAGAGAAGGATTGAGTGTAATCACCACGCTTGCTCAAAACGGGGTGGCGATTTCAGACTCATAAAGTCCAGGTTTCCTCAAGATTTTTTCCTTCACCTTCAGTCATTGGTGTCCTAGATATTATACTTAGAGAGTACATATCACTTTAGAAAAGTTACATCGATACTTGCCTGACCTGGAATCGAACCCGCGCAATCATACAAGAGAGGCTGGTGTTTTAACCACTAGGCCACCACGACATCTCAGAGATCAACAGCTAGATAATTTACGAAGCACAAGTAGAAATTCATTTCTTTCACAAGGTGCTACAATAAATAAATGACAAATAAAAAAATCATGGAATATTTTTTTTTTTTTATTTACAGTGTTCCTAATTGAAAAAGTAAAAAATGTGATCATGTGATATTTATTGCCTTTAAGGCGGAACAAAGTTCGCCGGGTCAGCTAGTTAAGTATAGAGAGGAATCGGACAAGGGTAGCACAGTCGAGCACTGTGCCGTCGGCAAGAATTTAAATAGAAATGTAAGTAGATAGAATGATCAGAAAATGTTAATTATAGACTTAAGATATGTAACAAAAAAAAAAAAATGACGAAAAGAAATATATAAGATGATATAGACGTGGGAAAAAAGTGACCCAAAAAAAAAGACAAGGCCAAAGCCGCAAAAGAGTAAGCGGAAAAAAAGGAATTGGCAAAATAAGAAGGCAAAAAAGAATTCTTGCCAAGCAAGAAGAGACAGACGGAACATTTAAAAAAAAAAACAATAAGTCTCAAAAGTGGTATTCCACTTTTGGACCCTTACTGTACTTTGAAGAATAGTAAAAGAATGTTTCGGGGAATTTCGGTCGACATAAGATTTTCGTCTCACATTTGTGTCACGCCTGCCCCGCCTACACGACCTTTCCAGTCTTACTTGTCTATTCCGTGGGAATAAAGTAATATTTATCTTTTGTCCTCTTGTTAAAGAAATAGAAAGAAAAAGATGCAATGAACTGAAATTTAAGTGAACAATTTGTGAACAAGGGAAACGAGGCCTCTCTGTCGTCAGTACTGTACAATAAAACGTCCGGATGAGTCAATTTATATATTTTTTTATTGCATTTCAAGTTCAATACATTATGGATATACAATACAAGTAACAGCACGCAGCGCAGGGACTGGTCCGCGCGGGACACATTTGTACACGAGACACGACACGAGCACATCATAATGTTACATCTACCCTCCACGCGGCGCCTCTGACTCGTTTACTCTTCATCGAAATCGAATTTCTTCTAACGACTACTAGTAATGATTACATAAACTTGTTTTGTACACGTTTCCTTATAAATCATTATCTAGATCTCACCGATTACAAAAAATAAATGCAAAATATTGCATCACTACATGATATATCAGTTACTACTACAATAATAATAATAATCCACCTAAATGTCATAATATGCGTAAGGTACGATACAACTAGGCATTGGCAAGTGTCGGGCGGCCTGTCCGCTATACATCAAACAATATTATATAATTATGACACTCTTACAGCGTGCCCGAACGAAACATTACATCTACGTACATAACAATAGCTCCGTCGGAGGACATGCCCCCTTTCACGACTCACTCTGTCGCACCACTTCACAATACATAAGGCAATGAAGCGTAGCTCTAGAGAAAGCACAGCTCCTTTCAACAAATTCATCAATTTCAATTAAATAGATTTATTATGCAATTGTAAAAACATTTTTAGTTTCATTTCCCAATGTTCGTAAGAAATACTATAAAAATATACACTATTTCTTTATCAATACATTCACATAGTTGACTATCGAATTAAGTTTTATTAAAAATTTGTAAATCTTAAAAATGGTTAGTAAAAATTGTCACAAAATTTTGGAATGCTTTGTGGAATGAGCTCAACGCGACCACAATATAACCGCAAGTCTGTCTGCGGAATACGCGTGACATACGTCTCAGTTTGTCTACTTGTCTATGCTCCGACATAGACTACGAACAAATAATATCTACATCATTATTCATTAAATATATATAGTCATTAAATGCTTCAAAATGTTAAGTAGAAGTCGTTATCAGCTAATCAGTCGAGCTCGGTCACTCAGCGACGGATCGATGGCGGTAATGTATCGCTGAGCGCCTACAGATATGACTCGATGTACTTAACCTACGCGGACATACATAGTTGAGCAGAATTTGAACAGCGTCGACTGCACACGGGCCTCGCACGTGACGTCACGCGCTGGCCCCGCCCCTTTGGCGACATCTGATCTAATCCGGTGTCTCAGCGACCTGTTAACGATGCAATTATTATTTACTTCAAGTATTGAAATATAATCAATCAATTTCAGCAACTCATGGAAGTTTCTCATCTATCTGATGCTAAGACTGACATGAGATTTTTACAATACTGCACGGCAGGTGTACGTACATTACTCACAGGTAGTATGTAAAGTATAAAAATACGAAGAACTTGTAAACGAAATAAGTAGCGACATCTAGCGGCAAATGGAGGAATGAATTAATAATCGGTGATACACAGGTTCGTATAGATGGCGTTGCTTACTAAACAATTTCTTTATGATAATAATAACTGAAACTACAAAAAATGCATAATGCATGCATTTATTAATGTAATAGAAAAAAAAAAACTAAAAAGAGTTTTTTCTTGACATGTAATATTGGTGTTGAACTTTAATATTGTGAAAAATTTAATAACCTGTGGCCGTTAGACATAACGTTTAGAGACTGAAGAAAAGCAGAGGGCTGCAGTCTATTTTTTTGAAAGTTTATTTTATTAAACTCTGATAGAATTAATAATGCAAAAATGAAAAACTGTGTTTGAGATTGGGCCATGATGTGTAAGTATGATGTCGATTTAACTCTTCGCGTCATGCGGTTTTGAAAAATGTACAGTAAGGCTCAAAAGTGAAGTTCAGAAGCGGTAATGCACTTTTGACCCTTACTGTATACTGGGAAACTCACATATGATCTTTTATTAACGCGCGCCTCGCTCCACGAGCGCGCCGCATGGCAGGTGTACGTACCTGTGAGTGTGTGACTAGAACAGCAGGTCGCACGGCAGGTGTACGTACCTGTGAGTGTGTGACTAGAACAGCAGGTCGCACGGCAGGTGTACGTACCTGTGAGTGTGTGACTAGAACAGCAGGTCGCACGGCAGGTGTACGTACCTGTGAGTGTGTGACTAGAACAGCAGGTCGCACGGCAGGTGTACGTACCTGTGAGTGTGTGACTAGAACAGCAGGTCGCACGGCAGGTGTACGTACCTGTGAGTGTGTGACTAGAACAGCAGGTCGCACGGCAGGTGTACGTACCTGTGAGTGTGTGACTAGAACAGCAGGTCGCACGGCAGGTGTACGTACCTGTGAGTGTGTGACTAGAACAGCAGGTCGCACGGCAGGTGTACGTACCTGTGAGTGTGTGACTAGAACAGCAGGTCGCACGGCAGGTGTACGTACCTGTGAGTGTGTGACTAGAACAGCAGGTCGCACGGCAGGTGTACGTACCTGTGAGTGTGTGACTAGAACAGCAGGTCGCACAGCAGGTGTACGTACCTGTGAGTGTGTGACTAGAACAGCAGGTCGCACGGCAGGTGTACGTACCTGTGAGTGTGTGACTAGAACAGCAGGTCGCACGGCAGGTGTACGTACCTGTGAGTGTGTGACTAGAACAGCAGGTCGCACGGCAGGTGTACGTACCTGTGAGTGTGTGACTAGAACAGCAGGTCGCACGGCAGGTGTACGTACCTGTGAGTGTGTGACTAGAACAGCAGGTCGCACGGCAGGTGTACGTACCTGTGAGTGTGTGACTAGAACAGCAGGTCGCACGGCAGGTGTACGTACCTGTGAGTGTGTGACTAGAACAGCAGGTCGCACGGCAGGTGTACGCAGGCGCGTGCGCTCCTTACAAGCAGAAAAGCTCTGCATACCCTAATAGTTTTCTAAAAAAATATATAATAATTTATATACTACAAACTTAAAACTGAAAGACTTTGTTAATCAGTTAGTGAGAACACTGCCATCTATTGGGCCTAGTGCTAACTACGAAATATCACTGGCCTTCGTCGCGACGGTCGCGCCACTTCTCGTAGCGGCCGTAAGCACAAACAAAATGTGCCTCTTCCATATCTGTCTGTGTATAAAATTATTTGCTTGTGTGCCTAAATTGTTGTGTACGTGTGCGTGAAATTTCATTGACTTTTAAGGGCACGATAAGCACAGCTTCTAATAATGCGACGAATTTAAGAAGTTCAGAAATATAGCATGATTGTTGTTCGTTCAAATACCTTTTTATTTTAGCAGCTTATGTTGTTTCAATATTGGTTGTTTTAAGCGGAATTAAATATTCATTTATTTTAGAGTTTTTGGTTTAACACAAAAGAAAGTTTGTCTTTATAAAAAGTATTATGATAATTATATGTGGTTAGCAGGCTGTGTAGTGTGTACACACAAATAAATTGTTTTGTTTCTCGTGTAGGTATATTATTTTAAAACACGGCATTGACAGTTCGTCATTATAAAAACTTAAAAGACCTTAAGTTTTTCAACCTACTTGCTTTTGAATTTCAATACTATACTTTATATTGTAATAATTTTCCTGAAGTTTACAAATTAGCAAAATTTAATAGTTATGATTCCAATGAGTAGTGCATTACGCATATTTATGAAAGATTTGTCTATATTTCCATTTTAAAAGAACTTTTAGCGATTTCACAACGATCTTATATATATTTAATTTTTACAGAGTTATTTAAAAATAGATAGGCGCGTTGATTTAATTTATAGATAGTAAAATATTTTTTTTTTAGTTTTTTGAGAAATAAATTATTACTTATTTACAGTTCAGTTAGTAATACCATTTCATTGTATTTTGACAGCCTCCATGGCGTAGCGGTAGCGAACGCGGCCGCTGCGTAAGGAGGCGCGGGTTCGATCCTCGAGCAGGGAAAATATTTGTATGCATGAATATGAATATTTGCACTGGTCTGGTCGTGCCTCGGAAAGCCCGTTAAGCCGTTGGTTTCGGTTGCCATACGAACATCTAGTGGCAGTCGTTACGGGTTGTTGGAGCCCACAAGTCAGACGGCAGTCGCTTCACGGAAAATGTCGAAATTTTGCCAAAATCAGCAATTAGACTGGAAAAGCGGACCCCAGATTCCAAAGCTTTGGATGCGACTGTTATTAACCCTGAGATGATGATTTCATTGTATTCATTTGGGCAAAAAAAAAATACCTAACACCCCACGTATATCATTTATTTAACTTGTTCTTATCATCAATCACATACTTAGATGTTCATTGTAGCCACGCACAAACATCAATTCAATGTTGACATGCGAAAAAGTACGCGACTATGTTAAATTGAAACTACGTCTACGTTACGTTTTTTAAGTTTTACCATATATAAGCACAGAGATTTGGGTAGTAGGTATATCTATGCATACCTTCAAGAAAATCTCTGTGCACGCCCCTGGGTGTACGTACCTGTGAGTGTGTGACTAGAACAGCAGGTCGCACGGCAGGTGTACGTACCTGTGAGTGTGTGACTAGAACAGCAGGTCGCACGGCAGGTGTACGTACCTGTGAGTGTGTGACTAGAACAGCAGGTCGCACGGCAGGTGTACGTACCTGTGAGTGTGTGACTAGAACAGCAGGTCGCACGGCAGGTGTACGTACCTGTGAGTGTGTGACTAGAACAGCAGGTCGCACGGCAGGTGTACGTACCTGTGAGTGTGTGACTAGAACAGCAGGTCGCACGGCAGGTGTACGTACCTGTGAGTGTGTGACTAGAACAGCAGGTCGCACGGCAGGTGTACGTACCTGTGAGTGTGTGACTAGAACAGCAGGTCGCACGGCAGGTGTACGTACCTGTGAGTGTGTGACTAGAACAGCAGGTCGCACGGCAGGTGTACGTACCTGTGAGTGTGTGACTAGAACAGCAGGTCGCACGGCAGGTGTACGTACCTGTGAGTGTGTGACTAGAACAGCAGGTCGCACGGCAGGTGTACGTACCTGTGAGTGTGTGACTAGAACAGCAGGTCGCACGGCAGGTGTACGTACCTGTGAGTGTGTGACTAGAACAGCAGGTCGCACGGCAGGTGTACGTACCTGTGAGTGTGTGACTAGAACAGCAGGTCGCACGGCAGGTGTACGTACCTGTGAGTGTGTGACTAGAACAGCAGGTCGCACGGCAGGTGTACGTACCTGTGAGTGTGTGACTAGAACAGCAGGTCGCACGGCAGGTGTACGTACCTGTGAGTGTGTGACTAGAACAGCAGGTCGCACGGCAGGTGTACGTACCTGTGAGTGTGTGACTAGAACAGCAGGTCGCACGGCAGGTGTACGTACCTGTGAGTGTGTGACTAGAACAGCAGGTCGCACGGCAGGTGTACGTACCTGTGAGTGTGTGACTAGAACAGCAGGTCGCACGGCAGGTGTACGTACCTGTGAGTGTGTGACTAGAACAGCAGGTCGCACGGCAGGTGTACGTACCTGTGAGTGTGTGACTAGAACAGCAGGTCGCACGGCAGGTGTACGTACCTGTGAGTGTGTGACTAGAACAGCAGGTCGCACGGCAGGTGTACGTACCTGTGAGTGTGTGACTAGAACAGCAGGTCGCACGGCAGGTGTACGTACCTGTGAGTGTGTGACTAGAACAGCAGGTCGCACGGCAGGTGTACGTACCTGTGAGTGTGTGACTAGAACAGCAGGTCGCACGGCAGGTGTACGTACCTGTGAGTGTGACTAGAACAGCAGGTCGCACGGCAGGTGTACGTACCTGTGAGTGTGTGACTAGAACAGCAGGTCGCACGGCAGGTGTACGTACCTGTGAGTGTGTGACTAGAACAGCAGGTCGCACGGCAGGTGTACGTACCTGTGAGTGTGTGACTAGAACAGCAGGTCGCACGGCAGGTGTACGTACCTGTGAGTGTGTGACTAGAACAGCAGGTCGGTGGCGTGCGTGCGCGCCTCGCTCCACGAGCGCGCCGCGTCGGCGCCGCAGGGCCGCGCGTCCCCCTCCCCCTCGGTTTCCCCCGCGCCGCCCGCATCGGCCGCTGCTACTTAACAATAGGTACAAGGTCAGCAAGTAATGTGTAGCAATACAGTAGATGACGCAATACCAGACTAGTATTTACAATGAATTGTAATCCTACGTATTCTTTCAAGATTGTAATTAGAGAGAACTTAATAATTGTGTATCTAAAAATTCTCAACATTCGTCAATACATTTTACCTGCTAGCGTGGTGGGTTAAAAGCAACAACGCAGATATGGAGTATACAGTATGTTAAGAAAACCCTGTCCGACCCGTGAAGGTGTTGTTAGGTATCGATAACTGATTCTAATAATGCATACAAAACCGGGCTAAACTTAAAAAAAAAATAATATTATTTCGCAAAAGGAGGTAACTTAAAAAAACGAGTGTGCTTATGACCACACGACTGAAGTGAAACTTCTTTCGCACCATCTGTATGTATATATATATATATATATGTGTGTACAATATATACATATACATATATTAATTTTCTATAAGTATTTAAATTTATTTCATGCTTTCATTTATAAATTAATATTTTTGCATAGACCTCCAATTCAAAAAAAAAAAAAAAAGTGGATTCCCTCGGGGCCAAAAGGTCGGGCTCTTCCTCCTGAATCAGGGGACCCCAAACTCGGGTAGTCCAGGACCTCTGGTTCCCGAGATAATCCACGGGGGGGTGAGGTAACGAAAGGGGGTGGGGGGGGGGTGTAGGTTTCGTGGGGTTGCGGGGGAGAGGGGGGAGTGGATTCCCTCGGAGCCAAAAGGTCGGGCTCCTCCTCCTGATTCAGGGGACCCCAATCTCGGGTAGTCCACGACCTCTGGTTCCCGAGATAATCCACGGGGGGGTGAGGTAACTAAAGGGGTCGGGGGTGGCATAGGTTTCGTGGGGTTGCGGGGGGAGGGGGAGAGGGGGGGAGTGGATTCCCTCGGGGCCAAAAGGTCGGGCTCCTCCTCCTGATTCAGGGGACCCCAAACTCGGGTAGTCCACGACATCTGGTTCCCGAGATAATCCACGGGGAGGTGAGGTAACTAAAGGGTGTCGGGGGGTGGGGGTAGTGGATTCCCACGGGGCCAAAAGGTCGGGCTCTTCCTCGTGAATCAGGGGACCCCAAACTCGGGTAGTCCACGACCTCCGGTTCCCGAGATAATCCACGGGGGGGTGACGTAATCAATGAGGGGGGTCGGGGGGTGTTCGCAGCGTCATGTTCTCGAAGAAATTCATAGTTCTTAATCAATCAAGGTAGCTTAATAATTGAGCTTATGAAGCTCGAAAGCAATTTGTACTTTGTGTTCAATTATCGTATTGTGACGATATCTTCAAGCTTCTATACTTTCAATTATATCAGAAATGTTCAGCAAAAATATATAAAACAATATAAAGGCCAGAACAGAACGAAATTTATAAATTATTTATTTGTGCTCTTAGGTAATCAATTGTTAACAAATCTTAAAAAGATCCAAAAAATATATATTGCCTTCGGCGAGATGCGAACTCACAACTTCATACTCGACAAGTCATGCAATATTTACATGAGCCAACTCCTTGTTTGTAGTACAGACGAAATAGGACTATACTCTGCTTCCGTTCGCCTTCATCATTTTTTTCCTATCATTTTTCGTAACGCTTTCGCTAGTTTACTCCCCAAGTCAAGCGTGCCTAAAGAAGTTTCACTTCAATAAATGTGCGTTGACCACCCTTCGCCTGCCGCCCGCGGGGTGCGGGCGGCAGGACACGCGGCACGTGGTCGCATCGCTATTCGCTCATAATAATACCGGTGTTGTCACTTTTTAAAAATTACCAAATTTCGGGGAAATTGGAATTAATTCGCGGGAAAAAAAGATTATTTCAACATTCATTTGTATTGGTACTATGATGAATACGTAAAATTTTATATTATATTTGGTCATGTGTTTACCTAACCTTTATTATCCTTATGGGTCGGACAGGGTTTTCGTAACATACTGTATACGTAGGACACTCATTGCAACAATAAAAAAAAATCTATAGGTATATTTTTATAATACCTTTCTAAAGTACTTCACGTACCAGCCGCCATACAAAGTTTTATTCGTCTGAACCAGTTTTCGAAACACTTTTTCCGCCGCAGACACCTCGTTTACAGCTTGCTTTGATGTTTGAAGAAGTCCCTCGTTTTGATTGCGGTGTCGACGGGCACATTGTCGTGGTGAAGCAGTAACCCGCGGAGCCCTGTGTTTGCTCGCTTGTTGCTCACAACAGAAAAAACTTCTGTGAAGCATTTGATAGTATACCATTCAGCGTTAATGCTTCTTTGGGGGTCATAAAGGAATTGACATCGAGTAGCAAGTCAAACTGAAAAGCTCATGACCAAAATCTTACCCCCGCAGCTAGATCGCTTAACTTTGGTAGGCGTTGATTCGTTTTGAAACACCCAAAACGTCGTCTGACGCTTCGTTTCTGGATCGTATTGATAAATCCAAGATTCATCACCTATGTCACGCCGAGACAAGCCTGCTTCAAATTTGTCTATCATATCATGGCACCATTCTACCCGTGCCTGTTTCTGAGCATCAGTGAGATTGTGCGGTACCCAGCGTGTAACTATCATCCGCAACCGAAGATATACGCGTAGAATCTCGATCGCTTCCTGATCCAATCTGCAGTTTATGCTGAATATCTGGTATGTAATTCGTCTATTGTCTTGGATCAAACTTTTCACTGCTAGCACGTTTTCTTCTGTAACTTAACCTCTTTCTTCATCCCCCAAAGTTAGTCGACCGCGCTTAAATTCATTATACCACCGATACACGGTTGCCAAGGCGGTTGCAAGGGCAATGGAGAGGGCTATGCTTGGGGTTTCACTGCGCGATCGAATCAGGAATGAGGAGATCCGCAGAAGAACGAGAGTAACCGACATAGCCCGAAGAATTGCAACACTGAAGTGGCAATGGGCTGGACACATTGCCCGTAGGACCGATGCCCGATGGGGCCGACGGGTTCTCGAGTGGCGACCACGCACCGGAAGACGTAGCGTGGGTAGGCCCCCGACAAGGTGGACCGACGACCTGGTGAAGGTCGCGGGAAACCGCTGGATGCGGGAGGCGCAGGACCGGTCGTCGTGGAGAACCTTGGGGGAGGCCTATGTCCAGCAGTGGACGTCTTTCGGCTGAATGATGATGATGATGATGATGATGACACGGTTGCCATAGAAGGGCCTTCATCCATTAATGCCATTTGAAGTCTATCGTACGATTCGTCTGGTTTCAGGCGACATTTGAAATCGTAAAAATCATAGCGCTAAAATGGTCTCGACGGAAATCCATTTTTCAAAGACACACGATAATTTTAATTAGTCGCAAACAATGTGGAGGTAAGTTTTGAATTTGGAACGTACCTATTATTAGTTATAAATAATCACATTTTTAAATAAATTCTAAAATTGTAACTGGCCAGTTTCCCATACATAAAAACTTTTTGTCGCAATTATTTCTGAGTGACCAGTTATAATTTAAATTTCGCCTGAAACTCGCCTCGAACTGGAAAAAGTGTTTCGAAAACTGGTTCAGACGCATGAATATAGAGGCTGGAGAAGAGTATTTTGATAAGATGTAATAAAAATATATGTACCTTTTATTATGGCAAAAGTTTCCAAGTCTCCCACGTATTTGGAAGTTTATTTGGCTTAAGTCAAAGTTCTTAATACAAAAGTGACAAATTAGTACCGAACTAAGCTGTTATTTTTATATACAACGTTAGTTTTTCTTTACGAAACCTGCCCCTAGTCTGAAGCGACTAGCTGGGATCAGTTGGGATCGTTAAGACTGCCCATTGCTCCCTTCGGTCCAAATGATCCCAACTAGTCGCAATGATTTGACAAAAATGTGTTCGTCGATTAGGGGGCTGAATATAGTTTGTTCAGAAAGAATAAGCAACTGAATCGATTCATCATTATTTTTAGGCCAATATTTAAAAGGCCAAAAATACATTTAGATATTGTTGCAGTGCGGTTAGCAAGTGTGTAATACGGCTGACGGATCACACAGCTGAGATCATATCATAGTACTAGGAGCGTGAGACAGGTCAACACCCCCCCCCCCCCCCCCCCTGCCGCGCCGCTGTAGGCACGGGCGGGCGAGTGAAAGAAAGAAAAATGCGTTTATTGACATTACAGTGGTGCGTTGACCGACCGTATGTTTTTGAAATTTTGTACATAGATTCTTTACTTAAAAATACTAGACGGTTTCGGGTTTCGCATAAAAAAAAAATTACGTTGTATAAAGAAATGTATTAGTATAATGGTAATAACTAGTGGTGGTACTCACAGGGCGCGGCGAGGTCGGGCGGGGCGGGGTCGCGGCGCGCGAGGCCGAGCTGGAAGCCGCCCGCGTGCGTCTTGTGCGGCGTGTAGCGCGCCAGCGCCGCCGACGCTGCGGGGAATCGAGCCTCAACTACTGCGACTAGAGCTAGCCTACACGAGCCGCGGCCTAGGGCGAGTCGGGTGCCAATACCGGTCATTACACCCGTTCATTTTACACATTCTACTAAGTACAAAGACAGAAATATAGTTCGTTAATATGCATTATACTTTCAGAGGTATGACGAATAAGGTTGTAAAGCTCAGCCAGCCTCCATAAAAAGGGAGGATCCTTCGACCAGACGTGTTGTGTCGGGCGGGCAACTGCGTTGTTCGGATGTGAAAAACATCATGTTCGAGATTTTTCGCAACAGTTATTAGGGAACGGGTATGAGCGGTATTGCCACTTTCTGCGGCACTATCATATTACTTATATTAGATATATATTATTATAACGGTTAAAACAGAGTACTCTTTTTTAATTTTTAAGTCCTATTGTGTTGTAAGCTAAGCTGACAAAAAAGAAATTATGTCAATGGCATAAGGTTCAATATTGCGTAGCAAGTCTTACGTAACATTCAAGCCCTTGAGACCTAGATATTGTAGAGGTACGATCTAAAAATGGATTGCTAGACCTAAGGTGACCTATCTAACAGTACAGGTTTCATCAATATTGACAACGAAGGGTCGACATCGAAATTACTGGAATTTAATGGAATGGACTCGTCTCCAGTGAAGTACCTGTAGGTACCTGCTGAACGTACTCGAAATTTAGAGCTATTATTATTACTTCTAAACAGATCTGGAATGTTCGATTGGCTGGCTTATATAAAGCGGCGTGACTCAGCGCGGCAGTCAGTCTGCATTTGACTATTGAAGTGAAACGAGCGATAAGGAAGAACATGTACAGCGACAACTGCAACGGGCACTTCAAGGACTACGTGAATTAACTTCTGTGGTGTTGTTGTGTGTGTACGACACTTCGTGGATGTAAAGGGGACTTCGGTGCGACATTTGCTACGTTCTGCTTGTCATTGCCTACTATCGACAGTACCTTCGTTGCCGATAGACTTCGTAACCCTTAACTTAATATTAATACCTCTAGCCCGTAACAATACAATTATGGTAAATTCATCACCAATTAAAAGGACCGTTTTTACATTTGTCTTCACGACGTAACTAGTGATGTAACCATACAACTCGGTACTCGATACTCACGAAGGATCGATTCAAGATCATTCTCTTCAGATTTGGTTAAAGATAAGCCTTTGTATAGAAATCAATGTTACCATTAATTGCGTCTTCGTGCTCCAAGCTCATATTTTTCAATTATCAATATATTCGGTAATAATAACGCGCTCGATATCGACGATCGAGATTCGCGGGCGAGGGGCGGGGCGCGGCGTCTTTGTCAGAGTTCATTCAACCAGCGCAAGATAGGTTTCTTACTATCAGTGCGTAGGACAGTTTGTAAATTAAAATCTACTAAATTCCAATTCTCCCTGCATACTTTTACGGGCTTGGGACCGTCAAAAACATTTTTCGTATTAAAATCGAATCAAAGTGATGTAAGTTAAATAGGTAGGTAGGTACTAGAGATAGTACTCGATTGATACTCGGTACTCGGCGGGGTTTTTGATACTTGTACTTGGCCGAATAACTCGGTAAGAATGCCGAGTATACTTACGCCTAAATTAGGGACCTTTTACGTAAAGTCATTATATCAACAATCACTGATCAGGTACTACACAGTCAATCGTTAATTAACATTTCTTTTTTTAATTATTTATTTACTATGACGCGGAAGTGAAATATTTGTTTGCAAACTATCAAGCGAATGATAGTTAGGACGTAGTTATGCAGAAACGTTTCATTCCACAGTAAGTTGATTTTGAGATAGAAGCATTTACGCGTTTCAATTGTATTCTTTTTTATTCTAACTAGTAAAGACCAATACTAAAGGTTTTATTGTTGAATTATATTGTGATTAGATAATCACATGTTTAATTTTAAGCCATTCACTTTACAATAAGAAAAAAAATATTATTGGTATTGGAACATTTTAGCATAATTAATATTTACATGAACATAGCTTCAAATTAATTTTGCACAAACGTTCCAGGCACTTTTTATCCATCCTACCTTAATTTATAATCAAAATTTTACATCATATTAAACCTGAACAACAAATAAAAGAATATATATGCTGATGATGATGAAGAGGATCTTAGGTATGACGTATGAAGATTTTCTTCATACGTCATAGTCATCATCCTCTTGCAATTCGAAATCCGGTTCTCCACCAAACCCATCGACGTAATCTGTCCCTCCGCACTCTTCAGATTTTTATAGAATGCTTGACAATCCTCAGGGATGTACTGGAACAAGAATTGTAAATCCGCTAATTTGGCCGGAGCAATAGTTTTACCATCTGGCCTCAACAAACAAAAATCGGACATGTTGATATTTCTTGTTTCCCCCCTAACTTTTTTTTCAATTGTTATTTCCTTGTAATCTTCTTCTAATAATGATTTCATAAAACTGAACACACTTTCTCTTTTTCCAGTCTTATTTCTTTTGTATTTAACCAATTGACTTTTGTTATGTCTGTGAATTTTTTTCTATTGATAATTTTTCTGTGCCATAAAAATTAGTCTTATTCATTTTAAATACTTCTAGAGTTTTTTTTTTACACGTTTTATTTATGGACATATATTCTTTGGCTGTATAAATACGTTGATGGTGTTTTAGAGCAGTTTCAATTTTAGAAAAAATCTGTGTCATTAGGCAGCAGGGTACGCCCAGACTCAAAATCGCATTGTAATGACATTTAAAGTGGCATGTGAGTTTAGAAGTGCTTTCAACATGATAACTATTTTTATATTGCGGTTCTGCCCTCCAAAACAATCGCTCCAAAGAATAAGGCGTTCAACAGTGGGCCTTAGTTTAGTTTGAATATATTTAATAAGGCACGATCCCACCTCTTCCTGCTTCCCCTTCAACCCATATGTAACAATGACCAATGTCATCTGAAGCACTATGGATGCCACTGTTGTAGAGCCACAATTGCCTTTTAGAAAACGCAACATTTGTAGGTATTCGTGGTAATGGTAAAGTTTTTTCTAAATCGAATATTACACATTCAATAGTCGACATGTTTCGAGCGTCTTCAAAGTCGGAGTTCATCTTCTACCTCAAATTTTCAGCCTATCCTAAAATATGTCGAGTCTTTTCTGCTCTAGCTTGTTCTTCTTCCTCGAGAGTTCTAGCATTTTGAATTTTTACAGCTAGCATATCGCACTTATTGCAGGTATCTTTCTTTAATGTTTTACACTTAAGGTTAAACTTAGTGTAAAAAATGTTTTTGACTGCTTCGAAGGAAGCGCATATTTGCCCTTCACCATAAGTATTTGTGTTCTCCTGCTGATATATATCGTAAATTTTGGTTAACATCATGTTGTAAATATAAGGTGTCATTGTTCTTTTCTCTTCTGTAATGCGACTCATACTTTGGTAGTTTTGAAATAGTTTCGACTATGAAATTATACATTTCATCTGATAATTTATTCTTGGCACTTCTAAATTTTTGTTAGTGCAATGGTAACTTTTTGAGCAGTAATTTGAAAATTATTTAAAAACATATCACGACATACCTTTGTACCATTAATAGAATAGACACGGCTGAATTTATTTGGCTTTTTTTCCCCCAGGAACATTAGTCATAGTGTAACTTCGTTTCTTATTTTCTTCTTTTATATATGGTCGTAAGTATAAACACTGTGCATTGTAGGACCCAAGATGCACAATTTTTTCGAACTCTTTTTTTCTTTTCTCTATTGGATTCAAGATAGAACAATTTTTTAAACATTCACAATTTTAGTATATTCCATAAAGGTTTTTGATTTTATTAATTTATTTTTAGCGGTTTTGTATGCCAACAGTTAAGAATGAAGCTAATTAAAGTGTGTTAAAAATGAACCCTTTAAAATTGAAACATTTTTTTCGAAACACGTTTTTTGTTTAGGTAATAATAATACAAAAGATATAGTACACAATTCATGAAATCTTTTTAAGTTTTAAAACTTTGTTATTTATGTCTGAAACATAACGTACCACAAATTTAGGATCGTTTATGCCTCGCTACTGTAATTTTGCAAAAACGTTTCAAATATAAATGGAACATTTGTTACAAAATAAATATACTGTTTCGTAAAATATTAAATGTTCCTGTCGTCATAGTACGTTCTAGTCAATTTACACAAGTTATTATTTGATAAAGGGTGTGTGTTGGAACGTAATTGAAAAAAATATTTTCTGATATAAGCCTTAAAACTTGAAACCTTTTTGCTGATCTGACTTTATGTGTCATATAGGGTGGTTTGATCACATTATCTCGATTTCGGGTGACTTGTGGGTTGGAACGTTTCTGCATAACTACGTCCACTGTTGAAAGACGCGCGCGGGGTAAGGGTGTATCAACCCGAGCCGGCCTCTCAACCGCGGCCGCGACCGGTTTGTACTTGTTTTCGCGTCCGAAATGAGAATTTGATTGACCATAGTTACTTAAGTACCTACTTATGTTTCTTCCTCTACTTGTAGAAACATACGGCCAATTAAAATAACTTAACAATTTGCTACCTTAGTTGTCGTTGTAATTTAGGCGAATTTCCACCAAAATTGTTCACGCACATTTTTGTTCTCAAATAAAAAATGTGTACAGACGACGCGCGACGGCACATCAAACTACTACAATCTGTCAGATTTCTTTATTAGATGTTCAAATTTATATATAAAAAAACTAAGGCTCAAGGTTGTTTGGGAATTTTTGGCAGTTTCGGGTAGCTTGACCTGGCTTGGCCTAGTATGAGTTTTCATTACGAAACTCGATCGTCGATATCGAGCGCATTTGACTCAGCGATTGGCCCGCTCCAAGGTTGTAAGAACTCTCAACCAATGAGAGCGCCAAACGCGCTCGATATCGACGATCGAGTCTTGTATTGAAAACTCATACTAGGCCTACTGCTGTCGTCCGTACCTACACGTCGACGCGAGTCCACAAGTCCACAACTAGCACGTGTTCACGGGTGCGAACAAGTACATTGCCACGCACCTGTTTCTGGCGTATTTAAAGAAAGGGAATCAACTGAATAATTTACACTAATTACTAATTCCGTATTTACAAATGATCACTTTTTATTTACATGTATTATGTAGATAAGTAGCCTTTACCTGTATCAGCAACTGTTCAAATTGTCTATAATTTTGTTCGATGCCCAAAGAGGCACGTTTTTGAATATTCTCTTTTAATTTTTTTAAAGTCACTCTGTCTTGTTTCACTGCATCAAAAGCAGCAATTATTTGCTGTTTTAATTGTTCTACACTAGGTGCTTCTTTGGTGTACACTAGCGTCTTTACTTCAGAACACAAAAAAAGTCGAATGGTGTAAAGTCGGGGCTGCGAGGTGGCCAAGCCACGGGACCACCTCGCCCGATCCACCTGTCGCGAAACTCGCGGTTTAGGTACTCTCGTACTAATCGAAAATAATGAACGGGACAACCATCGTGTTGGTAGTACAGATTTCTTAAACAGCTGACAGGTACATCTTCCAGTAACTGGGGAATTGCGTTCTGTATCATATCTAGGTAAGTTCCACCGCTGAGGCGCCACTAGCTAACCACTCGATATTCGAGTACTAATAGTTTCTATAACTCATTATGAAGTAAGCAGGTAACCTATTCAATCCTTGTTGCACTGCGTACTCTACTCTCGTACTAGCGATCGCGAACAACGCGTGATTCCTAGTCGCCTGCGCACAAAATTTCGCTTCCGAGTTCCGGGGTTAGAACGCAATCTGAACCCCCAGCTATTTTTTTAAAGTGAAAGTGGGGTGTTGCGCGCGCCGCGTCTAAGGATAGCGTCTGACATTCTAATTGGATGACAGTCCCGTGCAGAAAATGATGAATGAGATGGATTGACCCAATAGACTTGTGCGCGGAGTGGGTATTTTGTTCGTTTGTTATGTAAACATTATTAACAGAATGTTTCGTATTTCTAATGTATTATTTATTTTTCGTTGTATTATCTTAATTAAAGGTAGAAACCAAATAATCGCTTCCATATTTGTAAGACGACTTAAATGTCAAAGTGTATAGGTACGTCCTGCCCAGGGGGGCACACTTAGTAGGTACTTCATCAATTTTTACAGCCGACAGCGACACCTGAACTCTGGCGAGTGAACAACTTGGCAGCCATCTTATCCCAAGGGTCAAATAAAGGTTTTCAATTTCAATTTTCGAGATAAGGAAGCAAGATGGCGGATAGAGAATCAAACAATTTTATTTTATTTAGACTTGTGTTGAATGAATATAACAAAGATTGAAGTTCAATTTTCATGATTTGTTATAATGTTTCAACTCCCAAGAAAATATTGTATTTTTGACTGTGATGCTTTAGGTAAGTGTTTATTACTGTACCCATATACCTTCTTACTTATATGGGCATTTCTCCACTAAATGGAAAATCGCTGTCCCAAGCTAATTTTATGTAATAAATCTTAATAGTTCTCAGCTTTTTGTATCAATAATGACATAGTATTATGCATTCTTGGCACGCCACAGATTATTTAGTAATTTAATAATGTTATATTTGAATAAATTAACCCCAAACACCCCAAAACACAGTCCCCTGGTACGCCCCTTTTCCAGAATTACAAGTCTTGTTACCAATATTAATTTGTTTGCCGTTGATAATTGAATAAAAAATATCCAAATACATAAAAATAACATTAAGTATATTTATACTTCACAATTGATATTTTTTACAATATAATTTATTCAAAATATCTATGTGCGAATGCTGTCCTCAAATTATTAAAACAGTCCCCTGTTAAAATTTGAAAATCGCGCTAAAGTCAAATTTTATTTTGGCGCGAAACATTTAGGTCGTGAAATGAAATCCAATCGGTGTGAGGTTCGTTCGGCTGTGAAGCTAAGAGGGCAGCCGTAATTTTTTTTATTGTGACGACTGCATCTGCTAGTGATCCACGCGTCTCGTCCGTTAGAGGAAACAGTCCACTGGTAAGCCTTTTTTTAGTTTTTTAACAGTTTTAATAATGAAAACTGGTTCAAAATAATTAATTATCTAGTATGGAGCCACATCTGTTTCGTTAATCTGATATGTTTAAATGATTTTGTTTTATTAAATATTTATGAAAAAATTACAGTCCCCTGGCCAACAATACCCTGTCATCTCATTGCTCAGGAGACTGTTCATACTACAGGGGACTGTTTGCTTAGGTTTTGTGAAGAATGATATGCCAAACTGCGCATCTATGATCATTAACATTGTTGTCTCTTTCGTAGGTATTATCTAAAAATGGCACCGAAAAAGAAGCCACCCAAAATAAGAGAAGAAATATTAGAACAAAAACACACAACTGAACGTTTGAGATATCAACGGCTTAAAAATGATCTTCAAAAAAAAAAAAAGAAGAAATGAAAGAAAAAGAAAGGCGGAAATATCAAAAGAAAAAGAAAAAGGCGCGAGAAAATTAGTTAAGGATATGAGTCGTCGTGAGCATAAGGCTATAAAAAAGACTTGGAAAGAGCATTGTTCTAAGTATCGTGCAAAGAAAAAAGCGATGAAAGACATAACCAATACTTTTTTGAGGGAAAATACACCAGATGCAGAGGATCGAATGGAAGAAACCTTTAAGAACATCAGAAACTGCATTAGTTACAGCAAGAAAGAAAAATGCTAAAAATAAACGTGAAAAGATACTGAAAGAAAAAGACCTTAAGATTCTGGAATACAAACAGAAGAAAACTATGCAGGTTTAAAACCGCAAAAAGAGAAAGACATTTTTGGGAAAGTTGTATCTGGTGAAATAGTAAAAAAATATAAATTATGGAGGACTCAAGCTACGTGCAAAAGAACTGCAGATGCCATAGTTGCTACAGGAGGTGACATTGACAGTTTGGAATCTTTTATTAATTCTGTGCAACAAAGATGTCCTGCAATTACAATGTTTACGATTGACTCTGATGCAATTAATAATATTACTAATGATATTCAGCAAGACGCCAAGAATTTTAAAAGTTTGAAGGGGTACCCTCAAAATACATCAAATTAAGGGTGAAATATTACGATGCCCTTTGGGATTACCGCAAGGTGCCGAGAAACTTATAATGACAAGTTTAAGCTGCTCTTGTGAAGAAGAGTGTCGGCATTTTAATCTAGGCGTTATGAACTACCAAGTGAGGAAACTTCGTGTTGAGGACGTTTACACAGACTCGGAATTCGAAGGCGAAACCAAGCTAGCGGATAACTCGTCAGATACTAACATTATTACAGAAAATGAAAGTTTGCGACCGTGTGACAATTTCGACACTGATTTTGAGAATACTGCAGGGCCCAGTACAGTCAGCCAACAGCAATACAAGAGTGGTGATTATGTTTTAGTCAAGTTTAACGTCAGAAATACCGAATATCGTTATGCTGCTGTTATTAATCGGGTAGATAATGAGGAAGGCGAACTAAAGGTAACTTTTATGAAAATTTGTGATAATAAGGGCCACAAGTTTAAAATGGACGAAAATGATATTTCTGATGTCAGTTTTGACCAATTTTTGGAGAAGTTACCAAATCCAGATCTAAGTCAAAAAGGGAGAAGATTATTTTATTATTTTCCAATATCTGTATCGGTCTTTCAGCAATAAGTAAATTTAAAGCTTTTTTCCTGAAGTGCAATGATAAGGTTTACAATTAATATAAGTTTTTTAGTTTAATATAACCTTAGTGTGTTCAAAAGTACAATTGTTTCAAAGTATTATGTTAACCTAAAATATAGGTTGTGATAAATGATTAGTTGCAGTAATTTTTCTTTGTTTATATTTTAATTTTTTATTATAATAAAGACTGACTTTAGAGTCATACCATTAGTCTTAAAAACCGTTGAACTAAGAAGTTGATTTTGTTAAGTTTAACACAAATGTTATTAGCTCTAAGAAAAGTCAGTATTATAAGTAAAACTTGTTTTAATACTGTTGATTTATTCCTAAAAATTACATATTTTAAAAACGATAAAGAAAAATAAAGACTTTGATTACTTTAATAAACCAAAATACTCGTTTTTGTCCTTAAAACATTAACCTGGATAGTTACAACAGTCCCCTGTCAGAGTTTTGCATAAAATCGTCTATAACTAAAAACAAAGGCGAAAATGTGTGAGCTTTTTAAAGATATATATTTAGTATGCTATTGCCCTTTAATTAACAAATATTCTCAATATTTCATAAAATATGTTTAGGACACCACTGTATGGACGAATTTCCAAATAGCAGAGAATCATCCATATAGATAATATAAGTAAGAAGGTTTTTATATCCTATAATTTATTTATTTTTTGGCCAAATTCTGATAAGTAATTATTCACAAATTTCATTCCAATTTCAGTTGCACACGGTGTACCCCTTTTCCGATTCCCAAACCCTGAAAAGGACCCTGATTTGTTCACTACTTGGATAGCCGCTGTTGGCAGCCAAGTTAGAGAAAGTGATCATATGAAGATTTATAAGAACAAAAGATGATTTTGATCAATCAAGACAGCTGGATGTCGTCTTATTTGTTCAGCAACACCAACAGTTAATTTGAATCGTAAGTAGAATTAAGTTAGCTCAATAATTGTGTGAACACAACATTTATTACCATACCAAATTGTTCCAATTCATATTTACAATCAATTGAGGGGTGATTTTTGAAAAGGATTTATTTCTGTATGAACTCTACAGAGAAATAGGCCCTTGTGACTTTGTGAAAGGGCTTAATTCTGTATGAACTCTGCAAAAGAAATGCAGTCCTTCCGAAAAGTCACTCCTCAATTGGGTTTTGCTAATCAGTAACTTAAAAGTACCTACTCTGAAAATTGTAGAAGAAGCAGGGATTTTGGATTATTAATTTCCGGATTTGATGAATAGATAGAACATCTTAGTTATTTGACTTCACACAAACTTAATTTTGCTTCAAAGCGCTATATTTATTCTCTATTTTGTATGAGCCATATTGAGCGCGTGTCTGACTTCTACTGACTAAAACCCACCCATATTTCTTCAATTGCCTGTGTGACGGCCAGGGCCACGGTTTCTTTTTTAACCAACCCACAACCAGGCGCGTGCGCTCCTTACAAGCAGAAAAGCTCTGCATACCCTAATAGTCTTCTAAAATTATAATATACTGTAAAATAATTTATATACTACAAAGTTAAAACTAAAAGACTTTGTTAATCAGTTATTGATAACACTGCCATCTATTGGGCCTAGTGCTAACGAGACACATTAGTTGCCTTAGGCGCGACACCCGCGCCTCTTACGGCGTAAGCATAAACAAAATGTGCCTCTTCCGTATCTGTCTGTGTATAAAATTATTTGCTTGTGTGCCTAAACTGTTGTGTACGTGTGCGTGAAATTTCTTTGGGTTTAAAGCCCATGATAAGCACAGCTTCTAATAATGCGACGAATTTAAGAAGTTCAGAAATATAGCATGATTGTTGTTCGTTCAAATACCTTTTTATTTTAGCAGCTTATGTTGTTTCATTATTGGTGTTTTTGGGTTAAATATGTATTGATTGTTTTAAGCGGAATTGAATATTCATTTATTTTAGAGTTTTTGGTTTAACACAAAAGAAAGGTTGTCTTTATAAAAAGTATTATGATAATTATATGTGGTTAGCAGGTTGTGTAGTGTGTACAAATAAATTGTTTTGTTTCTCGTATAGGTATATTATTTTAAAACACGGCTTTGACAGTTCGACGTTATAAAAACTTAAAAGACCTTAAGTTTTTCAACCTACTTCCTTTTGAATTTCAATACTATACTTTATGTTGTAATAATTTTCCTGAAGTTTACAAATTAGCAAAATTTAATAGTTATGATTCCAATGAGTAGTGCATTACGCATATTTATGAAAAGCCAAAGCAGACTCATAGATTTGTCTATCTGTCCATTTTAAAAGAACTTTTAGCGATTTCAAAACGATCTTATATATATTTGATTTTTACAGAGTTATTTAAAAATAGATAGGCGCGTTGATTTAATTTATAGATAGTGAAATATTTTTTTTTAGTTTTTTGAGAAATAAATTATTACTTATTTACAGTTGAGTTAGTAATACCATTTCATTGTATTTTGACAGCCTACATGGCGTAGCGGTAGCGAACGCGGCCGCTGCGTAAGGAGGCGCGGGTTCGATCCTCGCGCAGTGTAAGTATTTGTATGCATGAATATGAATATTTGCACTGGTCTGGTCGTATCTCGGAAAGCACGTTAAGCCGTTGGTTTCGGTTGCCATGCGAACATCTAGTGGCAGTCGTTACGGGTTGTTGGAGCCCACAAAAGTCCAACAATTGGTCTAACTTCAATGCTTCGATATTGCCTTCGCGTTGTGGAGGTCAGACGGCAGTCGCTTCACGGAAATTGTCGAAATTTCGCCAAAATCAGCAATTAGACTGGAAAAGCGGACCCCAGATTCCAAAGCTTTGGATGCGACTGGTATTAACCCTGAGATGATGATGATTTCATTGTATTCATTTGGGCAAATAAAAAATACCTAATACCCCACGTATATCATTTATTTGACTTGTTCTTATCATCAATCACATACTTAGATGTTCATTGTAGCCACGCACAAACATCAATTCAATGTTGACATGCGAAAAAGTACGCGACTATGTTAAATTGAAACTACGTCTAAGTTACGTTTTTTAAGTTTTACCATATATAAGCACAGAGATTTGGATAGTAGGTATATTTATGCATACCCCCAATAAAATCTTTGTGCACGCCCCTGCCCACAACCCTGACCCAGGAGGCATTGGTCTTCGTGGACCCCGTCACAATGTGAACTGGTAATGACCTTGCATTGTATGTTACAGGTAATCAACAAATAATCAGTACCTTTGTGGAGACAGACCATAAATACTCATCATCTCGGCTTTAATCCTAGTTACAAAGTTTCAACCCTAAACTGTTAATTTGAGACACTTTCGGCTAATTTGTAATATTATTTCGGTGTACTTCATATTAGCGTAATGTTTTATGTAACGATTTTATGTTTACATACTGTCAGCTGTGAAGTTTCCACTCATAAAATAACTAAATTACTGAATACTTTTTTTTAATCATCTGAAAACCCAGACCTATAGTATACATAGCTACGTACGCATAGATACGTAGCTATATCATTCAGGTACATACGTATAGCTACGTACCTACATCATTCACTAATAGTTGTTCACCCGCCAAATGGTGGGCATCACTTTCCATACATGCAAATTTTACCGCAGAGTTGGCACTCTTTAACTATATACTTACTATACTCTTTGGTCCTGCCATAGTATGTAAGGACACATTACACACATCGCTCGTTCAGTCGCAATATACTTTCGTCAAACCTTATGGAGTATTATTATGTGCCAACCTATGCGCTACAATACTATGTAGAAAAATGGGCTATTTCTTACATTGGTAAAAAATAGCCCATTTTTAAACTTTCGCAAATACATCATCTCAGGAGGCGTTAAGATTTTGTCCATTTCGCTATTATCACTGATATCACTCATTTTCAAAACAATTTTAGTAATAAATGCAGATAAAAGTTAACATTTTAACAATGGTGCAAAAATAGCGCGACAGGCGCAATATTGTTACTTTTTTTTTTTTTTTTTTTTTTAATGGCACTTGAGTATCTTTGTGCCAAAGTCAATGTGTTTAAAAAGGTAAGGAGACAGACAGGAGGAATATCAAAACATCACGGAATTATTTATATGATCAGGAAAGGTATTAAACTAATTTAAAATATATAAAAAAAAATATAATAAAAGTAGGGACATATTATGATATAGGTAGGTAGGTAAGTGTTTAGGTACAATCTAAACTTTAATATTATTATGTATAATAAAAGAAGATAAACTATGATAAAGAACAGGATTAAATCACTCTTTAGGAACTATACTCCGACAATTCCACTGAACTATTTTGCAATCCATTATTGATATCAACTGTTTTTTTTTTAAAACTCTTTTAAAGTGGCAACGTCGGACGGTTTTAAAATATTTGAATTACTATGAAGCAATGAACCAAGAAGGCTCAATATTAAATCTAATATCTGCGAATGTTTCAAGTTTCCATCATCATCTGATTTTGCTTTTAAACCACAACCATTAGCCGGAGTAGGAATTTCACCTTCTTTAATAATTGCATTACGAGCAGCACAGTCAAAACCCCTCGAAAACTTAGGAAGTAATAATAATAATAATAATATGATTTTTATTATATGAAACAGGATTAGCATTGCTAGAACTTGGACTTGCATTCTTATTATGTGAAGCTGGTTGAACTGGGGTACTTAAAGCATTCGCATATGACTTAGACACTGGAGGGTGTAGTTTACATGCTTCCATATAGGAAACGCAGCTGTGTGCGATTGTATGCTTAATTTCTTTCTGGCGATTAAATTCTGGACAAACTTTGCTAGTAGTAAAATGAAAACCATTGCACATAATACAAACAGCCGCATCATCCTCAACAGAACATGAATCGCTTGTATGATTCTGACTGCATTTAAAACATCTTGGTACAGAACGACATAATGCTTTGGTATGTCCATAGCGGCAGCACTTATAGCACTGAATAGTGGGAAATGTGTAAATATCAACAGGAACAGAGTTAAAACAAACAAAAACTCTCTTTGGAAGGACTTGCCCATCAAAGGTAAGAACTACTGATTGAGAGGGCTTCCATGTAGTAGATTCAGTGGTGGTAACTTTGTAATTGAGACGCCTAACTTTTAGCACTTTACCACAGCCAACAGGTACTGACACATTTTCTATAATTTCTTCCACAGACCAGTCATTAGGGATACCTCTAATCAGTCCCATCCTTGTCACACTAAAGGTGGGAATGAACGCCATAAAATTGTATGTAGTCAGATTTTTATTTCCAATAAAATCATTAGCAGCATTGTGAGTAGTGAAAGCCACAGCACATCTGTTCCTACCTATTCTTTTCACACTACCTGGTATTATATTTTGAAATTTATTTTTCTTTAAAAAATTGCCAAAAGCCATGGGATGTAAGGTAGTACCAGCATTTGAGGATGCTTCTATTTTTTGGACATGGACTACATACGGTTGCAAATCTGAAGCAAGGTATTCTTTCCTACCAAGAGATGGTTGAGGGATTTTTGCAGTAACATTATCCACACTACTTTGATGTCTTGTTTCAATTAAAGGTTGAGAGCCTGAGCCTGATATATGGATGTGAGGTTCCTCAACAACATCATTTGAGGTAATAATGCATTGGCATTGTGTTGTATCACTGCTATCAGTATAATTCCTTTTCTTTTTCCTACGCTTATTACAATGCTTGCAAATAGACATAGGTTGATGGCGAACCCTTTTACGTGTTCCTTCGCTTTTTGAAGTAGACACTTGAGAAATATCCGTATCCATTCCACTCAAATCATCGGAAATAGTCACATAACTTGCGACAGGGGGATCCAGGCATAAGCCTGAACCCCCCGGCTCGACGTCAGGAGGGTCGTTCATACGCCAATAGTAAAATATATAGGTACACTTACCGAAAACTCAGCAAAATATACAAATATCAAACTACAATAAATATGTATAAGCTAAACTACAACCTCAACTGATCAAAATAAATAAGAAAAGTAAAAAAATATTTTGCAAAGAAAAAACACTCCCACCTTCTACGAAGTTTCCCGCGCTTTTTTTTTCTATTGTTACTTGTTTTGTTGTTATAATCCCACAAATACTAGGCAAAGGCAATTCTATACAGCCTAAGAACATGCGATTTTTTGTAGACATAGCCATAAAAAATTTAAAAGTTTCATTGTAGTACAGTTTACCCGTGTGGAAATGGTCATTGTAACACGACTTGGCAGGAATGAGTACTATTGACATATGGTTATGTATTAAACAAATTACAAAATGGTCGTAGAAAAATCATCAGTGTGAACTGTCAGAACGGGCCTTTAATTTTGTAATGAGTTTAAGCAGAATTATTAAACAATTAGTCTCAGTGACTTATTAATTTGTTGACGGCAATGATTACTTAAATGTGGTGTGAAACAAATAAATATAAATTGAGTTTCTGAAAGATAGTAAACAGTTGCAGATACACACATGTAAGTATTTCTGTGGAAAGTGGAAACGGACCTGACATATGTTTGCTGACGGCGCCAGCACTAAGCACGCGATCACAGTATGATGGCTTCGTACAGACATGAACAGTTTTTGTCAGCTATGAGCGTCTCGGAAGCGACTTGCCTTTGCCTTTTGTCCCATAATTTGCAATTTTGGTATTTATATTATGATAACTACTTAAAGCTTATTTTCCTATCTAGTGTATTGCACATCTCCCGCTTCCTTGCTGATACTCTGTGCGGCGGTGGTTTGTATAACGTCCGTGCAATCTATCTATCGTAACGTTGCCACATATTCGCCAAAATTGTAAACAAAATGGGTTTACGAAATAAATACAGTAATTACTACACATTAAAGTTCAGATATTTTTTTTTATTTGTTTGGTTCCAGTCATTCGGAAATCAATCTAATATACAATATGTAAAGAAAACCCCGTCCGACCCATAAGGATAATAAAGGTTAGACAATCACATGACCAAATAAAATTTTAAATTTTGAATAATCATCATAGTAACAATACTAATCAATTTTCAAACAATCTTTTTTTTCCGCGAATTTACGCTAACTTCCCCAAAATTTGGTATTTAAAAAAAAATTACAACACCATTTTAGGCGGTATAACTGTCGGCTTTCCTTTCATTCTTTTGTTAGATTCTTTATTTCATTGGCGGCGTCGCGCGGTGAGATTGTCGGCGGCGTGAAGGAAATAATTAGAGATGCACTATTTTTTGCGTAATAACGTTTTTCTTATCGCTATTAATCGAAACTTATACCGGAATGATTTGTTCGTTGAGATTTGAAAGTAATGCCACCACAAATGTAACAAAACTTGTCAGGATAATTTTATACCTTCTTGACATTATTTAAGAATCACTTCACTCTAAAAATGGAAGAAACCATTAGACTCTTCAAATAAACGAATTCTCTGAATGCGAAAGTAAAACAAAAATGGTTAATTTTTAATTTTGTTGGAAGTAACTGTAACACGAAAACTAGATCTGATGAAATCAAAATAAATATGATTATAAAATGAGGTTTGGTAGGTAATTTAAAATTAGCCAGCACTTTTCTTGTTACATAATTTTGTTGACCAGTGTTATCAGTTGCGTGTAAACATTGCTTCCATATAGACTATTCGTGTATTGTGTGATCATGTCGTTTTCTAACGTAGAGTAATGAAACATGCTGATGGAAGGTAGTAACTGTAATTAGCTGTGTTGTGATCAGGTGTTGGACGATTTGGATGTGGCTACTCATCGGTCTATGTGGTTCCAGCATGACGGTGCCCCACCATATTTTTGCCGACCTGTACGTGAGTATCTCCATTACCAGTTCGGCGAGCAGTGGATTGGTAGGGGTGGACCAACTTTGTGGCCAGCGCAGATTTGACACCACTTGATTTTTATTTGTGTGAATGTCTGTGCTAATCTCGTGCGATCGTGACAGGCCTGTATCGTCCTTAGTGAACGAAATATGGAACAACATCTCCGCCACAGCCATTGTGCTCATCGAATGAAATGACACATTCGGAGTCAGACGACTTTCCTACTTAAAAAAAAAAGTTATTTTCACGAGCTGCCAAGTCGATAAACGTGGATAAACTACCAATACCTACATGCATGAGGTCTACTGAGGTCATGACCCGTGCCTGTGTTGCCATGAAATTACCTATTTATTTTATTTAAGTTTTTTATTTTTAAGGGGATATTTTTTTTAAGTTAAGCCAGGTTTTGTAGGCATTAGTAGAATCAGTTATCGATACCTAATAATACCTTCACGGGTCGGGCAGGATTTTCATATTGTATAAAATTCTCGTGTCGTGATGTTTGTGGATAAACTCTTCCGAAACGTCTTTCCCGATTCTCATGAAATTTTGTGTGCATATTGGGTAGGTCTGAGAATCGGACAACATCTATTTTTTATCCCCCTAAATGTTAAGTGTAATCCACCCCTAATTTTTTTTTATTTTAGACCTATATCGCCCTTTAGCAGGTTGGGCGGCGGGCCGCTATGTTTTTTATACAACGTTAACGGTTTTTTTTGTAATGTGTTTAGTATCAACATTGCACCCGTGCGAAGCCGGGCGGGTCGCTAGTATACATAAAATTGTCATTGAAAAACATTGTTTTGTTTAACTAGGAATAGAGTGGGGGTGTGTAGCACTGAGCACTTTGACTATAAACAAGCTGCGGCCGCCCGGCTGGACGATCAACTATGTCTAGCTTAACAATTATTCTTGCTTGTTTAGCTTTAAAATACTGCTTACTGAATAGTCTAATGATTTTGATTCTGCAAGGGTCTTGAAAGAGCAATCTCAGTTCCTTGTATACGTAATTATGTTCAATAAAGCCAGATGCGAATTGTTTATAAGGATGGTGTGCGTGCGCGCGTCTTATCTATTGAGATAGCAGTCCTCACTGTGCAGAACAAATCATTGTATTGCGCGTCCTTAGAACTTAAACTTACGACTACATTCTTAGCTAATCACAAGGAATGAAAGGTGCCCAAAATAAAATCATGTGTCATTTTCATCTCACACTAGCTAGGTGTTAATGCACTAAAAACAGAACATGTTGTAGGGGGTGTGGTGAGCGGGCGGCGCTGTGACGTCACACGAACGTCTCACGTCGCACGCGCCGGTACGCTGTACATCGTCACCACAACAACTCACATAATGGATTCTCTTGTTCACAAACTAAACTAAATTTAGTTCAGTGCAACTTTTTTTTCCTATTTCATGAAGAAAAGTTAGAAGATAACATATGTTTAGTTATTGCAGAATCTCATGCATCGATTCAACATCGCATGGAAGTGTTTAGAACTTTCACAAAACTCAAATTAGGTACACAACTGTAAATGAAGGTCTTGGTTTGCTGCAAAGCAATAACGTGCCAGTTTTAATTTTAGTTTATGTCTCAATGTCGATCGTATTGACCGTCAAAAAAAAAAAATCAAAATCAAAGCATTTATTTCAAATAAACCAGTTACAGGCACTTTTGAATTGTCAGAAGGTCGGTCAGTCAGTAAGGTGAAGCTAGTCGCCCATTCCAAAGAGTAGGTACCTATGGAGAAGAACGGGCAAGAAACTCCATGGACACTCTTTTAAATTATCAAGCTGTTGATACAAATATTTGATTACATCATTCATTTTGAAATCAATCGTGTGAGAACGATGCAGAAATATATTGTACGCTGAGAGCGTCCATTATGAAAAAAAAAAAAACAACAATTCAGAAATTAAAATACGCCGTAGCAGCTAAGAGATGACCAGTCCCCTCTGACGGCGTCCGTTCACGAACATAACGTATGGATCAGCATCATTCAGCTCAACCATATTGAAGGGAACCTAATGATCCAACACACACGCCACCACCAGCGAGACATTTGAGTGAGCATGACATACTCTCAACAGCCATAGCACTATCAAGTCAATAAAAGACTAACCCAACAAATAGATGCTTTACAGCAAGTAGATCGTGCTCACACGTGTTCCATGCAATTATACAATACTAAGAAATTGAATCTACACAATGCAAAGACATTTTTGTCCAAGGTTCAGCAGCTCCAACGGTGTTCCCGAATGCTCAGTTTAGCTCCTGTGTAGCTGCACCAGTGCCGTCAAAATGTTTTACACTGTTTGTAATACTTTGCTAAAATAGTATTTCATAAGACCTTTCCTTTCCTTTCCCTTTACGAATACTTGTGTTATACTCGTATTAATGTTATTATAGGAAGACCGTTTAAATGAGTGTTCTCCTGCGGAGTACAGGGACGCGGGGGTACGACGAAAACGGGGGCCGAGGGAGGTGCGGGCGGCACGCGCTTTCCCGTCTGAGTTCATTTCGTTCGCTACGCGGTTAGCGACCGCATGTGTTGGCAGTTGCGGACAGTCTGTGCACGTTATACACGAGAATACATTCTCAAGAAGAGTCGAATTATCTTCGGACATAAAATTAATAGACATTGTAAGCAAGTGGTTTTTAATGTATATGAATATTTTAGAAAACTGGATCCAAATTGTGCTGAATATCTACAAGATATAAATTTAAACAAAACTGTAGCAGAGGATAATGGAATATCGGAAAAGTCTGTATCTAGAATTGCACAACAGGGGAAACTATTAAAGGACAACGAAAAGTTTAAATCACCGCGTAAGCCAAAACAAATTCGCAAAAAAAGAAGAGTTAAAATAGATGATTTCACAAAAGGAGTGGTAAGGAGAAAAGTTACGCAGTTTTATACAATTTTTAAAAAAATACCCACATTGAAAACTTTAAATACTGTACTTAGAGCAGAAGATATATTTCATTGCGGCAGGGAATATTTATGATTATTATTACATGATCTGGGTATTAAATTTAAGAAATGCGGATCTAAAAGGAAACTGCTCATCGAACAGCCAAATATAACATCATGGCGGTGGAATTATTTAACAACTATTAAAAAATATCGTAGAGAAGGAAGGCATATTTTATATCTTGACGAAACGTATGTAAATGCATCACATAACGTCTCAAAATGTTGGCAGTCAAAGGATGAACACGCCGTGCTATCTCATATCGGTAAAGGGGATCGTTTGATCATTGTACATTGCGGAGGCCAAACTGGATTTGTCGATGGAGCACTTGTGATACTCAAATCTAAATGCAAAACAGGTGATTATCACGATTCTATGAACTTCGTGAATTTCAGTAAATGGATAAATGAAAAACTCATGCCTAATATACCACCAAAATCAGTCATAGTCATGGATAACGCAGCTTATCATTCCGTTCGAGAAGAGAAAAAGCTGACTATGGTTTCTATTTCTTTTATGGCTATGCAAGACTTGTTACGACGTCATGATGTGCCTTTTGATGACAAACTTAGAAAGGATGACTTATACAAATTAATAAAAAGATATTTCACAGAATAAATTTACAAAATCGATGAGTTACTAAAAAGAAACGGACATGAAGTATTACGTTTGCCTCCATAACACCCAGATCTGAACCCGATTGAGTTAGTCTGGGGTGATATTAAAGGACAATTACACTACAAAGCATCGACTCTAATTTGGATCACAAAAAATATCTTAGAGAGAGATGAGAAAATATGTGAAGATCTATTATTTGCAAGAAATTTAGGGACCGATACAAAAGGTGAAACCATATTCAATACATTGGAAAAGTTTTGCGATGAGAGATTCCTTTGAAAAATATTATTTCACTTGCTACGGATGGCGCTCCGGCTATGACAGGGTGCCATAAAGGCTTCATAGCGTACTTAAAAAATAAAATTCCAGATGTCGTTGGTGTAGATTGCATTATTTATAGACAACATTTAGTTGCTAGAAACTTAAGTGAAAAACTATTTCAATCACTGCAATATGTCATCAAAGCTTAATTAAAACAAAAAACGTCGTTGCTGCTTTCGCAGCCAAACTGCTTCTACACAAAAAGAATCAGCTGGGCAGACGTGAGTTTTACAACTTTTCAAATTTATCAGTATCATGCAATAACGACGAATTGTTTGCCTACTGCCAACATTTGGAAAACCTCCACATTCGACTTCACCGAACGATACCAGGACATTTTGAACTTGGAAATACCAGACTGGGTGTTGGATCAGTTTTCAAATGTCAACACAGCAATGTCACCTCAGCTGGAAGAAGAACTTATAGAATTGACAACAAACGAGGAAATGAAAATCAAGTTCAAAAATGGTTACCAAGAATATTGGCTACAAAAACCGATCCCGCAATTGTACCCTGGATTGTGGTCAATCGTTTAACGATTCTTGATAACATTCCCATCATCATATTACATAAAAAGAGAAATCGTTTGCTTGTTATCGAACGTGGCCACTTGCGACTGTTCTTGAGAAAATTGGAACCTGATATCAACAAACTTGTTAAACAGCATCAGATTCATCCTTCACATTAGTTTTTATATAAGGATTTATTATTTTTGTTATATTTTTAATAAAAGATACTCTGTTTTAATATTATAAAGTTGCGTTTCAATAATTAATCATTCTTATTGGCAGGTGGAGCCCGTAAGAGTTAACTTGAGACCTAAGCGCCGTTGTATGTTACCTACTGCGCTCAGGTTTCAATTTGCGGGTTATAGTAAAAGTTTCGTTTAGAACTCTCCGTTAATATACATAATATAGGTCACAATAATTAATTAATTTAATTTTAAGTTATAGTGGTTTTTAAATAGGTAACAAAATGGGGGCGCTAAAAAAATATTTATTCTCAAAGTGGGCAGTAGACAAAATAAGTTTGGGAACCACTGATCCAAGTGATGAGATGTCTTTACGATGCCGCCATAATGTCCGTCCAAGTCCAGAACCAGCAGCCTAAACATATCCTTCTTAAGCGAGGAGTGAGACAAGGGGGCGTTTTTTCCCCCAAATTGTTTTCCAATGCCCTCGAGGATATGTTTCAGACGCTGGATTGGCAGCGTCGGGGAATTAACATCAATGGCGAGTACATCTCACACTTGCGATTTGCGGACGACATCGTCCGCAACATAGCACATCATGGCGGAAACGCAGAGCGCGAAACAAGAGCTGGAACAAATGCTGGCCAACTTAGCTGACTCCTCCCAACGCATCGGTCTCCGGATGAACTTAGACAAGACCAAAATTATGTTCAATGAATGGGTCACTCCGGGACCGGTTGCCGTAAACGGAATGCCGCTCGGAGTTGTCTCAGAATATGTACACCTTGGGTAAACTTTGCAATTAGGGAAAAACAACTTCGAGAAGGAGGCAAGTAGAAGGATCCAGCTGGGATGGGCAGCATTTGGTAAACTTCGTCGGCTATTTTCGTCGCCCATACCCCAATGTTTGAAGACTAAAATCTTCAACCAGTGTGTCCTACCCGTCATAACTTACGGAGTCGAGACGTAAACACTAACGGTCAGACTAGTCCATAAGTTTAAAGCCGCTCAGCGAGCTATGTTGGGCGTCTCTCTGAAGGACTGCATCAGCAATGAGGCGATCCGACAGAGGACCAGTCATTGACATAGCTGAGAGGAATAGCAAGCTGAAGTGGCTATGGGCTGGTTACATATGCCGCAGGACCGGCTCCGTTGGGGTAAACGAGTCCTCGAGTGGAGGCCGTGTCTCGGCAAACGTAGCGTAGGACACCCTTGGGCGAGATGGAGCGACGACATCAGAAAGGTGGCTAGTAGTGGCTGGCGGAGAACTGCTCAGGATCGAGCTTGTTGGCGTGCCATGGAGGAGGCCTATGTCGACGAGCAGTGGACGAGTAGAGTCTGATGATGATGAAACTATGTATGGAGAGTGGAGGTGGAGTATTTTAATATAACAGGACAATTTGTATTATAATATGTTCTGTCCTTTTGATAAGTAAATAGAAAGAAAAGGTGCACTGAATTAAAATTCAGGTTAGTTTGTAAATATGGAAATCAGCGCCAATGTCTGCTTGACATTGACGTAATAACATTAGACGCCGACGGCACCACGGGCACTAGTTGAATCTGTTTCTAATACTGTTACTGATGTAGGCAGGAGGGCTGTTCGTTATGTTGCGTGTGGTTGGCCCGAACCTTACTGCATTGAACGAACGACTCTCGGCCGAATATCACAGTGCAAGGCACCGCACGGCGCAGCGTGTGCTGGTATCTCCGTATATTTGTATATATTAGTATATAACGCACATTGCATGTAACAGAAATTGCATCCGCGCGCATTTGTGTGCGCGCCCAGATGCTAGGTACGGATTTTCAGAGTCATAGTGAATCCACTAAACGCAAGTACGCGCTCGAGTACGAAAATAATTAGCACGATGATGCAGATCTCTACCTTGACAAACAAAATGCAGCCTGATGTGTGGCAGTGTGATAATCGCGTAACACCGCGTCTTATGATATAGTTTAGTCTAGCGTGTGAGGTGCTCCGTAGTAGATCTGTGTACATTAGTTATTGCTTGGTCACGTCGCTTGTTTTGAATATGGATTTCTGGCTCTCTTTTGAAGCAATATCCAGTGAAGGAGAGCAACATTTCAAGATTAAGTATGAGATAGTTACTCATATGAGTGTTGGCAGCCAGCGTGGCATGCAGCGGCGACTCGGCCAGCTGCGGCGGGTCGGAGGGCGCGGGAGGTGCGGGCTCCACGGGGCCCGACGAAGGAGGCACCAGGGCTGTGGGTCCCTCAGGGGCCTCCTCGCATAAAGATATCTCCGAAGGGTACTCGAACGTGCATGTCAAGGAGTCATCGAACTGCAGCTTTAGCTGGAAATAATAACATCAAACATATTAGGTGTTATATTCCAAATTGTGAAGCCGGTTCACAACCAGGCACATGTATTGATACCAATCAATACTTACAGCAATGAACGCTATCACTATTTGAGACGGTCGCTTATTTAGTGACCAGTATAAAAACAACAATATAAAAACCACTATTCACAGACCATAGCCAGTCGGGTTGCTTACCTTTCTGCCGTAGTCGCGTAAAAACAGTTGCAAATACCTACACATTCTCATGAAATTGGATCCATGCAGCCAGTAACGAGCTTATGTTAGTATTACACTACTATTATATTATTTGAACGCGACTGCATTTCTAGCGAATTTGTGCAATGATTCAGAGTTGGAGAAATGCAGCGTCCGTGAGATAGTATGCGTCCTCAACAACAGACTCAGGCGAGCGAACACGTGGAGAGGTGTTCCATGAGCACTGAGCACGCGCTCACATCTAACACAATACATTTATATATCGCCTGCAGCACAATCGCGTAACAGGCTATCAGTAGCAAAAGGTTTCATTTAGACATTCAACAACATTGAATGGGTTGTTTAAGTTGTTTAGCAGACACTGGATTAGCAATATGCATCAAAATTATTCAAAGTGATAGTAACAGTGTGTTATGGAATTAGGTTGCTGGTTGATTCAGATGTTCCATCGTAACTTTTTGGAAAATGCTGTAGTGAAAACAATAAGATGGTAAGTGCGACGGAGTTACTTCTAATGAATTTATGAACGATCAAATAGATGCCAAGGAAATAAATACTTGTTGATATAAACAAGTTGTGATAGTGCAGCATGTGGTAATGTTGCACACGTGTCGGTGTTGTGGTAATGACCGCGCCGTGCTCACTCACTGGTGACGCCCGCGGCTACCATTACTACATCTAGATAACACTTCATGGTTCATTTGAGTCAGCCATCATCATGAATGTATCGCTTCATGCGTCGACGTTTAAAGACAACGGTATATATAGATATGACCAGTGAGTGGTGTTCTACCGAGCCTACAACCTCGTGTTGTTCGTTTACAAATGCGTGTTTTGAGCACTAACGCCGTCAGTAGAGGGTCTCCCGATAGTGCTGCAGATTGACTGACGTATAGATGTGTGATCATTGCTATTGTATTAGATACTATAGATAGGAGCAATAGGCACCGCAGCTACTCTGTATCATGATATCAGTCGAAATACAACCGGTAATGTGCTATATTTTTTTATATCTCTCTTCTGTTTATATTTTGTAAGTATGTATTTATTATATTTTTTTCTCTTTTAACTTTTATTGAACCTACCATGTTTTGTCTCTTTAATCAATGCATCACCTCACGGTAGACTGATAGAAAATGCCTAAGGCCTTAAGTCCGCCATTGTGCAATGGTTGTGCATAAAGTTTAAAAAAATAAAATTACCCAGCGCACTGGTCCTCCATACCGATAACGCTGCATGTCGCCAGATATAGTACCCAATGGTAGCTACTTTTATTTCTTCTACATTCCTAGTAGTCAATCATCAAAGTAAAAATACGCCACCTTAGAGATCCGGTCCTTGTTAGGTCTGTTGGGCATGGAAGAGCGGCCGTTGATGAGCACGTTGTCGTTGACAAATCGCACGCGGCAGGGCGAGGGCGGCGCGCCGTCCGTCTCCGTCTCGGAGTCGGAGTCGGAGCGAGCCAGCGCCTCCGGCCGCAGCACCACCACGCCCGGCTCGCCAGCCTGTAACAAACAACATCACAATATTGTACTTGTGAAACTACCCGCTAGGACCTGATCTACCGAGAAAATAACAAAAGTTTCAATGTAATTAAATCCCTGAATTTCTCAAAGTTGATATTGATGTTAAAGTTGAAAGGTACATATATATATATAAGTATGCCGATAAAAAGTTTTATCAATCCATTCAGCAGCTTCTGTGAAATTCTTTAAAAGAATTTCATTGTATACTTACTAATATAAAAACACTCATCAACTTTCGTATAAGGTCTAATAGACTGACGTGAATATTATAGGTAGATATCTTCTTCATATCAGCGTTAATCCCAGTCGTATCCGAAGCTTTTCAGCTTTGGAGTCTGGGGTCCGCTTTACCAGTCTAACTGCTCATTTTGGCTAAACTTTGATATTTTTCATGAAGAGACTGCCGCCTGACCTCCACAACCCGAAGGCGATATCGAAGTATTGCAGTTAGACCGATTGTAGGACTTTTGAGGGCTCCAACAACCCGTAAAGACTGCCTTTAGATGTTCGTATGGCAACAGGGACCAACGGTTTAACATGCTTTCCGAGGCACGACCAGACCACGCGCAGTGGCTGCGTTCGCTACCACTACGCCACGGAGGCTGTCGATTTTATAGTAGGTAGATATAATCCCAATAATATCACGTATTTTAGGTAGGTGCATCCCCCATCATAGTTACTAGCTCATGATTTAAATGGTTTTGTATATGTCGTCATCATCATCATCATCAACCTTTTATCGCCCCACTGCTGGGCACAGGTCTCATCTCATATAGAGGATTGAGCTTAATGACCACGCTTGCTCAATGTCGGTTGGCGATTTCAGACTTATAAGTGCAGGTTTCTTCAAGGCGTTTTCCTTCACCTTCAGTCACTGGTGTCTAAGATATACTTAGAAAGTACATATAACTTTAGAAAAGTTACATTGGTACTAAAAATTCGTAATGATGCGTTACCCAAGTAACTAAATCTAAATCTAAACTAATTACTTTGTCTGCACAAATTAATGTAAGAAAGGTTGAAAAAATTTTGAAAATTTGATTCCCTGGCTCGCTCTCAAATAATCAATTCCGTTGTAGTTGTTGATACTGATATTCCAACATATCAAAATCTAAGGCTCTGTTTGTGTCAAACATTAAACCATGCACGACTCAGAAATTAACATTCCTACTTATCATATGGAAACGAGTTACCGACGCTATCTGTGATAACTATTTGGAGTTGCAGCGTCACAAAGAAATGGTAAAGTTTTTCAGAATCACTTACAGTTAGATGTACGTCACTGAAGACGCGCGCCTTTGACCGCTCAGCTTCAACATTCCATTAATTAAACTTTATGCGCAACATGGAACAAAATCAAATGAAATGTGATCCAGACGAAAAAATCCACGTTTCAGCACATTATAGTTGGCACTTACTATGTGAGCTAAAATCTTACACTAGTGCACTCTCGCGCACTGACATTAGGTACATCGCTGTCGCTGCCTCAAACAAGTTTATAGCTAGACACTCGCATTGCATGTATCATCGATTCGCTATGCGTATTAGATGATACAAGTTATATTTTGTTAACACGTCAGTCTCCGGGGTGAAGGTCAGACTGAACAGTGATTTCGGACTTGCAAATCCAATCGCTATGTGCTCATCGCCTGGTCTTGCTTAATAACTTGTGTGTCTAAAGCGTCTGTTATCGAAAATATTTTAATCGGCATACGAAACGAGGGCTGCACTTCCGGACGCTACACGAGTCCGGTTGATGGTCGGACATCCATTCGATAAGCTGCTCCGTTTGGGAGAAGTGACGTGTCAAGTTCGATGGCACAAATACGATTGCTCGTGAGTACCTCGAATAGGAAATCTGATGCATGATGTCGCAGACTGGTGAGCTTGTGTTGGAAACTTAATAAGGATGATAGCTAAGTACTAAGATTAGATTAGATAACGTTAATTTGTGGAGTTTGACGGTCACCACAGAAGGTGTGAGCGGCATTAATATAAACAGTAGCAGCAATGCAACCAGTGGCGAAGGTATTCCACTATCCGCTTTCGGAGTAGTGTACTTACCGAGAAACATTTCTTGTTCACGGCACAGTTGTCGTAATGAATTTCCCAAAAACGAGTTGCGGGCGATTAGCAGCGGAATCTCAGCGATGTCCGGCGACTGTGACGGGCCGCGGCCGCGCCGGGTTCAAGGGGAACGGACCAGTGTGCGGCGGTGGGAATGCCGCGCGCACTCACGCATACATTACGAACATGTTCTCCCAGTTGACAAAATAGAGCGAGCGGTTTACGCATGTATGATTTTTCTTTATAATTATAAACTAGTGTTTAACGGCAATCCCGCCTGATGGTAAGCAGTGATACAATCATTGATGGTAAACCGTGCTAGTTTATTAAGTGTCTATTCACTTTAGTCTGGACGCTTAAATTGTAGTCAGACGGAAACACCGCCGCTGGCAAATTGTTCCATTCTCGTAATGTACGCGGTTTAGGCGAGGAAAGTCAACCAGACGAGGCGAAATGCTTCGTCCGGATGACTGGATCGTAGTGGTGTCAACAACGTAAGGGTGGATGGATACCCGCCGTACTACGGGTCGTCCGATGATGGAACGGAGATGGGGAATTAAGTAATGCAATTCCCGCGCACACTCTCCAAAATGCAACCTACAGAACACGAGATGTGGTGATGACATGGGTACTTGGACAGCTCTGAGGATTCTGGCTACGCAGCTGGTACTCTGGCAATCATGGATGAATGCTCGCTCCTACTCATGCATGGGATTTAACATAACTAGCTAAATGTGGTGGTGCAAGCACATACACAAGCGTGATATGTGGCGCGTGTACAACACATGTTACTAACAACATTCAAATTGTCGCGCAAAGTATTCGCCATAATCTCAATAGTTGTCAATCGGCGCGTCCGGCAGAGTAGCCGACGAGAACGTGCGTGAGGCAGGGCTGTGCAGTAACGTTACAATTACTGATGATATGCAAGCAGGTACTCCTCAATACCATAACCAGTATGTTGAAGTAGACCCCAGCATCCCACTACTCTGTAGTTGGAAACAAAACAGCCCTAAGGAAGTCAGTCCGTTCTAAATTAAACAGAATTCGCAATTAATAGTTTTACTTGTACTATTTGTTCTGCGGTTTTACGCTCTGATACTACATTCAATTAAATTGAATATATTCTGCGTTCTATAATGATATCATTGTATTATGATGTCTGCGCGCTGTTCCATTTAAATAATAATGTACAACATTAGTGTATTATTATTAATCAACAATTAATAAGGTTAGCCACAAGGATACTCGGTAACGTTTGTTGTACACGTGCCCGATGTTCGTTTTTAACAGACTTCGAAAAGGGAAGATGTTCTCAATTTGACTGTTTTTTTTGTTTGCCTCGAAACTCCGTTATTTATAAGTCAGCAGATTTGTATTTTTTTATGCGAAGGATGTTTTGTATACTAAACGATAGAAATTTTATCAAAATCAGTTCAGTTCAGTTTTTATTTTTTAAAACCCAAAATTAAGGGTAACAAATCAAGCTAACGAAATAGTGTTGTTTGCTATTCAAAATGAAGACCAGGAAGATTGGTCTTTCGTCTCATAAAATATCCTGGAGACTGCTCAGAATGATGATAAATAATGAAAACTGCTATTTCATTAAACTTTTTTTTTATAAATTATAAACTAGAACTTGACCGCAATCCCGCTTCATGGTAAGGAGTGATGCAATCGTTGATGGTAAAGGGCGCTAGTATATTAAAAGCCTATTAACTTTAGCCTTGAAGGCCGTGAAGACCTTGAAGAAACTTGAGCACAGAAAATATAATGATATATGTATTATAAAACTGCGGGGGCCATTATTGAAGGTCACAAAGCCAGAAATGTTTAAGTTCCTTGACTTGACGCTCTGAATAACGTGTCAGTGGTCAGTGGAGTGGTGCTGTGGCGCCGCACTTCGGCCAATCGCAGCTCGGGGACAGACCTTGCGATACCATATCTTAATCGCGGATAAAACGCGTGATTACGACCGCAGTTGAAAGTGCTACTTTTATCGCAGGCTAAAACGTATTTTTAATCTTAAATCATACCGATAGGCAGTTTTGTATTGTTTTTTCCTAAGGATAGATACCTACTTATTTAAACGCATTCCTACCCTGCTGTCCTTTTCTCAATGAAATAGAATGGAAAAGATGAACTGAACTTACATTTAGTTTAGTTTTGGAACGATTGAATCGACACCAACACGCCGTCACTAGTCCGCATCATGCTGCTCGACCGTATTTGGTTAGTATTAGTCAGCATGTCGTTCGAGGTATCGATAGTGTTCATAAATACATATAGGTACATACATACTGCTGTTGCTAGTTTGGATGCGCTGACAGTATACAACCTCGCGGTCCGAGGGAACATTTATTCTACTCTACGTCTACATTTATTCAAGAACATTAAGTATAGAAAGGATTTCTACTACTAAATGGGCATAGCTAAAATGATATTTGTTTATTTATTTCAACTGTGTGGTATGAATGAGACAAGCTTCTACAAAAAACGTCTTCTTTCATCAACTCATGTCTACGTTTTGCTTCTGAATAGAGTCATCATTTCATCAATGTCTGCAATGTTCCAAAAACATTAAGCAACATCGAAATGAGTCGATTTTCTAAAACATAACAATAGGGACGTGATAAGTTTCAGATGCCTTATGGTTGTGTAGGTAGTTCTTTTTGGCATCTATAGATAGTTCCTGTAATATAGTTAATGCAATGTGTATGACAGAATGTGGCCGGCCGCGGCCGCGCACGTGTTCGCGCGGCGCGCCGCACGCCTCCGATATTATAATCTGATCCGTTTTAATGCCACATTTTACTTTCATGCTACTGATTACGACAAAACTACGCCAAATATTGAAATAATTCACGTTTAGAAAGTACATCCACCTATTTTACTGAATCGCTCTTCATTGTTAATGTTTTGAATAACATCGAGAATTGTTTTTCCGTAACCCAAAGTGGATACAAGTGCATCGGCCTATAACTGTATTCGTCTGTGCCGAAAATGACAGATAGTATCGGCTTGATAATGATCTAACTGCTAGTAAGCACGTAATCTTTGTTGATATAGGTAGGTACTGTTTGTTTTTATTTTTTCATACGAGTATTTATTCATTGCTGTGTTTAATCAATCTAGACGCTAGTCCACAGTACGCCCGCATTATGCACTTACATAATCAGCCACCACTACTGGGATATACGACTCGCCGCCCGCGTGCTAGATTAGGACCCACTCCCTCTTACAGAGAGAGAGAGAGATGCGGGTTGGTCATGGCATTACGTACCTAATCCTACACATTTCAATTGCAGGTTTTGAGTCTAGGCAACAAAATAAATTACCTTGCCTTTTGTATGCAAAGGCGGTAACTTGATCTAGCCTTATCCAAAAGCGTTCAACGATACGCGGTAGGTATCTACTCAAGAATCCGTATGTTCGAACGGCTACCGGTCCTTCAACAGACATGACCAGTCCTCTACTACTTCAACTTGCTAGCTTTTATCTTTCCACTTCTTTTCCGGAATACTTCATTTGGGAATGAATTTGCATGATGTGATTGAAACCAACAGCCTGTTTATATAAAATGCCTCACATAATTTCCGCAGACAATTGGTTGCGAAAGCGCGCCGTCATACTCATATCGAATCAATAAATTGCAATATAAGTATTATGCTAGTCTTCTTGACCTTCATTGACTTTAGTTTAGACAGAATGTATCTGTATAATTATTCATATTGACGTTACTTACCCGAAATAAAGGTTATTATATTTTATTTTAAATTTATTCTCTTTTACACCAATGGGTCTAGTTTTTCCAAGAACATGTAAGTATGTATGTACGTGAAATACGAACGTTATTGTTTGTGCTCGTAATCAAGTGACGTGCTCATTGTATTGCAGTCAGTTCGCAACGTCCGCGCGCCATGTCTCTCCACTGGACATTGTTCACTTATCAGTGGAATATAGATAGCGTCATTTTATTGGTTTCGATACATACTCATATAGACAAGATGTTCAAGCACAAATAGGGTTAAACACAGATAGGGTTAAAGGTTTAAGCAGCAAGCAAGTCCTGTAACAAAACTGTAAACTATTTATTCGAATTGAAAAATGCATCAGGACTCAGTTGCCTGTCGTAAATTATTGTGACTCATTCCATGTATAAATATAGGGAACAAATTGCGAGCTAGACGCTATATACGAAAATGTAGGTACGTCTACGTGTCTGGCCGAACCCCTGTCGGCGGCGGCTCGACCGATCGATCCGAGCCTGTCTGGGAGTCACGACGACCCACGAGACTTCAAACCAGTTTATCAAGTTATCGCGTTGAATCATGCACTAAATTATATAAGTCTGCAGTAAATTAATAAATCGTCACCGATAGCATTCTGCTGGCTGTCAACAAAGTAGCCGCGTGCCGACTTATAAACCGATGCAGAAGCCGAGTGTCATGCCGCGCGCTTGTGTGCAACATTCATTACTGATTCAACTAAGTATTTTTAAGACTAAACTTTTTGCAAAGATTTTACTTTTGTAAACAAAAACTAATAATGTTACAAGCACCTAGCACCCATCATTCAAGCGACACACGGTAAATGCTGCATACGGGCCGCTCCAAGCACCGCTCAGGCATCATGTGCAGTCCGATCTTCGCCGGGTTATGCCGTAAACGGTTCTCTCACGAACCTCGTAGCACAACGGGTGACTTTGAACCTTCTTATCAGGGCCATTTTGAGCGAACCAAGACCACGTAAGACTTTCATCTTGACACAATGCGATATTTAGATCGAGATGATATTGCCAATGATCCCGAATGCTGTATAGGTACTGGTCGGCTCGATTCGATTCTAGGTCCACTTCGAGTGACTTCCACCTTCACAGAACTTATTGTATATTATTTCATCATAGGTAATCCAAACGGACGGATCAGACTATGAGAATGCGCTTTGGTTTGGTTATATGTATTAGTATATTGTTAATCCGTTAAGGATTCGCGGGATTTGAGGAGCGATATTCATCAATCATTAAATTATAATACAACAAGTGCTTTGCATGTGTTACTGCAACTCGGGCGCGACGCAGGTCTGCTCTTTAAAAGCTGAAATACAATACGATCAGTTTGCAACTGCGCGTGCACAACTTGGTCCTACTAACCACATGCGCTCCTTCATCTTATGAAGCACCTGTGGAGCTCACGACTCAATGGGAACCTTACGTTTCGCAACGCTGCGATGTCACTATTTCGGCTTGAATGGGTTCATTGCACTTCGATTTATATAATAAACAGCGCGCTGATGTGATACACGGAAAAATCTATGTACATACTTGTGTTAAGTATCGTCAGACCGCCGTGGTTAGTGGTGATTTATATTGTCGTCTAATAAATCGGCGCAGGTTACACATTTCATGCGTGCGCACGAACACATGAAGTATGTGTAACCTGCGCTGCCTCATGCGCGTCATCTCATGCCAGCCGCGTTAATTACCATAAAGCCTTGTTAAAATACGTCTGCACTCCGCGAGGGAAAGTAAATGATCAATGTCCGGCTATTCGTTGTGTATTATCGAATGCGGCTCACAATCATCGAGTTGTAAAGAACAGTCAATTACAAATCTGTAAGTAATTGACTGAAAGATATTAGTTATCAATCACCGTCGAGCCAGAGTCGCAACAAAACAAGTACCCGTTGAACCGATAACCGCACGAACTAAGTACAGCTGAGACTAATTGATCGCTTGTTTATTTTCACTTTACTCAAAAATGTAGCGCAATGTTTAGATTGTATTTGCAAGAAGTTAACATAAAACAGTTGTCTATATTTATTTTTTAAATATGCGTACTTAAGATTGTCCAGTTATAAAAATATGTTGTACATAGTTGCGCACGTGCCTCCGGCCGGCGCGCCGATGCCGTTACACACGTTGTATGTAACATCGACAATTGGAAATACCTACAGGTGTTGTCGCAGTCGCAGGCCGCTACTAGTAATTGGACTAATACGGTGACGATGACAAATTTATCATTGTTGTACATTGGAATCGTTCGTAGGTACAAATATGTATGTGTCGTGCGTGCCTAATCACGACTAACTTACGGCACTAAGTGCCACATTACTACTAATTACAAATCTAGTTTTGTCTTTAAATGAAATCTTAACGCAGCTTAAGTTACATGTGTTAGAACTTCAGAACACAGTAACATCCAAACCATAACATATGTATAAAAATTGATATGGCCCAACCTCCAACTAATGATGTCTGGTATATTCTATTAGTTTTCTTATTGACGTTGACTACATTAAACCAAGTAGCCTTACACTACAGTCTACCACTTGAAAGGCTTCATACTGTCCGTCAACAGTTTGACGATTTCCTATACTCGGAATGTAGTGTTGTTTTCATCTGATTATTGGGTGGAAAATACTACTTCTCTCCTCGGAGAGGGAACAAATCATACAAATTACTTCTCACCTAAGGGCCGGAATGAACTTTAACTGCTGTTAGCAATGAAGAGTTTTATATCTAAAAAAAAAAACTAATTAAAAACTGCTGCGGCCATGTTAGTTTCTAATCAGCCAGTGTGAACTTCGCGCAAACTTCTTTGAGCGGAATAAGCCGCAACAGTTACGCCGTGAGTTGCATATTTAAAATTCAAAAAGGGACATAAATTGGCGGAATACTAATTTGTTATGCATCTGTGACGAAATTCAAAATAAATTGTAATAGACTTTAATACTAAGATTAGAATATTAAAAATGAGGTCAAGCGATTCTGAAATGTTAATACCAGATTCACTTAAAGACGAGGCATAATTGTGTTATCGAAAATCTTCTGCCAGAAATCTCAAAAGAAAGATATAGTGATTTTATGAAGTGGCGAGCAGAGAAGAATATAAACTCCTTTTCCGAAAGAGTATTTCTTACATATTTTAACGGTCTGTCTAGCAAACTACAACCTTCTACGCTAAGGACCCGATATTCGATGTTCAAAAGTACACTTAGTGCAAAGCACAATGTACATTTGGGAAAATTCTATAATATAACATCATTTTTGAAAACACAGTGTCAGAGGTTCAAGAGTAGGAACTCGAGATATATTAGGCACTGAAGGCAAGTTTACCTATGTAAGTGTTTATGAGGTTATTTTAAAAATGAACGTATATTTATAGAAATATTAAAAAAATTGGTACATGTTTTTCACAGGTGGTATTGATATAATCAGCGCTTGCAGAAACAGTGAACTCACAAATATGACAATTAAGGACATTAAAAGTCAAGGCCAATTGGACGCAGTTAAATAGAAAGGGCTTAAACCACAATGTAACTTAATGTAGTTTCGAGTCCTATATGTTTAACTGTGACCAATTATTACTAGGTAGTAAAACTGACTAAAAGAAAAACAAATATTGAGCGCTCATTTGTAATTCAAAAAGAGTTTACACAAATAGTATAGAAATATAAAAAAGAGACGTAGTGGTGTAAAAGCGGACCGCTTATTTCTCAACTACCAGAAGGGAAAATGCTATAAACAAGTTATCGGAAAAATTAAATCTTTGGTATGCCAAAGCAGATAGCAACATATTTTAATTTACCAAGCTGTGAGCAATATACCTGACATTGTTATAGACGAAACGTTAAAAAGATATGGAATGGAAATCTAGCACAGCTATATTGAGTATTGAGTCCAGAATAAAACTAAATTTTCAAGCAAATTAACTGAAACTATAAAATACGCCCCAATCGACAAACATCTAGGGAGTATCCGCCATGGAATCCACCGCCTTGCCTGATGAAATACCAGTCTCCCACTTTTACAGGTATCCAGAACAGTCAAACATTTCAAACAAAAATGTAACTTTTAATTTCTCGAATTGTTCTAATTTGACAAATAATTTTAAATAGGCGTACCTATTTAAAATTAACTGATATTATTATTATCAATAAATAGTAGTGTTTAACACGGGTAAAAGAATCAATTCCTACTCGGACTATAGCCGAGTCTAAATACCTCGGGATTTGATTTTTTTTTGCCTCTAAGTTAAAAATCTACTATTCCCTAAACAAAATAATCGAATGACATGGAACCACTTCTATTAGGCGCTCAAGTAAATTGTTCTGTTTCATAACATCGGACCTCACCTCGGTCTCGCTACTTACACTACATAACAGTTCATTGCGACATTTTGGGACCGCGATATTGTCTGATGCAGGAAGCAATTAATTCGTAAAGGACATTTGGGTGGCGCTGGCGATTCGAATGCATTCCGTCGCCCAGATTAGGTTATTAGATAGGCCGTCGACGCGCACAGCACCTACTTCAACCAGTAAGTCTAATGTCAGTATGAGATTATTATGAGTGATGTGGACTCGGACTTGCACTGTCGTCTGTCATGGCGCGCGGTGTCACGTCGGCGGCACTATGACTGTTGTCGTACAGCGCACGATACATGTGGTAATTGGACAAACGAGGCGACATGTGTCTCCCATTGAAAAGTTCCATCTTATATTCCTTACTTCTGGGATTGCTAATCCACCTATTCTGACCACGATTTTAATTATAGACCTCGGGGACGTAAGGTGATGTTTATTTGTGCCCACGCAGCAGTTGTTCAATATTGAAGAAAAGGAACCAGAGACATACCGTTGGAGTAAGGATGTCGGTGTGTGAGTGATGAGTCCGGTGCGGGGCGGTGCGGGGGGCCGCTCATCATACATCACGTAGAGAGCAGCGCGCACAGTGCTGACACGGCCAACCAGAGCGGAACGTTGATAACCGCACCAGTGTTTTTATGCCATTATACCACTTCCGTCGCTGCGCAGGCGGTGCTCCACGTGCTGCTGTTATATCAGCTCTTACAAACCATCAATCCTCAAACGGTTATCTACACATGGATCTATTAGACATCTGAAAACCTACAGATATGACCCCACCAACTCTGCATCACTATTAAGTTAATATTTGGATACTTTATAGAATCGACGAACACCGAAGAGTTTAAGCATTGAGATGCATCATTATTATACAGTGAAACCTGGTTAATTGTGATCTCAAGGGACCACGACATATGTACCAAATATTGAGGGTTTCCAGTTTTCTAATTGAGCAGGTTTAAAATTATAGTTTACTCATTTACAGAGGCCGCTTACAAAGGTTCCAGTTTGAGAGGCGGAAATGTTAATAAAAAGTGCGTGTTTTTGGTACTTATTATGAATTTAATGTTAATTATTTTAATTTATTATATCCTACACAGAATTGATTTTGGTATATTATTCTTCCTGCATCGTTCATCACGCGATTTTCCACAATCATAATCTGATAGAAGTTTTAATTTTTCAGAGAGTGATAACGTTTTATATTTACGTTTGGATATTTTGTTCACTTTTATTCCCTTATTTTTGGGTCAAAACCCGAGATAGTACTAAAAAACAATGCGTGTGCGAATGACGACGCGAAATGTAACTGTAAACCAACATGTCAAAACGTGACAACCACAAACGTGAACCTGATTAATTTGTCTAACACTGTACAAGTAATATTAGCACTGGTCTGGTTTTGCCTCAGAAAGCACGTTAAGCCGTTGGTCCCGGTTGCCATACGAACATCTAGTGGCAGTCGTTACGGGTTGTTGGACCTTTCAAAAGTCCAACATTTTTTTTTTTGTCTAACTGCAATGTTTCGATCGCGTTCGGGTTGTGGAGGTCAGACGGCAGTCGCTTCACGGAAAATATCGAAATTTAACCAAAATCAGCAGTTAGACTAGTAGAGAGGACTCCAAAGCTGAAAAAGCTTCGGATGCGACTAGGAATAACGCTGAGATGGATATTATGAATAAATATTGATGTGTAATGTTGTTTAAACGATAAATCATTGAAACAACTAAGTTTACAATCATAGCAATCATATGAATAAGAAACAAGTACATGTTTAATTATTTATTATTATGAAATGTTTATTTTATTTTTTTCTTGCACGTTAAAGTGTGTTTAGTATAAATTAAATTATAATATAATTATTTAAACAATAGTCCTCTTCTCCACTTATTTCTCTTTTGTTGTGCCCGATAATGGTTGTTTCTTTTGTCGAATATTTACCACTTGCCTACATTGTGGAATGCAATAAAGAATGGAGTATTGAAAATAAGCGCGAAAAGTGCATTAAAATACGAGAGGTTTCTTCATATGAAATCAAGACGTTCGACAGAAGCGGCTGAATGACTTGATTTAGATTTTAGATAAATGGTTATGCTTGTTAATGGTTAAAGATTTTAACAGACTTCAAAAAGGAAGTTATTCAATTCGACCGTATATATCTCTGCTGTTTTATGTTTGTTCGCGTATAACTTCGTCGTTTATGAACCGATTTTTATAATTCTTTTTATGTTGGAGAGAAGACATTCCCAAGGTGGCCCCATAATAAGGACATCAGGGTTTGATGGTGAAAGACCAGAGAAATCAAAAGGAAATTTCAAAAATTGTAGGGACCGCTAGTGCATTTGTAAATTTTTTCATTAGGTATTTTAAAGCACTACAATTTAATAAGGGTCTGGAGCAGATCTGATGATGGATCCGGGAGACAGGTGAGGGAACTCCTCAACGATTCACAGTACCTTGTGTTTGTGCTTGAATAATTTGCATTCATAAGAACCTTACACCTAGATGGGTGGTGACTGTCATTAGGGAGCTGATGATGATGACAAAGGTCAGTTCAGGGAACTCCTCGACTTACAGTAGCTACCTTGTATTTGGACTCAATTCATTTATATTGATGCGAAGTTTGCATCTATGTGGGTTATAATGAAGGTCTGCAGTAGATCTGATGATGAATCCGGGAGACAGTCGAGGGAACTCCTCAAAAATTTACAGCATTGAATTTTATCTTAGGACAACCACTAGCCACTGCTACTCGTCATGCTGGTGTGACAATCAAAAAAGTCAGAAGACTGAATTTAAGTCCCGTAATCGTGTCAACTCTAGCAATGCTCATACATTGAGTCCGGCCCCAGAAAAATATTAAAAAACGGTTCAGTAGTTTGGTATTTAAACCAAAATTACGGGGAAAATTCAAGTAAACAAAATGCGTCGTTTGGATGCTAGCCTATTCCAAACTATGTTGGCGGTAGCGTCCAGTCTGACTGGATGTAGCTGAACAGTACTTTTTGCAACTAAAAATTCTAAAATATTTTTTTTTACAAAAATTAAGACTTAAAAAAAAAAATAAACCACTGCAAAGTGAAAAACAACTAGTTTCGGAAGTCGGTGGCAAAAACGAATACGAGTACATGTTCACGATCACGGTCTTTGGTTTTTGTATATTCATTTATGCCACCGACTTCCGAATTTAGTTATTTTTCGTCGTTCGGAAATCGGTTATTATTTTGTAAAAAAGTTTTTATTGTAGACTTCTGTTGTATAGATACAAATCGTTATAGTGTTACACTATCCTGAGCCTCATAAATGTATGTTTATTTCGTATTAGATACTAAGTCAAGACATTAATATTTTCGGAGTGGAATAGATGAAACGGTGAAATTCTGATTGTTAACGTTTTCGAAATCGGAGCCATGTCAGTGAAATTGGGACAGTTCCCTAAAGCACTATCGATCCACGGCGATACATCGCATATCAATCAGCCACGCCACGTTGACGACACGTTACTTTCGTGAGCAGCGTCTTTGTAATGAGCAGCATGGCGGGGTGGTGCCTAAGCGCGTCGGTGGCACGCGGGTTCTAACGCGGGGTCGGCGTTGTGCCATTCATGCCATGTTAATGGCAGCATGAGTAATGTGGTGTACAAAAGTTTATCGCCGATAGCGCCATATCAGTTACAGCTTTATCACATAATGAACAGCTGACTAAGCCGCTCACTCTGAAGGACGCAAGATTGATTTTGAATACCTACCTCGGCTATTTTACGTTTTTGTTTTTGCGTACCATCAGGCCGAATTGCGGGCAAGCGCAAAAAAATAAAGATCAATTTTTATAAAGTAACTAAAAATAGATGCCTATTGTATTATATGCGCTAATCAGGAAAGGGTTCCAAAGTTGAGTAGGATAGTCAGGCCATGCTTTCACTTAGTAAACGATGCTCCCCCACGAGTGACCGATATTTTGGTGAGTTTGTGAGGTTGGTGTTGTGACAGTTGTTTGAAGTGTTATTACGGGTCTAATGAGTGGTGCGACCACCAGAGCCTCCGTCGTAACGTATGGTTTAATAACCTACATACGGACACATTAATTTCATCGCGTAGTTTTAATTAATTTTGCGCAACATTTCGGTTTAGCAACGCATTGTTTATTATATTCTGTTAGCATGGAACATTTTAACAATCTGCACCCATGATGACCATTCCCTCTGCCAAGAAGGCGCTTGTAGTCCCCGCAGCCCCTACTGCTGGGACTACATGATAAGTATGCGGGGGAGTGTGGCGTGCAGCTCGTCTTCTAAAGCGACGTCCACGCGACAGCTTCGTGTGGCGCGCAGCTTGTCTTCGTGGTCAGTCGACATTGCATTTCATTTAAAGGTGACTTGCACAGTTGCATATAATTTGATGATACAGGTTATACTCGCTCCACTTCATTCGTGTTTAAATATTCAATTAGCAAGGTCAAATCGATTTGCACATTGTGAGAAATGTCATGAAACGGCGATAGAATACTGCTTATCTTTGCAATTAGTGACAACTTGTTGGATTACAAGAGACGTTGATTGAAGACTCTTTGTTAATGATGCGCTGTTGAGCTAATATACGTAATAGCGCCTCCTGTAGAACAATAATATAGGAGGCGGCGCCGGCGACACATATCTATTAGCCGCGCGTGGCGGCCTGACCTCTGTTCTCAGACATGATCTCGCTCGCCACACCGCTACGTGGTGGCCGCTACGCACACCGAGGATGCCTCGTATTTCACTTTATTTGACATTCCACTTTAGGTTGTGAACAAGTGACTGCTGTAGTAGCGTGGATTTTGCTTTGATAGGTTGTTTGTTTTACATTAATTCGCTTAATGCGCAAACTATCCAGTTAGGAAGGTCCAATTTCGAGAAAGAGGTCAATCGTCGAATCCAACTCGGCTGCGTTGCTTTCGGGAAGCTCCGTAGAATCTTCTCGTCCGAAATACCGCAGTGTCTCACGAGAAAAGTCTTCGACCAGTGTGTGTTGCCAGTGATGACTTATAGAATTGAGACGTGGTCGCTAACAATGGGGCTTATACGAAGGATCAAAGTCACTCAAAGGGCGATGGAGAGGGCTATGCTTGGGGTTTCACTGCGCGATCGAATCAGGAATGAGGAGATCCGCAGATGAACGAGAGTAACCGAAATAGCCCGAAGAATTGCAACAGTAAAGTGGCAGTGGGCTGGACACATTGCCTGTAGGAGCGATGCCCGATGGGGCCGACGGGTTCTCGAGTGGCGACCACGCACCGGAAGATGTAGCGTGGGCAGGCCCCCGACAAGGACCGACGACCTGATGAAAGTCGCGGGAAACCGCTGGATGCGGGAGGCGCAGGACCGGTCATCGTGGAGAGCCTTGGGTGCCTATGTCCAGCAGTGGACGTCTTTCGGCTGAAATGATGATGATGATGATGAATGCGCTAAATCAACATCGATGATTTGGTTGTTGTGAAATAGTCTACAACTACACATACGGCCATCTCTTAGGAATGCAATGCTACTCAGTGCGATCTCTGCCGCCTCAACAATTTGGTGCTAAGAAATAATGACTGAGTAAAACGAGGATTTGCTTAATAAGATGGCTATTTGCGAAAAATATTGCTGATGTTTATTCAAACTATATTAAATGTTCACTCCAAATTTAATGTTCAGGACCCCCACGTATCGTATTACAACAACAACGCAATATAGGTATTGTTCCACAACTAGCAGTAAGGTAAGCTACACGGAGATGCGTGATCAGTAAAGGAATCTCCGCTGGCGCCGACATTCATTTTCATCTTAGATTTACTTGATTATATGAAGTAGTGTAGAGTTTACATAAACGAACACAACGATGGGGCGCGGTTCACTCATCTCCGCTCTCGTCGCCGCGCGCTGGGAAGGCACTTTTTTGGCAGCCTACCGCTATTGTGGAGCACTCCGTGCGTTCCGCAGATGTGTTTTTGCCAGAGTTAGAAAGCAAAGACATTAGTATAATTAGTAATTACTAAACATGTTTCCTTATGCGCCACAGAGAACGTATCTCGTGACGAGAACCGAACAGTTTGTTGCGGAAAGGGTACTATCGCGCCGCCGATGAGTTGCTACAGGAAGCGTGTGCGCCGATTCACGTCGCTGACAAATGGCTCGCAATTATTTGTACATATTTATCGAATACTCGGTTGTTATAATTGTCATTTATCGTAGTATAAACAACATGCGTAAGATAGATATCAGATAAGTCGTGTCATGAGGAGAGACATCACATTTTTTTTAAAATAAACTTTGCAATATAAATGGATTATGAAGCTTACTCCACACGAGCACGGCTAGCAGGACGAGTCCAACTTCTCAATATGGACAGGAGCATCTTGACAGTGGACATAATTAGATATAATGCGACCAGCACCCTGAGAGCGTGACACACTAATACTATCCATTTTAATCATCTTGAACCATTGTTCAATGATACAACATAGAGAACGAGCGGCTGTCGCAACCAACTGGTTCAGTTAACCGTTGAGTCAACTGCCTTTGGAAGTACTGCTCCACCCGCGTTTCTTCATTTGCCTGTACGACGGCCTGGGCCACGGTTTCTTTTTTAACACGAGGCATCGGTCCTCGTGGCCCCCATCACGGTGTGCTGACATCTCGTTGGGGCGCGCGTTAAGCACAACGCGCCGAAAACCCGAGCCTGGTTCTTACCGGCAAGACCGCGCCTGCCTCCCGACCAGGGCATCTCCTGCGGCGGCTTGAGTCGTGAGGGCGCTGGGATTCCCACTCCCTCACATGCTCCGCCTCCTCCTTTACCAGCATCACTGCTTCGCAGAAGGAGGTGACGGCCTGCTATGCACTCTCGCTCCGGACAATGGCCTGGACCAGGGTCGGACGCGAGAGATCGCCGCCACGAGGACACGGCGGTGCTCTACCCAAGCCGAGCAGACGTCCACCGTGTCCTAAGGGCTATCCTCACAGTGGTGACACCCTGGCGTTTCCTCTCGCCTTATACGGAACAGGAACCTCCCGAAACAGCCGTGTCCGGTGAGGACCTGCGTCAAGCGGAAGGCGAGGCCGTGGCGGCTCTTTAGCCACTCCTCAAAGAGGGAACTTACCGCCGCTATTGTGGCGTGCCCATTGAAACTTGAAAGTAGTGCTCACCAACGTTTGCTATGTAGGTTTGCAGGCGGTTAATCACAGTTCTAACCTAAACCATTCTGTCGGCGTCCTGGTTTAGCTACCGAGACCATTTCCACTCAAATATTCCTTACATCATGAGATGGTTTCTGTGATAAGTTCAGTGACCACACTTCTGTAAGTTGTTTGTGTGGCGGACGGTTGTTTGCCTGATGTATCTATTAGTAATAAAGAAACAAAATGCAGTATCTAATCATTGTATTTCTATAAAAATAGTAAGTAGTACCTATACGAAAACACGTATTTTAATACCACGCGAACCTGAGGGACAATCACGGAAAGTCAGCCCAGGGATGTATTTATGATTCTTATAAAATTGCCTTCTAATTGCTTTTTTTGTTCTTTGAGTCAATTGGCACATGCTTCTATTATTGCTAAACTCAAAAATGCGTACTTAAGTTACGAACAAAACAGAACAAACTAGGTACATATGTAGCTCTCCATGTTCTATTCACCAGACAGGTACTTATCTAAAGCATGTCTCATAATCTGGTCGACCAATGTGGTGGAGCACAATCAGCCCGCGAGCCAGCTACTTATTATAGCTGAGTTTTAAGGCTTACTACTTTGATCGATACCAGTAGTATCCTTACTTTCTTATTAATACTATAAATGGGAAAGTGAGTTTGTTTGTTTGTTCCGCTTTCACGCCGTAACTACTGGACCGATTACTTTGAAATTTTGCAGACTTAAAGTTAGAAGTCCGGATTAAATAATAGGATACTTTTTATCCCGGAAAAATTTGATATGCCCGAGGGAGATATAAAAAGCGCGATATAACCGAAGTCCACGCGGGCGAAGCCGCGGACGGAATGCTAGTAAAATATATTTGCTCGGCACAACCTCTTGCCACGCTCAAGTGTTTGTGGACACACAGATTACACTACCACACGCTACTCATATCCGCAGACGGCTCTGATTCAAAGCACAAATGTTTATTTTTGTCTAACAATAAATTACTACTTCAGGACTCTAAAGAGTTCTCAACAGCTTAATAATGATAGAAGAAGAGCGCTATCACTGAATGTTATTTGTCCAAATTGGCTTAATATTTCAATTTCAATCTATTTCATTTAAGTAAGCGCCATTATTCAATAAAAAATGTTGGTTGATGTAAAGTTGCAGTATTCATCGATTAGCAAACCGGTTGGACGTACAGTGGCATGTGGTTGACCGGTGGGCGGTGACCAGCGAGTGGCGACAAAACGAACGAGAGCAGAGTGCCGCCTGCTCCTCGGTGTTTACTGTTTAGCTTCAGCGGGCACTATCGAGCACACCACCCGACACCGCTCAATCAACTCTCTTTAATCGTTTCAATAAGTCCTACTTTATATGTATTTTAGATAAACATAATTATACTTGTTAGTTGGGCACTAGTAGAATTGTTTGTTTACGTCTAAATACTATTGTGGAATATACATAATATAATATTGTTATATATAAGGATTAATAAAATATATTATTATTAATGATTTATGTAATTATGACCTGACATGATAGGAGGCCTTGATTCAAAATTCCCAGATAATAAGACTATAGCTTTCCACGAGTTGTTTGTTATGTAAGCTAGATTATATCTGCAGAGTAGACACAAGACGTCTCTCAACATCATATATTAATATTACTTAAAGTTTGGAATAGCACCCAAGCTAGATGAAGCGACTGGATTGGAAGAACACAAAATGCCGAGATGTGACAGGCGCGATCACAGAATATTATTGATCATAAACTGTCCATGCGTTACCTACTACAAGTCGGTGCTTTGCAAGTAGGTACCTATGTGAGCAACATATTGTTAGAACATTGAAAAGCAATAAAGTTACGAGTGGTTACGGCGACCGGCGACCATACGAGCTTCGGCCGCGTGGGCTCGCAGTGAAAGCAATGTCGCCGTGGGTCAGCGCTGAGCTCCACGCGGATGTTAGACAACGCTCTACCAGTTAGCAATATGATTGATTCGACGAATAGATGAGCGATAGAAAGAGCAATGCTGGCGAGAACACGCTTTCGCAGTGTTGGCTCGTTAACATTCCGCGCCGGAGACGCGCCGCGGCGACGCCCGCGCAGGTCACTTTCCAGCGGAAGCGATCTCGACGAAATCGAGAGTGGCATTCGATTCGGGCGTGTATCGGCGCCGGTTTCACCCGCCAGGAGGCCACACACAGAACCATTTTACGCTATCACTTTCACCGTTTGTAGAAAATTATTTTTATATTTGCATATCGAATGTTGCGTAATCGATGAGCATACAACGCAGGTGTTTGAGAGCTGCCAGGCGGAGCCGCGAGCGGCGCTTGTCGGGCGTCACTGAACCGTGTAATGGACGCAGTTCGAGCGTGCGATATTGCTCCGTACTGCCTACTGCAGGCGGCATATTGAATGCCGTTAAATGTGATGTGCTGTCCTTAGTAAAAGACGCGTATAGGGTCAATTTCTAACCGAATTCAGTGCGCCTACATCGCAACGTCACTATGGAATTATCATTCGTAACTGATTAGGTAACAGCAGCACTCATATCCGCATAGCATATCTACATTGATAACAAACGCTAAGTTTTATTTTATGTATACTAATTAGTACAATCAATAACACGACTCAATATCATCTGTCGGTGATAACGACGGTATGCGACATTAGGACATATGTTCATATTTGTTACTCCTCATTAGAGACACAAAATGCTCAGAATCACTACGATGATACAGAACATGTTACGTGCTGGTCGAACACTTAACTAATGAATAGCATTTCTCTTGAAGGAATGTGTGTGTAATGACTTGACGGTCATGAAGGCGACGCGTGATAGGTACTGACCTTGATCCTGTTTCGGCGACTGGCGCGTAGCACAATGCCGTCGTTTTCGATGTAGTCCGGCACCTCCTTGCGGTTGGAGAAGTTGAACACCACCGACGTGGAGGCAGGAGGCGGCGCGCGCGGCCGGCGCGCCTGCGCGGGGGAGCCGCGCGCCCACGCCGCGCCCCCCGCCGTGCCCCCCACCGCGCCCCCCGCCGCGCTGTCCATGCTTTTCTTCTCCCCGGAGCCGCTCCAAGCGCGCTCGATGCCGGCCGCACCAATTCGGGACACTGCTGCTTTTGGTTCTGGCGCACGCTCGGTGGCCGCGTGCCCGTTCACGAGAGGCGCGATGGTCGGGTCCGGGGCCGCTTTAGGTTTCGGTCCCGGGCTGAGGGAAGGCGCGGGCGGGGAGGGCGCGCGAGCAGGCTCGGGCGGAGGCCGCGGGATGGGTTCTACCAGGGCCGCCGGGGGAGGCTCTCGTCTCTCGGCACGCGTCGGCGGAGTCTGCTCACTTTCCGCTGACGGCGGCGGGGAGTGCGACTCGAGCCTCGTGGCGTGCTCGGGAGTCTTCTCGTCGATGTCTTCCACCAGTTCGTCAGTCACAGGATCGGTGGCGCGCGCCGGCATCGGACGTATGACGCCTACGCGACGCGCCCGGCCCACGAGGACCTGATTAGTGGCCGCCAGTGGTGGCAAGTGGGAAGCTGCGCGAGGAGCTTCGAACGCGTAGCGCACAGTAGATCCCGCGCGAGCGATACCGTCGAGTGCAGCGCGGGACACTGGTCGCGAGCTGGCGGGCTCGGGCGAGCTCTCTAGCTCCTCACTAGCGACGGCGCCGGCAGGAACGGGCGACAAAGGTTCAGCCGGCGGTAAGGGACTGGGTGTTCTGGGGCTGAGTGGAGGTGCGTCTGATGATTCGCGAGGTTCTGGCGTCGAGGTCCGCGGACCTTCAAGGCCTCGCAGCACGGCAGAAACGCGGGCAGCGGGCGCGGCGCGTCGTGTAGGCGCACTTTCAAACTTGCGTAGGGTGGAGCGGACTACGTCGGGGGGCGGGCGTTCGGTCTCACGCAACAGCGGGGTCGGCCGTCGGGGAGGACGCGCCGAGCGAGGCTGCGACGGAGGACGCGGTGCCAGCGGCGGCGGAGGCAACGGGGAAGGAGCTCGGGGCTCCTCGCGAGAATCCAATCGGCTCAGCGCGTCCACGGAGCGAGCTCGTTTTACGGAGTCGCGGCGAACGACGGGCGCTAGAGGAGCGGGAGGCACGGCCACGGACGCGGGGCGCGGCGGGCGCTGGGCGGAGCGCGGCGCGGGAGCAGGCGGCGGCCGCTCGTCCAGGAGGTGCTCAAGCGACGCAGCGCGGCGGAGCACGGAGGGGCGGCGGCGCGGCGCATCGCGCAGGGCGAGGCTGAGGTAGCGCGACTTGAGGCGCTTGACGATGCCGGGCCCGTAGCGCAGTTCCTCGTCCTCCTCTGTGAGCGGGGGCGGGGGTGGCGGCGGCGGCTGCGGCGGGGGCTGTGCCGGGCGGCTGCGGGCGGCACGGCGCTGCAGCAGCTCGCGCTTCCACTGCGGTAGCGCTCCGTTCGACATGCCTGTACATACCACCACCAGGGTCAGCGCATCATACTCAACTATGAGCAGCACAGCTGTGGTATCGTGAGTTAAGATTAACTTGCAATTTCCTAATTAAAAGTATATCACTAATGTTACAGCAGTTAATTAAGGCTTTTCAGTACAGTACAGGTCCTGGTTTGGAACATATGTATGACTTTATAAGTTAACTTTTGATTGTTTGGGAGTGCGAGATTATTTGCTGGGTTGTCAGTTGATGACAAACACAATACACGTAAGTTCTACATTTTGATTTCAAACCCCGTAAGAACGTGTTTTATTTAACGAATAATTTTAGTTATGGCTATTTCACTCCTATCTGAACAATGTAATTTTATAAAAAATATAGTTTAAGTAAATAAACTTTTTAGTTTGATATTCTATAAAAGCATGTTTTTTTTAGTTTTTAGGGTTCCGTAGCTAAATGGCAAAAAACGGAACCCTTATAGATTCGTCATGTCTGTCTGTCCGTCCGTATGTCACAGCCATTTCTTTCCGAAATTATAAGATTTATACTGTTGAAACTTGGTAGGTTGATGTATTCTATGAACCGCATTAAGATTTTGATGAAAAATAATAATAAAACTAAAACAAAAAATTCATCAAACACATACATCATCATCAACCTTTTTATCGTCCCACTGCTGGACACAGGTCTCCTCTCATACAGAGAAGGATTGAGCGTAATCACCACGCTTGCTCAATGCGGGTTGGCGATTTCAGACTTAAAAGTCCAGGTTTCCTCAAGATGTTTTCCTTCACCTTCAGTCATTGGTGTCCAAGATATACTTAGAAAGTACTTATAACTTTAGAAAAGTTACATTGGTACTAAAAATTCGTAATGATGCGTTACCCAAGTAACTAAATCTAAATCTAAACTAATTACTTTGTCTGCACAAATTAATGTAAGAAAGGTTGAAAAAATTTTGAAAATTTGATTCCCTGGCTCGCTTTCAAATAATCAATTCCAGTTCTAGTTGTTGATACTGATATTCCAACATATCAAAATCTAAGGCTCTGTTTGTGTCAAACATTAAACCATGCACGACTCTGTAGCGGTACCTACAAACGCCACAAAAATGAACGACGCGTCATACTGACGTCACACGAATTCTACATCTCGCAATCAGAGTTTACCGTGCAATTAGCATACATACAACTTGCCAATTTCAACCAGTGGGCAAGTGCCCGCCAGACATAACACCCGTCTGGTCGGAGGATCCTCCCTTTTCTATGGAGGATGAGTGAGCTTTACTCCCTGTTCCTCATGCCTCTACAACTCAGAAATTAACATTCCTACTTATCATATGGAAACGAGTTACCGACGCTATCTGTGATAACTATTTGGAGTTGCAGCGTCACAAAGAAATGGTAAAGTTTTTCAGAATCACTTACAGTTACATGTACGTCACTGAAAACGCGCGCCTTTGACCGCTCGGCTAACGAACGTATTGAAAACGGTGGAACATTTTACAGTAATGAGCCGCTCACTCGTAGTCCAAAGAGTTACAGAGGGACAAACAAACAAGCAAACATGCAAGTGAAGCTAATAAAAAGCATGTAAAAACCCTAAAATGCTTCGCGTTTACTGAACTATATGTTAGTTTTGTTAAGTTCTCACTGGTCTGTGTGTCCAGTACTACGTGACAGATTTGGCGCTCTCTATTTGTCATACCATTACTAAAAAAGAAATGTGATTAAACTGATAAATGAGCACAAAAATTCATATGTTTATATGTACCTATGTATCCTACATCCATAGGTCGGATTTAAACTTATTGCATTTCATAGCCTAATTCTTGATGAAACCTATTCATATAAGCTAATACCATCACGAGAAGAGCAAAACAAAAAAAAAACCGGCCAAGTGCATGTCGGACTCACGCACAAAAGGTTCCGTACCATTGATTTATGAAATTAAAAGATTCAAGTTATTTGAAAGATTATGCGGTAATAAACGGTTTACGATTTAAGAGTTATTAAAAAAAAAAAACTACTTACTAGATCTCGTTCAAAACAATTTTAGTTGGTAATTTTTATAGTTATCTACATCACATGTTTTTTTTTTCAGATTTTTCATTATCTTATTTTAGAAGTTAGAGAGCGGGGGACCAACTTTTTTTCACTTTGGAAGCGTCTGTCACGCAAACTATTCGGTTTAGAAAAAAATATTTTAGAAACCTCGATATCATTTTTGAAGACCCATCAATAGATACCCCACAAATATGTGTTTGAAGAAAAAAAAATTGAGTTTCTGTTCTAAGTATGGGGAGCCTCCAGTTTTGTGCCATTTGGCTACGGAACTCTAAAAGTCAGAAAGAACACTAAAAGCGGTCTACACACGGCCCTAAAATCGATTACTACTCTAAACACGTCTTGTCGTCCCTGCCACCCAGTGAGTGACAGAACATGACAGAACAGACTGATGTTGACCTGAGATGCCGCCGACACAATCAAAACAGCTAAAAATAGACGTAGTCGTGGCACTTACTAAAAAAGAAGACCTGAGTTAAAAACTGGTTAATGAAACGTCAAAAACTAAGCCACATGAACGTCTACTTCGCCATGTTTTCGCGCGAAATAAACACAATAAGCTCAAGCACTCGAGCGCATACTACGTAGAAATCAGCAGTGATTCCTTGAGGCGAAAATCGTACCTAAATCATTAGCTCACCCGAAGCGATTTTAGAATTAGGGTAAACAATAATTAGGGAAGATTACGTGTGGGGTTACGCAGGGATCTGTTTTAGGTTCATTCTTGTAGAACCTCGCCTACGATGTTGTGCTGCTTACCGATCTCCCCGTTGGCGTTAGTATCATTTGTTACGCTGGTGTTGGCTGGTGGGGACACTTTTGACGAGACCATTTTTTTGACTAGTGGCAAAAATCGTGGCGATGATCCACGGGCTGGGCTTAGAGATAGCAACTCATAAGACTGAAGCCCTTTGGCTTCACAAACTGCCGAGGAGCAGAGAGCAACCGAAGTCGTTCGTCAGAGTGAGAAATGAGCAAATTCTAATGGGTCGATACATTAAATATCTTGGCCATGGATGGTCGGTGGGGCTTCGAATAGCATTTTGAGCACCTGGCCACTCGCATAGGAAGAGCAGTGGGTGCTTTGGACAGACTGTTGCCTAGGAGCACCTCGAGAAGAAGTTCGCCGCCTCTACGCCGGTGTAGTGCGATCGATGATCCTTTATGGAGCACCTGTTTAATCAAATAGGCTATCAGGTGTCCGACGCTGCAGGACAGAAATCACCACTTTGCAGCGAAAAATGGCCATTCGTAACGCACGGGGATACTGAACGCGAGGGTTTATGTGCCGAATCCGTGCCATACGCCAAAGTGGCGATGGTTTGCCAGGAATAGCTGTTGTTCTTTCTTTACCAGCAGTAGTGGGTGCTATGCTGATGGATCGAGAAAACTGGAGACAAGTCGCCTCCTTCTGTGAAACTGTGATGGTCCAGAAGGAGGCTGCCGAGCGGGATCGGCTCTCCCACGATCCCGCTCGGCAACAACCTCCGGTTCGCGGGATCATGAGAGAGCCGATCCACCTCGGAGTAGAAGGCATAGAGGACGCAACTGTCTTAACGCTTAACAAGCCGAAACCCCGCCTGCATCATCTAAGACAGGCGGGAACTGGAGATGAGAGTGGGGGCTCTGTTGGCCCACTGAGCAACTTCAGGGAAGGCGGCGCACAGTGGTCATGTAGGTCAGATAGGTTCGGGGAGACCCTTCACAGTCTACCCAGTGATGACAGGCGTTGTACGGAAGGGGGCTCCGGATTGGTCTTTTGAGAGGTAACGATGCCCCTTCTATGTACAGATGGTGACACCGGGGTGGTTTTAGTGAGGTACGAATCCCACACTCCCTGATCCTATCCTCAAGGACCAGGGGCATTTAGAAGGTTTATCACGAAAACAAAAAAAAAAAGTGGATGATAAAATTTGAAACTACATTTGCATTTACACAAGGCGATTTATGGTACCACTTTGAACTTGATCTAGGGTCCTCCCTACCAGTTTCCCGTTATCGCCATTGATGTCAGAGTCGTGTAGGCCGCTAAAGCGTAAACGAAGTAAAAGCGCAGGAAGATGGTGCGAGGCATAGAAAATTTAATGCGGGCGAAGCTGCTGGCAGAAGCTAGTTCTCTTATAAGGCTGCAGTCACTTACACGACAAATATAATACAGGCTGGCGTTTTTGGGTACTGTTTTTTGTATCAATTTGACATTTAAAAAGTTCTGATTCTCTGCCTAATTTGAATAAATTATTTTTACAATAGTGTTATTTATTAGTAGGATATTCGTTGTTTGTTAATTTTTAGGGTTTCGTCATTTATAGGGGAATTAAAAATGGGACTCTATAACCAAGACTCCACTGTCTGTCTGTCAGCAGGTTGTGATAACTAGATAGTATTAATGTTTCTTGTATTTCTGTAGCCGCTATGACAACAAATACGAGGAATAACAAATAACGGTAAATTAAATGGAATAGCACTTGGTTGGTTTTTCCTTTCGATGTCCTTCTATAATGTACTATGAGTACTCGGCTGCTGTTGAATGTACTACATTATGTCACGCACATACTTTATAAATGTTTTACATGTTAGAGTGTGATCCATTTCTAATTGGGGCATCTCATCAATATGGTACAGACAACACATCAAGCTACTACAATCTGTCAGATTTCCTTATTAGATTTTCAACTTTTATCTCTAAAGCATTAAGGCTCAAGGTTAATTGGGAATATATGACAGGACCTGCTGTCATCTGTACATACACAATTATTTTACATATAGGAGAAATATGTCGAGTTTTCATAATTGATAAAATTCTAAATAAATAGATAATTACTTAAACCCTACATCTACTTACACAACTGAATCAGTTAAACTCACTTTTGCTCACAAAACTGTAATTCTAAATTAAAATTGCTCCATCATTGAATATAAAACTTAATATTTTCAATAAGTAGACTTGTGTTGTTTACCCTATTGTAACAGCACAGCAAAACTAAGAGTTAATGATGACACCATAATAAAAAACAAGTTTACAAAACAATGAACATGAGAGAGGCTACTGCTACCACTAACTGAGCTACTCAAATTAACTAACAACCAAATCACACAGTAACCACACTCTAGGACAAACATTACTAACTACTCACAGGAAATACATAATCATTTAATATTATTTATAGCCTATTTTATCAGTTTCACACTTTAAGTTTCCCTAATGCTACCCAACTCATCCTCAAAATGAAACTTAAGTATACATAATGAAATAGTTTGTTTGCATTGTACTATTATACTTAAATAAAAAAATGACAGCACAGGAAGGGTAAACGTAAATCAGTAGTAGTGATTGCAATCTAGCATAATTTTAGGAGCTGCAGACTCCTGTAATAGGTTATGGATTTGCTATCAAATTGTGTAGAGCAGGCATCAAAATATATTCAAATAAAAAATGAAAGTATTTACATTAAAACTAATGGGAGTGAAAGGAAACAGTTAGTTGCACAACAGTTTATTAAATAGTAACCAACACGTGGAGGCAGGACAAGCTTCTCATCATAAAACTTCTTTTATGACTACATAGAAATGTAGCCGGCATTCATAGTGAAATAATATCTATACTTCTACATTTAGATATTACTAGCTTTCCGCCCGTGGCTTCGCCCGCGTTAACTTTGGTTATATCGCGCGTTTTAGATTTCTCTCGGGAATATCAATTTTTTTCGGGATAAAAAGTACCCAATTATTTAATCCGGACTTCCTACTTTACGTCTGCAAAATTTCAAAGCAATCTGTTCAGGAGTTACGGCGTGAAAGTGGTACAAACAAACTCACTTTCCGATGTATAATTACTAAGGATATATTTGGTGTACACATACAAATATTCCAGTAATCTCCCTTGGGAACTTGATATTTTTTTAGGACCAAAAGTAGCCTATGTTACTCTCCATCTTTTCAACTAACTGTATACCAAAAATCAGGTCGATTGATTGCTTAGCTACGGCGTGAAGGAAGGACAAACAAACAAACACACTTTTACATTTATAATATTAGTATGGATTTCACTATGAAAGTTATTTGATTTTTATATTTATAAATTAGTTAATTTTTTTTAAATGATTATTTATGAAAAGTTAAGAAAATAGGGATGTTTCCTGGGTAAAAAATAATTGATTCTATTTAGTATGTCATTCAAATTATAGAAAAATATTGGATAGGTATATTTTGTTTTATCAAATCAATAAAACTTGACAAATATAAAAGGCATCAAAGATCAGGAGTTGTGGCTGGTGACATCTCTGCTCACTAAAAAGTATAGCGTGCAGTGACATCACACGAGTTTTCAACGCACTGTGTCGTCTTAATTTTTTGTTTATATGAAAAAAGAAAAATAAATGTCTAGTATTTTTTGGAAATCTGACTGACGGGCTAATTAGTTTTTTTTAGTCAACTACCCTATTGTACATAAACTTCAACAAAATTCACTTAATATTCTAAGTCTTGGAATAAAGAAGAGATTATAATTACCTACCTCAGATAAAAAATAGAGACAATTCCCCTTATTCATAAACATTGCTTAAAGTGAACTAGTGATTAGTGATTCTTTAACCATACATTTTTGACCTTTAATGACACTTAACTTTTATCATTGTTTATGAATAAACAGAACAGTGTTTAAGGTGTTTTTTCATAAACAATAATTAAAGTTAAGTGACATACACAGATCTAAAATGTATGGTTAAACAATCCCTAGTCACTAGTTAAGTGCAGCTTCTAATGCTGTACAATGCTGTACAAAGCACAGGTCCGTTCGTGTGTGGAGTACTGCAGCCACAGCCAGGCTGGTGCTGGTAAGTGTCACCTGGCCACTTTGGATTCGGTGGAGAGGCGGGCCAAGAGGCTGATTGGTGACCCTGACTTAACTCGAGACAGTCTCTAAAGCCTAGAGCACAGGCGTAGAGTAGCCAGCCTTTCGGTCTTCTATAGGATGCATTTTGGGGAGTGTGCGAAGAAATTGCATGATTTAATTCCCCCATCTCCGTTCCACCATCGGACGACCCGTCGTACGACGAGTTTACACCCTTACGTTGTTAACACCATTACGATCCGGACGAAGCGTTTCGCCTCCTCCTTTATACCGCGTACTTCGAGGGACTGGAACAGTTTGCCAGCGGCGGTGTTTCTGTCGGACTACAATTTGAGTGTCTTCAAGGCTAGAGTGAATAGGCTCTTAATAAACTAGTGCGCTTTACCATTAACGACTGCGTCACTGCTTACCATCAGGCGGGATTGCGGTCAAGCGCTAGTTTATAATTTTATTAAAAAAAAAAAACTTTAAGCAATGTTTATGAATAAGGGGGAATAAAGGATGTCACTTGTTTAGTACCACGGATCCAGTACATGATTCTGAACACCCCAGTGGTGGAAATTGGCGTCGGCTTTATCCCAATTTAAAAAAAAACAATATGCAAGTTTTTTTCACTATAGACCATTCATAATTGGCATACTTTTATAACCCAATAAGAATTTAAAGTAAAAATTAATTAATTGTTAATTATACAAAAAAAGGGCAATGTGAACAATACTAGGCAAACTATCCTATCAGCTGATTTAATAAGAGTTCGCATCGGGAGTCAACGTCATACCTACAAACACGCACGGCGACACGCTTGCAACATTCAAAGGCCGAGTGGACACTGTTATTAATAACAGAAACTGCTCATTAATGACAAATGACTATTATAATTTTGTTAGTGGCATGCCTTTTCGCGAAGTTTGTGTTATGATGTCAGATACACCCTGTATGTTTAGTTCTGTAACTTAAGAGTACAAAGACTACCAAATTACCAAATATTGATATTTCTTAACCCTTAGCTGGTTTCGGGGGTCAATAATTACCCCAGGCGCACACATTTTCAAAGATATCTTTCCTGTTTAAAAACGTATACTCTTGCGCGTCGGTGTAATCTCACTACGTCGCGGGGTGCGGCGGGTGACGGACGCACGTCGCTCTACCATTGCTGGAAGCGGAGGTACGTACACTGTTGGGGTCAAAAATTACCCCCGACACCAAAAGTGCTGTTTTTTTTTGCGCGCGCATGTAACGGTTTTTTTGTTATTTTAGGAAAATATCGAAAGAGAGGTAGGTGCTACTTATGTGATCGCAAAAAAGACGTAAAGTGTACCAAAAAGTGTAGCAAGTGCTTACTCTTTATATGTAAAGAGCATACTGCCAAAGCAATCACTTGTACCAAATGTTAGAATTTTAGGAGTAGTTTTTAGACTTTTGATTTGCGTTGTCAGTTTTTTATTATTTTTTTATTTTAAAAGAAGTTCCTAATTTTTGTTATTAAGATTATATAAGAAAACTATGAGAAAAAAGAAATTTAAGTTATGTTTCCGTTTTTATATAATAAATAGTTCCTAAAGTAACAAGTGCCTAACTAAGTACAAAAAATTTAAAATATATTAAATAAGTAAAAAAAATGTGATTTATGATTGTAATGTACCTTAAAAACTGATTGATCTCTAGATTCAAAGTTGTATTTCTATAAATAAAACAAAAAATTATAAAAAAAATGTTTTTTCACTTTATTTTTTTATATTTTTTTAGTGGGGTCATGTTTCACCCCCGATACCAATAACGTTACTAATTTTAGCGAAACCAGCTAAGGGTTAACTATACTTTAACCCAAATAAGTCATCAAATGGTTCATTAATGAATTAGATGAAGTAAAATATTATTTTTGTAATTTTTAATAAACATTGCCTAAGGTTGAGCTGATTGGTGCTGATCTACATGTCATGTTCAGTGCGGACTGGTCATCTTTTAGTTGCCACACCTTACTTTAATTTCCGATTATGTTTTCTTCAATGGATGCTTTTAACATTCTTTCTCACATCTCATCATTCTTATGATTCATTTCAACATGAATGAGATAATAATATATTTTGTAATAAAATAATTATTCAATAGTATCCATGGAGTTATTTTTTGTTTCTATTGCAATCCCTAATCAGTGGTCTAACAGTGCCATATTGTTGGTCAGGCGTAGAACTGTGTAGCCTTTATAAGTGCTAGTATAAAAGTTAACTGCAAGACTTACCAAAGTCCTGGGAGGACTCCAGGATGGTTTCCACCATCATGTTGAGCCGGCCGCACCAATCTTAAGCAACTGAATGGACATGCAAAATAATAAATTAAGCTTTACTAATGCAACAACTGTTTAAAAATGCATAGATTGAAATGTAATACAAATTGGTCTTAACAATCCACATGAAAATGGCAATAAAAAAACTATAATATTTGTAACTGTACAACTACACTTTATTTGAAACTTCATTGCTAAGCTTGGAAGCTCTCACACTCATTGTGGCAAATAAAACATTATAACACTCAGCTGTGGTCCCCAGCTGCTTGCTTGTTAGGTTTGAATTCTTAATTAAAAGCAATGCAGTATTTTGCTATTTTCCTTGAATATTTGATTCAAATAATAATTTATTGTTTAATTTGCTTTATTCATATTTTTAGTAAAGGCCCTCGCATCTCATATAAATGCACATTATAATTTCATCTATAATGAATCTGTTCTTGGCTATTTAACCTTGTCTTAGAGAGTTATAAAAATGTTAGAATTATTTATAGTAATTTCTTGCTGAATTTAAATACATTACAACACTCATTATTCTATAACAATAACAACAGACTTCATAGTAACTGGGGAGTGGAATGTTTTAATATGTTTTTAATGTTTATTTAACACTACTTTTATAATAATAAATTATTTGATTAAAGTAACACAATGGTACCAACAATTAAAATATTACCTGCACTTTTAAGTCAGCAAATATGTTTAATGCGATAGCTGTGCTAAAAATTTAAGTACACTATTACTAGCGATAATTCTTATTAGAAAACAGTACAGATGTGCACACGATCCAAGCATATTGACACTATAAGAGAAACACTCGATAAGAGCGCGCAGCAGCTGTAGCAGCGCCGGCTCGGTGGCTCGACGGCGACGTCGATGACCCCGTGAACTAGCGTTTCTTCTAACTGTAGTTATTGCCTCGTTACAGATAAAGTGTTTAAAGGTAATGAAAGATAGTTTTAACGAAGGCGGGCTCATTTTCCACTGTGCGAGCGTGCACTGCACTCCCGAAAACAATAGCCCCGTGCCTGTATGCCACCAAACGCCATCGCCCGCCGGTGCATTCCTTTCCCCATACTTCGCATAACTCGGTCGATGACTTACCTTGGTTAGATTTTAAGCTTACAAATTCTTCATTGCGTTGCCATCTTATGCCAAATCAATCCTCAGAAATTGTAAATACCTAGCCAACCACATACACAGACGGAAATACTCTTTTAATACACTGGGATCACCCACGATATTATGTTTAACACATTTTAGGCTTTTCTCACTTAACTAAATTCACTCCCTTGTCGATAGTAATGTTATTATATGTATGTTCAGTTATCAATAATATTAAAAAATGTTTTGCAAACACACACCACACAACCAAACACAGAAAGTTGATTCACTGAACTACTGAGCAGTGAGCTATTGAGCAAGTAATCACTCACTTTTCAGTTCAGTGACTGAACTGAAAAGTGAGTGAAGGAGGAGTGAAGTCATGAAGAGAAGCAAAGAGTTTATAGAAGTGAAGCAGTGAACGAAAACTCGAAAATAACGTTTTGACTTTGACAAACAAGTTGTATCCAGCAATTTTTTTTTTGGAAAGTTATGACCTGGTAACCAAGACCTTTAGGTCAATATTTGTGTCCAACAACAATGTACATAGGTAATCGGATAGCTACGTCAGTGGTGTGACAAAAAGATATCCTGTTCTTTCCTTTTTGCCTATCCTAGTATGTATTTGTGTACCTTTTTAGTTTGTAAATTGTATGAAGATGTGTGATTGTAGTCGGTAACTAAAGTGGCTGCGTGTGTATCTAGCATTATGTCTATGATCCAAGAAATTACTATAGGGACCTTAAGCGATCAATCCATCGACATATACTAATGGACATGCCTTAGAGATGGGAATTGTGGCACTTCGAAAGAAAGAGAGGAAACGAAGTTCCGTTCATCTTTATCTCTCTCAAAATCATCAATCATCCATGAGGAAAGAAATAGTGTTAGACCGAAAGCACAGGCCATCTCTCTCCCTCTTTTCAAACCAAAAAAATTGGTTGTCTGTAGAACTCCGTCTACTGCCGATATTTGAACGTGACAACGTCTATTACATGGTAATAGACCTCGCGCACGAGTGTGACACACGCTCTAGAGTCTAGGGGTGGGGGTAAAGTAGGCGTGGACTCCGTGTGGCGTCAGATTCGGCCGTTACGGTGTTTTCGAGAATGACTCCACGCCGTACCAATTTAATAGACGTTCTCACGTCAAAATTACTGCAGATTATACGTGTACGGCATGTCCATTAGTATAAGTCTATGGTCTAAATCTAATCTAACATAATAAGTTCCGTCCCTTTCTACATGGAATATAAAGCAAAAGATGCACTGAACTTAAATTTAGTTTAGTTTGTGAACTAGAGAATCAGCGTCAGTGGCGCCGCGCCGGTTCTGTTGTTCAAAAAGTTAACTAATTTTTAGTTAAGTGCATCTTTTTCTTCCCATTTCGTTAAGAAAAGGATAGAAGATAACATTTTAGTTTAATCCTATCAAATTAAGATAAGTACTCCATAGACAATTTAGACGCGATTATAAACAAAGCGATTAAAAATACGCCAGTTTACGCCAGAAGCGCACTAATTTGACAGGTCAAAACTGACATTTTATCTTTTTTCCTTTTCTAATGAAATATAAATAAAAAGATGCACTGAACTTAAATTTAATTTAGTTTGTGAACAATGGAATCGGGGCCGTTGTTTAGTTAGGTATGCACATTGGAAACCGAGAATAGTGAAGATAAGCCTAGACAAGAACCATATCAAATTGAAAACGATGTCAACCAAATAGCACATCAATTATACTACAATATATTTAGGTCCGTATTCCAGACGGAAACTCAAGCATTGATCTCTGTTTAAGCATTACTCAAAACTAGTTTCAATTCAATCAATCAAAAGGCTTCAAACGAGACTTAAGTAGAGCTTGAGTTTTGAGTGACGTTCTGTAATACGCACCTAAATGTATTTTTTAAATTTCCCACTTTATCGCTAAAACATTATGAATGTCGGCAAGAATTAATTGTAAAGGTCTAAACGATTTGGTTACTATTTTGAGGGCACCTAAGAGAATCTAGGTATTAATGGAAGTATTTGCATTTTAGTATAACACGGTATTAATATTTAAAGTTCATTATGGAAAGTAAAGACATCACAGTTGATCGTCCTTACTGTGGTCCTTATTTTTTATTGTATGGGACGGTACTGGCATCTCATGGAGAAACAATTAACAAACCCTGAGCAGCGCTTTCTGTCAGTGTTGATATGTTATTAACGATAGATGGCGCTTGTCGTTAGTTGTCACAATAGTAGACTGATGCCAATGGTTTCTATCCTATATTGCCTATTTTCCGATTCACCCTGTTCTTCCCCAGAGCCCGCAGTCAAGATTCGTGCCCAACAGGGGGCGCTATAACGTGTAGTCGATAAGTTTTATGCCTTGACTTATCGGATATATCAATAGGGTTTTTGTTTTTGATATTTGAGTCGGACTTGCCAGTATTAACTTTAAATAAATGTATGCACCTATTTAAGACTTATAGAAGACAATTGATTATTTTAGTTTTCTCTATTCTTTAAGACCTCTTTTTGAAGCCGATTTATCAGTCTTTAATTTGGCATGTTGGTGTTCTTTCGATTTCCAATTTTGGTGCTGCCACTTGTAAATGTCTGTCACAGATGGTCTCAGATATTGTGAATGGAATCATGAAATCTGCATTATACTATGCTTTAGGGAGATCCTATAACGTAATCAGCCTATAAGTAATTTTCCCACTGTTGGGATACAGCCTACAGGTCTCCTTTCGGTGAGAGAGGGTTAGAAAATTTACTCGCTGATATTGTTACCTATCTGTTCTTAGTAATATTATGTTGGTGTTACCTAGGTGCTGTACCTACATAATCCCCTTAATTCATACACGTTGCTTAATAGTTGACTAGTGATTAGCCACTGTTTAACCGACGTTTGCACGTCACTTAATTTTAATCATCGTTTATGAATATACCCCATTTTCCTTGTTAAGTCTATTAACAGTCTAGGTGAACATAAAGATTTAGATTTTTTTTTTTTTTAATAATTATAAACTAGCGCTTGACTGCAATCCCGCCTGATGTTAAGCAGTGATGCAATCGTTGATGGTAAAGCACACTAGTTTATTAAACCCATTCACTTAAAAAACTTAGTGAATAGGAAGGAAGACGGCAGTTGAGCGAGGTGGTGCAATGTTAAACCCAACAACACGACCAACGATGCTGCGCCAGAGGGATTGATGTGGAGACCCTCCACGACCAAACTCCCGACACAAAAAACTTGGCGCATCGTACCCGGCACACATCGCAACACAACTACTCAGACCCGTCCCCCGTACGGCTTCACTAGACAAAAATGTGTTATAGTACAACTCTCGCTGTAGGTACTTAGGTACTACAAGCAACTTTTTATTACTCTCCGTGGAATGATATCGTCCCCGTAGAGCGAAAATTAACCAAGTCCAAAAATGACCAAAATAAGTTATCACTATCATTAATATCATATTTTTTTTCTCTACATATCAGTCCAACCGGTATTTTTCTAGCTGCCTTCGTTTTTGTTTTACGAAATGTGAATAGTAAATAATCCTACACCTTAGATGCTACATCATAATGGTAGAAATAACTAACTTAATTAATTATTATGCATTCACAAAAAATTAACATAGCTCAAAATTAAGTCGACTTATTTACTTTCCCATTAAATTATGAATGCATACATATGTCAAAAGATAATTTAAAAATCACTATAATGATTCAGTAATTATTTGAAATCAACTGTTTGCTATAACGCACGAAAGCGAAAATTAACAAACTCGATATAGTGAATACTCCCTCTTAATTTTTGAATGAATTGTACTGCACTGCAAGAACGAAAAATAATTAACTCAATTTAAGCTTTTTTTTTCTCTTAAAAGGGAAACATAAGATCTATAGTGAATAATAATTGAAGTCTTTTGATTTATATTTATACGACTTTGAGACACATTGTTACAATTAAGGTACATTTCGCCTCGAGTTAGTGAATTTGTCGCTATTATTAAGACGACATACCGCGGCATGCGTTCCCAGATAGTCACGATGATAGACGTCGCAAAAAGAATAAATACGAGTGTAAGTTGCAAACTCTTCTAGTGACAGCGACAGTGAAGCAAGTACATCATACAGTAAGGGACTATTTAAGGAATGTTCACAAAATATTCACATCAACAATAGAAATATTGAATCAAGGAATCAACAACAATCAGTACCTCAAAAAACAACTTCTAAATCATTTAATTCAACCGGTAAGGTGAGTATAGATAGTCAGGATTCTACTGAACAGCCAGTTCCAAACGCTATTAATTCAAACAATACCATCGAGCCTACGTGTTGGAAAAAACCGATCCTAGCAAGTGGAAGCAAAACAGCTAAATCTAATAAGCAAAAAGAAACCTAAGCCCGTAAAATGCTATGTAAAATACCAGAGTCTTGATCATTTTTCTGAAAATGAAAGGTCAGTGAAGCATACTGAAAATTTACCAATTTCTCTGCACAGAAACAAGTTTTACTTCAAAAAGTGGTGGCTCAACCTATTAAAACAATGAAATTTGGAATCTCTACTTACTCATAAAAACAGGACTGCTACATATATGTATTACTTCTGTTAGGGCAACACTAATGAGAGATGATTAATGTCAACATTGATTTCCTGTATCCGGTAATCCATCTTGAATTAAGCCATCACATTGTTAATTACATAGGTATTGTTTATTATTTATGATTATTACTGTAACGTTGATTGAAATTACAATTAAAACAAGTACAATAAATTCATCCTTTTATTCAGTGTACATACATAACAAATTGGCGACGAGGATCGTGAAAATGTGTTCAGGTGTTGTAAAAATAAGTGAATACCCATGCGTTCCACATAACCCTACATTCCCATGATCCAGGGGCTCCCATTCCTGTGATGATAGCCCGCTTCACAAAGATTCCTACTTCCTACATATTTATACGCACAAAAACCCATTATGGAAAAACAACTAGCACAAGTGTTGGCTCAAATGGCCGAAACCATGCGAGGATTACAAACGCAACAAGCGAATTTACAACAGGCACTAATGATTAACCAAGGTAAACAAAATACTAACATAAGTGGTATCAACTTACAACCATACGATGAAGTAAACGAAACGTTTGAAAGTTACATACAGCGTCTGCAAAACTACATAACCTTGAAAAACGTGTCTGACCCTACTGTTAAATTACAATTATTCCTTAATTGCATCGGACCCAAATACTACCAAGTGCTAAAGAATTTGACAGCACCGGAAACTCCGGAAAGCAAAACATATGAAACATTGATAAGTACATTAAAGGATTACATAGCTCCGGAACCAGGAGAAGTTGCCCAGCAACATAAGTTTTGCCTTAGAACGCAACAAGAACAGGAATCTCTTTCAAATTACGTATCAGCATTAAAAGCGCTGGGTGGAAAATGTAACTTTGTATGCGGAAGCTGCAAGAAATCTACATTTGAAACACACTTACGTGTACAATTTATTAGAGGTCTACGGAACTCAGAGATTAAAGAGAGACTGTTACAAGAAGCTTCGACAACATCATTTGATCAAATTATAAAAACAGCAATGGCTATAGAAACTTCTAAATGTGAAACCAAAGAAATGGAAAGTGAATATCACACAAATATTAATAAAATTTCATTTAAGAGAAAAAATACATACAACAAAAATTCTAATGAAAATACATACAATACTACAAATAAAAATACATACAAGAAAAATACAGATAATAAGAATAAAGTACAATATCAAATAAAATGTTACAGATGTGGAAAAGATAATCATAAAGCTCATCAATGCCGTCTGAAAAATAAACTATTTTGCAAGAATTGTAATATGAAAGGACATGTAGAGTCTGTATGTTTTAAAGTGCAAAAGCAATTACAAATATATGATACATCAGCTTCAAATGAAAGTGAAAATGAAGAGATTTTTGAAATACATAAAATACATACAGAAAATACTAATACAGAAAATGATAAATTTAATATTACCCTTCAACTAAATGGCAAAATACATACCTGGGAACTCGATACAGGAGCAGCAGTGTCTACATGTTCAGAACAATATTATAAAGAACATTTTTCTAACCTGAAACTACAAAATACAAAGATAAAACTAAAAACATACACAGATGAAATCATACAACCTATAGGAACCTGCTTAATACAAATAAAATACAAAAATAAAGAAGTAAAAGAAAGATTATTTATCATAAATAGAGATGTAGATCCAGTAATTGGAAGAGAATGGATAAGAAAATTATGCATACATTTTGAAATACATAAACTGAATAAAGAAGAAAATGATATAACAGAAAAAGAGTTCAAAATAAAATTAGAAAGTTTACTTAATGAATATGAAGACCTGTTTGTAGAACAAATTGGAGAAATTAAAAATTATGAAGCTTCTTTCAAACTAAAAGAAAATGTGAAACCTGTTTTCATGAAGCCAAGACCAGTACCATTCGCTTTACGAGACATGGTGGAAAAAGAAATTGATCGCTTGGAAGAAGTTGGAATTCTGGAGAAAGTCACATACTCACAATGGGGTACACCAGTAGTGCCAGTGGTAAAACCATCAGGACAGGTACGATTATGTGCAGATTACAGATCTACATTGAATAAAAATTTACAAAGCGATAATTACCCAATTCCACGAATTGAAGAGATCTTCTCAAAGCTAAGTGGTGGCAAACATTTTTGCACCTTAGATATAAAACAAGCATACTTACATATGAAAACAGATGCAGCTACATCTGAAATGCAAGCCATAAGCACATGTAAAGGGACCTACAAAGTTAAACGACTGATGTTTGGTGTTAAGATTGCTCCCAATACAGGGTGCCAGGGAAACGCTTCCGAAAACGAAGACAGGTGATAAGGCTAGTGATTCTCGATACGATACCATCAAAAAATGAGGATTTTTTTTAACAATTTTACTTAAGCATTTTTCGTACACTATGCTGTGGGAACAGTTAAATGAGTTAAATAAAACCATTATTTGCGATTAAACATTTTTTTTTCTTTATAACTCTAACAAGCAATGCATTCGTAAATAATATCAGCTGACTTTCGCGCATTTCGAGTTCAAAGACCGCGTGCGGTCACCGACATCGCGACAGTTTCACGGCTGAAACCGAAGCGCGCGCCGCGCGACGTGCGATGCGCCGGCTGACTATTTTATTTATTTATTCTTTATTGTACACCAATCTTCCTAAACTACTAACCTTCACTCGATCGCTTGAAGCAAATGTCTTTTCAGTTCAATTCTACCTAGTTGTGGGATATCTGCTTACGGCATCGGCGGCATCCATTCGTGCAAGGATCGTAATGATTTTCCCCTTTAACAGGGTTACAATTTTATTTTGATCTGAATGTTCAAATTTACAAATCAGAAAAATCTAGTTTACTTTGCTTAACCTTGAGGCCCATATCGAAGATACCTACAGTGTCGTGGCTGTAAGGCCATAAAAATCCTTTGTAAAGCGCCGCTAAAATAAAGAAAAATAAACATTACAGAGGCGTCAACAGTTTTAAATTGATGGACATGTTGTGAATTTAATAACAGTTTTGTATTATGTCGATAATCGATAGTAAATGAAATAAAATAAAAGATCGCTGACATCAGCTGTAATTGACTAAAAAATTTTCATCGCATGTACAGTTTTTGAATTTGAACTTTATAACAATGTAATTAAAGTCACACTATGCGTGCTCGTTTATTACAAGAACTGGATCCTTCATTTAGTAAGTAAACCTAATCAATTTAAAGTGAATAATTAAATTAATTGAATCTAAGAAACCAGTTAAATCTTATTTAAAAGTTAGAAAATGAAAACAGTTTGTAATAAAGCATAAGTACAATTTCCTAACAATTAAAATGAATTGATTTCTGATCTCGTAATTATTCTTTTAGCATTTTCGCCTCTGTAAACACACCGCTTTGACCGCGGGACTCCCCCAAAGCGTTTGATCTTCATAGTACCTCTTTAGTTAATAATAGTGACTAGTGTTCCTTGCGACTCGGTTCGTGAGCTTGTGCGTTACGTTTTTAACAAATTATTTAATTATTGTTTTGTTAGTTTTAAATTTGTGTTTAGTTATTAGGTATTGTTACGTTTTTAGTGCTGTTTTATTCTTTTTAGTTATAACTTTTTGTTGTTTTAAACAATGCCTGAGGCATACGTGTACAGTGCTCGTGAATATGGTCCGTCAACGTATGGGCTGGTATTTTTAATGGATGAATTCTAGGACCAGTGTTTCTACCGCCGCGCCTCAATGGATCAGCATATCTTAATTTTATAAATGGACATTTAACTGATATGCTAGACAATGTGTCTGTGGCTGAATTTCTTCGAGCATGGTTCCAGCACGATGGCACTCCACCGCATGTTACGCGTCCCGTCCGCGAGCGTCTCACTGAGCTTTTTAATGACTGCTGGATCGGAAGGCCGTTGGACTTCTTTTTATGGGGGTATGTAAAAGAAAGAGTGTTTGATCGGGAATGTGACAGTGCTGATGAAATGCGGGGCAGAATAGTGAGTGTTTTTAATAAACTACGTGAAGAATGTGTTCACGGATCGACACAGCGACGGGCCCGGCTTTGTATTGAAATGAATGGAACTCAGTTCGAGCCAAACCTCATAAGGTCGCAAAGGATTTAGACAGGTACGTAAAATGCCTCTGTCAGCTTTTTACAATGGACTACAATTGCGATTTTGAAAGTGATGTTTGTAAATTGCGTATAAATCGGCTCTTTTCGGCGGCGGCTCTTTTAAGCCCGGGCGCGGTAGTGCGACGTCAGTGACCTCACGTTTCGTACGCTATCCAATGCTTGTTTACGAAATATGAAGTCTTGAAAATAATCAATTTAAAGCGAAAGGTTATTGGTATCCGTTTGCATTTAGGTTGTATATAATCTACGTTCTGGCTTCGGAAGCGTTCTCCTTACACCCTGTATATGGCAACGATACATGGATCAAACTCTTCAAGGACTTCCAGGTACAGCTTGTTTTTTTGATGACATTGCCCTACAAGGAGAGACATACTTACAGTTACTTCAGAGAATAAAAATAGTATTTGAAAAACTTCAGAAATGTGGACTACATATTAATAAAAAGAAGTGCCAATTTTTCAAAAAGTCAATAAATTATCTCGGACATACGATAAATGCAGAGGGGCTGCATCCTACAGAGGAAAAGGTAAAAGATATAAAAAAAAGTCCACGTCCCACAGATGTTTCATCTCTACGTACATTCCTTGGTATGATAAATTACTACCAACAATTCATACCCAACCTTGCATCAAAATTGAGTCCTCTCTACCAGCTACTACACAAAAATACCAAATTTGTTTGGTCAAGAGAATGTGAAAAGATTTTTCATAAATTGAAAGAAGAAATTTGCAGTGAGAAAATACTTACACCGTTTCAAGTACACTTACCCATTATACTGGCTACAGATGCATCACCTACTGGATATGGAGCAGTGTTATCACATATAATGCCGGATAAGTCAGAACGACCAATAGCCTTTGCATCAAGGTCATTAACAAAAGCTGAAAAAGGATACAGCCAACTGGATAAAGAGGCAGCAGCTCTGATATGGGGACTAAAAAAGTTCTTTCAATACTGTTACAGACGAAAAATTACACTGATTATAGACAATCAACCCTTGGCAAGAATATTACACCCTGAAAAAGCTGTTCCTGCTACAACAGCCATAAGGTTAGTACACTATGCTAACTTTCTAGCCGGATTTGATTACAATATTAAACTAAGGAAAACTACAGAACATGCAAATGCTGATTACTTTTCAAGATTGGAACATAAAGAAGAACTTAAAGAAAACTTAACAGATGATGATATATTCTACTTAAAACAAGTTTCTATATTACCAGTAACATTTCAAACTATTCAAAAAGCTACAGCAAAAGATACAGAATTACAACAATTATATCAAGAAATTCAATCAGGCAAAGAAAATAAGAAGGAGTTACATGAATACTCTTTACAAAATAATTGTATTTTCTATGGGATAAGAATAGTTATTCCCAGATCTCTACAACAACAAATTTTACAAGAATTACATATGGCACATACTGGAATGGTAAAAATGAAATCCCTAGCAAGAAGTTATGTTTGGTGGAAAAATATTGATTTTGATATCGAACAAATGGTAAAAAAATGCAAAACATGTTGTCAACTGCAAAGGAACCCAAATAAAGTACAGACACATAGTTGGGAATATCCGAAGGAACCATGGAATAGAATCCACATAGACTATGCAGGACCATTTATGAATAATTACTTCCTAGTTGTTGTTGATGCCTATACTAAATGGCTAGAGGTAATTCCTACTACATCTATTACTTCGGCAGCAACAATCAAGATATTAAAGAATTTATTCACTACATTTGGATTACCAGTCACTATAGTGTCTGACAATGGCAGACAGTTCCGTTCTGAAGAAATGCAGATGTTTTTAAAAGAAAATGGTATACAATCCAAATTTACTGCACCATTCCATCCTTCAACAAATGGACAAGCAGAAAGATATGTACAAACTTTTAAACGAAAACTGAAAGCTATGACGAATGAAAATGGAAGCCTACAAGATAAATTATCGAAATTTCTAATGGCCTACAGAAAGACACCTAATACTACAACTAGAATCAGCCCTGCGGAAATGATGTTCAAGAGATTATACCGGACAAGGTTAGATTTAGTAAAAAGAAATCTATGTACAGAAATCAATAGCAAGAGAGAAGAAATATCAGATAGAAAATATTTTAAAGAGGGAGACAGAGTACAAGTAAGAAGCTACAATGATGACACTAAATGGAAATTTGGAATTATTACTAACAGAACAGGTAAGTTGCACTATGAAGTAGATATTAATGGGAAGAAATGTCACAGGCACGTGGACCAAATGTTGAAGACAACCTGTAATGAAAACTACAATGATAAGACCTCACAAAATAAAGATTACCAATATAGAGAACAAACAGCTCCGCCTACACCAAAGAGAGATGAAAAAGCGACTGAAAAAGATGTCATACAAATAATACCTGAAGAACCTGAAAAAGAAATACCAAAAACTTGTGATGAACAACATATACAATTGGAAGAAAATAGACAAGGACTACACAGCGAAAATATAGAGCAGTCACCTGGATTGCGACGCAGTACACGCTTAAAGAAAGCACCTACAAGACTGGACCTATGAACAATTCTATATAACGTGGGAGAGTGTTAGGGCAACACTAATGAGAGATGATTAATGTCAACATTGATTTCCTGTATCCGGTAATCCATCTTGAATTAAGCCATCACATTGTTAATTACATAGGTATTGTTTATTATTTATGATTATTACTGTAACGTTGATTGAAATTACAATTAAAACAAGTACAATAAATTCATCCTTTTATTCAGTGTACATACATAACAACTTCCATAAAAATGATTCTAAAATAAGAGTTTGTAAAGATATTTTCCTAAAAACTTTATGTGTTTCAAAAGGACCCATAAACGAAACATTAAAGTATAGGGATGAATTAGGTAATTACACAGGAAAGGATGGGCATGGTTCTCGAGTTCCAGTTAACAAAACCAGTTAAGATCCTGAGCAAAAATTAATTGACCACATTAACTCTTCTCCGGCTTGAATCTCATTACTGCAGAAAAAGAAGTAAGAGACAGTACCTGGATAGTATACTCATAATCGCCAAAATGTACGAATTGTATAAAGATTCACTAACTTTGCTGAATAAAGAACCATGTTCATTTTATGTCAATAAGACAATATTTGGGTCTAAATTCAATTTATCATTTTTTACCCCAAAAAAACACTTATGCATAACATGCACTCGTTATGATAGTGCCGGATATCCAGAAAATTTGATTTTTAAGAAAAAATTAAGCACAGCAAGTGAAAGATTCGGACAAGCAGCGATCAATTATTCATGAAAATTACCTAGTTGTAACGGCAGATATGCATACAGTCTACTTTGTATATACCAGTCAGTGGAGTTGGTATTTTATATTACACTAGAAAATTAAATATCCAAAATTATACAATTCACCCATCTAAACCACCGCATGAAGCATTTTGTGTAACTTGGAATGAGATTAATGGTAAAAGGGGCAGTGTGGAAATTGCCAGTGCAATGAACTGGTGGATTAGTCAAATGCCAAAGAATGTTAAAGAAGTCACCATTTACAGTGACAGATGCGCTGGGCAAAATATAAATCAATTTATAGCGGCATTTTTGGTTCATTTTATACAAAGATCGGACGTGCAACTAGAAGTGATTGAACAAAAATATTTATAAAGTGGTCACACTCACATGGAAGTGGACTCCATGCATTGTGCGATAGAAAGACAGCAAAGACACACACCTGTTCATTTCATGATTGACTGGAAATCAATCATGGAGCGTGCTGGCTCTAAAAGATACCGAGATTCAGCGCCACCTTACTCGTATATCGTTAAGGAATTAAAATACACGGATATGATTGATGTAAGTGCCCTTAATGAAAAATTGCAAAGATCACAAATAGAGATACAGAAGGCAATAAAATTAAATGGTTAAAAATTAAATGTCTACGTTTTGACAGAAAATACCAAGGTCTTGATAAGTTTCGATGTCAGCATAATGCCCCTTATTTATAATTTAATGTGTTGGAATGCTCAACAAAAACTTCATTTGTAGCTCGAAAGAGCAAACACGAACAAATAATGGATGGACAAACTACACAGGAACATATCGAAGAGTTGCAAAATTATAAATTAGCTTCAGCTTATTCCACGCCCATCATTCTGCCCATTTTAGAATAAAAAAAGAAGGATTTTAACAACTTATGTGCAAAAGGGATAATACTACAAGAGCTCCACCCTTAGTATCAATACAAACAAGTATAGATATAATTGATAGAATATTGGAGTTAGATGTTAAAGAGGCGGGAGAAGAAGAAGTAGATGAGTAGACGGTTAGATTTCCTTTTTTCAATAATATTTTTTGTAATTTCTGTGCTGCATGCGGTTGGTGCACTTCTTTTTTTATTTTGTTAAAATTTGAGAGTGTTTTGTTATTTTTTTGTATTATTTTCTTTAATAAACGTTAAATACATTTATAACAATAGTTTCATTACATTATTCATGTCCTATTTAAACCATAACTTACCACACAAGCTTTCAAAATTTAGATAGTGAGTATTTACAATACAAAATTATATATGTAACAGTTAGTTCCATTTTACTTAACTCGTGTTATTTCCCTTCGTGATAATTTGAAGCTAAGTAAAAAATCACTAACTAAAGTCGACAATTAACTAAGTCAGAACTAGGTCAGAGATTGTCTACAGAATAGTTAACTAGTTTGATGTTTTTAGTTTTTTCTTAATTACAAAAAGATTTTCATGCATTATACCTCTTTTAATATAAACTTTATTTTTTTTCCTTTAAACAAAAACTAAAAACGCCAAAGATAAGCTATGGCTAGTCAAAGTTATAGCGAATCTTATTTTAAAAAAGTTTAAAATTCATTATCTCAAAACATGATTTTTCGACTTGATGATTTTTCGCTCTACGGGGACGATATCCTACTCTTACTCTATGGTCTACTGAGGCTCATTTATGGTGGACGTACTAGACGCTATCGCGCCGCCTGCCGCGCACTTTTGGAAGTTGTTTCTGATCTGCGTAATCATTTGATATTTATTATTGTTCTTAATTCCGTCCCTGCGGCCCTGATCGGAGACGGGAACACTCGTAAAATTTTACAGTTGGATCGATAGCGTAATGGTTAAACGTTTTTTGTTGCTCAATATTCGTAATTGATAGAGATTTATATTAGGTACTGGCTTGGCGCTGTTGTTGTCGTTGTAAAGTAATCTAATTATAATACGCTTATCATTTGTAAGTTCTCCCAGATTTAATTTATTATCGTATGTACGGTGGCGTGCAGAACATTTTACAACGTAATTTGCATACCTACAGTGTTTCTAAATGTTGTATTGTTTCGAAACTTGGTAGACTACTTATGTAAGTTATGTTTAATGGCAATATAACAGCTACACCTTGTACGAAACTTAATCAAAGTGTCATGTGGCTCATCATCTTAAGTAGGTGTTTCGTTAACCCAGCTCCAACGTGCTTCGTGACTAAAGGTGCGTATCGACTATGCGCTCCAAGAGGCCGAACATTGGCGCGCGCTCCAGCCGCGCAAAATGGATACCACTTTGGAACGCGCGCCAATATGTTCGTTGGAGCGCGCGAACGCGGAGCGGGCCGTTCCGTCGGGTGTCGGTTTTTTACCACGCATCAGTCGCGGCGCGCACGCCAATTGAGACGGACGCGTTGGATTTTTTTGTGTTTGTTGCGCTCCCATTATGGATAACCAAAATTGCTGTAAGTTAATACAACTATATGGTACAAAAGAATTGCTGTGGAATAGCAAACGTTCTTCGTATCACAATAAATCACTGAGAGAAGATGCTTGGAGAGAAATCAGTAGTGAAATGGGATTCCCTGAGCCGAAGTTAAAAAAAAAAATGACTGTGCTCCTATTATCGTACAGAAGAGAAAAATGGAGAATATCTAAAAGCCAAGTCACTGGCTCCGGTAATAATTTCAAAGATTTTTTATTATCCCTGTTAATAAATTCAAAAAGACAGTTTTGTATAAAAATTAACATGTATTTGCATGGCAATTTTACGGAGAAATTAACTAAACTTTGTAGGAAGGTTAGAAGACATAAATAAAAATTCACATACATTTTTAATCTTTTATTGATTGATTGTTCACAGGCCGGGACAGTATTTACGTATCAAAATGGTTTGGATTTGATGACTTCAACTTCATGCAAGACAAGTGTACACCAAATGTTACAATAGATACTTTACAAGATATTGGGAATAATGAGTCAAACGATACAACAAGCGATACGCAGGTAAATAATATAATAAATTTTAATATCTATTTTGCCAAGGTATTTCTCCGTTGGTTGCAAAATTTTGTGCGAGATGTAAACGTATTTCCTTTGCGTCATTCCCACTTCTACGTGGCGCATTAGTGAGAGGGAGTAATGATGAATTTTCACCCTCATTTTTCCAACTACCTGGTATGATTCCAGTTTCTGTTTCTGTATCTAAAGATCCATGTGGTGTGTATTTCTGGCTAGACCTCTTTCGCAAAAAATTGTGCAAATGTGCAACAGCTAAAACTACTATTGCAGCTTTGCTGTGTGATAGTAACATAGGTTTCCTTAAAACTCTGAAAACCGAGCTTGCTATTCCGAAAGCATTTTCTACTACTCTACGTCCTCTTGACAGACGATAGTTAAATATTCTTTCTAGAGATCCCCTCTCTGGCTCCCCTTGGAACGGTTTCATTGTGTATCCGTTTAGTGCAAATGCTTTATCTGCGAGAATTACGTATGGAACTTTGAGACTATATGGTATTTGAAGTATCGACGGCTGAGGTATTTTCATGGACTTTTCTTCGAGTCTTTTGTATAATGATGTGCGTTTAAAGATCCCCCCGTCCGAAAGTCTCCCCTGGGAACCAATGTCAACGTATCTAAAACGTAGTAGTCCGCATCTACGAGAGCGAACAATACGATACTAAAAAGTGTTTGTCGTTATAATACTCCGTGCCGCTGTTACCAGGAGCTTGTATCATTACGTGTTTTCCATCAATGGCGCCTATAGCATGGGGAAAATCCCATTTTTCTTGAAATTCTTGAGCAATTTCCAACCATTCTTTCCCGGTTGTAGGGATCTGTAACATTACAAATAATTATAAAATACAATGTAAATTTGCACGTTCATATTTCAGGAGTCTACATTACAAAATGAAAGCGAGTCTTCTCAAAAAAACTTCAGAAGAGTGTAATACACAAGAACAATTTAATGATACTGTTAAAAAAGCACCGGAAAAAACTACAAAAAAGACCTCGAAGAAAAGGAAGCAGGAAGATGAGGACGATAAGATGTTAACAGAAGCGTTTAGAATTTTAACTGAATCATCTCAAGCTACTGATTCATATTTCAGTTATGGCCAGCACATTGCTAACGAAATGAGAAAATATGACAGCCATACTCTAATATATGTCAAACAGGCAATAAATAATATTATTTTTGAAGCCGATTTGGGAAGATTCAGTCCAAATTATGGGTATAACATAACACAAGAACCTCAAAATCACTCAAATTCAAACAATGATTCTTTGGCCAGTACGTCAATTCAAAATAATTTAATTTGAAAATGTTAAATAAATATATTCCTAATTAATACAATAATAATATAATTGAGTGTTTCACTTACCTTTACCCAATCCTTCTAAACCTCACTGATAGCATCACAAACCTCTGGGACTATCCTAGATATAGATTGCTTTGAAACTTTAAACAGGTACTGTAAGCTAGTATACGAGTCACCAGTGGCAAGAAATCTCAAAGTTATAGCCAGCCTTTCAGTCACTGTAATAGCTTCGCGAAACCCAGTGTCAATTTTTTTCACCTTTGGCTCTATCAAGTTTCTCAAGTAATAGAAATCTTCTGCCGACATTCTTGTGAAGTTTTTTATTGTGTCTTCTACCACTTCGAACTGCATATCTCTGATAAGTGTCACTCCATACTGCATTCTTTTTCGGTACAGCTCTTTCATCCACCAACGCACTTTTCGTTTCTCCTTTTTCTTCTTTATAATACTGTGAATAATTACAAAAGCTGCTGCTGCTCGTACACGACTGGCTTCCATGACGAAGGGTCAAACACTGGAACAGCTGCCACGCGCGCCAGGCGCGCTTAGTTGAGAATACTTCAAAAGTTTGGAACGCGTTCCTAGGAACGCACTCTCGGCACGGTCATTCATGGCGCGCGAGGCAGGAGCGCGAAGTCGATACGCACCTTAACACAAATACCTACAGACCTGTGTATTACGGACAAGCCTGCTGGTACATGTATGTGTTTGTAATAGGGACGAGTACGTTGCTACACGTGTTGTAATACGGACGAGGACGCTGGCACACGTGTTGAGAGACGTCAGCATCACTCACGTCACTCGTCAGTAATCATCATAGGTTCATCATCAGATTTAGTAGGTAATTAAGCCGTAAAAAATACCATAACGAGACGGAGAATGCTACTTAAATAAATATGTAAAAGTTATGCAGCGAGCATTACTTGTTCGTAGTGGCTTTTCCCCGCTGGACGCAGGTACTTAGCTAACGTAGGAGCGAAATTCGATTTCCGCAATTTTTGCTGTAAATTTCCGTTTTCGGTCGAAAATAAATACATTCGGCAGTTGCCAAAAAACATTCTTCCGGCAAATAAATATAATACCTTCTAACGATAATTGGTTTCAGAAATGTTTCATCGATACTATACAACAAATGAAACAATAAACATTGAAAAAATGTAGGATTCTCGCAAATAATATAAGATCGTTTAGTAAAAACTATATAAAATAATAATACACAAGATTTTGGATTTGACTACAGACCAAGGCTATTTGTTAACACTTATGTTTTAGTGGACACATTAATCACCATCTAGCTGCTTTTAGAGTGTATTGGTGGTCACTTTTAATTTGTCACTGGTACTTAGTATAGACTAGTAACCCAATTGTAACCCGACGACAAGGTTGGTGCAGTGGTTGAGCGCTCGACTGCTGCGCTGCGTGTCGCGGGTTCGTTTCCTGCACGGAACAAATATTTGTAGGACTACAGCTAGTTGTTCCGGGTCTGGCTGTTGGTGTATTGTTTGTAGCCCACGATACCGAAGTAAGTCCTAGTGTGGGGCAAAGATTTTTTTTAAAGAACTCCTTATAGATGACTATGTACAGGGTGGGCCATGAATTAGTTAACAATTGAAAAAATCGTACAAAGAAAACTATTTGACATATTTTTAAAATTATTTATTTACAAGAAAGTTAATTATTTGGAATTTATTTTTTAAAAATAACATCATCTAAATGTCCACCGTTTCGATTTTTGCACTCTTCAAAGAGACAAAGAGACCGCGAGATCGCTGACATTTGTTCGCTAATTTTTTTCCTTTAGTTCACGTAGTATTTTTGGTTTATGGATGTAAACACGACTCTTCAAATAACCCCATAAAAAGAAGTCTGCTGGGGTTAAATCTGGACTCCTGGGTGGCCATGGGATGTCGCCTCGTCTGTAAATCAGCTTTTCCGGAAACATTTCTTTGACTACCGGCGACTACTAACCTACTCGTTGGATGTGTGACAAGTGGCTCCATCTTGTTGAAACCATGTGTTACGATTGTAGCCAGCAAATTCCAGTAGCTTCGGTGCCAAGAACCCTCGTAACATTTTCACATATTCAACAGAATTCACAGTAACCGAACGGCCGATCGAGAATCTTCGAAAAAATAGGGCCCAATGATTCCTTTTGCTGAAATTGCAGCCCATACCGTTATCTTGGGAGAATGAAGTGGCCTCGCGTGTTTAGATTTGGGATTTTCGCTGCTCCAATATCTGCAATTCTGTTTGTTTACGTGTCCGTTGAGGTGGAAATGGGCTTCGTCGGAAAATAAGAGGTTGTCAAAATTATTGAATCGATCTAACAATGTTTCGGCATAGGACTTGCGCAAATTTAAATCATTAGGTTTTAATTCCTGTACTAACTGGATCTTATATGGATGTAATTTCAAAATACGGCGCAATGATGTTCGGGATAGTCCTAATTCAGCCGAACGTTTGCGCGTCGATAAATTTGGATCACGTCGAACTGATGCGGAAACTCGCTGCACGTTCTCTTCGCTCCGAGAAGTCCGCGGGCCGCCGGTTTGCTTCACGTTTGGTGTAGATCCGGTCTCTTCGAACTTCTTAACCCATTTCTTTATTAATGGAGCACTCGGACACTGATTTAAATCGTGTAAGTCGTATTCAACGCGAAATAAGCGTCTCACAGTAATGAGCGAACTGTTGTTTAAATAAAATTGTTTCACACAATAAGCGCGCTGCGGCCCCGTGAAACGATCCATTGCGACTAAAGTTCCGAGAAGCGAGCTAGTGGTAACGCCCCTCCCCGCTCCCCGCGCGGCTTGTATTAGCGCGGGGTGTTAAGTTTAAATGTTAACGAATTCTTGGCCCACCCTGTACTTTGAGCTACTTCGCGCTGTTAAGATGTTTCCTGAGTTAGTTACTCGCGACGGCTATGACTTATAGACTGTGGATAGAAAACTACGGAACCCTACACTGAGCGTGGATCGATACGTTCTTGGCCGGTTTTTATTTTATTTTTTTCTATACTGGCTAATAACATTAATACTGGGACTTGGAGCCAACTTCAACGAAAATTAAAATATTTATTAGGTATCAATGTAATGTGTTTGATTATTTGTAATTGCAATGGATCTTAAATCATTACATACTAGCTTCCCGCCCGCGGCTTCGCCCGCGTTAACTTCGGTTATATCGCGCTTTTTAGATTTCTCTCGGGAATATCAATTTTTTTCGGGATAAAAAGTATCCTATTATTTAATCCGGACTTCTAACTTTACGTCTGCAAAATTTCAAAGCAATCGGTTCAGGAGTTACAGCGTGAAAGTGGTACAAACAAACTACACATACAAATATTCCAGTAATCTCCCTTGGGAACTTGATGTTTTTTTAGGACCAAAAGTAGCCTATGTTACTCTCCATCTTTTCAACTAACTGTATGCCAAAAATCACGTCGATTGATTGCTTAGATACGGCGTGAAGGAAGGACAAACAAACAAACAAACACACTTTCACATTTATAATATTAGTATGGATTTCAAAATTAATACTAGTAAGTGGTGTTATGTAAAGTTGGATGTAAGTAGTATGACAACTCAGTGTAACATTTTTTTAAAATAATTATAAACTAGTGCTTGACTGCAATACCGCCTGATGGTAAGCAGTGATGCAATCGTTGATGGTAAAGCGCACTAGTTTATTAAGCCTATTCACTTAAAAAAACTTAGGAATAGGAAGGATGACGGCAGTTGAGCGAGGTGATGCCATGTTAAACCCAAGACCAACACGACCAACCATGCCGCGCCAGAGGGAGATTGATCTAGAGACTCTCCACGACCAAACTCCCGACACAACAACATTTGGTGCATCGTACCCGGCACACATCGCAACACAACTGCTCAGACCCGTCCTCAGTACGGCTTGACCAGACATCTTGAATCCTTAAAGTTTCGTCAAGTCTGTTTGTCTCTCCGTTCGTGGATAATCTCAGTGACCACTGGTAATATCAAATTTCAGCTCTTTAGTGCTAAAGAGCTGAAATTTGTTACCCCCGTACACGTAAAGTAGGAGTATTTTTTCTAATTTCCATCCTAACGTGTGATATATTGTTGGATAAGTATATAAAAATGAATAGGGGTTTACTAAAATCAATTTTTTTGACATACCTACTGAATATTTTCGGATATAATCACTCCAAAAGTAAAAAAAAAATGTGTCCCTATTAAACACACGTTTAAAAAATATGAAAAAATTCCCGAAAATACACCTTTGTAAAGAGTTTCTAGGAAAATTATTTTGAACTGGATGACAGTTTTTAAAAAAATTCACAAAATAATTTCTGAACTAATATTGTAATTTAACCGTATATGCAACCATATTTCCTATAGGTATATTCTTTATACAGTATGTCAAGAAAACCCTGTTCGATCCGTGAAGGTATTGTTAGGTATCGATAGCTGATTCTACTAATGCTTATAAAGCCATTTTTTTTCCTGAGTGGAAATCCTCATAGGATGTCCGCCGCCCTGGGGTGGGCGACGGGGTTTGTCAGACTTTTACTGATTAAAACCACCCCGATGTCTCTTCTATCAGGAGCGCGTGTGGGGCCACGGGAGTCTAAATTCTTCCACGGCCCCACACTCTCGTGCTGGCCCGGTCTGTCCGGACCTCGTCTCCTGCACGGGGTAGTGGGGTGTTAAACTACCCCGTGCATCGCCTCAGAGGCGCGCGCTGACACTCGCGCGCGCCTCCGCGCTCCACTGACCACGATATGTGATCCCGGCGCCGGCGCACGCCGGGTGCCATGGAAAACATGGCCTCCGACTTGTCAAAGGACACCTCCAGGCCCAGGCGTTGGATGCGGTTCACCACCTATGCCTACAAAGCCTGACTGAACTTAAAAAACAAGTAACCTCTAAAAAAATAAATATCGCAAAAGGAGGTAACTTACATCGTAATACATGCGCGGGCGACGGGGGTCAGGGCACGCGGTCAAACAGTATGCGGCCAGTATTATACATTCATTCACACTAACCTACCAATAATATGTTGTAGATATGTAAAAAATAGGATGCAGTACCTCTTCTGGAATTCTGTTGTATATGCTTCAAAAATAAAATCCAATATAATTCATTCTTGAGTGCCGAATCCAAAATTCTTCATTCATTGTTCAGTGTAAGATTTCTGATAAATTTTCTCCAACCTTTATATCAATTCCAATAATTACCAAATCTTCTAATTTCAAATTCTTTTTCTAGTCCTTCAGGTATCTTATTTAATTCTTTTTCACTATTTCTAATTAGAATCCCATCAACATATATTAATTACTAAATAAATTTCTTTTTCTTTAGTACTTTCATTTTCACCAAAATTGTATATAAAATGTCTCCATTTAACTCCCCATAGGAAGTGTTTTCAAAGACCTCATTTTCTTCACCATTATTTTGGTCTTCTTCAAAAGTAGAAAAATAGCTCCTCTTTTGTTTCTTCATCATCAAAATGTTCATTTTCATTTTCTCTTTATAAACTTCCCCTCTCAAACTCATAATCAATATTTTGTTCATCTTCTTCAAATAGTTTATAAAATATTTTCCTATAACATTTTCCATTCTAGCTTTCTGCTGCACCCATTCTGGGCCCATAACCTATTGTAGATATGTAAAAAATAATAAGATGCAGCTCTTCTGGGATCCTGTTGTATATGCTTCAAATAAAATCCAATATAATTAATTCTTCGTTTATTCTTGCTTTATGTTTTAATAAAATACTCTTTTTAAAATCACATTACGTTACATCACATATTACAATTTCAGTGTCTATAAGTAACCAAACCAAACCATTCTTTTCGACCGCATTTTTACAACTATTATGAAACAACAAAACATATTTCTCTTGTCTACCGAATCTGTCTTCTAAACATGAATTAATTGTCTTTATAAAAATTATCAGCCAGAGACAATATTAAAATTCAACCTCAACACAATACCGTCGAAAATAGTATACCTAGTCATTTTTAAAAAAAAATACCAAATAAAAAAAAGATTATTTAATAATTCATTTTTATTGGTAAGTATTACGATGGTTATATAAAATTTTTAAGGTTAATTTGCTTATGTGATAACGTAATCTTTATTATCCCTATCGGTTGGACGGGGTTTTATTTACGTATTATATATGCTGTATATTCTATCAAATAAAAAAAATATATTAAAATTGATTCATGCAATCCAAAATTACCACCGAAAATCCAACATTTGGATTCAGTGGAGAGACCCAGATTTAACTCAAAACGGTCTCCAAAACCTAGAGCACAGGCGTAGAGTAGCCAGCCTTTCGGTCTTCTATAGATTGCGCTCATACGCTCGAATCTGAGTATACGTATTTCTTTTTGCTCCGTAATAATAATATATTTTTTGTGTTAATAAGTAAAGTTTGGACCTTAGAAACTTATATATGCGTTGACTGTGACTATAACTTTAATTGTTTTAAAAATACGATTATAACAAACAGTGATCATCAAATAATTTAAAGAAAACAACTTATAAAATGCAAAAGTGTTAGGTCATTGTAGGTGATTGTGTATTTGATCCAACAACAATATTATCATACCGTCATTAATTTTGAAATTGCCGCCCGTCTGACATAGGGTACAAAAAATTTAACATTTGTACTCGAAGCGCACTTAGCGACAACAGTTAAGGTGATACTCAACAAGAGTGGCCAAAAGGTGTGGCTTCAAATCCGACCCACGACGTACTCTTTTTGTGATTTTTAAATTTGTTTGCTTTTATTTTTCTTTGATTAGAAAAATCAGAATGCCGAAATGCGGAGCTTGCGGAAAGTTTTTGGCGGTGAATGATGGCATAAAATGCTCGAAATGTCCGGGATTTTATCATCGAGTCTGTGTCAACCTTGCTCCCACGGCAACATACTCTGCAAGCTGGATGTGTCCTGGATGTAAAGCGAAGGTACCCCGGGTAGACAACTCCCAAACCCCTGTGAGGGGAACAGGGGAGTCAAGTTTACCCACTAGTCCGGCAGCACCTGGCCTCATTGATAAACCTGAAGTAATCACAGAACCAATAAAAATAAGCACAACGGATTCTCAGGAAATAAGCCTGGCGATGGAAATTCGTGGTCTCCGCAGTGAGGTAAACGCCTTGCGAGATGAAATTCGTCAGTTTCGAGATGAGTTCTCAGGACTTGATGATAAGGTTAATAAGTGCTATAACCGCGTGGATGTCCTGGAATGTCGTATCAGGGAACTCGAAGAGAGCACAGAGGTGACGGGTTCCCCACGTTTAATTAAACTGGAGGAAACTATTGAGGGACTTCAGCAGCAGTTGAATGAGCGTGAACAAGAGTCGCTGCTAAACGATGTTCAACTCTCTGGTGTTGCGGAGTCTAGTGGTGAGCACCCCGGCACAGTTGATAAACACCCTTGCTCTCAAACTGGCGATTAAGCTCGAAGAACAGGACGTAGTTTTTGCTAAACGTGTTGGGAATACTCGGCGCGACCACACCGAAGGTGAAGCACCCCGCCCTCGTGTCATCGTTGTCCGGCTAGCAAGACGCACGGTGCGTGAAAATTTACTTAGTGCCGCACGCGTCCGCCGCAACCTCACTACTGCTGACATCGGTTTGCCGGGATCGTCGCATCGCATCTACCTTAATGAGCGCCTGACTAAAACTAACAGGCAATTATTCCACGAAACTCGACAAGCTGCTAATCGCCTGGGGTGGAAATACACCTGGACTAAGGATGGCCGCATCCTTGCGCGTAAAGAGGAGGGAAAATCGGTTGTGCACATCCGAACGAAAATGGACATCACACGTTTTTTCATCACTCAGTAGGTTTGTTCCTGGATAGATTAGTAATTTCTGTCAACTTTTTTCATGTTCCAAGTTTGCGTTACACGATGTCACATGCGAATGTTAACATTGACCAATGGTTTTGTGTTTTATTTAGCTTGTTTTTGTTTAATTGTTGCATGTCGAAAAATACATGCTTTTTGTTTTTGGCCATTTTAAATTTGAATTGTGAAATGCTTTATATATGTTTCCGTCACGTTTATACAGTTGGCATCTCTAGCTATTGCTGCTTCAGATGCCAACAGTTTAGTGTACCTTTAATCAGCGCTGCCTACGGTGCCGGACCATTTTTAACTATTTTTTCAGTTCCGCATAGAATCACTCACTTACACTACACTTTTTTTAATTACTACTATAATCTTGTTTACATGCATCTTTTATTGATCTGTGCGGTTTTTTATTTAGTATATTCTCTAATATGTTTATTTATTGTTAGTACATTATCTATCCATTAATGTCTACTGCATTCCTTAAAGTTGGTTTTTGGAACGCAGGTTCTTTAGGCACGAAACATGACGAGTTTACAGCAGCATTATTAGGTTTAGGTGTCGATATTATGGCCATTAATGAGACGTGGCTGCGGACAGGCGAAGAAGGACGCGCACCCTCCATACCTGGATACAGGCTGCGACATATACCGCGTCCTTTGTCTGTTAAGAGGGGACGTGGTGGAGGTGTTGGTTTTTATGTCAAGCACGGTATTCATGTTCGAAGCCACTCGTACTCTGCTAGCCCATCGCACACCACGGTCGAGCAGATGTGGGTAACCATTAGTGTTCGCGGAATTAAACTAGCACTAGGTACCGCCTACCGTCCGCCCTGGCAGGATGTTGATCTGTTCTTAGACGCTGTATCTGGTTCTTTAAATTCCCTAACACAATGCGAGCACACGATACTTATGGGCGATTTCAATATAAACATGCTCAATAGCGCGGACTCAAAGACGGAAAAGTTGGTCTCATTTTTGAGCTGCTTGGGTCTGAAACAACTGGTACAGTCACCCACACATTTTACAATGCACGGAAATTCTCTGATAGATATCATCTGTACAAATGTCAAGCTACGCTCTTTATCAGTTAATTATATACCGGATCTGGGTGCGCACGCGATGATTTCCGGCGAATTTAGTTTTAAACGCCTGAAAATCTCGTCACGAACCATAACTTATCGACCACTAAAAGACATTATTAGGGATTGTTTCGATCAGGATCTCGAGTTACTTAACTGGAAAGCGTTAACTGAGCTACAAGATGTTAATACTATGGTCAATGTATTTAATTCGAACTTGCTTACGCTGTTCGATATCCATGCCCCTCTAAAAACTAGTATTGTGAAGGAGTATTGTTACCCTTGGATTACTGGAAATGTTAAATTTATGATGCATTTGAGGAACAGAGCACATACGGAGCATTTAAAAGATAAAACATCAGATTCGAAAAGGCAATATTACAAAGAATTGAAGTCGCTTGTTTCCAAGTCTTTATTTTACGAAAAGTCAGCGTACTATAAACATAAAATCAACAGTCACATAAATGACACCAGAGCGCTCTGGAAAAACCTTAAGGCTACCCTACTTCCAGCTAAAAATAAGGAATTACCTCTGCATTTTAACGATCCTGACAAGATTTGTGACCACTTTCTGAATGTGCCAGGTGCGAATACCGTGAGTAATTCATTACTTGCATTTTTTAAATCTACACGAAATAGTGGTTCCTCGTTTAGTTTAAGTCCAACAACGCCCGAAAAAATCGCGAACATACTGAATACTATTAAATCTAATGCTGAAGGTTGCGATGGCCTCACAATAAATATGGTTCTGTTGACACTACCTGCGACTTTGGACGCCGTGACTGCCTTAATAAATACATCTGTTTCATCCTCATCTTTCCCTGAGTTATGGAAAATGGCCAAAGTTCACCCATTGCCAAAGGCGCTAAATGCTTTGGAAATAAAGGACCTTAGACCCATTAGTATACTGCCAGTACTTTCTAAGGTATTAGAAAAAGTAGTTTGTACTCAATTGATTGAATTTTTAGAGACTAATGAAATCCTCCCCGATGTTCAATCGGGATTTAGAAAGGGCCGCAGTACAGCCACGGCTTTGTTGGATGTGACGGACAATATCTTGTCGGCTCAGGATAGTGGGTTGTGCACTATTTTGGTGCTGCTTGACTTCTCGCGCGCGTTTGACTGTATTAACATTCCACTGTTATTGTCAAAGATGGCTTTTTATGGATTTAACGAAAGCACAATAAACTGGTTTGATAGTTATCTTGACAACCGTACGCAATTCGTTGCAGTGCGTCGGGCGGACGGCTCGGTAGCTTCCTCTAGAAATCGGTCTGTAGGTAGGGGTGTTCCACAGGGCTCGATACTTGGGCCAATATTGTTTATTTTGTACTGTGCCGATATTACGAAAATTATAAATAAATGCAAGTACCATATTTATGCTGATGACACACAGATATATATATCATTTAAGCCAGAGAACTACGAACAAGCGCTAAATGATCTTAATGCGGATCTTGAAAATATAGTGCAATGGTCCAATGCCAACACGCTTACTTTGAACCCTACAAAAACCAAGTATATGCTTTTTGGAACCGAAAACCAGATAGGTAAAATTAAACCCTGTGCCAGCTGTGTGACCGTCATGGGAGAGCCTATCGAACGAGTGTGTGAAGCGCGAAATTTAGGAGTCATCATGGATACAGAACTTCGTTTTCACAAACACGTGTCTGAGTCAATCCGTAATTGCTTTTATAGGCTTAAGATATTATACAAGGCCCGTCCCTATCTTAATGAAGAATTGCGAGTATTGCTTGTGGAGTCTTTGGTTTTATCTAAGCTGAATTATGCGGACACGATATATGGCCAACGATTACTATCAAAAACTGAAAGAATGATCCAAAGACTTCAATATGCTTGTGCACGCTTTTGTTTTAAAGTTCCCTTCAGGGGACATGTTACGCCTTTTCTCAATGACCACAACATTTTGAAAATGAAGGCTAGACGTAAACTTCACTTGGCGACGTTACTATTTGGAGTTATTAAGTCTCACTCCCCTTCCTACTTGTATGATAAGTTAGCGTGGACAAGCAGGCACAGAATTGGTGAGGGGAGAAAATGTTCTCAGCAACTTTCCATCCCACAGCACAAGTCGGCGGCTTTTAGAGGCAGTTTTCGGTATGCAGCGTCTAAATGCTGGAACAATATCCCTCCTCCCATAAAGTATTGTAAAAGTTCCTCGACTTTCAAATTGAAATTAAAAGATTATCTTTTAAGTCATCAAAAAGAGTTCGAAGATTTCCAAGCAGACGTATCTGCCATTTAAGCCATTTTATTTGATTTTCAGTGATTGGTGGGAGGGGGTATTTTCCGGATTTATTTATTTAATATTAATGTATTTAGGTATTTATTTAGGTATTAATATTTATCTAACGTATTTGTATATAAAATTATTGTAAATTGAATACTTATTTTTATTTGATTAATTACAATATATTTAACATGTATACATACACACACACACACACACACTTATGCATGTCACAACATTTTTATGTGATTCTGTTTAAGTTTTTCTATCATTTGGATTACTATTATTATATCATTTATATTATTGTATTTTTTGTAATTCTAGCGTATGGCACTCGTGGGTTGCAGCTGAAAATCAGCGTCAGATGGTACACTTCGTGTTGTCATCTGACATTATGCTGAGCTGAGGCCCTTTTGGCATTACAAGACAAGTTTTATAGTCTTAAAGTTATGTATCTTGCTGTAATGTCAATAAATGCATTTTTCTTTCTTTCTTTCTTTCTATAGGATGCATTTTGGTGAGTCTGCGAGGGAATTGCATGATTTAATTTTCCCATCTCCGTTCCACCATCGGACGACCCGTCGTACGGCGGGTTTCCACCCTTACGTTGTTGACACCACTACGATCCGGACGAAGCGTTTCGCCTCTTCTTTTATACCGCGTACATCGAGGGACTGCAACAGTTTGCCAGCGGCGGTGTTTCCGTCGTACTATAATTTGAATGTCTTCAAGGTGTACACACTCTAGGTGTAGAATGCGCTTTACCATCAACGATTGCGTCACTGCTTACCATCAGGCGGGATTGCGGTCTAGCGCAAGTTTATAATTTATTAAAAAAAATAATACTGTGAGAATTTGTTTATCATCATACATAGTATAAAACAAAGTCGTTTTCTCTTTCCCTATGACCCACGTACGATTAAATCTTTAAAACTGCGCAACGGATTTTGATCTGGTTTTTTTTAAATATATAGGTAGAGTGTTTAAAGAGGAAGGTTTATCTGTATAATAACATTATAACCGTCCTTCGTGAGCCCGTTTTTTCAATGTAACAAATAGCCCATTCTTTTAACTCTTTTGGGACACTTATTGTGAGGTACGGGAAACTACGGAACCCTCCACTGAGTGTGGCCGGACACGTCTTGGTCGGGTTTTTTAATTATTAATTATTGTTAGCATTTTTCGGATAATCAGTAATGCATGCCCCTTTTTTAGTATAATATAATATTTTAACATATTTTGTTTAGTATAATACCCTTGAACGATACACTAGGTGCAATCCTTATCCTTACTAATGTTATAAATCAGAAAATGAGTTTGTTTGTTTGTTCCGCTTTCATGCTGTAACTACTGAACCGATTGCTTTGAAATTTTGCACACGTAAAGTTAGAAGTCCTGATTAAATAATAGTGTACTTTTTATCTCGGAAAAATTTTATATTCCCGAGGGAAATGTTTTAAGCGTGATATAACATGTGTGAACATTGCATCACCTCGCTCAACTGCCGTCTTCCTTTCTATTCGCTCAATCTGAGTGAATAGGTTCTTGATAAACTAGCGCGCTTTACCATTAACGATAGCATCACTGCTTACCATCAGGCGGGATTGCATTCAAGCGCTAGTTTATAATTATTAAAATAAAATAAATAACCGAAATCCACGCGGTCGAAGCCGCGGGCGGAAAGCTAGTTTAAAATAAATAAATATATACGGACAAATCACACAAATTACACTCAGGGATACTATATTTATAATAGATACATATATAGATAAACATCCAGGACCCAGGCCAATCAGGAAAAGATCGTTTTCCATCATGACCTGGCCGGGGATCGAACCCGGGCCCTCCACGTCGCAGGCAGGCGTGTTGACCGCTGCGCCATGGAGGACGACAAATAATAGGTTGTAGAGGCATGAGAAACAGGGTGTAAAGTTCAGTCAAGATCCTCCGACCAGACGGGTGTTATGTCTGGCGGGCACTTCTGCAACTCAATTATGTTCTACTGGGGGTTCTGGTTTGCGTATTCAATTATATGAAGTTGTAGTGTGGTGGTGATTGAGCTTTTGTACTTGTCGTGGCAGCTGTGGTGTTGTCGAGGTGCATTGTAGTTGTGTTTTGTTGTAGTTCTTGTGTGTTACTGTCGTTGTCAGTTGTCTGAGACTATTATTGTACTTAGTGTGTGTCGCAAGTTACATTATTTCATAATCTTGTTTCACATCTCAATTCTGTAAAACCCGGAAGTGAGAAAAACAGAGAGATACTATATATTGTTTGGCTATTTACATATTTTATATTCGAAAAATTAAGATTTTTAAATGATGAACATTTAAAAACACTACTTATTCATAGAAAGACTACTATTTCAGAATATTTTATTCTTTTTCCGTCATTTGGGGTTGAAAGAAATACATAGTGTTTTTATTTTGGTACGCCATTTGTAATCGGCAATAGGGACGCAGACCGTTAGTCATGTCGTGCCGAGAGTGAGCCGCGCCGCCCCCGCGCCGGCACCGTCTGTGGACGTATGCTTTGTTATGTAGATACATACATTCATAAATAATGAGCCAGCGCGCTCGGCGTCGGCCGCTTGGAGGGTTACTTGAGATTTGATTTCCGGAATGATAAGTTGCTTAACACGTTATCAACTGGCTGTAAAAGGCACTGGCGGCTAAGAATGTTTTCATTTCACACCTTGATTACTAAAATAATATTAAAAGCACTGGTCATTAGGTTTCTATAATGATTATTACCTACTATTTTTTATAATAATACCTAAGTACAATATATAGGTAGATACTTATGTACCTATCTATATAGGTAGGTAGATAGGTACCTACGTACTGTTAGGTAATAAGTGTGTATTTGTTACAGTAAATAATAATAAACGGCTAGTAGCCAAACCTACAAAGTAGTAAACAGATAAGTTATTTGTCGGCTCCCATGAAATTAGATGTCCAATCAAACATAACATGGGTGGTGATAAAATGCAATTTGTGCATAAATAATGAATGAGCGAGCTCCGCCGTTTTATTTGATAACATTTTGTAAGCTGAAGCGAGAATTTGAGATCTCTTTGAAAAATACAGAGATACACAATTTCCACGAGATACTGTTCCACCTAAGTGGACCGACGACCTGCTGAAGGTCGCCGGAAACCGCTGGATGCGGGATACCTTAAATAGCACGTAGTATAATAGTAGGTAGGTATTTAAATTAAAGTCATAACAAATGTGTCTCCACACCATGTGGGTCAATAACTATACGTTACAGGTCATGTTACTTGTCAATAACTAGATACATAAATCTCTACCGTAACTCCGCGCGCTTAGTCTGTAGTAACCTACAGCAGGCGTTGTTATTGTTCATAACTTTCTGACATGTGGAGATAGGATTAAAAAACCTTTCCAGTGTCGTGTGATATCATTCAAAGAAGCCGTGCCCTTGGTGTATGTAGATCCTTTACGTTACACGTTCAATAAAAGAGTGAAAATGAGAGAAAAACGTTTTCATTTTACACTTTTTAGTTGTGAAAATACTGTTCAGCTGCATCCGGTCAGACTGGACGCTAACGATAATATAGTTGGAAAAAGGCCTGCAAGCAAACGACTTTGGTTAATAGGCAAATAGTATGTGAGAAATTCCATGATGGACAGAACTAAAATTGTGAGGATAATATAGATAAATCTCTCTAGTTTATCACGGTAAGGGTCGCTTTCTTCTGATGTGGGGGAATATAGTGAAGAAAAATAAATATTCACATTATTTATTCAGCGAGACCAATATCTACGATGATTTCATCTAAAAATACCGTAGGGACTTCAACTTGTTGTTTGTACCTAGCCCAGGATATTAAATAAACTATGCTGGCAATATGCGCGCAGCCCCCGACAGTTCGGCCGTGTATACATGACCAGTAATAACCTTCAACACATTTTCTTCCTTGTCTTGTTGGGTTTATTAAAATATATGTATAGTCTTGTCGCGCTCTGACATGTCTTTGTCGGCAGTTTGGTCGTGGAGGGTCTCCAGATCAATCTCCTTCTGGCGCAGCATCGTTGGTCGTGTTGTTGGGTTTAACATTGCATCACCTCGCTCAACTGCCGTCTTCCTTTTTATTCACAGTTTTTTTTAGTGAATAGGCTCTTAATAAACTAGCGCGCTTTACCATTAACGATTGCACGACTGCTTACCATCAGGTAGGATTTCGGTCAAGCACTAGTTTATAATTATAAAAAAGTACGTATACAAGCAGAGTCGCCACTACTCGTTCGCACAATTGTTGTTATATTTTGGGCTCCGTTATGGCTTTTTGGGACGCCGACATGATCGGTCCGACAGACGGACTAATATTTAATATTAGTACTCGATTTTTGACAGCCTCCGTGGCGTAGCGTGGCGTGGCAGGATCTTCACTTCCAAGCCAGAGCTTTTGGGTGAGTTTGAGAAATTCTACGGAGAGTTATACACATCAAGACACGCACCTGTTGTAAGCCTGGCTAATGATCCTAGAGCCAGACTAACCCGACACTACACCGACGATATCCCGGACGTCAGCCTGTACGAGATTAGTATGGCCCTGAAACAGCTCAAGAACGATAAGGCGGCTGGAGATGATGGAATTACGGCTGAACTTCTGAAAGCGGATGGCAAACCAGTTAAAGCGCTTCAGAAGCTATTTAATTCCGTCATTCTTAAAAGCGAAAAGCCCAAGGCGTGGCACAGGAGCGCGGTGGTGTTGTGACAGTACCCACCTGAAAAACTACAGATTGATATCCCTCCTGAGACATGTCTATAAGTTTTCTAGGATTTTCTAGGGTCATCACGAATCATCTCGCTCGCAGGTTCGACGACTTCTAGCCTACCGAGCAAGCAGGCTTCCGAAGAGGCTTTAGCACCGTAGATCACATACATAGGCTGCGGCAAGTTATACAGAAGTCCGAGGAGTATAACAAACCACTATGCTTGGCGTTTGTGGACTATGAGAAGGCCTTCGATTCGATCGATACTTGGGTGGTGCTACAGTCTCTCCTGCGGTGCCAAATTGACCATCGATACATTGAGGTGATAAAGTATTTGTACAAAAACGCCACCATGTCAGTCCGACTCCAGGATCAGGACTCGGAACCGATCCAACTCCAGCGTGGAGTGAGACCCTTAAGGAGATGTCATATCTCCCAAATTGGTCACTGCTGCGTTGGAAGATGTCTTCAAGCTTCTGGGCTGGAAAGGACTTGGCATTAACATCAATGGCGAGTACATCACTAATCTCCATTTTGCAGATGCAAAATGCTCAATGACCTCAGCAGAGCTTCCCAACAAATGGGTGCAAGGATGAAGATGGATGAGAAATTATTGATTCCAGCATCTGTTTGGTATAAACATGTGAGCTGGAATAATTGACCAGCAGCTTGTGCTACATGAAATGCCACCAAGGCTGAATGGCTCTGTATTTGAATTTTTTACAAAATAATTTGAACCAAATACTTAATGAATCTGAACACAGAGTGGCAGAAATGTGGCTGCAACAAGACGGCGCCCCGACTCGTTACGCTCGGGTAGTTCGAGGTCATTTGAACGAGCGTTTCCCTAACCGATGGATTGGTCGAGGCGGGCGGGCATGCTATTGCATGGCCACCCCGGTAGCCCGCCTCGACCAAGCCTCGGTAGCTCGTTCGCCCGATCTTAATCCAATAGACTTTTTTGTTTGGGGCTAATTTAAAGAAATAGTGTATAAAGGAGAGAATAACACCAAACAAGAACTACGACAAAAGCTCGAGTTTGCTAAGTTACAAATTCTTAATAATAGAGGTGCATTCCGCCGATTACGTGTGAATTTTATTAGGCGGTGCAGATTGTGCATTATAGTCAAAGGTAGGAACTTTGAACATTTAATGTAAAAAATAGTATTTTAATGAAATTATTAAGTCATAATCGTTCTATTTATTTCATGATGGCTCTTGAAATTAATACGTAGTATGTACGAAAAAAATCTAAATTTTTCTCTAAATTTACTTTTGTTTACTTTAATTTTTACGAGTAATTTTGTTTTTAAAACCAAACTACTGAACCGATTTCAAAACAACAAATTGAAGGTGTGAGCATTACTAGAGATGACGCGATTACACAACTTAGATCCAGTCACTTGATTTTAATTGATTGTTGCATAAGCATGAGGAGTAGCTAGTGGTTGTCGTATATTAAATTTCAATGCTGTAAAGTGTTGAGGAATGCCCTTGAAAGTCTATGGTCTTCGTCATAACATCTACTGCAGACCTTCATTTTAATCCATATGGGTGCAAAGTTCTTCTCAATATAAATGAATTAAGTCCAAACACAAAGTTGCTACTGTAAACCTTTGAAAAGTTTCCTTAACTGTCCTTCGTCTTCACCATAAGACCATAATGACAATTGTAATCCACCTAGGTGTAAAGCTCTTATCAATACAAATTAATCAAGCACAAACACAAGATAGCTGCTGTGAATCGTAGAAGAGTTCCCTGGACTCTCTCTCGGCTCCATCATCAGATCTATTGCAAACCTTCATTATAACCTATATGGGTGCAAAGTTTTCATCAATACAAATTAATCAAACCGAAATACATGGTAGCTGCAGTGAATCGTTGAGGAGTTCCCTCGACTGTCTCCGAGCTCCATAATCAGATCTATTCCAAACTGTAGTGCTTTAAAATACTTAATAAAAAAAAAACTTAGTAATTCACTAGTCGCCCCTACGATTTTTAAAAGTGCCCCTTGATTTCCCTGGTTCTCCATCATCAGACCCTGATTTCATTATCAGTAAAGATATCTTCTTTCGAACAAAAAAAGAATGATCAAAATCACAAACAAAAAAAAGACCATATATGTATACGGTCGAATTGAGTAAACTCCTCTTTGAAGTATGTAGAAAAAGGCAAATAAATTTAAATAGCTATTTAGCTTAATTAACCATTGTAACATCTTTATTTTGTTTGGGATGGGAAATCATCAAATGACTTCTCACACTCTGGGCGGAGCGGAAATGCGTGTCAGACTTTTACTGACTAAAATCCACCCGTGTTTCCTTCACTTGCATGTAGGCCAGGGCCAGGGCTACTGTTTCTTTTTAACCAACCCGCAACCCTGACCCAGGACCCATCTGTCTTCGTGGACCCCATCACGATATGCTGGCATCTCTTTGAGGAGCGCGTGAAACACAAAACGCCGCCGACTCGGGCTTGGCCCTTACCGGGCGGCGAACTGCCCACTGCTCACCGCCTGCAAGCCCGCGCCTACGGTGGCCGGGAGTTCGATGTTGTCTCCCGACCAGGGCGACGACATCGAACGTTTCGCAGAAGGAGGAGACGGCCTGCCATGCACTCTCGCTCCGGACCATGGCCTGGAGCAGGGTCGGACGCGAGAGATCGCCGTACGGTATGTTCTGCCGTGTCCTCCCGTCTTATACGAAACATTAACCTCCCGAAACAGCCGTGTCCAGTGAGAACCTGCGTCAGACGGAAGGTGAGGGCGACGCAGCACTTTTCCAGCCACTCCTCAAAGAGGGGACTTACCGCCGCTATTGTGGCGTGCCAACCATTGTAACAGCTACTTGGTTTTTTTTTGGTACATTGTAACAAATAATTGGTAGCCATTATAGATTAAATTGCAAAAAAATGCTTTGGGGTTTAGTCAGGACTACGCAATAGTTTGGGGGACCCCCCACAGTGCTGACTTCCTTGTAGTGTTCCCCGGGCAACGCCGTGTCTGACCACCGTAACGGAGTGGCTGACCGGTGGCTAACGAGCGCTGTGACCTACGCGATCTTACGTTCTTTTACTCTGAGGGCGATTGCGTAATTGTGGATATTTTAATTGTGGTTTTTATTATTATTGTGGGTTTTATTCTTATTGTGGGTTATTTTATTATGGGTTTTTATTGGATTTTATTGTGGTTTTTATTATTGTGGGTTTTATTGTAGTGGTCTTTATTTTTAGTGTGGTTTTCTCTAGTGGTTGACGCGATGCTGAAACCCTTGAGAAACACCTCTGGGCGTTTCGCCCCAAAAGGCCTTTCTCAGGGTCAACCGAAAGGTGAGACCCACTCCGAGATGTCGGCGTCAGAGGTAAGCCGCGCACCGTTTGTGGCGAGCCTCTGTACGAGTTTTCGGACTCGGACATCGAGTCCGTAGTCTTAGACTCGTCCGTGTGTGGGGTGGCTGCAGGGAGCAGCCTGAAGAGGGCGTACTTAAAGCTCGAGCTCTTCAAAATTCCTAATTTTCCGTTACTTCCCTATAAAAAATTTTCTTAACTTTTACTCGAAATTGGCACAAAGTCATAACTAGTGCCACCCTACAAAAAAAAGCCCTACTCAATGCGAATTCAGCTCTCTGAATGTATAGGTTGATGTGTCGCCGGAGGTGTGGGCGCAGTCGCGTGCCTCCACTGGTCTGCTATCTCGGGCACCGGGCTGTATAGCACAGAGAATGTTTCGTCACAGGGTACTTACGATTTCTGCACGGTTTATTGATCATACATGTATATATATTATTTATAATCGCTAATTAATCGCTTTTTTCTTATTAAGTAATTATAGCAACTGACATGAGTTTCCTAGTGAATCTGACGGCAGGCCGTGTACACATCGAGAGATAATAAGGTGAGCCTCCCTCGAGGCGGTTCGCAATACAATACATCTTTGTTTCTTAGATCCACACCTACTAACACTTATCATGGCTTTGCTGCTGTTCATTCTCCTTAAATGAATGAATTACAAATGAGTGTCACGCGGACTTCGGACTGCGGACTGCGGACTGCGGACTGCGGACTGCGGTGCTCACTGTTACGATAGAAAGGTTGTTGATTCCATTGTTCACAATAGTTCTGTGCATCTATTTCTTTCCATTTCATTAAGAAAAGGACGAAACATCAATATTAGTTTATTTCTGTCAAATTAGTCCGCTCCCGATGCAAATTGATATATTTTTGGTACATAGGCTTATATGTTTTAATCACGTCTATGCACTACATATTATCTTAAATTGACAGGACTAAACATATTTATGTTCAGGAGGTTACTTCTACATCATGGTGGTACAGGAAGAAAAGCGCTATTCCTTTATCACAACGGTATATTGATGGTTTTTACGCGTTATAGTAGTGCCCCAGTTCTCTACTTAATGAAATATAAAAGATTCACTTCTTAATCATTATCCATTATCGCAATAAATGAGTTTGGGGATTGAGGTTAAATTTAGTTTAATATATAATAATAGGTAACCATAACTTGCTAATTATGTCATCATCATCATCTCAGCGTTAATTCCAGTCGCATCCGAAGCTTTTTTTCAGCTTTGGAGTCTGGGGTCTGCTTTATCAGTTTAACTGCTGATTTGGCTAAATTTCAATATTTTCCATGAAGCGACTGCCATCTGACCTCCACAACCCGAAGGCGATATCGAAGCATTGCAGTTAGACCAATTGTTGGACTTTTGAGGGCTCTAACAACCCGTAACGACAGCCATTAAATGTTCGTATGGCTACCGGGATCAACCGCTTAACGTGCTTTCCGAGGCACGACCAGACCAGTGCAAATATTCATATTCATGCATACAAATATTTACACTGCGCGGGGATCGTACCCGCGGCTCCTTGCGCAGCCGCCGCGTTCGCTACCGCTACGCCACGGAGACTGTCCGCTGTGGCAACTTGCTAATTATGTGCACTGCTATAACTATAACTTGCTTGTTCTGTTCACAAAATTGTTACGCCAAAAAGGTTTTGAACTTAGTACATGTTCACTTATGTACGAAGCAAACAAGCTAGGTACCTACTATATAAACCTACTGTACTTACTTAAAATCTGTTTTAGCGTGAAGCGGTCCTAAAAATTCATGACATAATAGTATGAAGCCACAGAGTGTCGCTCCGGTGCTTTGTTGAACCATTAACCCATTCTCGGCGCCGTTACGACTGTAACGATGTGCGAGGGTTGCCGCGCGATGCTCTGCGGCTCTGTCCTTATTACGAGACGTGGCGGAGTTATAATCTAAATCGCGATAAACTCTTGGCGCTTGAACCCTTCGCTCAAAAGCCTTTTAGAGGATTAATCATGAAATGTTATGTATTAGGGCCGGCGCTCACTGACGGCGTGGCACGACATGGCACGGCAGGTTGTGCAGTGGCATCCCGCGGCGTGCTGTGGCATCCCGCGGCGTGCTGCGGCATCTCGCGGCGTTCCGTGGAATCCTGCTGAAAGCCCAGCCACTCTGGCATCACATCTGGAGAACATTTGTTGTGTCGTTAGGTTGACTGGGATTTAGCATTAATAGCACTTCTAGTTGAAGATGAGGAGAGACAAATAAAAATTTGACGAAATGACAATTCTGGGTGCATAATTTATGGAGAAAACACAAATTGTGAATTCAGCAACTTGTTTAATGATTTAAGATACGAAATGCGAAAATTCTATGACTGCGCCCCACCGAAATGCTGCACAAGTTTCAACCTTATTTCAACTAGCTAGCAATCATAATTCCTCGACCCCAAAGTGACTCATACGTTTCGCGGGAAAAATGGCGCGCCGCGGCATCCCATGGAATGAAAAAGCAAGACACGACATGCCGCCGTATCCTGCGGCATGTCGCGGCATTGTGGTATCAAAATAAAGTAACATAAGTTCTAAACTCTTTGAAATAAGATTCAAAATTACTTAATTAGTATTAAAATCCTTTGCCATGTAACACCGTGCCGTGGCGGCAGTGGGCGCCGGCCCTTATACAATTTATATTTAATGCGATAAATTAATAGCATTATTATATAAATTGTATAATGTTTTAATTATATCGTTGATGGTAAAGCTCGCTAGTTTATTAAGAACCTATTCACTCTAGCCTTGAAGACACTCAAATTGTAGTGTGACGGAAACACCGACGCCAAATTGTTCCAATCCCTCGGTGTACGCGGTATAAAAAGAGAAGCGAAATGCGTCCGAATCGTAATAATGTTAACAACGTAAGGGTGGAAAGTCGCCGGTCGTCCGATGGGGGAATTAAATCATGCAATTCCCTTGACGCTCACCAGAATGCATCCTATAGAAGACCGAAAGGCTGGCTACTCTACGCCTATGCTCCAGGCTTTGGAGACCGTTTCGAGTTAAATCTGGGTCGCCAATCAGCCTCTTCGCACGCCTCTCCACTGAATCCAGCCAGCTTGGCCATGGAATGAATTGAATGAGCCGCCCAAAGTTTAGATTCGATGAAATACCAAAATCTGAAGGCAGTCGGTGCGCTCCAAGGATACATTCTGAAAAGTAGGAGCCAAGGTGAACGGCCTCCTTTTGGCGGTAAAAAGACACGCCTGTATTTTAGCGGCATTGAATGCTACAAGATTCGCTTTGCCCCATTCGGAGACTACCTGAAGTGCAGCACTCGTACGCTCTACCATAGCCTTTTTTTCGGACCGGAATGATTCCTTACTAGCCCGAGCTTCCGGCAGGTATCTCTCCACAACTGTGCTGTCATCTGCATACCCTTAGATACCGGGCATCAGCAGATAGTTAATATGCAGCAGGAATAGAGTTGCAGAGAGAACAGACCCCTGAGGAACACCGGCATTGGTCGACATGGGCTTCGATGAGCATCCCTCGACAACAACGGAGGACCGGAGGTCGGAGGGACCGCTCAGTCAGGAAGTCTTTTACCCAGCCAGTCAGGCCAGCGGAAAAGCCGTACGCTGGAAGCTTACTCAAAAGGCCAGCGTGCCATACCTGGTCGAAGGCCTTCGAGACATCAAGGGAGACGGCAATCACTTCCCCTTTTTTCTCGAGGGCTTCGCCTACAAGTGAGTGGCATGCACTAGTAGGTCCCCAGTTGACCGATTGCGTCGAAACCCGTACTGTCGGTCAAGTAAGCCAAGAGGCGAGAGTTCAATACGCGCTCCATAATCTTGCAGAGTATGGAGGTTATTGAAATCGGCCGATAGTTGGTAGAATCGGCACGACTACCCGTTTTGTGCACGGGCTGCACGTTGGCAAGCTTCCAGGACTTGGGCACTGTACCAGTCCTAAATGAGAGGCGATACAGTTCAGCAGGTTTAAATTGAATCTGCATTCAACTAAGAGTAAATTGTTGACGAATGACTTCTCATTAGTAAGCCGAGGCGCCTGGCTGGCTTAACAAGCTATAGTGATTGGCGTCAGTGAGTGCTCTCGCGACTTACCAACTATTGAATAAATGACTTTACACAATTATACGCTGATTTGAACAAACCAAAAAGTTGCAATTATTTTGATCAATAGCTTTTCCACCACACACGCCTCTTGGTAAAGCAATGGTTTTAATAGCAAATGTGGGTAATAAATAAATAAATAAGCGTAAGGGTCAGAAGATTAGTCAATCGCGACAATTTTAAAAAGAAATAAGTTTGTAGGACATATTTCGTTGTAAAAATTAAAGGAGAAGGACGGAAGAAAGATTCTGGGAATGCTTTGGTTGTTGTAAGCATTACAGTCGGCACGCGAAGAGTTGGTGACGTCAGATCAGGGGGGGGGGGGGGGTGGAAGATACGTGTGAAACTTTCAACAAGAGAACTGTTTGTTTGGGCGTTCATTAACTATTTACGTTATAGTTGTGGTAGTTAGCGCCCATCCTGAGTTATTAGATTGAGCGCCGAGTTTGACAAGGCGGCATAAATTAGATTGTGTCGGATGTCGCAAGATGAACTAGAAACTCGTGCTCGCGAGGCCGCCGATATAAACCGATACGAATGGCCTCGGGAACATTAATCATGGCAGCTGGGCTTCGGACTCCCACGGGACGAACTGGATATAAATTAGTTCGGTGTTTTGTAATACTTGACTTCGGAGACTCTTCGTCCAAACATGTCCTGATAAGAAACAGACGCAAGGGTATCAGTTTTTATAACACAACGTGTTGTGGGACAGTGTAGTGTAGTGGCGAAACACGTCAATCGTAAGTTCGGAATCAGCTTCATGAGCGCACACGAGTTCATTTATATTCTCGGTGTTGAAAGTGGATATTAAAAAGTCGTGCTGAATCATGAATTATGTTTTAATAAATTTTATGTCATATAAGAAAATGATCTGAAATGAAAAAAGGTATTGCAGGTTTGTATTAAGGATTGTAATCCCGACTCGAGATAGTAAATTCGTGATCTCGCAGGATTAGAAATGCCAATCCCGCAGGATCGCGAAATTTTTGGGATCTCGTTTAGATAAAAATAAATGACATGACTGAATGCGATGAAAACTGCTTGTGTGTGAATCAAAACCAAAGCAGATTAGCTCAAGGAAATCAGTAAAAATACAGTTCTATTTGAAAGTAGCTTCTTAAAAAACAAAGTGTATCAAGAGTGCTATCTGCTAACTAACTAGTTGTCCATTGGTTTAATGTAAATAACCTTCTTTTGAATGAAAAAAAAAACTAAATTCATTAAATTTTCTACGCCAAATGTCAGGCAGTTAAGTACCAATGTTCAACTGAATGGAGTAGATTTGATCCCTGTCGAGTCGACAGTTTTTCTTGGATTGACTATTGACTCCAAGTTACAATGGGGTCCTCACATTGAGAAGCTGTCGGGTAGACTCAGTTCTGCCGCTTATGCTGTTAAGAAAATTAGACAGATAACTGATGTGAATACAGCCAGAATTGTTTATTTTAGTTATTTTCATAGTCTTATGACTTATGGGATTCTTCTCTGGGGAACTTGTGCGGACATCAATACCATCTTTGTTTTACAGAAAAGGGCTGTTCGAGCCATTTACAACCTTGGTCCTAGAGATTCTCTTAGAGAAAAATTCAGAGATGTGAACATTCTGACTGTAGCTTCGCAATATATATTTGAAAATCTTATGTATGCACATAAAAATATATCTAATTTTAAGAAAACAAGCGATATTCATAATATAAATACCAGGAACAAACACAATCTTGCTGTACATCACACTCGTCTCCACAGAGTAGGCAACTCGTTCATGGGTCAATGTATACACTTTTACAACAATCTTCCCATGGACATTCGAAACTTACCCATTAAACGATATAAAACCTATGTAAAGGCCAAACTTTGCAAAAAGGGGTATTATAAAATCTCAGATTATTTAGAGGATAGAGAGGCTTGGGACTGAGCTGCTCGCTCTGTTAAGCATTGTTATTAAGCAATATGCGTAATTATAACGTAAATTATTGTAAACATTTTCATTTTGTCTGGACTTTAAAAAAGACGATGATCCCTGAGTTTGTTTCGGCTATTTCTTCTCAGAGGTAGTCAGTTAGGAAATGCCGGTTTCATCTAGTTTAAAAAAAAAAGAAGAAAAAAAAAACATATGACGTGTAAAAGTGATCGGTGATCCTACTTGCTTAATAAACGATTTCATTTCATTTCATTTCATAACTGTATCTAATGACAGTTGCTATGTTCCAGCTGTAGAGAATGAGCTCTCCGACTCAACACTAGTTGACAACAGCGTGACTGAGCAATTACATATATGCAAATTGCAAAAGTCGCCCCCTTGTTCTTCCGCACTCAAATAAATCTATTTCATTTTTTATCTAAAGTCCCGAGCGAAATCTCAAAATTTTGTGGTATATTTTTGCAGTCATACTAATTCATATTATGTTTATGTATTGTTAGAGATCAAAAGTAGTGTTTATGTGGAGGATCTCATTTCGGACGAACCAAGGGGCAGCTGTGACTTTACGGAGGAAACGGTTTTGGACTAATTGCATCCTATAGATATGACGCAGCTTGGCATGTGCGAAGACTGGGCAAGCGTATGTCATAATCGGGTGTATGCATGCTGTGTACAAGCGCAATTTGCACTTGAGCGACAGTTTGCTATGCGGGTTGAGGACGGGGTGGAGTCGACCGAAAGCGAAGGCGGCGCGTGAGCGGACCGTCTTAATGTGCTAGAAGTTGAGGTTGCGGTCGAAAATTACACCCAGGTATTTGGCTTGCTTCACCCAAGGGATCGGCTTGCCGGACATGGTGATGGGTTGTAGAGGGGGGACATTGCGTCGCGGTCTCGAGTAGAGAACCGGTTGGATTTTTTGAGGGTTGACATCGATCCTCCATTTCTTAAACCAGTCAGCCAGTTTGTTGACCGCGGCTTGGAGATGGAAGCGAATTCGGTCAGGACTGAGTCCCGAGTAGTAGATGGCTGTGTCGTCTGCGAACAGAGCGAGATGAGCCTTACTGCTTTTCGGGATATCGCTAGTATACAGCGCGAAAGTGAGGGGGTTAGTACAGAGCCCTGGGGAACACCTGCACGGATGGGGCGAGGGGAGGAGAGCGCTCCTTCGATTTTATAGCGAAAGGTGCGGTTTGACAAAAAGTCCCGTAAGATGAGGACGAGACGGTCAGGCACTCCGAGTTGGTACAGCTTATAGATTAAGCCGTTGTACCAGACTTTGTCAAACGCTTTCGCTATGTCGAAGTAAACTACGCCTGTATACATACCACGTAGGAACCCTGCGTGTACCTGTACATATATGTTCATTGGGGATAAGGCTCATGTTCTCGGCGTAGGCTCTGGGATGCTTATAGATATATATGCCTCTCAAAAATCTTACCGAGAACTTTGAGTAAGCTGATGGGACGGTAGCTGGTAGGTTCGGCTTTAGGCTTACCGGGCTTGGGAATGCCTATAACAGTAGTTTCTTTCCACGTTTGTGGGAAAATGTTGTTCCACATTGCACCATAGAAGATGGTGGTCAAAAGGATGACCAGATGGGCTGGCAAGAGACGGATCACTTTGTTGGTGATACCATCAGAGCCGGGCGCTTTCCTGGTTTGAAGACCTTTGATGATGTCCTGCACTTAATCTAGAGTGATGAGAGGCAGAGGATCCTCAGGGTCGCCAACAGGCGGGAGGGAGGTTCTACGTTCAACTTCAGCGTCGACCTTAAGGAGATGAGCTTGGTCTATTGGTAGGAGGCTGGGGGAGCACTGGGCTTCTAGGCAAGAGGCAAGGCATTCAGCCTTGTTATCGTCGTCGAAGACGATGGTATGGTCAGGGCGAACCAGGGGTGGCATGGTGACAACTTCTTTGGATTTTAATTTCCTCTGAAGTTCCCAGAAGGCTAGGCGGGTAATCGTCTAGCAACTCTAATTCGTCCAGCAACTTATCCCACCTAGCTTCACGCCACTCCTTCCTCATTTTCATGTCGAAAATGAGGAAGGTCCCTGAGATAACGTTAAACACATCCATGGGACCGTTTCCTACAGTTGGGGTTGAAGGAGGGGGTCCCGGGGGTCGCTGCCACAGCCTTAGGGGCAGGGGCAGAGGGGAGGGGCCACCTTTTGAGCCGTGGTGGGACGGATGCGAGGATCCTTGTCCTTCCAGGCGGGGTTAGTTGGGGGGGCCTGGGGGGCAGTCGCCACGTGGGCAGGAAAAGCCTTCTGATGGTTTAGAAGGTTCCAGGGGCTGGGCCTTTGAGGGCTCAGACGCTCTGGGATCTGACTCCCGAGAGCGAGCGCGGGTAGACCGCGCCTTTTATAGTAAGCTTTGAGGTGGGGTACTGGTCTTCGCTAAAGCCGGCGCCAGACACTGACAAATATGTATACAAAGACTTGAAATACTTTGCTCACATATTTGAACACTTGTATGTTTCACCTGCCAGACATTTTCACAGATTTTTTCACTTCACAGTTGCTGCAAAGACAACTAACAGGATGGACGACGGATTTGTTGATGCGATATACCTATAAAATAATAAATAAATTGAAATATATTAACATTGTTGTAATAATATGTAGCCTAATACCCACCCCTTTGTTGTTATATAATATTAATTATCAAAAGTCGTGATCGCTCATTCACGGTCCAAAAGAACAGTAGGAAAATTATATTACGATAAATCTCAGCGACAATCTAATAAAATATGAAATATCTATCAATGTAATTCTATATTATCTAGGTGCATTTAATTATTTATTGCATATGCAAAACAATAAAGTTAGAAGAAGAAGAAGAAGCAGGCGCGAGTGGATGTGTGAAATTTATTGTGATAGAACACCTATGCTTTCATGACGACGCGACGCGACGATAATTCGGGGCAGCGCTTCGAGCAACTGACTGAACTGAACTAATACAAAAGTAAACACAAACAAAACAAATGCTCAAATACCCGTGCTACACATATGTCCAAACAAGTGTTTAAATAAGTGATCAATATTTGAAGTATGTCTGGCGCCGACTGAACAGTATTGTATGTACAGACATAATTACATATTCATTACTATTTTTCATCTGATATATATTTTATTTTACTAAGTATATAGTTTTCAGTTGAAAACCAGCGTCAGGCACTAAGTAGTTGTCTGGCATTTCTGGTGAACTGGGCCACTTTCTTGCTATTTCCTCACATCGAGCATTATACTTTCTATTTGATTTTTATTTGTTGTATCTATTTTAGGTGCATTGTGTGTATGTCAGTGTGAGCTAAATAAATGTATTTTGTAAGTTTTCTCATCCCTATCTTTGTCCGGACTATCTGTGGAGCGATTTTCGTAATTTGAACAAGGTTCAGTGTGGAGGAGTTTTTTTTTTAAATTTGATACGTTCAAAACCTACTCGAAGTCACATCTCGGCGCCAAGAAAATAACAAAACCTTGTCAAAATGTAAAGAAAATTGAGGATTTTTTGACAGGGTTGAATTTATTTGTTGAATGTGAACATTCATAAAATGACTCGGATTGCCTCTCTGACCTCAGTCTCAACCTAATAGTAATTACCTAATAGTAACTACATTTGAAAAGTTGTTGACATCTGATTGTTGCTGAGATGCGACTGTGTAAGGGCAAACGCCTCACATATATGTAGGTAACTAGCTGCGCCGCGCGGTTTCACACGCGTAGATTTCGATATGTTTTTTTTATATGCTCCGTTCCTGTTGGTCGCACCGTGGTGTTATATAGCCTAAATAAAGCCTTCCTGATTTAATGGGCTATCCAATGCAAAAAAAAAAAATGTAATCGTACCTGTAGTTCCTGAGATCAAACAAACAAACAAACTCTTCAGCTTTATATATGGTAAATGTTGTAAAATAAAGTACATACATAAATGTTCAGTCCATAATGTTTAATAAAACCATTTCACTAAATTGATGTTACTTAACCTAGCTAAAAATGTTTTATAAATGTTAAAAAAATATATTGCGGTGGTGTAGGGGTGTCGGGCGTGACTTACCTATCAGTTGTAGGTTCGAACTCCGACAGGCGCTGTACTTTGTGTACATTATTTCATCACCACTGCTCTCAAAATGGTGAATCAAAAACGTGAGGATACCGACACATCCTAGAAGAAGAAAAAAAACCTTCGAAGACATATGACGTCCATCGACCAACCCGCGGGACCCGCTTGCTGGCTGATTATGATGATGTTGTAATGAGACGTATGGAGCCAACTCTACTCATGTACATCACGATACAGCAAGTGTAGGCGCCCCAGTACAGCGCGTACACCTACCGCGCATTTGTCACGGCTTATTCAACAAACAAGGTCGGCATACACCACAAGTAAAATTAATCTCCGACCATACACTAGGAAATCTACGGGACTTACCTGGGACTCAGTGAGCTTCTTCGCGAAGTGAAGTCAGGCGAGGTCGACGCGCGCGCCGACCTTACAATGACGTCCGAAGTCTTCAGTTCACTGACCGTCCCATACCAGTCCGCACACCAAGTTCCCTTAACAGGCACCAAAGCTCACCAACGTAAGAAGTTATTTAACAGTGTCAAACACGCCCGACACAGATCGCCAATGAAACCACGTTTCCGATTCAAATTCAACTCAATTTACAGACGCACTGTTACGTTTTATAGTTCAAGTAAATACTTCAACACCCGGGCAACAATCGCGACAAACCATACAATACGCGCCGGTGGTATTTTCCCGAAATTCACTCGCCGAAACACGCCACGCGTGTGAGAGATTATTTGTCAAGATTTCAAGCAACGGCCCGCGTACGCCGCGGGGTCCTAATACCTTCTGCCAATGGCGGCCGCGCGCCGCCACAGACAACACTAATCGCGCTGGCCCGTGCGATCGGGCATCTATCGACTCGACTAACTAGCAATCGGACCCGATCGATAAAACCAGCGCGAACAGCAAGCCTACATTTTTTTTTACCAGATTTGCAGTAATTGTTAAGTAGGCTTAAATACAATACCCATCACTGACCGTACACGGTACAGACTGTGAAGTAACTATTTAAATTATGACAAATGTCGTTCTGGTTATTTTCTTTTGTTTATTCGCTTATAATTATCGTATTAGCACACAAGTTCCAACAACCCGCAACAAGTTCACGTTTGACAGGTTTCATAAATAAATAAACTTAAGTTTGTCTGGTTTCTGTAAGTTACGGGTTATTTGGAACATTTGAGACGGATTTTAATATTTGATGTAAGGGGATCAAGTAACTAACAGAAGTTTTACTCGTAAGTAGACATTGCTTTATTGAATTTCGGGTTGGCACCGCCCCGGTCGAGCGAAGTCTAGTGACCGTGAAGAAAAGCGGCGGGTCGGCCCGCGGTCCTGGTGCACCGCAAAGCTTGACGCTCGGCCCGACCCGACCGCGCCACCGTGCTGCTCCCAAATAATCCCAGCAACAGAAACAGTTGGTTTTACAATAACATATTTACATTACGTGCCGCCGCCGAAAGCCGGCTGCAAGCGGCTGATTGCGAGAATTGATGTTTGTTGCTCCTTTTATTTACTCCAGGTGTGTGTGAACGTTTATTCAAATGAGGCTGTTGTACAGCGGCGATAGAGTACGACCCGCCGTACAATAGCAGCCGCACGCGGACTGCACTTAGTCTGATGAGCAGTCAGTGCGCACGCCCAAATTTGTATCCCTCTCAAATCTGTAGGTTGCGTCGCTGGCATTAATGAAGGTATCAAATATTTACCTGAAGCTCAGAAAATTCAGTAAAAATACAGTTCTATTTGCGTCAGATTTGTATTTGAAATAGGGTGGAAGTGTCGCAGATTGCAGTCCGCCGCTGTGGAACCGGCGCGGCGTGTCAGCGGAAGTGTTCTTCGCTTCACGAGCTGTAAGAGTTTCCGTTTATTTAGTACGACGTGTCGCGTCGTGCCGCATCGTGCCGCGTCGCTCGGCCCGCGGCCTCGTCCATGTCAGTTTGCACCTTCACAACTCTTATAGAAACTTTGAATCACATGTCGAGCGATCTGAAGGTAAACTTTATATTTTATTCAATGCCCTGTGCATTGAACGCGTCATAAAAGTAACACTCTGATGGAAGCAAAGAGATGTCATGTCCATTATGACAATTATATTGAAAATCACATAGTGACTAATTTAAATGACGACGATGACGATTCTTGCAGTAGCAGTAGTAGTAGTTATTCATCATTATCATGTCAGCGTTAATCCCAGTCGCATCCGTAGCTTTTCAGCTTTGGAGTCTGGGGTCCGCTTTACCAGTCTAAGTGCTGATTTTGGCTAAACTTCGATATTTTCCGTGAAGCGACTTCGGGTTGTGGAGGTCAGACCTCCACAACCCGAAGGCGATATCTAAGGATTGCAGTTAGACCAATTGTTAGACTTTTGAGAGCTCCAACAACCCTTAACGACTGCCACTAGATGTTCGTTACTAGATTTAGTTATTAATAATCAATTTTTTTATCCAATATTTTTTCATTTATTTTCCCTCAAAACATTTATGTAACGAACAGAGAACGAAAAATTTTAATACAATTCTGGACACATCTGTTGGCCCACCTTAGAGTTTAGGTTTCGATGGCCCCTACCGAAATATGATTGCTAGATTGAACAAAAACTTTTGATGCAGTTTTAAATTTGAGACATTTTACCATCTTTTTCGATCGTATTGTTTTAAATTTGAATTCAGAATACCATACGACATGGAGCTACGCCTAACAAGTCGGATATGCGCCTTGTTAAATTGATTTTTGAATAAAAAACATGATTTATTAAATAAAGGTTTAATTTAATAACGCGTGTTGCCTCCATGGGCATCAATCATAGTTCTCATACGATTAGGTATAGAGTTTATCAACCACTCTATGAAATTTTGAGGGATCATCTCCCATTCCTCTTCTATGGCAGTTTTCAACTCCTGCATCGTCTCGGCAACTGGCTCACGAGCCATAACACGTCTTTTAGCTCGTCCCACATATGTTCAATGGGGTTCATTCTGGGCTTCTGGCTGGACAGTCCACAACTGTGATGTTCATATCCGGAAAATATTCCCTGACGATGCCGGCCGTATGGGCTCTTGCATTATCATGCATAAAAAGGAAATTTGGGCCCACATAGTCCGCGTATGGTATCACGTGAGGTTCTAAGCACTCACGAATGTTGGCAGCAGTGGTCCAGAAGTGTATATTGTCATCTCTGTTAAAATTATGAAACTCAAAATTAATAATGTACATATAAAGCAAAATTTATAATATTTAACATTATATGTAATACAATGTTGCCTATGTTAGGATGGAACTAAATATTTTGAGAATTTCTTTTTTCTAAAATTTTGACATTTACAAACATAAAATAAATAAATTTGTAACTTTAATTGTTTAGAAATTACAAAGAAATGAAATCAATATCTCGTATAAAACAATTTCAACACGTTTCTGACCAAATAATCAACTCGCACGCTTCTTCCTTTGTGCTTCTGAAAACCGATCCTAGAGAGACCTATAACGTGCTAATGAGTCTTAAATCTGATAGTGCACCGGGCTGGGATAATATTACAACTAGGTTTTTAAAAACTGCCCATGAATTAGTAGTACCCATTATTACGCATCTTGCTAACTTGTGCTTTAGTCAAGGAAAATTTCCACAAGCTTTGAAACAAGCCATAATTACTCCGGTGCACAAAGGGTGGAGACGGAGATAACGTTAATAATTATAGGCCTATCTCTGTCTTACCTGTAATATCAAAAATTATTGAAAAGCTTATTAACATCAGACTAACCAGCTACACTGATAAATATAATATTATTTCACAAGCTCAATATGGTTTTAGGCAAAAAATATCTACGGAAGATGCAGTGACGGCTTTAACCACTCATATTGTTAAACTAGTAGATACTGGAAAAAAATGTCTTACTGTATTCCTTGATTTATAAAAGGCCTTTGATACCGTTTCCGTCCCCATTCTTGTGCGCAGCTTGGAAGGTATAGGCATAAGGGGAAACCCGCTAGAATTACTAACAGATTACGTGCGGGATCGTAGGCAAAAGGTAAAAGTAGGAGATTACCTAAGTAAGGAGGCTTACGTGACCTACGGCGTCCCGCAGGGCAGCGTATTGGATCCGACACTATTTCTGATATACATCAACCATCTCTGCCAAATGATACCAGAAAATGGCCGCGTCTTCTCATATGCAGATGACACAGCTATTGCATTTTCTGGTGATACGTGGGAATCCGTATATCAGTCTGCTGAGAACGGCCTGTTCGAAATTGCTAAATGGTTAAACTCACATCTTCTAACGCTGAATATTTCTAAAACTAAATATATTGCTTTTACAAACTACAACAACACTCAGCCCGGACCTAACTTAACTCTCAAAATCCACGGATGTCTTGACATATCTAGCACCAACTGTAGCTGTAAAGATATTGAAAAAGTAAAACATATTAAATATCTAGGTATAATTGTGGATCAGCGATTATCTTGGCATACTCATGTAGATATGGTCATGACTCGCACGAGAAAACTTATATGGATTTTTAAAAACCTTAGACATGTAACAACTAAAAAAATGTTAACTGAAATCTATGTCTCTCTGGCTCAATCAATACTTACCTACTGCATATCTGTGTGGGGAGGTGCGACAAAAACGAAGTTTCTTGAGCTTGAGCGAGTACAGAGATCTCTTATCAAGATCATGCATACCAAACCGTACAGATACCCAACAAATGAGTTATACCACCTAAGCGGTATTCTCACAGTCAGAAAATTATACATAATAAATATTGTCTTAGAATTACATAAAGTACTACCCTATAATCCTGACTTTCAGAAAAAAAGGCGAAAATATACCGCTGCACGAATGGATTTTGTTAAGACTGCATATGCCAGAAGACAATTACATTCCAGATCCGTTGCCATATATAATAAAATTAATAATTCAATCAACATATATCCTATGTCTAATAATGACTGCAAAAAGGCAATTACTGAATGGCTAAAACCAAAGACCTATGATGACATTGAATTATTATTACATACATAGTTTATTTGAGCGAATTCGAAATACGCACACAAACCCACACAACAGACACACGCCTCGTTACATTTCACAGACACACACGGACACTCAGCCACACTCAACACACTGATCTATACACTTACTCATCACTCCTTACCTTTCCACACTCACACAAACTCACACTATTACAGCATTACATACTAAGCATTTTAAATTATTATTATTCTCTGTTTTCTTTTAATTAGGAGTTGTTATCCAGACCCAATTTACTTTCCTTTCTTTTTTATTTTTTTATTTAAGTTTTGTTTTATGTTATTTTATGCACAACTTTTATTATTTTAAAGTAAATATTGAGGAGCGGGGCCTCCTAGCACAGGTATAGTTTTTACTTAAAAGGAGGTCCCTACGTAAGATTTACTATAAAAGTTTGTACATGTTTTCGAAATAAAAATTCTTTTATCTTTTATCTTTTTTTAATCGGATATTGTACTAATCGATTTTTTTAACCCAATCCTTATTCTTCAGTAAGTTAAAAGTGTCAAATTGCACTTCTTATAGTTGAAGAGCTATAGTTCTCAGAGTACTGCCTGATCCAAAAGCTCTTTAGTTGTTTCAGGTATTGCTAAAACCCCATAAAATTTCTAGATCCGTTACACGAATTCACGAATCGGATTATAGGGGACATTTGTTCGACTCGACTTGCATCTCTTGTACAATCCAGCTATATACAGCTCGTAGTACCTACTTAGTTTGTTTAAGTTTTCCTATTATGTCGTTAACAACTTCATTTTCCTGGATTTTTTTATTTCGAACTTACAGGATTCTGACTCTTCCTCCTTAACATTACCTGACAAAGTGACTTCTTTCTTTAAGGTCAAAAGAAGTTCCAGTACAGGGCGATACTTACAGTTGTTTTTTATTCTACTGGTGAAGACGTTTCATTCATCTGTAAATCCGTTATTTTTGGTTCTACAGTATCAGGTTTGGTTGATTTTTTCTGTCCTGTTTTAAAGTAAGAGCTTCGTTAGTTACGTCGTTTTTAAAAAAAACATGTCTTTATACAATACTATGTATAGTGTTGAACACGATAAAATACAACAACAATGAAATTATTTACCATATGCCAGCTACCACGCCAAAATACCAGCAAAGCAAAACAATATATTTATATTTAAATGAAAATGTAATTAACTAAAACTTGTTACTTAACTAAGAAGCCCCAGGCATAAAGGGCGTGACAGCTTACATATTTATGTAATGTAAAAAAGTAAATTAAATGAACTCATATAACGTATCAATAAGCTAATTCCTGAGAAAGAACACAAACATTGTCCTGAGTTAATCAGAGCGACCAGCTATTCTTATCATTTAAATAATCATTCACGGAATAATAAACAAACAGGCTCTTCAGCTTTATATATTAAGTATAGATTTAAAAATGTTTGCAGTGACGTTACCGAGCGCACAGCACAGTTCAAGGCAGATCATAGTACTCACTAGAAGCGCACAGCGTTACGGGGTCTCCGCTCCGTTGTGCAGGGGTACAATACATAAAATTAACATGTGTTAAGTAAGTAAATTATAGTACACTTTTTTACAATTCTATAAAGTAGAAAGTACTTAAAGGATATCAAAATATTTATTCACTTCGCTGTCAACAGCCACGTTGTATGGCGATGCTGATTCTTTGGTCAAAAAGTAGCCCAGCCCTCTGGTCACGTGAAGAGTCGACTAAACGCTTGGCGATAATATATCTCGAAATAGTAAGTGTGCACTCGGACCCCATGGCCCTAGTGTTACAACCCCAAACGGCTCAAACATATATGTACACCTGGCTCCAGAGAAATCTCACCCCCTAAATGCGACATCTTTTGATAAGTGTTATTATTACGTGTTACGTGCGCCCCATCTCTGTGAAATCAATGAAGTTATCATTTATGTCGGGGCAACGATTATATATAAAATAGATATTGAAGAAGATTATGGGTAAGCTTATAATTTTATTGAGTAAAACATGACGTCGCAAAATAGAAAGTGAAGGCTACCCAGTATGTTATTAGTATAGGTTTGACCCCACAAGTTAAGTTTCCAGTTAAGTTGTTTATAGTTATTTAATTGTTTTTTGTAAAATTTGTTTTTTGGCGCAACACAAACGACGCAAATACTTCAATCTCATTGGAACATATGTATGTATGTACATACCGCTCCAGAGAAATCTCACCCCCCTACGATGTTTACTTGCACGTCATCTCTGAGACATCAATAAAACTGCTAAGATATTCTAACTAGAAATAAAACTAGCGACCGCTAGGTAATATCCATCGCATCTTAGTAATTTACATCGTGCATCCTACCTATAGTTATTTTTATACTTCCAAACTTTTTCCACATACATTATTTTTTTTTTTGAAATTTCTTAAAACTCACAATTGATTTTTTTTTAGTAATTATAAACTAGCGCTTGACCGCAATCCCGCCTGATGGTAAGCAGTGATGCGGTCGTTGATGGTAAAGCGCACTAGTTTATTAAGAGTCTAAGGAAGTGTAAGGAAGACGGTAGCTGAGCGAGGTGATGATTTATTACACATTTTTGCTAATATCTCGAAAACTAAAAGCCCTATCTACTCAAAACTTTTGTAAAATTGTTTTATAGCTAAACCTTTCATTTAAACTCTATATTTATGTGGATAGCACAATAAATAAAAAAATACATTTTCAAGTTACGTAAATTTATAAATACTACATTTTTTTAAACTACTTACAAATTACGTAATAGTGATATAACTGGAATCTTATGTAAACTTTTAAATAATACTCCTAATCCTTACGAAACTACATAAAAAAATGATGACGTGTGAAAGTGATAGGTGATCCTATTTTCTTAATAAACGATTTCATTTAATTTCATTTTCATTTCATAATGAGAACACAATCAATCCTTTATATCGATCTGTCCATTATATCGATATAAACTATCGATATAAATATCGACCGTTTGGTCGCCATAACGTGTATGAGTTTATGAATGTGAGAGTATACGTCAAATGCACTGCTTACGTTAGTGTGATCACCAATTACAAACTTATTATATAAGTGCGAGTATTTATTTGTGTGCGTAATGCGCTTCCGTATTGGTCTCTTGCTTACAGTAGAGCTTAAGAGGGGAGACAAGCGGCGACACGCATTCTAATACAAATCCCGTAGTAATTCCATTCAAATATTTTTCATCTGTTCTGTGCTCCCAACCATTACTGTTTCGTAATGAGCGCGAGTGGACACACGCCGGCACTCTGCAGAGACAAACGAGCAAACACGTCATCTACTGCTGCACATGACACTCCGAGCTTAAGGTGTACTACTAACACAATTTTCTCTACTAAATAATTTAAGTTACCTTCGTGGGATGAAGGCGTGAGAATGGCTTAACATTACGGCAGTAATTCAGCAATGTTCAAGACAGGGCACGCTGGCGTCTGCGGAATGTTATTACTAACGTTTATTAGGAGGGTGCGGCGGTCGGGCCGTCCCCGCGCGACAAATGACGCGCGATTAGGCGTCGCCGCGTCTCCCCAGAGACTGCTCGTGGCAAGGATTAATCCACATGCGCCCAACATCACCACCACAGTGCTACTGCGAGTCAGTGCTACGTGCGCTTCGTTTCAGACGACCGGACGCAGCTCCGGCCGTCGCTCGCACTCGCTCCTCGCACCGCCCGGCCTTGGTGTTGTTCTGTAAAAGATTTTCATCGCTTATGTAAATCCTGTTAATATTTGGGCCTAAGTATGATATTTATGTTGTCAGTATGCCAATTCCGTGGTTTCACCTCATACAAAATTCATGATGTACGATAGTATAAGGTAAGTAAAGGCGGCGCGCGAGGGTCACCCTCCGTCGAGTACTAATGTGGAAAATTTCAATAAATCTCGAGAGGCCTGCGAGACGGATACAATTCGATTTGTGTGCCGACTTGGAGGACTACCTGAGAGCACACGTGTACACATAAATAGTGAGGTTCCGAGCTTCAGAAAACTATTATTTATATTTCCAATAAGCCGCCACCGTGTGGCCGGCGGGCGGGCGGGGCGCGCGGGGCGGGCGGCTGCCTGACGCTGACAGAGCCAATCTGACGATAACTCCCAACGTTATCTTTTGTTACTACATTTTTTTGTCTTAAAAATGAATCTTGTAAAAAAAAATTTGTAATGATAAATCATAAAGAGAGTACTCCGGCGACCTACTTCACTCGTTACTTTGTGATGTTATGTAGGTACATATATTATATACCTACAATCTACATATACTCACACTTATTTGAAAGAAAGAAGAAAGAAAGAAATTGTTTTTATTCCGCACAAACCACTTGACAACTAAATACTATAAAATTATATTACAAAGATAATACAGAAAAAAAAAATATCACTCTAACATGCAAAACTGCCAAACTTTAAACAATACAAATTTGATTTGATGTCAAAGCCAGGGTCATAGACCATAGACGATGGAAGTAATAAGTACTACGTACAACATAGTACTTACTACCTCCATGCCATAGGCATTAGACGGCACACATTATTTGACAAATTCATAGTTATTATATCATTCATTCCTGCAGGTATACATTCCAGTACTACGAAGCGCTGTTCTAATCATATTCTACTACACCAGGACTCATTATTCAGCTCACAGACACAGTCCTCAACTTTAAGCCTAAGTTTCGGCGAGTTGGCGACATCTTGGCGTACGCTGTACCTACGTCGATTTACTACGAGGCGGCTTGCGACCTGGCCGGATCCCCGCCCTGGGACCTAGAGGCGAAAGTACTCGCGTCATTGTACCGATGGCGCGAGGAAGAGCGGACACGGGGTTCCAGTCCGGTGCAGCGGCAGATCGAGCTGCGCCGAGAGGAACTCCACCAGGTCCTGGTGGCGGACTGGCGGCAGAGGCTTATACGCCCTATCGCCTCGCTACCGTCGAGGCGATCCAGCCAGTACTCGACGACTGGCTCGGGAGAAGGCACGGTTCACTGTTGTTCAGGGTGTCGCAGGTACTGCCGGAGCACGGCTGCTTCGGCAAGTACATGCCACGCATAGACAGGGAGCCAGACGCTCGATGCCACCACTCCGTCCAATACTGGGAGGACACGGCGCAGCACACGCTCTCCGAGTATGTGGCTAGGGAGGAGCAGTGCCGTGTCCTCACAACTGAAGTAGGAGGCGACCTGACGCTGCCGGCAGTAGTTATACACACAAAATGTTCATGAAGACATTCTACAATTTTTCAAATTTCGCCCTAAGGAAATTCTCCAAGGTTTCGTAAGGAATCCTCGGGGAGCAGTTTTCAGTTCTGGTATGGCTTCTAAGCAAACAACGAATCGTTTGTTCTATATTGCGTCCAGAATCCCTCCAGGGCTACCCCATCCCTCAGGGAGAGGGGAATCTCCTCCTGTGACCTCCCAGGGAGGTCGTTACCGCAGCCACCCACACCCCTGGGTAACTTCCAGGGAGGCCTCCTCTTGTGACCTCTGAAGGAGGTTCTGCTGCTGTCTCTAATCTCCTCTAATCTCGGGAGGTCATGCTGTTCTGCTGTTGTATTCAACCTACTGCAACGTCTAAGGGAGGTCGTTGCTGCCTGCTGGGGTCACCGACTAACCGCTGCCGCTGACCTCTGTTGACTTTGGCTTTTTGTTTGTTATCTACAATCACCTCACCCACATGATTCATTCATTTTCATATTTCAATATTTTTTAGCTTTGTTAATAAATTCTTTATCTGACTTCATGCCTCTTTACACGACAACTTTATCGTCAGTTCAGCGAATTTTGCGATTACTTGCAGTTTTAATAGTCATGCAAGATGATGTCTGAAGAAATATAGTCAAAATCTGTCAGATTTTAATAATATTATCACACTACGAAGAAGCCAGTGTTGCCTTTTTCTCACCAATTTTATTGTTGTCTTCCCGTGTTTTAATGGTCTTCCTCTTTTCCTTTGTTCCTTTCTCTTTTTCTTTATCATTTTACCAGTGATAACCTGACCTGCCCACTTCCACTTTAGTTTTTTAATTGTGTCAGTAACATTTGTAACGTTCGTTTTTCTGTCTTAACTTTGTCTTTCGGTATTTAGAATGCTCTTTTAATGCTCTTTTATGTTTTCTTTTGTTGCCAGCTTGAAAATTATATTTCTACGACGGCTGCGTTCCATTATACAGTAAAGTTAAAACTTAAACATGGATGACCAATTTCTAATTTTGTTTGAGAAAATGAAAATAGAAATGCAGAAGCAGACTGTTGAGCTGAAAGAGTCTATAACTAATTCAATTATGGAGAAAATGGAAGAAAAAATAAAGCCTATTATAGAGGAAAACAAAGATTTAAAGATTATAATAAATAAACTCGAAAATGAGATTGAATATTTGAAAAGAGATAAGAAGCAAAACAACATTATTATTTTTGGACTAAAGAGGGAGAAGAATCTACTTCAGGGCTAATACAAGAGGTGAAGAAAATATTTAATAATAAAGACACAAATATAAACATTGAGGCTTCTGAAATAAACAACATTTATCGCATAGGTAAAAGAAGCCAAGGTGAAAAGCCGAGACCGGTTCTGCTTTCTTTTGCTAATGCGTGGAAAAAAATGAGATAATGAAAGTCCGGAAGAATCTCAAAGATATATTTATCACAGAGGATTATACTAAAGAAGTTTTGGAAAAGAGAAAATTGTTACAAAATAGACTGAGGGAAGAAAGAATGAAAGGAAATATCGCATATCTGAAATACGACAAGCTTGTGGTAAAGGAAAACAATACAATCAAGGAGAAAAGAAAAAGGAAAGTATCTTCATCACCGCGAGACAATACACAGGCTAAGAAACAAACCTGGACGCCATCACAAAATAATAGGCTTAATGCTTTTGATGTCATGAGAGGCAGATCCAACTCTCTCTCTTCCTATACGGCGGATAATAATAGGCAATAACAATTAGCTATCGGCAACCGGAAAACACAACTATCTATTACTAAAAAACAATTAATTAGAAATCACCAAACTCTCTCAAGCCGACTGGTCCTCGTGAGGGAAAATGACCAAGACCCTCTAAAGATAGAGAATAAGAAGAGAATACAACATAACGATATACATATAGCGACTCTAAACTGTCGATCACTAGGAACCATGGAAAAATTACAAGAACTGGAATTAGCGTTGGACGAAATAAAATGGGACATCATTGGAATTAGCGAAGTGAGAAGATATGGAGAAAAAATAGAAGACCATGGAAAATACATACTTCACCATATAGGAGAAACGCCTGGTTTATACGGTGTCGGATTCCTGATCAAAAAAAACCTTGCCAAAAACATACAAGAACTCAAAGGAATTTCGGAACGGATAGCACTTCTTAATATTAAATTACCTGTAGATGGAGAGGGAGATCAATTGTGGTCTATAATCCAGGTGTACTCACCTACTGAACCAAACAAGAAAGAAGATCTGACAAAAGTCGAGAAATTCTACGAGGATCTACAATTGACCACTGAAATTGCATATAAAAACATAATAGTTATGGGTGACTTTAACGGACAGATTGGCAAACAGAAGAGTGGAGAAGAAAATACCATAGGGATTCATGGATTTGGAAATAGAAGTAAAAATGGATCTCGAGTAGTATCTTTTGCAATGGTAAATAAATTAAGTATCCTGAATAGTTTTTACAAAAAGAAACCATCAAAGAAATGGACTTGGACCTCTCCTGATGGCCGGTATAAAAACGAGATTGACTATATAATGTCTAATAATGTAAAAGTTTTTAAGGATATATCTGTTCTGAACGCTTTTAATTTTAACTCAGATCATAGAATGATTCGAGCAAGGTTAACAGGATCACGTGCTAAAAGAGCCCGAAAATTCCACAACAATATGAAAGCCATTGAATGCACCGGTGATACTGATCTACTTCTGAACAACCTCGACATATCCTTGCAAAGCGGGGATAAAGATAATGATTGTAGATCGACTCAACAAAAATACACCAATCTACTCCAACAATTAAAGCTAGAAACTAAAAAAGTAAACATGATTAGTAAAACAGAGATATCACTGAAAAGCAAACAATTATTACAAGAACGGAAAAAACTTATTCAACAAGGAAAAAATTATAATAATTATCAAAAGATATCAGAAATAAGTAAGGAAATCAGTAAACAACTCAGAAAAGAACGAAAAGCAAAAAGGTTAACAACATTAAGAAAACACATAGAAAAAACAGGAGGAATAAGGAAGGCAATAAAAGAATTAAACTACAAAAAGGACTGGATTCCAAATATGGAAAATAAGGACAGGGGAAAAACCAGCAATCGATCGGAAATATTGGAAATTGCCACGGATTACTACAAAAATCTTTACCAAAGTCGTAAAGGTGAACAGGTAATAGAGGAATATAACTCAGTAAATAAAGAGAAGATTGAGCCAATTCTTAAGGACGAAACAATAAAAGCTACCGAATCTCAAAAACTTGATAAGGCACCTGGATCAGACTTAATTACAAATAAACTATTAAAAACTACATTACCAGTGATGGCTCCTAGACTTACACATTTGTTCAATGAAATCCTCGAAACGGAAGTCATCCCGGAAGATTGGACCAAATCGACAATCATACTGCTGCACAAGAAGGGAGACAAGGGCGTTATAGGGAACTATAGGCCAATTAGTTTAATGTCCAATATTTACAAAATATTTTCAAAAATCATACTAAACAGAATCACCAAGACACTGGATCAAAACCAACCTAAGGAACAAGCTGGTTTCCGAAGCAAATTCTCGACTATAGATCACATACACACTCTCAGACAAATTCTCCAAAAATATAATGAATACAATAAAACATATTACATAGGGTTCGTAGACTACAACAAAGCGTTCGATACATTGGATCATGAATATATATGGGACGCTCTGAACAAACAAGGGGTTCAAGAAAAGTATATAAGAATAATTAAAAATGTATACACAGCAAGTAAAGCAAAAGTAAAACTCGAATCTGAGGGTAGTGAATTTCCCATTACAAGAGGTGTTCGCCAAGGAGATCCGATATCACCTAAAATATTTTCAGCGGTGCTGGAAATGATTTTCAGAAATCTGAACTGGACCAAAAACGGCATCAATATAAATGGCGAAAACCTTAGCCAACTGCGCTTCGCAGACGACTTGATTTTATTTTCAGAGGACGCTAGAACTCTGGAAACAATGTTACAACAACTATCAGACGGAAGCGCAAAGGCCGGCTTGACAATGAACCTAACGAAAACAAAAATTCTGACAAATTCTCAACAGACAGTACCCAACGAACTGATTATGGTAAATAACGAACAAATAGAATATGTAAATGAATATATATACTTGGGCCAACGTATATCTTCAGATGCCAGCATGAATAAAGAAATAGAACGAAGAGTAACTAATACTTGGAAAAAGTTTTGGTCTCTCAAAGAAATATTTAAGGATAAAAATATGCCAATGACAACAAAGAAGAAAGTATATGAGGTATGCATTATGCCATGCTTACTATACGGGTGCCAGTCGTGGGCGTTAACAGAGTTACAAGAAGATAAACTAAAAGTATGCCAGAATTCAATGGAAAGAAGCATCTTGGGTATAAAAAGGAGGGATAGAGTAAAATTGCAAACAATTAAGGAAAAGACCAAATTTAAAAATGCACACAAAGCCTACAGACAGCTCAAATGGCGGTGGACGGGACATATGTTGAGAGAAAATATTGAAAAATGGAGTAGGTTAGTAACAGAATGGTATCCAAGGGATGGAAAAAGAAGCAGAGGCAGACAAAACAAAAGATGGGAAGATGACTTGCGGAAAATAGCTGGCCCAATATGGAGCCGATTAGCAAGAGACAGGAACACGTGGAAATCTTTGGAGGAGGCCTTTGTCGACAGACAAGCTGTTCAACAAAAGCAACCAGTTGCCGATTACTTTAATACAAATTAGAATTAGAATATATATTTGGTTATTAGCAAGTAGGCATGTATGAATTCATTGTAAAAAGAAACAGCAATTAAAGGCTATTTTATTTTTTTATTTTATTTTATTTTATTTTTATTTTTTATGTTTTCTTTTGTCAGCAACGTTTGGCCAGATATATGTAGGAAGAATACAGGAATTAATTAACGAGCAGTATCTTTAACCATGAATTGAGGTGGCCCACGGTGGCGCGGTCGCTAAGGAAGCGACCAGCCCGATGCCTGACTGCGTCCCAGAGGGTCATGGCCGTTCGGCTGATCCGGGGATACCGCACGGTCTCCTGAGACGGCGAGCCTCCATGCCGGATTCCCGCCATGGGATCTAGAGGCCAGAGCCCTCGCCCACATGTGGGAGTGGCGAGAGGAGGCAAACCGCCGGGGCATAACTCCGCTGCCGCGAGAAATCGCGGTACGGCGGACAGAGCTCCAGTGGGATCTCATGGCGATATGGAGAGTGCGATGTGCCAGTGCTGGGCACGCCACAATAGCGGCGGTAAGTCTTGAGGAGTAGCTAGAGAGGCGCAGCGGCGCCCTCACCTTCCGCCTGACGCAGGTCCTCACCGGACATGATTGTTTCCTGTTCCGTATTAGGTGGGAGGAAACGCCAGGGTGTCACCAGTGTGTGGATCGCCCTGAGGACACGGTGGAGCATACGGTGGAGGTCTGCCCGGCTTGGGTAGAGCACCACCGTGTCCTCGTAGCGGCGATCGGCGACGATCTCTCGCGTCCGACCCTGGTCCATGCCATAGTCCGGAGCGAGAGTGCATGGCAGGCCGTCACCTCCTTCTGCGAAACAGTGATGCTGGCAAAGGAGGAGGCGGAGCGCGTGAGGCAACGGGAATCCCAGCGCCCTCACGCCACTAGCCGCCGCAGTAGACGCCCTGGTCGGGAGACGACACCTATCTCCCAGCCACCGTAGGCGCGGGCCTGCGGGCGGTGAGCAGTGGGCAGCTCGCCGACCGGTAAAGACCAATCCCGAGTCGACGGCGCGTAGTGTTTCACGCGCACCCCAAAGAGATGTCAGCACATCGTGACGGGGTCCACGAAGACAGATGCCTCCTGGGTCAGGGTTGCGGGTTAGTTAAACAAGAAATCGCGGCCCTGGGCGTCGCACAGGCAAGTGAAGAAACACGGGTGGGTTTTAGTCAGTAAAAGTCTGACACAGCCTTCCGCTCCGCCCAGAGCGGGAGAAGTCATTTGATGATTTCCCAACCCAACAATCCAGTCGGGGTTTGAGAAATTGTTGTACGTTCCTGCGACCCCTGACGTAGTTTTTTTTTTTTTTTTTTTATAAATTATAAACCAGCGCTTGACCGCAATCCCGCCTGATGGTAAGCAGTGATGCGATCGTTGATGGTAAAGCGCGCTAGTTTATTAAGAGCCTATTCACTCTAGCCTTGAAGACACTCAAATTGTAATGTGACGGGAACACCGACGCCGGCAAATTGTTCCAGTCCCTCGATGTACGCGGTATAAAGGAGGAAGCAAAACGCTTCGTCCGGATCGCAGTGGTGTCAACAACGTAAGGGTGGAAACTCGCCGTACGACGGGTCGTCCGATGATGGAACGGAGATGGGGGAATTATATCATGCAATTCCCTTGCACACTCACCAGAATGCATCCTATAGAAGAGCGAAAGTCTGGCTACTCTACGCCTGTGCTCCAGGCTTTGGAGACCGTTTCGAGTTAAGTCTGGGTCGCCAATCAGCCTCTTCGCACGCCTCTCCACCGAATCCAAAGTGGCAAGGTGACATTTCGCAGCACCAGCCCAAATGTGGCTGCAGTACTCCACACACGAGCGGACCTGTGCTTTGTATAAAATTAGAAGCTGCCCAGGTGTGAAGTACCGCCGGACTTTCGCGATGACGATTCCTAGTTTCCTGGCAGCCACCCTGGCCTTGGACTCAATGAACCGCCCAAAGTTAAGGCTCGAGAAAATCTCAACTCCCAAAAGCTGAAGGCGGTCGGTACACTCCAAGGATACATTCTGAAAAGTAGGAGCCAAGGTAAACGGGCTCCTTTTGGCGGTGAAAAGACACGCCTGTGTTTTGGCGGCATTGAATGCTACAAGATTGGCATTGCCCCATTCGGAGACTGCCTGCAGTGCAGCACTCACACGCTCTACCATGGCCTCTCTTTCGGACCGGATAGTTTCCTTACTAGCCCGAGCTTCCGGCAGGTATCTCTCCACAACTGTGCTGTCATCTGCATACCCATAGATACCGGGCATCAGCAGATCGTTAATATGCAGCAGGAACAGAGTTGCAGAGAGAACAGACCCCTGAGGAACACCGGCATTGGTCGACATGGGCTCAGATGAACATCCGTCGAAAACAACTCGGAGGGACCGTTCAGTCAGGAAGTCTTTTACCCAGCCAGTCAGGCCAGCGGAAATGCCGTACGCTGGAAGCTTACTCAAAAGGCCAGCGTGCCATACCCGGTCGAAGGCCTTCGAGACATCAAGGGAGACGGCAATCGCTTCCCCATTTTTCTCGAGGGCCTCGCCCCACAAGTGAGTGGCATACACTAGTAGGTCCCCAGTTGACCGATTGCGTCGAAAACCGTACTGTCGGTCACTGAGGAGATCGTTACCTTCCAGGTATGCCAAGAGGCGCGAGTTCAACACACGCTCCATAATCTTGCAGAGTATGGAGGTTATTGAAATCGGCCGATAGTTGTTAGGATCGGCACGACTACCCTTTTTGGGCACGGGCTGCACGTTGGCAAGCTTCCAGGACTTGGGCACTATACCAGTCCTAAATGAGAGGCGATACAGGCGCGTCAATACAGGAGACAACTCAGGCGCACAAGCCTTAAGAACAATCGCTGGTATACCATCTGGACCACTAGCCTTATTCACGTCCAGACGACACAATACTCTCAGAACCTCCTTGCCTCTAATACGAACCTCCGGCATTGAAGTTCCGCAATGAGGCAAACTAGGTGGAGTAGCATTGCCAGTGTCAAGACGCGAACTATGGGCAAAGAGAGATGCAAAGAGACCTGCTTTCTCTCTCGCCGTATGGGCCAGTGCTCCATCAGGCCTAACCAGCGGAGGCAGTGTGGGCCGACAGAAGTTCGCCTCGACCGATTTGGCTAGGGACCAGAAAGATCTGCTACCGGAAGGGTGCGCAGAGAGCTTGTTACCAATGTTAGTAATGCGGTCGAAGCGAGCCTTCTTAAGCGCCTTTTTGTAGGACTTGGCAGCACGGTTAAAGGCTCTCTTCTTTGAGCTTAGATCCAGAGCTCCGCGGTCACGAGCGTCAGCCCAGGCGAGGAATGCCGTGTGCTTACGCTGTTCAGCTTGAACACAGTCGGCGTTAAACCATGGGCGAGCCGAGCCACCGACGGGCACGTCACTGAAGGGGATAAAATACTCCATAGCTTGACGCACCACGTCGGTTATAGCGTCCGCACAGCTCGATGGATTGCTAGAAGAGAAGCAGACCTGCTGCCAAGGATAAGACGCAAAGAAGTGGCGCATCTCATCCCAATCTGCTGACTTGTAACGCCATATTACCTGATTGCGACTCGCTCACCACGCGAGTCGCAATCAGGTGGGGAGAAGGACGTCACAGACTTCACCAGACAGTGGTCTGAAGTTCCTAACGGTGAGGAAACTGTAACAACACATCTGTCCGGATCAGTGGTCAGCAGAAGGTCCAGACAATTGGCGGTATGACCAGCCACATCAGGCACCCTAGTCGCTTCTTCCACCAGCTGGGAAAGGCCCATTGATAGCGCAAAGTTTCGCGCTTCTCTCCCAGCGTGGTCGGTCCTCTGGTATGGGAAAAGCCAGTCTTGGTGGCAGGCATTAAAGTCCCCCAGAGCGACGAACTGTGCGTCAGGGTGCCGATGCAGTACATTGTCAGCAGCCACACTGAGGTGGTCAAATAGTCGAGTTGTCTCCTGGTCACCGCTGTGCGATCGGTAGACACAGGTGTAGACAATTTTGTCCACACCAGTGTCAACCAACAGCCATAAGGTCGATAGATGAGAGTCTTCGAGGTGACGGAGACGCCGGCAACAGATGTCATTGCGGACATACACACAGACCCCGGCACGCTGCAGGAAATGATGCTCCAAAGAGTATCCCGGGTAGTTGAGGTATGCCGCATCAGACGGACATCTGATCTGGGTCTCCGTCAAGAAAAGTAGGTGGGGCTTTTCAGTCTCAAGGTGGTGATGGACTGCATCGATATTGGAGTGCAGACCTCGAATGTTTGAGAGGTGCACTTTAAATGAGAGGACGTGCGCCCGCTGTGCACACCTACTTTTCTTATTAGACTTTTTCATTTGAAAAAAAGAAATTGAGTGAATAGGAAGGAAGACGGCAGTTGAGCGAGGTGATGCAATGATAAACCCAACAACACTACCAACGATGCTGCGCCAGTGGGAGATTGATCTGGAGACTGCGGGGACGCCCGAACCCCCCCAGGGATCGCCATTGGGTCCTCTCGTCCGGTCGCCAACCGGCACGATGGGGCCACCCTGGGATTTTTCGCAGTTGGCGGGGCAGCCTTTCGTGTGTGGCTGGCACACTACTTGGGCCCCCAACTACCTGCGGTCGGCCAGCGGAGCACCGTGCTTCGGATCCCGCTACCCTCCAGGACCAAGCTCCCGACACAACAACATTTGTCGCATCGAGCCCGGCACACATCGCAACACAACTGCTCAGACCCGTCCTCCGTACGGCTTCACCAGACATCATGCCGGAACACGACGAATCGCTTGGCGGCATGACTTTGTCTGGTGGGTGGCAACTACGCCGGCGGCTGATGTTGTGGCCTACCACCGAGAGATGAGTAGTTGTGAGATGGGGTTGTTTCAGTATGGAAAAAAAAGTTATCCAAATGACATGAACTTGACCGACTGCGCGTTACAGTCAATGTAGTTATTCACAAGTCACATGGCATATTGATGTAATTATCGTATCAAACTACGTAAACTGAACAGCATGCCCGGAGTCCGGACATGCTGCCGAAGGGTCGAGGAGGCCATGGGAAAAGTAGCAGACGTGTATAACAGAGTACATGATTCCATTCTCGCTTTGTCGTTTGCTTTTTCTTTGTCGTTTTTTATTATTATTCCGTAACCAGTCAGTTACAGAATAATAATAACAAAGGGCGTGGAGAAGTAGAAGCACGCAGCTAGTTCATTCTGTAAGTTTTACCCAATTTCCTTCAGTGGGCTTGATGTTATTGTCTCATTTCCGGATTAGTGCGCGGAAAAAAATATATAATGTCGCCAAGATGCTGGGAGCACAGGGAGATTGACATTATAGGTAGTATGAGGAAGAGGGTGTAAAGTTTACCCATCCTCCGATCAGACTGGTATTGTCTGGCCGGTTCTTGCCCATCGGTTGATGTCGTGAATTTGTATGCATGCAAGTTGCACAGTAAACTCTGCTTGCGAGATGTAGAATGCAGGATAGACGTCGGTATAGTTTATAATTATTGCTCAATAGAGTGATTGAGGCGAGTGTGGCGAGTGTGGCGAGTGGGGCGAATGTGGCGAGTACGGCGAGTACAGCGAGTGGGGCGAGTGTTGGGAGTGGGGCGAATGTGGCGAGTACGGCGAGTGCAGCGAGTGGGGCGAGTGTGGCTAGTACGGTAAGTGTGGCGAGTGAGGCGAATGTGGAATGCGTGTCTGTCTGCGAGATGATCAGAGACTATATCAGTTATTTTAATTCATTTGTTAAAAATGGCTTGACTTCAGTAAAACGACCGCATACATTTTACGATTTTTGAATAGTGAAAAGTCTCATTTCCTGGAATAAAAGGAAGATTCTTCGACAGTTTAATTAAATTACTTGGTGGAGAAAAGAATGTGTGGGTGGCGCGGAGGGGGCGGGTGAGGGGGTTGATTGATGGGTGGGCGTCGCGCCTCAGCGGCAGGCTGCTGTGCACCGTCATAACACTTACCCTCAGGCTGCCAAGTCATGCCGGCCGCTCGTTATTGCCTGATCACCGCTAAAAGTTTCCGATGGGCTTGTTGCGGTAACTTAGTTGGCAACTTGTAGTGCAACAATGTAGCCGAAGTAACAAGTGACGCTAAGGGCCGATTCCGGGCAGTGGTCCAGGCCTCCGGCGCCGGCGACGCGATTGTGAGTCATCGCAAGAGGCGCATTCGTCTGTGAGTTAATACAAATCTGCTTAGTTACTCGCTCAATTCAGTAATCTAAAAACTAATAGCAGTTGTAGCGGCGGCGCGGTTGGAAGAAGTTGTTCTCAGTGTGCGTCGGTGAAACATTTACGGACAATTAATTTATTGGCTTTATCAAGCGTCCCGCGTCCCCTGTATCTTCCGCCGTGATAGACATTGCAAAATATACGGCATGAACGTGCGCGGGTCGATGTACTCTAGGATGAAATCCGTGTACTTCAACATAATGAGATCGCGCCGCACTCCTAGCAGCTAAATGGTCGGCGAGAGTGCGTTCTTGTGTTCCATGTCCGAGTGGAGTGGAGGACGATTAGATATTCCCTCCGCATCGCCGCCGAGCGGCCGATGACGCGCGTTCTTTGTACTGTGTGCCAGTGCAGTCCGTAGGTTATTGATAGGAACTCGTCCGCCGTCTCTGATCGCCTACTCATCTGTCTGACCGTTAGTTACGAGTTTTTGATTTATTTTCGTAGTTTACACTACGTCAGTGCAAGGTCACAAACGAATGAACACTCTCGAAATAATTGGTAAAATCCTGGTTTATTTAATATTACACAGTTCCTGCGTCACGTTCCATACTCTTGCGGTCAACTGCGCACTCGTTTACCGCAACAGTATAGAATGTGTAAACACAACAATAACGGTAATATTTGAGTTTGACAGTTAATAAAAAGTCAATGTTTACTTGGACGAAGATAATATTCTAACAAAAAGCTCGAAAAATCGAGCCCCGCAAGAGCAAGTGTTTAGGTAAGCCAATGAAGTATTTTAATGTATCAGATTATGTTTTAACGGAGAACCTTGAGACCGCGGTGCAGCCGAGAGTGTTGAATGAACTCCATTTATCTACAACTAGCTGCGCCTCGCGATTTCGTTTTTTTTCGTTTTCGCCATTTGTTCGTAGCGTGATATATAGGCTAAAGCCTTCCTGGATTAATGAGTTATCCAAAGCAAAAAGAGTTTTTCAAATCGAACCTGTAGTTCCTGAGATTAGCGTGTTCAAACAAACACTCTTCAGCTTATATATTAGTATAGATTGGAGTAACAAATCGATTAGAATGGTTATCGGTTACAATGTGTTCACAAATAGTAATTAGTGATAAAATATACAACGTTATTTTTTGTTAATGCGAAACCTGAATACAGTTTGTTTAGAATAAGCAACTGAATCGATTCCAATAATTTTTACACCATTTTATATTTTGGGCTTGCCCGCCCATGCGGAGCTTTGACCGTATTTTTGTTGAGACAACCAAGGAGAATAGCAAGCTCATAACTATTTAGTTTTTTATTATAACTTTTTGAAATTTTATACTTAGATTCTTTACTTAAAAATTGACGGGTTACGTATAGACAAACGTTAATGTTGTAGAATCAAGTACAAGCAAAATAATATCGGAGTGCCACAGGGAAGTGTATTGGGGCCTTTTTTATTTTTTCTCTACATCAACGATCTCCCAAATTTCACTCGCCACTCAGTGATTTTATTTGCGGATGACACGACTTTTGTCGTGAAATGTGTGAGTTGACACCTACGAGTATAAGATAAATGAACCCATCAAAAATATAATACAGTGGTTGAATTCCACCTACCTACAAAAAAAAAAAAAAGACGTGTGGCACTCGGGGACTGCCGCGGTAAAGCTATTGCATAGCATTTTGTATCAATTTATGCAATTATAATTATTTATTTATTTATTTATTTTATTTATGCAGTATTTCTTTGTCTTTGATATTAATTCAAGTTACACTTTTTGAGCGTGGTGACCGATAAGAAAACAAATTTTTCTTTTATTAAATCAATAAAAAGTTAATATTATTTAAAATATTTTTATTATTTTACAATACATGTGGGTTTTATTACCTTACAGTAGCTGTTGGTTATTCAGGAATATTTATCATTGAAACTATAGGTTTATGATAACTGAAATAAGAAACATAAGTTTGCGACTTAATATCCTCTAAATACCTAGAAAATACCGCGTCAATGGTGGTCCCATATTTTGTTGTGGACTCTTGTGGATCATTATTCATTTTCAAATTCAATGTTTTTGATAGAAAAGTTGTCAACCGCTCTGATTTTTTATCAGCGAAGTTAATGTTGAAATCGCCAGCCAAGATAAGTGGAAATTTATTACCATTTGTACCAAGTATTTTCGAGCCTTCTTCAGTGTACTCCAGTAAAGTGCGATGAATAAAATGCTCTACCTCGTCCAATTTTGGATTCGGAGAAATGTAAATTGCTACCATAACTATTTGTAGGCCATTTCTAAGTTTGCATAAGCACGCACAAATATCTCCAACAACTGAGCGCCTAACATTAACATCGCTAACGTGTGCAATATTTATTTCAATATTCGGAGTCATAATATTAGTAATATCATTTTTATTTTGGTAAATAGCTACCCCACCTTTTGAAACAGTATCTCGTTTGAACTGAACAATACAATTAAAATTAGGTATTTCAATTGGATTATCATGCGTCATGCAAGTTTCGGTAAGAAGTAACACATTTGTTTGTCTCGTAACTGAATCTTGTAAATCGTATTTATGACTATTTAGACTTTGGCAGTTGAAAGTCATTATTGAAATGCCATTTCTCTTACTAATGAAATCTAATACACTTTGAGCAATCGTCTGAACACTATTTAAAGACAGTCTTTTGAATTCTTGCAACAATTGAAAAAACGGCCGCGTGAGCACTTTTTACTCTATAAAATCACGCGCTTTTATTTAGTAAACAACACTATAAATAATTTAAAAGTCCAATGAAAAATTAGCGTGACATTCATCTTAGCTTTTCCGTTAAAAAAAAAGCTATTTTATAAAAATACTACTAAATTAATTTGAATAAAAGTACTTAATAATTAATTATATGAAAAGTTTTTAAGGTAGCCATGACAACGTCGATGACGTCTATGACATATCTCTATAGAAGACCTATTTCAGAGAGAAAATTAATCGCAAGTTTAGCACATCGCGACTATCAGTAACATGGCAAGTGTGTAGAACTGAGTTCGCGCCCAGCAATATGCATGCTCTTTTTGAAAATCTATAAATTGTTTTCAAAAGATGTAGTCGCACGCACACAAACATACCGTGCCGAAGACTGCCGAACTGAAACGACGTTAGACGATGGGGGGAGCGTGAGGTTTTTTCGTTACGGAATTTCTGGATTCGGTCCCCGCGCTCAAGGCCCGCGATAGAAGCTATGCAATAGCTTAAAAAAAAAAAAATGAATTTCACACATTCAGGAGAAACCCATTAAATTTGAATATTCGTGGTGGCTTAGTGGTTAAAACACCAACCTCTCAAGTATGAGTAACTGTAACTTTTCTAAGTTATATGTAATTTCTAAGTACATCTTGGACACCAACGACTGATTACAAGGTGAAGGAAAACATCTTGAGGAAAGACTTTCAGACTTTAAGTCTGAAATCGCCAACCCACATTGAGGAAGCGTGGTGATTACGCTCAATCCTTTTCTATATGAGAGGAGACCTGTGCCCAGCAGTGGGACGATAAAAATATTGATGATGATGATGAATAAATATAATGACACTACTATAGAATAAGTAGTAAGTGCGGCATTTATACACGTTATGGTCTCAATTGAAGCGGCTCTATGTGATTATCACGGGTACCTTTCTTCCGTTCTGATCTACAGTCTCTTGTTGTGGGAGAGATCTGTAGAGCGGGGTACATATACATATAGATAGCTGTAAGCCTCTGTTTAAAATACAATATATTACCTTTAGCATGTATGTATATTGAAGATTTGTATCTACTAGTACGACAACATCCTGAAAATTTTACTAAGCATAGAGATGTAACAAAAAGGAATGTTGCTTCTATAGACAGACATAGGCTCTGCTTGCCACAATGCAAGCTTAATTTGTATAAAAGAAATTTCTATGTCATGGCTGTTAAGGTATATAATAAATTACCAAACTCATTTAAAGAACTGCCTTTGCTTGTATTTAAAAATCAATTGATACAGTGACTAAAAGAAACAGTTTTACAAGGTAAATTAATTTTTGACTTATGTTGAAAGAAAGTAATGCAAATAAATTTGTTTTTTTTTTTTATAAATTATAAACCAGCGATTGACCGCAATCCCGCCTGATGGTAAGCAGTGATGCAATCGTTGATGGTAAAACGCGCTACCAACGCTGGCAAATTATTCCAGTCCCTCGATGTACACGGTATAAAGGAAGAAGCAAAACGCTTCGTCCGGATCGCAGTGGTGTCAACAACGTAAGGGTGGAAACTCGCCGTGCGACGGGTCGTCCGATGATGGAACGGAGGGGGGAATTAAATCATGCAATTCCCTTGCACACTCACCGAAAAGCTGGCTGAAGACTGAAAGGCTGGCTAATCTACGCCTGTGCTCCAGGCTTTGGAGACCGTTTCGAGTTAAGTCTGGGTCGCCAATCAGCCTCTTCGCACGCCTCTCCACTGAATCCAAAGTGGCAAGGTGACATTTCGAATGCACCAGCCCAAATGTGGCTGCAGTACTCCACACACGAGCGGACCTGTGCTTTGTACAAAATTAGAAGCTGCCTTAGTGTGAAGTACCGCCGGACCTTCGCGATGACGCCTAGTTTTCTGGCAGCCACCCTGGCCTTGGACTCAATGAACCGCCCAAAGTTAAGGTTCGAGGAAATCTCAACTCCCAAAAGCTGAAAGCGGTCGGTGCACTCCAAGGATACATTCTGAAAAGTAGGAGCCAAGGTGAACGGGCTCCTTTTGGCGGTTAAAAGACACGCCTGTGTTTTGGCGGCATTGAATGCTACAAGATTGGCATTGCCCCATTCGGAGACTGCCTGTAGTGCAGCACTCGTACGCTCTACCATGGCCTCTCTTTCGGACCGGATTGTTTCCGTACAGGCCCGAGCTTCCGGCAGGTATCTTTCTACAATTGTGCTGTCATCTGCATACCCATAGATACCGGGCATCAGCAGATCGTTAATATGTAGCAGGAACAGAGTTTCAGAGAGAACAGACCCCTGAGGAACACCGGCGTTGGTCGACATGGGCTCAGATGAGCAGCGGTCGACAACAACTCGGAGGGACCGCCCAGTTAGGAAGTCTTTTACCCAGCCAGTCAGGCCAGCGGAAATGCCGTACGCTGGAAGCTTACTCAAAAGCCCAGCGTGCCATACCCGGTCGAAGGCCTTCGAGACATCAAGGGAGACGGCAATCACTTCCCCATTTTTCTCGAGGGCCTCGCCCCACAAGTGAGTGGCATACACTAGTAGGTCCCCAGTTGACCGATTGCGTCGAAAACCGTACTGTCGGTCACTGAGGAGATTATATTTATTCTAATTTGATATTGATTTAATAGCATTAATTTTATTTTGCCATTATAATAATAATCATGGACATTTCAATTAATATACAATATGTAAAGAAAACCCTGTCCGATCCGTGAAGGTATTGTTAGTTATCGATAACTGATTCTACTAATGTCTACAAAGCCGGGCTAAACTTTAAAAAAAATCTCCCTATAAAATAAATATTATTTATCAAAATGCGGTAACTTAATACATGTGCGGTAGGCAATATATGCGCGAGCATAGGGGGGCAGGGCACGCGGCACGTAGTCGCATCGCTCATAATAAAACATTCGACAATGGTTGTCACTATTTTAAAAAATCCAAGTTTTGGGAAAGTTGGAATTAATGAAAAAAAGACTATTTCAAAATACATTACTATTGTTACGATTATATGTAAAATTTCATAATTTATTAGGACATGTGTTTACCTAACCTTTATTATCCTTATGGGTCGGACAGGGTTTTCTTTACATATTGTATACAATCTGACATTTTGTAAATTGAAGGGAAGTAAAATAATGTGATGTGTTTAACATTTTTTAATTAGGTAAATATTTGCACAACACATCTATTGGTAGAATGTAAATGGGCCACTTTTATTTTTATGAACAGCATACTATTTTTGTACTCCTACATTTTTGGAAATAAAGTATTATTATTATTATTAGAGTATCAACTTAAACTTAAGACTGTACAAATGTTGTTTATTTCGTAAGGTGATTTCCGTAGTTCAAGTCTATTATTCACTCGGAGTCTGCCAACAGGCTATGATATACTCGGTGTTAAACTCACTGAGCGCATTATGAACTACTATGGCGTACTTTATCTCAAATTACTCACTCACTGAAGTGGAACTGGGCTGAGCAGTGAGCACATCTGTCACATGTCGGGACTCCTTCTTAAAGTATTGGCCTACAATCACAGTGGACCAGGAAACATGGAAAGGAGGAATGGATTAGGAAATCTTTTGTCCAGCAGCGGGATAAAATAATAATTATAAGTCAATTCCAATCTACACGCCGTTAACTCATATAATCAATATCTGCCTTGTTCGTTTAGTGTGTGTCATATCATGTGTACGTTCAACCTCCAAAAAATGTATATGTAAAGAAGAATACATTTGTTTATCTACATCTGATCATCGAATGAGTTACCACCGAGTGTTGTACTTACCTCAATAGAAGCAGTTTCACTGTTTGGGAACAGGCCTCGTCACAGCGCGAGGGAGTGGGCTTTAATCTACCACGCGGGCCCAGTGTTGGTTGGTAGATGTCACATGCCTTCAAAGTTTTTGTTTGGCTCTAGGATATATTGGTTTCCTTAACGGTTTCCTTCACTATTTGGGAAAATCTGATGATGAAATAATTTATTTAAAGTTAATCGTATGACGGCGCTCGAACCTACGACCTCCAATTTGTAAGCCACGGTCGATGCCAATAGGCCACCGCTGATCTCAATTAAACCAATAAGTAATTCATCTCATCTGTTAGTATGTGTCTTCATTAATGGTTACATAAATAAACTTCCAACATGTATTCTACGCACCGCGAATATCCGGCTACGTGCCAATACACGCTAGGGACCTCCATCGGCTACGAGCCTTTCTTTATGCGCTACGAATGCGCTACTACGGGCTACGAGCCTTGCTACGAGCCGTGCTACGATTCTCTGCGCGCTACGGTTTAGCAGTTTTTCTTTATTAGCAAAGATTTCTTTATTCTGATTGGTTTTAAATTCTCCGGTAGCTTATTAAATAAATTAGCTAGTCTAGAGTATGAGCTTTACCGATAATTTGTAAGTTTGTAGTATTAATCAGAATAGCGCGGAGTAGTGAGCTTGATTTTAGATTTGAAGTACATTGGAGTTGAGGGGAAAATAAAGTTCTTAAACCATTAACAAAGGTTGGAAGCCACCAAGATTCGTTGAGAAGTTTAAGGATTGAAATTGTTATAATTTACAGAGTACGTTCCGGTAGGTAATAACCCCTTTCAAGGAATTACTTGAGTTCCCAATCAGCCTGTTCTAAAACCACAGAATACTTGTCGAGTCCACATGTTTACTGTAGGTGGTTAACTCTAGTCTATCGGTACTTGATAGTAATATCTAAGAATGTTCCTATAACAGTATACGTATCCAAATACACATACGTGTAATACAACATGTTACGAAAAGAGTACCTATACCAAGGGCGTGGCTTCTCTGTATGATATCAAGGAGGAAATTTAATCCTGAATAATAATAATATCGATTAGTGTCAAAATAGTGAGTGTTTGTTTTTATTTGTAGTGAAAACTTATTCAGCAGTGTTGTGCAGTTTTTGTAAGATGGTAAAAATGATAAACTCGCGTCAAGACATGTTGTCTGATCGAAAATTCATAAGACGTAAGGAGAGTAGACCGCAGGAGAAGAAGTAATATCCTCCTCTAGTAATCCGAGAAAATGTATGCCTGCCGTACTCTTTATGTAATTATAACAATCGTCATATTTAGTACGGAAGCGCAATAAATTAATATTGTATTTTGAACACATAAATACTTTGATATCGATATAAAAAAAAAAACAAAAAACCTTTTCCTTGCCCCGGGGCACTCGTACTTCCACCAGCGTTGTGTTCCACATTGCTGGTTCTCTGTGAACCTTCAAGTTGCTTTATGGTAGCTTTCGCTGCACACTCCACGACGTAATGCAATATGTTACAAGCGACTGATATAGGTAGAGCAAAATAAAGTTGTTTAAAAATGTCGGAGTCACTACGTGTGTTCAAAATGTAGGTTATTTACTAGAATATTTGAAAGTAAAGCTAATATTGAAATAATATACTTTATTCAATACTAAGAGACAACCATACAAATAATAATAATAAAAAATAAAATTGTATGAAGTTACATAATGTGAAGTCATACATACTGAAATTGTTATACATTGTGAAATTATTCTGGTTATCTTCCAACAGAGTCGCCCTATCCCCTCGTACTAGTATATAACTGTATGACGAGCGGATAGTGTTCCGCAACAAAAAAAAAAAAAAACATACCCACAAGTTACATTACATTTACATTCATTAAATGACAAATTGATATTAAATTGAAATTGAGTTGAATTATTTTAATTGAAATAGTTTCTGGAATTTTTGAATATAGGTATAGGTAAATTTATATAGTCGCAAGTTACTCAAGTTTAATATTAAAATCGCCCATTAAAATTATATTTTTAAAATAGTTAATATTGGACAAGATTTTATTCAGCGACTTCAAATAAGGATCTAGGTTTTTGAAGGCTAGGGGTCTGTACAAGGATACAATAGCTAGATCGTTCTTAATTTTTGTCACAAGTTAATTAACTTCTAGACAATAGTTTGGTTCATATACATTTGCATGTATACTATCGTTTAGATATAGTATGATACCGTAATTTTGATTAAGGTGCGATTTAGTACTATGAGACGCGTAATTTTTCATTTCAGGTAAGATCTAATTTTCGGATAGCCAAGATTCAATAAGCATAATAAGATCATAATCGATCTCTAGTCTCTTGAGTCTTAGTCTTCTTGCTATTATGTTCGTCCCCTTATGTTTTTTAGAACGCTCTTAAGTATGTATTTCTAAAAAAAACCCAGTCCACTAACCCGATAGAAAAATTCAGTACATTGTGTGATTCTTTTGGAGTACAAAATATTTTATACGGCACGTTGTCTTCGTTCAGCATGTATCAACATAAAAAAGTATGTGTGTAATTCACACGTGGTAGAAATGATTCATCAAAAATAGGGCTTCAAGATAATGAGACGAATTTAAGTATAATGCTTCTCATATACTTCAGTTCCGCGTTAAATGTAAGTATAATGCTTCCTATCTTATTCATTCCCACGTTAAAAATCAAAATCAAAAGTAATTTATTCAAATTAGGCTGAGAATCAGCACTTTTTGAACGTCAATATTACATAAGACAGTCCCCCAAAACGCCCACCCATCGACACTTCCTAGTGCTTTCGCTGGGAAGAAGAAGTGGCGGAAGAAACTCACCAGCAGCACAGCTGTCTGTTCATTTAAAAAAAACACATGACTTTATACAATAGTATAGCGATGAACACAAGAAAATACAAAAACAATGAAATTATTGAAAATATGCCAGCTACCAAGCCAAAATACCAGCAAAGCAAAACAATATATATATATATATATATTTAAGTGAGAATGTAAATAACTAAAACCTTATTACTTTAATAAAAGCCCCAGGCATAAAGGGCGTGACAGCTTACATATTTATGTATTGAAAAAAAGTGAATTATATGAACTCATATAACGTGTCAGTAAGCTATTTCCGGAGAAAGAACACAAACATTGTCCTGAGTTAATCAGTGCGACCAGCTATTCTTATCATTTAAATAATCACTTACGGAATAATATGCCTTAAAACAAAGCTTGGATTTGATTTGTGCTTTAAATTGTGTTTCAGTAGAGCAACACCCGCATCCATGGTCGAACGACCCTTTGTGAAACCATATTGTTCACTATGTAGGAGATTATTCGAATTAAAATGTTTTAGCAACTGCTTAATTTAATTTTTCAAATGATTTTTTTAAAAGTAAGTATAATGGTTCCTATTTTATTCACTCCCATGTTAAATGTAAGAAACTAGGATACCTCCACAGTGATGGCATTTTGTCGTGGCTTCTCGCCCAATTCTGTTTAGGTACTCACAGAAACAACTTTGTCCGCTGAACACCTGGGTGAGCCTAAAGGAGATTCGGTCCCCCCTTTTTAGCCAGGCTTCGAAATGCGGCAAAATGGCTTCGACTACGTACTTGTGCGCATATTGTACGCACCGCTCAATCGCGTGTCGCCGTTACCGCTGCCTCAGCCTTTCGAAAACGCTTCCTGGCACACTATTTCTGCTTTGACGGATATCCGCCAGGATGTCCAGCGGCGGAAAGCGTGCCAGCAGAGTTGCCGCTTCCTTCTTCGTTCGGTATCCTCGTGCGATACGAATGGTCATTTCCCGTTGCAGTCTATTGACTTTACTCCTGCAGCGACATTACAACCTGACAATCTACCTGAACAAGCAGGTGCCCCGTAAAGGAATTTCGATCGAACGACACCCACGCGGGTGTAAAACGAACGCTTGCACAACTTATGCATTCGCTTTGTTTTTCGTATTCGAACTCAAATGGCTTATGTGTCCTTTTCAAGATCCTGTACAGCCCGTGTTAACCTTCCTATCTGCGTAAGCGGATCTTAGGTTTCAAGATCCATTCTTAAATCTCATCATCTTAAAACGAGTTACCATTCTTATTCCTTCTCTGTCCATGCTGTAAGATTGTGGAACTCAGTTCCGTCTAGCATTCGTGATATAAAGACTCCCAACTAGCAAAAATTACTCTTCTACTCTCTACAACAATCTCAAGACTACTGTTTTTTTTTGCTCTTACATCACTCCTATATCATGATATAAGACTGCATTTGGGCAATATTATAAGCAGTTTTTTATCGTTCTAATATCAGTCTAATTGAATCCTGTTTGCTCTTATTGATACCTAGTCAAAATTAATTTCAAATATATGTACTTATATTAAAATCACTTTAATATCATACTTATCCAGTGCTATTGGTCGTATATTAGTTCAAATAAGATCAGAAATACATGTACTTACAGTACTCTTATGCTATGCTGATATTAGTTTTATCTCTTACAATAGCATTTAGCAAGTCTAATATAAAATCAAATGGGCTTAGAAAATACCAATATAAGAGTAAGTTTTTCTCAAGTGCACCTAGTCTTATTAAATGTTCTTATATACATATATGAGACTTGGCTTGTCTAAGAGTAATATAGGATCGATGGTATGTTCTAAAACAAATTACCGCTCTTATAAAGTACGAGTTCTGAGACTGTTTTGCTAGTTGGGCTATTTCTGTATTTATACGTCGTGTAAATGAACAATACCTTTCCTACATACTGAAAGAGTTTGTATATTATATACATATCTATACATATTATAATATTATTTTTTCGTGTTGCTGGGTTTAATATTGCATCACCTCGCTGAACTGCTGTCTTGTTTCTTTTACTCAGCTTTTTGAGTGAATATGCTTAATGAACTAGCACGCTTTATTTACCATCAACGATTGCATCTCTGCTTACCACCAAGCGGGATTGTGATCAAGCACTAGTTTATATATTTTTTTTTAATAATTATTTACTAACGCTTGACCGCAATCCCGCCTGATGGTAAGTAGTGATGCGGTCGTTGATGGTAAAGCGCGCTAGTTTATTAATAGCCTCTTCACTCAGAAAAACTGAGCGAATAGGAAGGAAGACGGCAGCGACGAGCGAGGTGATGCAATGTTAAACCCAACAACACGACCAACGATGCTGCGCCAAAGGGAGATTGATCTGAAGACCTTCCACGACCAAACTCCCAACACAACAACATTAGGCGCATCGTACCCGCCACACATCGCAACACAACTGCTCAGACCCGTCCTCCTTTATTTCAATTATTAATTTTTTTTCTCAATTATTAAAAAAACAAAAAAATCTTTTTAATTTAGTGTAAAACACTTAAGAGATAGATTAAAATAGATTCATATTTTTCTCTTGTTGTTCTTACACACTATTGTCTACCTTTCTATTTTATTTCTTCTTTCGCATGTCTGCTCGAATAAATTTCTTAAGATATAAGCAGCATGTTTGTACTCAGTTTTTAATTTTGTCACATTCCTATGCATTTAAGCAATTTTTCGAGTTCGTTTCGCCGCAGATGCTTGACACTCATTCTCAGAGCAAGCACGCTCACAGATTTATTCTGCGGAATGGTTTTTTTTTTTTTTATTTTTTTTTTTTTATTAATGTATAAACCAGCGCTTGACCGCAATCCTGCCTGATGGTAAGCAGTGACGCAATCGTTGATGGTAAAGCGCACTAGTTTATTAAGAGCCTATTCACTCTAGCCTTGAAGACACTCAAATTGTAGTCCGACGGAAACACCGCCGCCGGCAGATTGTTCCAGTCCCTCGATGTACGCGGTATAAAGGAGGAGGCGAAACGCTTCGTCCGGATCGTAGAGGTGTTAACAACATAAGGGTGGAAACTCGCCGTACGACGGGTCGTCCGATGGTGGAACGGGGATGGGGGAATTAAATCGTGCAATTCCCTCGCACACTCCCCAGAATGTATCCTATAGAACACCGAAAGGCTGGCTACTCTACGCCTGTGCTCTAGGCTTTGGAGACCAACTCGAGTTAAATCAGGGTCACCAATCAGCCTCTTCGCGCGCCTCTCCACTGAATCCAAAGTGGCCAGGTGACACTTAGCAGCACCAGCCCAATAGCAATTGTTGTGTTGTTGTTGTTGTGATAGCAATTGTTATTTGCAATAGATTAGATAATCCTGTCTTTTGCGAGTTACACATCTGTATCTACGTATCTACATAAGAGGTCCTAACACGGTGTAGATTTATTATATCTTTCGATCGATATAAATCTATTAGAGAGTAATAAACTGAGCAACGCATTGAGGCAACGCATTAACAATATTACTTAGGTTAGACTTTCTGGTAGTGGTTATAGGTTGTTATTAAATTGATGTGCCACCTCACACCTGGTCGGTGCTACACACGGCTACGCAAACATGCACACAATGCCCTTGTGAAACATCTTTTGTTGTGCTTTATTCTTCTGGATACCATTGGGAGGACGAACGTAATAATATTTCAATAAATAACAGACGCCGCCCAAGTTTGTGGCCGCCCACTTTAAGTGAAGGGACGGGACGTACTCGGGATGAATATTTATGCATGCACAGAATTGATTTTATCGACCGAAAAAAAAGGTTCGTATTTCTCTTATAAAATAACTTTGAAAAACAATATTATTTTTGACGTTGTGACCGAAAATATCCCATATTTCAAAAGTACTGACATGAAAAGCAAAGTCACTTAGATACACCATTTTCTTTTTCATTATGGGATCCGACCTCATGAGCCACCGTGCATTAAAATTGTTTTCTTCCCTTGGTTAAATATAATTGGAGTTCCTCCCACGTTTAATACTTATTTTCCTAATTTCACGTAATAATTTTGTATATATTTAGTGGTGGTGGATTCTATATAGTACCTAATACCTATATAGAATCCACCTTTTAATACTTTACTGTGTAGTGGAAATATGCTCCGAGTGAAATAGGTGTGTGGCATTCAGAAGCATGAATAAAGAGGTATGACGGAATTATAAAATCAATCTTGTCCGATGAAGGTCAGCCCGCGCCGCAGCTGAACCAGTAAATATAAACTCCCGACTATGACCTCTGAGTTTGTTTCGGCCGTTTCTTCTCAGAGCTAGTACTAGGAAACGCCGTGGTCATCAAACCGAAATAAAAATAAAATAATTCGATCCAGCCGTCCCTTGCTGTTCTCTCCAGCGACACCCTAAGCCGAGGTTCGTACCCCACAGGGGGTGCCCTTAGCGTGTAGTCGCTTAGCTTTTAGTAGCCCTGGCTGGGGGCTTTAAATTCACTTAAGGCAGCCACAGGATTGTCCGGTTTAGTAGTCACGACCTCTCAAGGTTAACTACGAGATGCCATATAAAAAAAAATATATAAAATCAATTTTACTTGTACAACATATGTAGATAGTGATAAAGTTATAAAATTAAAGCTTATAGGTCGCTATGTTATGTCTAAAAGCTAGCATATATTGTACTGGTTGAATGAGAAATAAAAACAATATTAAACATGAGAGAGGTAAACATAAATTACCTATTTGGAAAAGAAAATAAAAATAGTTATAATTGTTACAATATGGAGTTATTTCGACAGTCAATATCAATAATATAGAAGTAGATACGAGACGACATAATCAATTCCATATTTGTTACAGAACTTCCAGAAACGACTCCCCCGGAGTCCAGATCATTCAATGGCGGCGGAAAATGCTTCAGTAGTTAATTCATTAGATATTATTATTTATTTTATGTATTAAAAAAAAGAACCGATTCTTACGATTTTTTTTTATAATTCAGAAAATTAAAAATGATTAGGTATAATTTGTCTATAAAGTCGTGAAAATAATGAGGGTGCTGCGGTCGTGCATATAGCAACCCTGTTGACTTGATTGAAACCATTTTGATACTAGCACATTATTTTGTATAGTTCTTGCAATTCACGAACGCGCGTGGCTCTTAGTTGTGTTCAAGTCGTATCTGTATACGTGTAAATGTGTGCGTGAGCGTAGACGCGCTACGGTTAGCATACAAATAATCAATGTTAAAATTATTTTTTCTTTGAAACCAACAATGATAATAAAACAAATATTTTAATAGTAAGTTTTATTAAAATTAATTATTATTCATCGTCAGAAGTGTCACTATCTTCAAACTCTTCAGTGTCGCTATCAGTTGATTCTACATTAATCGTTAACTCGAAGTCCAATTCGAAATATTTTCTATATTCTTCTTCAAGTTTTTCGACATGCTTGCAAGTTTTACGCCAGGTATCATTGTCGATATCGTTCATACACTCATTTATTAAATTTTGTAAAATAGTCATATTTTGCCCGATATTTTTAGTTGCAATTTTATTTTTTTAAATTCCCCAGATATTTTCGATACAGTTCAACTCAGGGTGATAGGGCGGAAAACGTAATATTTCAAAATTCTTGCTTTTAACTATTTCGTCGATTTTGAATGTTATGAAACGATGTTTATTATTTTTTATTAAATCATAGAGTTCGATTTTTTTTTTAATAATACGTCACATAAAATTCCGTTATCAGTTAGCCATTTTATCATATCGCTCTTCCTTGAACTGGACGTAGGAATTTTACTGCTGCGGGCATTATGATAGGACGCGTTATCCATCACATTTGGCATAAGCTTCTCTTCTAGCGACTTCTTATAATTTTCAAAACTCATATTTGAGTGATAATCTCCAGTTGTGGAGGATGCTTTATATACCAATGAGGCATTTGGAATGAATCCATCTTTAGTACCTGCGTGCACTATTATAAACCGGCTCCCAGTACCTAATTTCTTCATAAATGGAGTATCTTTATCCTTTATGCCCCATGTATTTTGTCGAACGTGTGACGTTAAAACATATGATTCGTCAGTGTAAACAATAGGACGTCCTTCTGCATGGCACAGAGAAATCTTTTTCAAATATTTTAAACGCTATAGTTGTAAATCATGCCTTTTTTGTAATACTCGTCGGTTACTGCTAATCTTTCGCCATTTATAACCAATTTTTATGAGCAATGAACGTAAAGTGCTTAGACACCCGTCAAAGTCTATATTTTCTCTGAGAACTGACCGAATTTTGTGTAAAGTTGGAATTTCCTTGTGTTCGATGTGATAATTTTGAATTGTACTTCGAATCAAATTAGTGTCGAAATTAACAAAATCAAATTTGCTACTTCTTTTAAGACGTTTTTTCATTGGTGATAGAAACTTGGCAGATGTAGAGGGCATCTCTTTTTCTTCTTTCAAAATAGAAGTTACAGTACGTTCACTGACCCCTGTTGCTTCGGCGGTTCGTTTTCTTACGTTAGCCAAAGGACTGAAATCACAATTATTATTATTATTCGCCTTCATGAAATTATATTCTTCTTGAAGAAAATGAAAAACTCGGGCGATAATTGCACGACCCTACAAATAATAAAGATAATACAATGATCATGATCGTTGATCCATACAAACAGTTTAATATTAAATTAACGCTATAAACACATATTTAAATAATTCACCTCACTACGAATAACTTTTCGCTTTTTATTGGTATTTGACATGTTGACGGTACTTCGTGGCTGGTAGCGACGTGAAAACAATAAGCACAAGTGACCTGAGCGGGCGACCGCTCGCTACTGAACGCTACGTCAGGCACACACACTAACGCATTGTGCATGTACACAACATACCACAAGCAAGAGTCACGCGCGCTCGTAAATTGCAAGAACTATACTAGAAGCACAACAGGTTTTAATGAAAACACAAATCTATGGTCTTTGGCGTTTTAATACACACTCTCAGAGAAAAAATTAAAGAGATTAATGTACTGACCGTGCCGTCTCAATATATTTATGAAAATCTTTTGTATGCTCATAAAAATATAAAATTGTTTAAAAAATACAGTGATGTTCATAATATAAATACTAGGAACAAGCACAAATTTATTGTACCTACAACAAGGCTCAAGAAAATAGGTGGCTTTTTTAGATGCCAATGTATACATTTTTACAATAGACTTCCAGAGGTGGTTCAAGATCTGAGCCTGAATAAATTCAAAACCTTCATTAGACGCAAGTTGTGTCAGAAAGCATTTTATAGTGTTAAAGATTATATTGACGACAAAAGGCTTGGGCTTGAGCTGCGTCCGATTTCAATGCTTACACTGATTGTTCTTTGATTTTTCCTCTAGTAGTTTAAATTTGTAATTGTTTGTTTTTTTTTACTCAATGCCAGTACACACTATGTAGCCAGGCATATTGTACGTTACGGAATTGCATCGCTGACAAGGATATTCGGCACTGGTGCAGCTACACAGGAGCTAAACTTAGCATTCGGGAACACCGTTGGAGCTGCTGAACCTTGGACAAAACTGTCTTTGCATTTTGTAGATTCAATTTCTTAGTATTGTATAATTGCATGGAACACGCGTGAGCACGATCTACTTGCTGTAAAGCATCTATTTGTTGGGTTAGTCTTTTATTGACTTGATTGTGCTATGGCTGTTGAGAGTATGTCATGCTCACTCAATTGTCTCGCTGGTGGTGGCGTGTGTGTCGGGTCATTAGGTTCCCTTCAATATGGTTGAGCTGAATGATGCTGATCCATACGTCATATTCGTGAAAGGACGCCGTCAGAGGGGACTGGTCATCTCTTAGCTGCTACGGCGTATTTTAATTTCTGAATTCTTGTTTTTTTTCCATAATGGACGCTCTCAGCGTACAATATATTTCTGCATCGTTCTCACACGGTTGATTTCAACATGAATGATGTAATCAAATATTTGTATCAATAGCTTGATAATTTATAAGAGTGTCCATGAAGTTTCTTGCTCGTTCTTCTCCATAGGTACCTACTCTTTGGAATGGGCGACTAGCTTCACCTTACTGACTGACCGACCTTCTGACAATTCAAAAGTGCCTGTAACTGGTTTATTTGAAATAAATGCTTTGATTTTGAATAAAACGATTAAAACAAAATCATACATATTTATTATTATATGTTTTAACGTGTTTTTACCAATGAAAAGTATTCCAAAACATAATAATTGCTTTCATCATCTAATTCCAAATATTCTTCGTTAAAAAGTAGTTTCATTGTCAGCTGCGTCACTAACGACGTCTCCGCTACTGCTGTCATCAGCCTCCTATCTCCACCTAAGCGAATAACTAACTCATACATACTTTGATAAAGGGTTTACTCTCACATTTTCCTGAAAGATTAAAAATAATAATAATTATGTAATTTCTATCAGAAGATGGATAGCACTAATTTTAATTCCAAACATGATATACTTATTTCATTTTTTAAGTCAGAAGTAAATTAAATCACCTAAATTATAAAAACTGCTACACTATGGTCTACTTATTTTTGCAATCTTACCTATAAATGCGCAATATAAACAATCCTCATTTTAGTCTTAAAATCGTTTACTTACTTAATTTAAAACTTCTAGTAGATAAAAACAAACTAACATTATTACATACCTGTTTTAGCAACTATTCAAGCATAAATATCATCCACATTTGATAAAAGGAGATGTTTCATTTTGGGCCACCACTATGTACGCTATATACATAAAAAACATAAAAAGGAAAAAACTAAAAGCTTTTCATATAAATACTACTAAATTAATTTGAAAAAAAATACAAATATATATAATTAACTATTTAAAACGTTTTTAGTGAGATAACCCTTTATTAAGGTAGCCACGACAGTGGTTATGACATTTGATTGGGGACTTTGACAGTTCTATTTTCCCGTTGTGTTCGTGTCGAGTGCTGATTTGAGTTGCTTGTGTTTATTTAATGGGCCGTATGTTCGGAATTCATGCTTTGTTTTTTTCGCAGTCATATGGTAGATAATACGATAGCCTTAGATACATGACACGTAAATTAAATGTCACTGTCAAAATCTTTTTCGCTTATTGCTGACCACCTTATTTATTAGTAGAGGTGTTGCACTCCTTGGCCATGTTAAATTGAATCTGTATAAATACTATGCCAAAATATAGGAAATTAACTGTCGACTTATGAAGTCTACGCTCCGTCCAGCGTCAACCCAACTCCAAAACCCCGAAAGCTTTCAGATCCAACTGCAAAATCGCTTCGAATGCCTCGGTGAATGCGTAGATGTGGACGACTTTAACAACAGGTTTGTGGAAACTCTCTAAACGGAAAGGTCCAAGTTTTACAAAACCCTCCGTTCAAAAGAACAGAAGAAGATCTCCGGTCCCACCCGTCGGCTAATGGAAGAAAGACGGGAGGTGGTCTTAAAATCCTCTAATGACGCTTCGAGTATCAGATGCCTTAACAGACAAATTTCAAAGTATCTGACTCGCGATATACGGCAATTTAATACGCTATCGAGCGGAACAAAGGCTCCAAAGTACGCACGAGATTTGTGTGTTGGACAGAGCCTACTTGCAAAGCTGAAGACTGGGGATGGTAGGATCGTCACTTCAAAAAAGGTGACAATACCCTCCTGAAAAACTACAGACCGATATCCCTCTTGAGCCATGTTTATTAGCTGTTTTCTAGGATCATCACGAATCGTCTCGCTCGCAGGTTCGACGACTTCCAGCCTCCCGAACAAGCAGGCTTCCGAAAAGGCTTTAGCACCATAGACCACATACATACGCTGCGGCAAGTTATACAGAAGTCCGAGGAGTATAACAAACCACTATGTTTGGCGTTTGTGGACTATGAGAAAGCCGCTGGAGAGACTGTAGCTCTAGTGTTTGTAAAAAAATGCCACCATGTCAGTCCGTCTCCAGGATCAGGACTCGAAACCAATCCAACTCTAGCGTGTTGTGAGACAAGGAGATGTCATATCTCCTAAATTGTTCACTGCTGCGTTGGAAGATGTCTTCAAGCTCCTGGACTGGAAACGACTTGGCATCAACATCAACGGCGAGTACATCACTAATCTCCGTTTTGCAGATGATATCGTGGTCATGGCGGGGTCATGCTCAATGACCTGAGCAGAGCTTCCCAACAAGTGGGTCTAAAGATGAACATGGATAAGACGAAGATCATGTCGAACTCTCATGTCGCACCCACTCCAATTCTAGCTGGTTGCTCTGCACTCGAAGTTGTTGACGAGTATATATACCTGGGACAAACAGTCCAACTAGGTAGGTCCAACTTCGAGGAAGAGGTGTCTCGTCACATCCAGCTCGACTGGGCAGTGTTCGGGAAGCTACGATACATCTTTTCGTCGTCCAAGATACCACAGTGTCTCAAGACTAAAGTCTTTGACCAATGTGTGTTGCCAATGATGACTATGGGCTTCATACGTAGGCTCAGAGTCACACAAAGGGCAATGGAAAGAGCTATGCTCGGAGTTTCTCTGCGTGATCGAATCAGAAATGAGGAGATCCGCAGAAGAACCAAAGTCACCGACATAGTTCTGCGAGTCGCTAAACTTAAGTGGCAGTGGGCAGGGCACATTGCTCGTAGAACCGATGGCCAGTGGGGCAGTAAAGTTCTGGAGTAGCGGCCACGTACTGGAAGACGCAGCGTAGGGAGGGCCCCAACAAGGTGAACCGATGACCTGGTGAGGGTCGCGGGAAGCCGATGGATGCGGGCAGCACAAGACCGGTCAGCGTGGAAAGCCTTGGGGGAGGCCTTTGTCCAGCAGTGGACATCCACAGGCTGAAGAAGAAGAAGAACATAAAAAACAGTTAACTATAGCGTAACTATATCTAGCATTAAGTGTATAATGTGCTGGCCCAGGCTCCATACATTTCTGAAACATCTCCTTTGTTCAGCTTGGTGTACTAACAAATATTGATCATAAACTTTAAAAATAATTTCTCGAGCTGGAGCTCGGGAAATTATTTTCAGGTTCTGAAAACTGTAAACTCCAGTTTTTGTTTTTCTCATATTTAACACATTTCTTCGATGTTTTGTTTAAATAGAATTGAAAATTAATACAAATTTCAATAAATAACAAGTCACAAAACAAATCGATGACTGCCGATTACATTCCATGTACTTGTACTTAATAAGATTTAGTGTTGCCCTACATTTTAAATATTTTCACGACTTTATAGACAAGCCATACTAATGTTATCGATCTCATTTTATCGATAACACTAGCCATCCCTATTTTTTTTCTCCATGCAAGCAACATTGATTTCTTGAAATTTAGTTCCTACTATTAAAATAATAATCTGTTGTTTTAGTTAGGTTCATTAGGTTGGTACTGAGCCAAACCATGTGTTTCATACATTCGTAATGGTTTTTTTTTATTACAGAGTCCCATTTCCACATTAATTTATCATCAAGAAATTCAACGGTCGTAAGAGAATTATCAATTAATAACGGTGTTTTGTAGGTGAACGGTGGTTTGAAGTCATGGTGGCCTAGTGGTTAAAAACACCAGCCTCTCAAGTATGAGTGCGCGGGTTCGATTCCAGATCTGGCAAGTACCAATGTAACTTTTCTAAAGTTGTATGTACTTTCTAAGTATATCTTGGACACTAATGACTCAAGGTGAAGGAAAACATCTTAAGGAAACCTGGACTTTAAGTCTGAAATCGCCAACCCGCATTGAGCAAGCGTGGTGATTACGCTCAATCCTTGTCTGTATGAGAGGAGACCTGTGCCCAGCAGTGGGAGGGTTAAAAAGGTTGATGATGATGAAAGGTTTTTTTCTTTAATTGTGTAACATTTTAACTTTTTATTATATCTGGTAATATATTGTAGATGCGCGAGGCCATACCTAAAATGCTCTTTATCACTAAGGTGGACTTACAACGCTGATTTTGTAAAATGTTTGCATGTTAGCTACGAACACAGAACAGATAAATACCCATTCCGTGGCTACGAACATCTCGTAACGTTGTTGACACCGTATCAAACATGTTTGTTTTAAAGAAAACACTAATTTCAAAAATATATAATGATCATAAAATTAGTATTTTTACCTAGTTACGATTAATAGAAGTGTACACAGATCTATCATTAATTTTAACACTATATTAATCTTATGCATATTTTTAGTGACTTATAATCTGTATCTTTATCAGTAGAGTTCCTCAAAAATAATGCCAATTCGCAAAATTGAGACTACTAAGCCATGATATGCAACTTATAGTAGCGCATCAATGTTAATTTGCGTAAGCTGATTTATTTATTTATTTGTCTAGCTAGGTCATAGGTCTACCTACGCGGGCCAGCTTAGTTGGTTATCAAGAAATAAACCAATTATTTTGCTACTTTAACTTCTTTAATATCACAGTTAAGTTCTATGACGGATATTTATGGTTGGTACTGCAGGTGGTGGATTTAAGCTAACTTTGAGTTAGGTTTAGATAAGTTAAAGTGTATTATTAAATTATTTTATTAAAACAAGTAGTTATTATTACCAATACCTATTAATGTTATTTTGATATGCCTAGTTAGTAGTTAGGTCATAAATTTTGTCACATGTTTAATATAATATGTATAATGACAGCATAATAAGTCGTGGTGGCCTAGTGGTTAAAACACCAGCCTCTCAAGTATGAGTGCGCGGGTTCGATTCCAGGTCAGGAAGTACCAATGTAACTTTTCTAAAGTTATATGTAATTTCTAAGTATATCTTGGACACCATTGACTGAAGGTGAAGGAAAACATCTTGAGGAAACCTGGACTTTATAAGTCTGAAATCGCCAACCCGCATTGAGCAAGCGTGGTGATTACGCTCAATCCTTCTCTGTATGAGAGGAGACCTGTGCCCAGCAGTGGGACGATAAAAAGGTTGTTGATGAATGGCAGCAAGGTTAGCGAAGTGATTAAGGTATTAACTGCTGCGCGGGGAGTCGTATGACCTACAAGTAGTTGTTCCGGGTCTGGATGTTTGTTAATGTGAGTTTTATATGTTTGTAAACGCACTCATGATACAGGAGAAATACCTAATTGTTATGTATTTAGCTACACATTCTTACACTTATGTATTTATAGTCATACTAATATATCATTCATTTCTGCAGGTCATAATACGCATTACAGTATTATGAGGCGCTGTTCTGAACATATTTTACTACATCAAGACTCATTATTCACATTACAGACACAGTCCTCAACGTCAAGCCTAAGTTTCGGCGACTTATGATAACTTTGCGTAAGAAGCTGTACCTATGCTGTGATATATAAATTTTTCGTACTAAACTCGACACTATAATTTAATATTACTTATATTTACATTCTTACAACATTTTTTTTTGACACCGCTGTAAGAAAATAGTTAAATATTGTTTTTTCAGAATCCAAAATATATACATTGCTGAACTGTGTAGATATATTTAGCAGACATTTCTGCTAAATGTTAGTATCTCTGGCTTTAGATTCCGTTGAGATCTCAGGTGGCTACAGTCAAACATATATAATTAGAACGTCAGGATTGAGGAGCCAAAGAAAATGCGTTCATATACAAAATTTACTCTGTTTTACTATTTTACTTCTATACTGCAAACACAAACACAACTGTTCGCGCTAGTTTTATCGATCGGGTCTGATTGCTAGTTAGTCGAGTCGATAGATGCCCGATCGGCATGGGCCAGCGCGATTAGTATTGTCTATGGCGGCGCGCGGCCGCCATTATTACACACAACGTCTTGCGACCTCGCCGGGAGAAGGTCCGTTGCTTGAACTTGAAATATAACAACGTTTTTGGAACCGCGCCGGCAGCGGTCGTTGCTTGAAAATAACAACGTGTTTAGACCCCGCCGCGTGCGGGTCGTTGCTTGAACCTCTTGACGAATAATCATCGCGTGCGTCGCATGTTCGGTCGAATGATTTTCGGGAAATTAGATATACCACCGGCGCGTCTTGTATAGTTTGTCGCGATTGTTGCCCGGGTTTTGAAGTGTTTATTTGAACTATAAAACGTAACAGTGCGTCTGTAAATTGAGTTGAATTTGAATCGGAAACGTGGTTTCATTGGATTGAAGTATTGGTATGCACACCAGGTTAACAGTGTCAGATGGGCGGGTGTTTTGTCGGAGCCGTACAGGCTCGAATGTGGTGTGAGACAAGGGGGGTTAACCTCACCCACACTCTTCAATTTGTATGTTGACGCACTCATCGTGGCGCTCAGCAGCCACCATGTTGGCTGCCACGTTGATGGGATATGTGTAAACAATCTAAGTTACGCAGACGACATGGTGCTGCTGAGCGCGTCGGTTTGTGGGATGCGCAAGTTGTTGCAGGTGTGTGAGGATTATGCGGATACACATGGCCTCATGTACAATGCCGTGAAAAGTCAATACATGGTCTTTCAGGCCGGTGCCAAATGTTCACAACATGTTCCACCCATTCGCCTTAAAGGTATACCTTTGAAACAGGTGGACGAATTTAAATATTTGGGGCATTGGGTAACAGCCGACCTGAAGGACCATGTCGATATTGAAAGGGAACGGAGGGCACTATCTAAGAGAGCAAATATGATAGCCCGTAGGTTTGCACGATGTTCAACACCAGTTAAAATCACGCTGTTCAAAGCCTTGTCATATTAGACAGTAAAGAAAAAGGAAAAGGAAAGGGGAGACAAAGAATTTATTAATACAGTAAAATTATATAAAAATAAAGTTAAAAATATAAAAAATGAATATGAATGCATGAGGTGGGTGAGGTGAGAAAAGATAAAATAAAGGTATATCAAAAAGTGTGCAGCAGGCCAGCATCGAGGAGCAGGAGCAGCGTAGCGTGAGGTGTAGGAGCGGCCCCGGCGACGGAGTGCCGGCGGCAGCTGCGGAGGAGCTGCCCTGGCGGCGGAGGGCCGGCAGCAGCAGCAGAGGAGCGGCCCTGGCGGCGGAGAGCCGAAACGGTTGTCATAGAGACACCATCAACAATGTTGTCAAAAAATGTCATAATGACAACCGTTTCGTCATAATTCTTGTTGGCCTGCTATTTTTCTTTCGTAATTGTCATCCGAACTCTTTTAATTTAAAATTATTTACCGTTCCCTCGTCTATATATTTGAATATTTAAATTTCGCCCTGCAACCGTTCTCCGAGGTTTCTTTAGAAATCATCGCAGAGCAGTGGTGAGTTGTGCTCTGGCTTTCAAATAAGCAACTTTATTTATTAAGTCTTAATCAACGCTGCCTCCAGAGCCCTTTCAGGGGTACTCGCTGCCGATGTCCTCCCTGCTAACTGACGTGTCTGCTGCTGCTGCCGGTCCTTTGTCGTCGGAGCCGCTCCTTAGCTGCTGCCGGCCCTCCGCTGCCGGGGCCGCTCCTCTGCTGCTGCTGCCGGCCCTCCGCTACTGGGGCCGCTCCTCCGCTGCTGCTGTCGGCCCTCCGCCGCCGGGGCCACTCCTCTGCTGCTGCTGCCGGCCCTCCGCCGCCAGGGTCACTCCTCTGCTGCTGCTGCCGGCCCTCCGCCGCCAGGGTCACTCCTCTGCTGCTGCTGCCGGCCCTCCGCCGCCAGGGTCACTCCTCTGCTGCTGCTGCCGGCCCTCCGCCGCCAGGGCTGCTCCTCCGCTGCTGCTGCTGGCCTGCTGTCAGCGTCTGCTACTCCGCTGCTGCTGCCGGCTCTCCGCCGCCAGGGCCGCTCCTCTGCTGCTGCTGCCGGCCCTCCGCCGCCAGGGCAGCTCCTCCGCAGCTGCCGCCGGCACTCCGTCGCCGGGGCCGCTCCTACACCTCACACTACGCTGCTCCTGCTCCTCGATGCTGGCCTGCTGCACACTTTTTGATATACCTTTATTTTATCTTTTCTCACCTCACCCACCTCATGCATTCATATTCATTTTTTATATTTTTAACTTTATTTTTATATAATTTTACTGTATTAATAAATTCTTTGTCTCCCCTTTCCTTTTCCTTTTTCTTTACTGTCTAATATGACAGCCTTTTGTACCTCGCTATACACGTGCAGCCTTTGGGTTAACCACACACGAGCGGCTTATAGTGCCCTCCGTATCCAATACAATAATGCGTTCAGAGCGGTGTTGGGGTTGTCCCGTTCTTGCAGTGCCTCGGGCATGTTTGCGGAAGCGCGCACCGACTGTTTCCACACCACCATGCGCAAGCGGTGCGCGTCCTTGGTGCGCAGGGTGCGGGACAGCTCCAATACAGTTCTGTCGATGATTGCTGAGAGGATTGACTGTCCGTATATTCGACAGTGTTGTAGCAGGCACGTGGCCAGCTGCCTCCGGTAACACATGTTGTACATGATTATGTGCACTTCTTTATTAATTTATTTAAGGGAATTAAATTAGTAGGTAAATTATTTATGACTTGTGATTATTTTTATTTTATTTTTTTATGATTTTTAATTTTATTATATTATTTTATTTATTTCTATTTGATTGTTAATTTTTATTTTATTCAAATTTCTCTCTTTGTTGAAGTGTATGGATCTAAGATATCTGAAATAAATGAATTTTAATTTTTAATTTTTAATTGGCGATCTTTGTCGGGCGTGTTTGACACTGTTAAATAACTTCTTACGTTGGTGAGCTTTGGTGCCTGTTAAGGGAACTTGGTGTGCAGACTGGTATGGGACAGTCAGCGAATTTGAAGACATCGGACGTCATTGTAAGGTCGGCGCGCGCGTCGACCTCGCCGGACTTCACTTCTCGACGGAGCACACTGAGTCCCAGGTAAGTCCCGTAGATTTACTAGAATGTGATCGGAGATTGATTTTACTTGTGTTGTAAGCCGACCTTGTTTGTTGAATAAGCCGTGACAAATGCGCGGAAGATGTACGTGCTTTACTGGGGCGCGTACACAACAACACCTGCTAAATGATCAATATGTCGAATATATTAATTGATCGCTCACATCCAATAGAAATTCACCTCTTGAGTTTAGATTGAGGAGCCATATTAAAAGTACTGTATTTTCTTTCATTTTAGCGCTACAGAAGCTAAATTTTTAGACGGTAATATGCAAAATTGCTACTAAATGATACAATATTTTCATAAATATTCATCTATTACCTAACGAGTTCCAGGTGGCTCCTCAATTCAGACGTTTAGATAGAGGAGCCACTTTTGCATTAAAATAACTAGTGATATATTATGCTGCTAAATCTAGAATTCGTGCTGCAAAATAAGCTACATTGCTGCTAAATAATGGTGAGATCAGATTTAAAAAATCTGATGTGGCTCCTCAAGGCTCAATCGTTACGGACATCACGCATTTCTGCTCCGCCCAGAGCGGGAGAATTCATTTGATGATAATATAACAAAAAAAAAAAAGAAAAAAATTGAGGGCCAATCTTTGCGCCAGATTTTTTTTTTATAAATTATAAACTAGCGCTTGACCGAAATCCCACCTGATGGTAAGCAGTGACGCAATCGTTCACTCTAGCCTTGAAGACACTCAAATTGTAGTCCGACGGAAACACCGCCGCTCGCAAATTGTTCCAGTCCCTCGATGAACGCGGTAATAAAGGAGGAGGCGAAACGCTTCGTCCGGATCGTAGTGGTGTTAACAACATAAGGGTGGAAACTCGCCGTACGACGGGTCGTCCTATGGTGGAACGGAGATGGGGGAATCAAATCATGCAATTCCCTCGCACACTACCCAAAATGCATCCAATAGAACACCGAAAGGCCGAAGGCTGGCTACTCTACGCCTGTGCTCTAGGCTTTGGAGACCATTTCGAGTTAAATCTGGGTCACCAAACAGCCTCTTTGCGCGCCTCACCACTGAATCCAAAGTGGCCAGGTGACACTTAGCAGCACCAGCCCAAATGTGGCTGCAGTACTCTACACACGAACGGACTTGTGCTTTGTACAACATTAGAAGCTGCTCTGGTGTGAAGTACCTCTGAACCTTTGCGATAACGCCAAGTTTCCTGGCAGCCACATTGGCCTTGGACTGAATGAACCGCCCAAAGTTTAGGTTCGAGGAAATCTCAACTCCCAAAAGCTGAAAGCGGTCGGTACACTCCATCATCATCTTAGCGTTTATCCCGGTTGCATGCTTCGCGTTGGAGTCTGGGGTCCGCTTTCCTGCTTAATTTCTTTCATTTCGCGCGATGTTTAGCATCCTGTGGTGTGAGATTGTTGGCACGTATATCATTTTTTATAACGTCAAGCCAGCACCAGCATGTTTGCTTGTTTGTTTGTCCGTCTCTATTTTTTCAACCTTACCTTACATTAATTTGTGCAGGCAAAGTATTTTTTAGTTTAGATTTGATTTAGTTACTTGGGTAACGCATCATTACAAACTGTAGCACTTGCTATTCTGTCTGTTGGAGATCAAGAAAAGTTTGGTAAAAACAAATGAGCATCACTTAAGCGTTCGTGTTATCCGTATATTATTTAAAAAAAGAATATAGAACTAAAAAGTTGAAAATAAATATAGTTTAAAAAACTAAAAAAAACATGCTTTTAAAGAATATCAAACTAAAAAGTTAAAAATAATTTTAAGTCGCTTTGTGCCATAATTTTTGTATATTAAGCGCCTCACGCTTTTTTCTCATTTTACTACTATTGTTTGTATATTATTGTCATAAATTAAATTTTAAAATTATTTTTTACTTTTTAGTTTGGTATTCTTTAAAAGCATGTTTCTTTTTTGTTTTTTAAACTATATTTTTAACCCTATCAATATTTTTTTTCAATAATAATAATTAGGAATTCTATAAACATCTTCTTCTCAGCTTATGGAGGTTCATTGCTGGACAAAGGCCTAACCCAACGCAAAGCCCCGGGGAAGGCCTTTGTCTATAAATAAAAATAACAATAATAGAAAGAGTTATTAATTCAAAAGCACAAACATAGCGCCTGAAACAGAGAGCTTAGCAATATGTAGCAGTTCTTTATATTGATGCTCAGTTCCAAGTAGAATACAAGTCCCTCCACGATTTATTTCGCGACAAAAGATAGCGGCGTGATGGAACCAGGAAGGTATATTAAACTTTCATGGGCACAAGTAACTAAATGTTCAGTTAATAGAAAACGTCTGGGTACAATTGTTCCTTGATTTTCTGAAGTTATTCAAAAGTTCGATTTGTTCAGCACACCGGTAATAGTTCAGTTAGTATAGTAGTTTAGTTTGGTATATTAATAACTGTGTTGTGGTTGTTGGAGAAACGGCGAGTTTTGTTATTTTGTAGCAGTCGCAGATGTTATCGTGTCTCGTGAACTTATTCTAGTTGTCATTAGGATGAACGTTCATGTCAATCTACATACTTCGTTTGTAGTATTCACACCTTTTTTTTTGTTCTGGATGGGAAATCATCAAATGACCTCTCTCGTTTTGGGCAGAGCGGAAAGGCGTGTTAGACTTTTACTGACTACGCACTCGTGTTTCTCCAGTTCATCATTTCTTTAATATTCACACCTTTGATATTATTTATATTTTGGAGGAGGAATCTTCTTAGGTAGAATAAAACTGCGTGTCCGATATGATCTGTGTTATTCGACTTCAAAACCCCTGCTTATATCTACATTTTTTATGGTACAAGTTGCGGTATGACTAATTATTTACAATTATAAATTACAATATTATTACTACGATGTTTAACACGCGTCGCGTCTCGGAGAGGGGCGCGGGGCGCCGCAGGCCCGCGCTGTGCGTCTATAAATATAGGTCGACGCGCTGAGTCGTTCCTTTTCGCCGAGGGCCGCCCGCCGTGTCAAGATCTCAGCTGCGATGCGCCAGCTTCGTGTGTCGTCGTCGCGCCAAGATTCCGCCTCGATGTATCCTTCGTGTGCAGTCTTCGCGTACAGATCTCCGCTGCGATATATCAACTCTGTGTGTCAAAAACGTACTTGCGAGTGATGTCGTTGAACCCACGCAACGCATCACGTATCATATTCCTTTGACAGTAAACGCCTTTTTCAAGGCGGCCTCTTGTTCCTTTCAACAGATGAGTCAAACGTATAGCGTCTCTCTCGAGACGGCGTTGTTCGTTTATTCCTGAATGGATGTTGTCAAAACGTATTGGTAATAAGGTGTTGTTGGTATTCCTTGGTAACTGGTAACTGTTTGGAGGTAACTGGTAACTGTTTGGAGGTAACTGTTTGGAGGTACGGTAATTCTATGTGTGCTGTATGTGTGTTCCTACAGCATCCCCCTCTAAGCGAATCGTACGTTTTTTTTAACGGTGCGTCCTGTGCGAGTGACGTAGGATTCGCGGGTTGTACTCGAGGTCGGCGGGGTCAGCGGCCGCGGCTCGTTATTCGCGCTCGATGTATGTGTGCGACGAGTGTCACGTGCGTCGGTTGTTCCTCTAGTAGTAGATTCTTCTTGCTTGAGTAAGTGTGCTGGTTTGAGTCTGTCGATTGTGATGACAGATGTTCGTAGGGGCATCTGAATGGTAAACTGTTTGTTGCCGCGATGTAGAACTTTGAATGGGCCTTCGTAAGGTGGAGTCAGTGGGCTTCGTACGGTATCATTACGCACGAAGACATGAGAACACGTAGCCAAGTCTTTGTACACGAAAATCTTTCTGTTGTTGCTATGTGACTTGCTGTTTGGAGATAGTGTCGACATTGTTTCGGTCAGCTGACGGGCGAATTCTGCGTCATCATTTTTGGCTGTGTAGGCGTGAAAAAATCTGACGGTATTCTTAATGTTGACCCGTATGTCATGAGAGCTGGGCTGACTTGCGTATCTTCACGTAAAACTGTTCTTAAACCAAGGAGTACGGTCGCTAGTTCCTCGCTCCAGTGTACGCCGGCGTTTCGCGCCATAAGTGCGGATTTCAAGGTTCGATGCCATCGTTCGACTTGACCGTTTGCTTGAGGGTGAAATGCGGTGGTTCGAATCCGTGTTATGCCAAATTTCTTCATCAGTGCGTTGAATAATGACGACTCGAACTGTCTGCCTTGATCCGTTGTCACACGTAAGGGGCAGCCAAATCGTGCTATCCATCCCTCGTAAATTGCCTTAGCAACAGTGTCGGCGGTGATGTCACGAGTAGGTATTGCTTCGGGCCATTTAGTGCAACGGTCGACCATCGTGACTAGGTATCTATAGTCATTAGACGGCGGAAGTGGTCCGACAATGTCTACGTGAATATGTTCGAAACGCGCTGATTTTTGAAACTCGCCGAGCGGGCTGATAACATGTCGCTGGATTTTCCCGCGCTGGCATCCGATGCATGACCTTGTCCACATACCGACTTCTTTATTCATATTCGGCCAAAAGAATTTAGTGACCATTATCTTTCTTGTCGTACGTACACCTGGGTGGCTAAGTTCGTGTTGTGCTTTGAATGCTACAAAACGATAAGACGCTGGTAGGTACGGGCGTAAGTTGCCTGTTGATGTTTCGCATATGATAGGTCGTTGACCTCCGGGCAATGTGATTTCTGCAAACTTCAGATTCGGGTTGGTCATGCTGATCTTGAGTTCGTCGTCGTTCTCTTGGTCTTTAGCGAGTTGATTGTAGTCGATCGTAGATTGCGACAAGTCGATTTCTTCTATACGAGATAGGGCGTCGGCCGCTTCGTTATTATTACCGTGAACGTATTGAATTTTCGAGCAAAACTGACTTATGTAATGTAGTTGACGCTCTCTTCTCGGTGTATCGCTGGTACTTGGCGCTCTTGTTAATGCATACGTTAATGGCTTATGGTCGGTGAATATTGTTACGTCGTTGCCTTCTATCAGCCGACGTAGGTGTTTAATTGAGGTGAACATTGCCAATAACTCGCGATCATATACGCTATATTTTCTTTGCGTATCACTCAATGTTTTTGAATAGAATGCCAGTGGTTTCCATACGCCATCGACCTTTTGTTCTAATACAGCGCCAATGCTAGTGTTTGACGCGTCTGTGTATAGACGTAATATTGCGTTGGGACTCGGGTGCGTAAGTGTCGTGGCCTTGAGAATGCTTTGTCGGCATTTCTCAAAAGCTTGCTCGCTTTCTGGTGTCCATTGTATCGGAGTTTTATCATTTTTCTTGCTGTTGTGTAGGTACTTGTTTAATTCATGCTGATGTTCGGCTTGATGTGGTAAACAGCTGCGATAAAAGTTAATCATGCCTAAAAATCTTCTTAGTTCTTGTACTGTCTGTGGCTTCGGGTAATTGACTATTGCTTGTATACGTTCTTGCGTGGGATTGATACCATTTGCTGATACTTGATAACCGAGGAACTCTATGTTTTCTTTATCAAACTCGCACTTGTCGATGTTAAGACTGACGCCGTAGGTATTTAGGCGTTCGAGTACTATTTGTAAGTGCTGGCGATGTTCTTCCTGGTTATTTGAATAGACAAGTAGATCGTCGACGAAACAGAATACGATGTTGTCCAGTCCTCGTAAAACTTCATGCATGAAACGTTGAAATGTTTGGCCTGAGTTGCGTAATCCAAACGTCATGCAGTTGAATTCGAATAGGCCGAAAGGTGTTATGATTGCGGTCTTCTGTGCGTCTTGTGCAGCTATAGGAATCCAAAAGTATGCCATTTTCAGGTCCAACTTTGAAAATATTTTCTTGCCGTGTAACTGGTACGTAAAATCCTGAATACGTGGAATGGGATATCTGTCAGGTACGGTGACTGCATTTAGTCTCCGGTAGTCTCCACATACACGGAGTGACCCATCCTTTTTCTTGACGACGTGGAGAGGGCTTGCCCACGGACTTTTTGACGGCTTGCATATACCCATCTCTATCATGCGCTCGAATTCCAGTTTTGCCGCTTTGTATTTGTCCGGCGGTAGAGGGCGCGGCCGTGCGTATATCGGCGGTCCTGTAGTCTCAATATGATGTGTGACGTCATGCTTCACTGGAGTCTTGAGTGACATCGGCCGCAGAACATCAGGGTATTTCTTCAATATGTCGTGATATACGTGGTCTCGGTTGACCATGTGTATAGTTTCTTCGTTGTTATTTATTTTGATGGCGTTCACGCTGAGATCGGTGACGCGGTCGATAAGTTTCCTCTGGTGCAGGTCGACTAGCAGTTTGTGGTATACTAGGAAGTCTGCACCCAGTATTGAGGTTTTTACATCGGCGACTACGAATGTCCATTTGAAGCTTCTTCGTAAACCTAAGTTGAGTTCAAGCGTGCGCTCTCCGTAGGTACGAATCTCTGTTCCGTTTGCCGCGAACAATTTGTAGGTATTCTTGGTCGGTTTATTTTTCTTATTTCGGGCGGCTAATACCGATATGTCGGCTCCTGTGTCGACGAGAAATCTCTCTCTGTTGTTGATGTCGATCACGCATAGGCGGCGAGATGTGTGGTTTACATCGACACCCGCCACAGTCGATGTACTTTTTAGTTTTCCTGCTTGCTCTTGGAACACGGGGATTCGCATTTACGGGCGTCGTCGCCGTATCGATAGTGATAACGGCATAGCCAGTCGGCGTCCCTCGGTGTACGTGCGTTACTAGCGCGCGGCCTTGACCTTGAGTGTGAGCGAGAGCGGCTATGTTGACGGCTAGCAAAGTGCGAGCGGGAACGGCGATGTGATGCATATTGCTGATTACTTCGCAATTCGGCGACTTCGAGAGATAGCTTTTCTATTTGTTTGCAAAGCATGCTGATTTGCAGATTTGTGACGGAGTTCTGTTGTACTTCGTTGACCGATGCTGGCGGGGGAAATACGGAGACTGCGGCGACTGTTGGTTCGAAGTGTTCCATCATTTTGTCGGCCATCGCAGCTAGAACTTCGAGTGTAGATTCTGTGTTCACGGATAATACTGCGCGAACATGGGCGGGCAAGTGATTCAGCCACATGACCTTGAGCGCTTCGTCGGACAAAAGTTTGCCACTTAGGTCGCGCATTTTACGTAGCAGCTGGCTCGGTTTCTGATCACCAAAGACATTAAAATTATATTTACAATAGACAGGACATCACGAACAAAATTGTAAGCCAATACTTTTGTCGACTTGGTTAAAAGTCGCTCAGTCTAGTGTCCGCGTCAAGACGTAACATGTGTCCACCAAGAATAAACATTTTCTAAGGAAATATGCCCTGTTGCGCTTTGCGTTACTGTACATCTCGTTATGGTAAAATGACTGGACCTAACTTCGGAATGTTTTAGTATGAATTATTTATATTTAGTCTGTAATTAAAATTTTAAAAAATTCTTAAATAGTTCTAGAAACTTTTTTATTATTGTAATAAGCGCCCTCTATTGTTGAATAGTTTTACTATTTTCATGTAGAGATGTAGTAATGTTGTTTATCGATTTAGTTATCGATAATACTTATTAAGTTGAAAACATATAGCTATATTTTATTGACATTTAAAATATAGCTAAATAAACTTAAAATATTACTATATTTCAAGTTTATTTATTAGTAACTCTATTTGAACATAATCTTGTCATATTAATGAACAAAATTTAATAGGTTTTATGTTATTTTAGGTTTTCGAATAAAAATTATGTTGTACGGGAAAAGTGTATACGATTTTTCCAGATAGACCGTAGAGAAGAAAATTGGCTTCCGTCTACTTCGTCGAAATTATGCTCAAAGCATTTTAAAAGTGAAGATATCTACTTTTTAAAGAAAGAAGATTTGTCGATCAAATTAAAAAAAAAAAGGATCGGTACCTTGTACTAGTAATGAATTAGTAAGTTATTAATTTCAGAACTTTTCCACTTAATCGTAAAAATTGGGATTATGGTTAAGTGGATAAGTACATAAATTAGATAACTTATTTATAATGAAATATATTTATAAAATATGTAGGTACGTATATGTAGTACAATGATTGCAAGCTACTTTGTGATTTTTAAGATTCCGTACCTAAAAGGTAAAACGAACCCTATTCATGAGACTTCACTATTCGTCTGTCCCTCTGTCACCACGCTGTATCTCATGAACCGTAATAGCTAGACGTTGAAATTTCTAAAAATTATGTTAGTATTTCTGTTGCCGCTATGACAAACGCTAAAAAAAAAAAAAATATTTATTTTAAATAAAATATTTTCCCATACAACAAACATGATTTTTTGCTCCATATTAATAACAGAAACAGATAGACGCTTAAAAGGTTCACAGAATATTTGGTTATATATTCAAATTAAAAATAAAATAAATATTGAAGGCTCCCATTTTTAAAGATAATGAATGGTACGGAATTAGTTCGCCAGATCTTGCTCCAGCAGACTACCATTTTCGTCGTGATTTGGACAATTAATTCACACATTAGAGAGTTCTGCTTTCACACAGTTTGTGCAGTCTAGATCCTCAGAATTCTATCGCAAAGGTATAAACGACTTTCCTATTAGAAGGCAGCAATGTATACATAATAATGGTAACTATATTGATTAAATGTGTTAATTAAAAATGAAAAAATAAACAATTATTTAGATTTTCAGTATTAATCGGTAAATTTAAACTTTAACGCTAAGTTTCTATTTATATTAAAAGATTTATATAAATAGAAACTTGTAAACATTGAAAATATTTATAATTTTTCTGCTATCATAATACGAATAAACATCGTCGTAGTACGACTTAACTTGTTTGAATATTATCGATAATTTTATATCGAAATGATACAAGCCCTACCACAGATTTTTGTATTGCCATTTAAAAATATTTGCAAATAAACGTGTAGAAAAGAATCATTTTGGTAAAAACGAAATGCAAACAAAAATTTCAAAACAAAATGCGCTTTATGGCCTAAAAAGTCTATTATAGTCAAAAATCGCAATAAACTGAGTATTAAAATAATTCGTAAGCATAACACACCTAAAATGCCAATAGACGGTGTCACGGAAAATGAATAGTAGCTAATAAAATTCTAAAACAGTTTTTGATCTCTGTACAAGACAAGTTTCACTTAATTTGTTTACTTTTCCATATTTATTTACCCGATTTGAACTACACTAGGGTATTAAATCGGATCTGGCAACATAGACCACACTGGCCACCTACCGCGCAATAGCTGAATATATTTTATGTAAACTTATTTCACTTTTACTATTTAATGTCTCCAATTGTCGATCTAATTTTGCTATATTGTACTAGATGGCGGAACTGGGCCATGGGATCACAGTTTTTCTATGCGATTTTGACACATTGCCCTCTCTATTTATCTTAAATCTCTTTGCTGATCACCGAGTTCGAGACCGCTGAGGAGTTTCTGAAGCTGGCGATGGTCTGATTCTTGATATGTTGAAATCAGTCTCTGTTTCAGTGCGCTGTATTTACCGGTGGCTGGCGGTTCTAGTATGATGTCGGCGATTTGTTCCAGGTCGCTGCAGCCGAGTAGTGGGACGACAAGGTTAAATTTTTGCTCGTCACCTATCTTGCTGGCGGCGACGGCGGCTTCAAACTGCGCGAACCAAAGACGTGGATTTTGGCGCCAAAATGGTGGTAGTCGTGCAGGCAGCGATATCGTAGCTACGTCGTTCTTCATTGTTGTGACGCCTAATGCATCGCTGAATTCTTCGCTCTTCGACATTTTTTTTAATATAATTTCTGCAGGGATTCAGTCTTGATATTTCTTCTTTTTTTTCTTTTCTTCAGGGTCACCAATTTGGAGGAGGAATCTTCTTAGGTAGAATAAAACTGCGTGTCCGATATGATCTGTGTTATTCGACTTCAAAACCCCTGCTTATATCTACATTTTTTATGGTACAAGTTGCGGTATGACTAATTATTTACAATTATAAATTACAATATTATTACTACGATGTTTAACACGCGTCGCGTCTCGGAGAGGGGCGCGGGGCGCCGCAGGCCCGCGCTGTGCGTCTATAAATATAGGTCGACGCGCTGAGTCGTTCCTTTTCGCCGAGGGCCGCCCGCCGTGTCAAGATCTCAGCTGCGATGCGCCAGCTTCGTGTGTCGTCGTCGCGCCAAGATTCCGCCTCGATGTATCCTTCGTGTGCAGTCTTCGCGTACAGATCTCCGCTGCGATATATCAACTCTGTGTGTCAAAAACGTACTTGCGAGTGATGTCGTTGAACCCACGCAACGCATCACGTATCATATTCCTTTGACAGTAAACGCCTTTTTCAAGGCGGCCTCTTGTTCCTTTCAACAGATGAGTCAAACGTATAGCGTCTCTCTCGAGACGGCGTTGTTCGTTTATTCCTGAATGGATGTTGTCAAAACGTATTGGTAATAAGGTGTTGTTGGTATTCCTTGGTAACTGGTAACTGTTTGGAGGTAACTGGTAACTGTTTGGAGGTAACTGTTTGGAGGTACGGTAATTCTATGTGTGCTGTATGTGTGTTCCTACAATATTAAAGGTGTTCGTTCAGCTAATTACGTATACTGCAGCCGAAGGTTCGAAAAAAAAACCAAAGTTACTTACCTATAATTAATTTAATTAAAAAAGAAAGAAATTACAATTAAACTTAAGTGAAACCTAGTCGGTATATGGAATAACAATTCTTATAATAAAAATGAATAAAATTAATTTGCTGTTTCGGCGATTCGTCGCCGAACGGACGTCATCGGTCCACCTGCACTTTTGCTGCGTCGGCGCTCTCGTCTTGTAAAATTGTTGTGTTGAATTGGCTGCGTCGACGATGTCGTTTAGGGGTCCGTACTTAACAAGCTCATAAATATCATTCGGGAGTAATTTATCATACTAGTGCGTATATTAAACATGGTATCATCGGATCGTAAAGTACCTATCTAAATACAATGTCCTTCAGTTTCCACAAAACAACATTTCCACTCTCGACTAGTATAAGTCGTTATTAGTGAAGAATTGGTGGGTAGGTTGGCGTGCATTACAATTATGTTTGTATGATGTGATTTCTACTAAAATACTGTACTAGTATCTACATCTGACTTGGAAGTGCTCACCACCTACCAATAAACTGCAGCAGTCCAGCATGGTGAAGTTTGCCAGGTTTCTATGAGGTGTGATATAATGGCAAAATTCAATTTATTCCTGTTGTTGGGTTATAAGATGCAAATTTTGCTATATTGTAAAATACTGCTAATTGAATTAATAGTAGCGTGGGTACCAAAGCGAAAACTAAATAGCATTTCACCCTCTAGGGGAAAATTGATTATTTTTTAAATGACTAACTAATAGTAGAAAGAACAATGTCGTATGAAAAAGTGTTTATTTAGAAGTATAATCATCATGAATATATACTCTACTTATTACTATTTCGTCGTCCTCCGTGGCGCAGCGGTCAACACGCCTGCCTGCGACGTGGATGCCCCGGGTTCGATCTCCGGCTAGATCATGATGGAAAACGATCTTTTCCTGATTGGCCTAGGTCTTGGATGTTTATCTATATATGTATTTATTATAAATATAGTATCGTTGAGTTAGTATCCCATAACACAAGCCTCGAACTTACTTTGGGGCTAGCTCAATCTGTGTGATTTGTCCGTATATATTATATTATTATATATTACCTATTTCATAAAAAAGAACATTATTTTATTTTACACCTTTCCCATCTATGTTAGGTTCGGCTAACAATCTAACCAGATGCCATAAAATGAAAAAATGAATACTACTGAATGAAATTGAATAGATTGCCTTATACTGGGCAGTCGACACCACTTCACAAGACCCGTTGTCACACATTCGGACTTCTACAGCTACCAATGTTAGAAGATGCCTTTGGTCTCGCCAACGGCATCTTTACATATCGAAAACCTTTGCCTTGTGCCTCTAAAGGCACATAGGGTATTTATTCGTTATGTAAGGATAACCTAATCTAGACCCATCCGCAGACCAGTCGCGGCATGCGTAGCTTACCCTGAGCAATCGAGCTGTGCGACTGTTTTATTAAGTCACGGACGGCCCTTCCACGAGGAATTAAAAAAACAAACACATAGGCGCGAAATATTTAGATTATTTTCTCTAATTCAAATTCTGTTTTTTTTTAATTGGTTTCCATAATATATTTACATGTTTAATATTTTAATTAGATTATATTTCATTATCTCGCAATCGTAGTGAGCTCTCACTATAGCTCGAAAGTAAAAGCTACTTCGTATATAATGGGCAATTTTGGTCCCTTACATAACAATTTACTATACTATTACTACTAATATAAAAAAAAACCAGTTCTTGGTAAATCTGTTTGTTAGTGTTCGGTTGAGTCGGTGCGGTCATGTGCGTAGTTCGCGTCGCCTACTCCCCCTCCTCGAGTTAAGAAGCTGATGAGTGGATTTACTTAGTGAGACGGACATAATGCCGGATTACGTTCAGAGGTAACTCGGCGAGGCAGGCTTTGTGTTGCCACGACAAATGGCGCAGGTTGTCGTTCAATCTTCCAGTTGATTTGTCGCTCCGCTCCGTTCCGCTCAGCTCCGTTCGTCAGCGATCAGCGAGCAAGGGGTGCAGATATAGCCTCTTTCAGCTGAACTCCGTATGCGCCGAGCGGTTGTGTGCGGTTGTGTGCGGCTGTGGGCGGCTGTGGGCGATTCATAAAGAAATAATCAAATAAGAAACAATGTAAAACGTCGGCGGCCCTCGTCCGCGTCGTCAGGGAATTTTATTCCGAATTAATTTCACTGCGAGAAACATTTGTTATTTTTTTTCGTTTTGAGCCGAGGGCCGAGTGCTGCTGTCGTTGTTTTGATTACATGCCTTTTGTGTGAAGTTCTCCTTGTTGGTTGCAGGAGTGCCGGTGGCTAAACGTTTGGTGATTCGAAAAAGGACGACTGAAGACTCGGTTGTTGGTTTTATTTTATTGGCAAAAATACGAATCAATTTTTTCGTAATATTGACGGTCTTTCTGAGCTGTGTTTAAATTGGTTGTCATATAATTCTGAAATATGATTTGCTAACAAAGCGGCCCGACAAGTCAGGTGATTAGCCGGCGCGGGGCGAGGGGCGCGGGGCGCTGGCTGGGGCGCCATGTTGCGTTACATCTGTCAATTGTCTTCAATTTAATGTAAATTCGATTCGCCCTTTTATTGCGGAGCGAGATCCAATTTGAGACATTTTAAATCCCATTATATGGACAGAGCGCGAAGTGGTAGTAATGTGCTTATCTACGTATCTCTACATACACTAGGTTCGCAGACAATCGGTCGTCAAGCCTCTACACTAGCATGACTAAAGAGTTGTTTGTTTTATGAAGTTGTAAGTGGTTTATCAGGGAGTAATATAATTATGTCACTGTCGACAAAATAAAGCCTTCAAGTATGTGCACGAGTCACTAGTGCAGACATGATCGAGTGCTAAGTATATTATATGACGCATGGTATCAGCTCGGTGATTTTTCGGCTCTTGGTAATAAAAACGTCAGGTTCAAGTCCCCAGTCATAATGGAATGGAATCGGAGACGGATTGATAAACGATATCTCCTAAGAGCACAGATATTGGACTCCTCGCGCCGCCGTCACCGCCCCGCCCGCGCCGTAGTGCGCACCACTCCACGTAAAAGATAATGGCTGCCATTGGGATTTGGCAATCCAAAGATTTTTACGAGTTAATTTTAGTGCTGGTGCGCACGCTGACTGGTGGCGGTCCGTCCATCTCCTACTGCGCAGGTATCGCGAAAAATGAAAAGTTTTTAATTAAAGTGACGATACGATTCCTCAATCCGATTGAAGCTCAGTTTCGTTTGTAAGGAGGTAAATTACTCTAATTTTGCAGAAAGTACTATTTCTTGCATTGCCTCCAATTCCCAGGAAGCGGAACGTCCCGGCGCAGACCTTATTTACTAACACACAATGACTTATTTAAAGAAGGCCTCCGCCACTCCGCCGAGGGACGACGGGTTACGGGTCGAGATGGGGGGAGGGGGGGTGATTGTGCCGCCACAATATAATATGCGGACGTGGCGCGACTGCTAACCGCGTCAAATAAGACGCACAAACGATGCCCGCGGCCGCCTCAATGTATAATAGCTACAATTTGTAATGGTCGTCTTAAAATGATTACATCGACGCGTTCTTTAATGAACGGTAAGTACTTACTACTCTAAACAAATAACTCTCCGAGCAGCTGTGAATCATTAGCTGCTGTACTTTGGACACCATTTAAGGAAGAATATTAATGGAACTCATGTTAGATTGGTAAAGCGGACCCAGGACTCCAAAGCTGTAAAAAGCTTCGGATGCGGCTGGGATTAACGCTGTGATGATGATGATTAATGGAATTCATGATCGGAATGAGGATTGAAAGTGTTTGTATCTATGAATTGCGAGATAATTTATTTATACTGAAACACGTATGTTACAAACCGTGATGGTGGCAGTATGCTGAGCTCCGAGCGCGGCACGGCCCACACCATGTCTCTGAGTTCGCCGTAATACACCTGGGTGATTTATCTGCTTACCTATATAGGAGCTCATAATATTTACAGACCTCCACTCTTTTAGAATACATTATTGAAATAGATGTTCCAATCGGATTTCAATCAATCACACTTAGTTCGTCTTGTGATTGATGTTAGAGCGCACTCGTTGTTATAAAATATGTATAATGTATAACGGAGGACCGGTACCAATCCGATTTTTAGAAATCGTGATGTCAGGACTGTTGGCGTCGTGACGTCAACACAGACTGCGTCGTGACGTCAAGACAGTGGCGTCGCATTTTTTCACGGCCAAATAGGCTCATTCATTGCAGAAATAAATACACATATAATTTTCTAATTCGTTTTACTATTTCTAGCAATCGATTTATTCTTTATTGCTTAAAAGATTAATTTTTTCATTAAACAAGTATTAACTAAAATTTATTACTGAACTAACGTATATCGCATGTTAATCACGATTTTAATAATAGATGACATGTTTCATAACTTGACTTTGAATAAAACCCTCAATTATATTAATAATCTTAACATATTGAAAAGTGGCAAACTGACTAAAACAAATAGATCTATTTGTTTTAGTCACTACCATAATACTAGTCATATTCAACTGCTAAGTATGAACGTACAGTGAATATTTTAAAAGTTTAAAAACCAGTCAATGCCGGTCCAGCGGTTACTAAGATTAGCTGGAATAAACAGACAGACTTACAACATTTTTTTTTATAAAAAATCTAGCTCCTGTAAAATTGGAACTAGGTAACTATACTTACTACAATTTATAACTAGACGGGCTACGTATGTTAATTTTTTGGTGGTAATTTTGGATAGCGTTAACCGATTTGAATCTACAATGATTAAAATCGGTTAACGCAATCCAAAATTTAAATGTGAAAGAAAATACGTTCTGGATAGTAAAATATTGTTACGAATTCACCTTATGTTAATGGCATAAGGTTCAATATTGCAACTTGAGATCTAGGCATTTTAGAGGTACGATCTAAAAATGCTTTGCCAGATCTAAGATGACCTATTGAACGATCCAGGTTTCATCAACATTGACAACGAAAGGTCGACATCGAAATTACTAGAAACTACGTTTCCGGTGAACCGCCAGGTAGTAGACAGGAGTATTATTATTATACAACACTATTATTTGAGATAGATCTGGAACTTTCGTTTTGCTCGCATATACTATAAAGAGGTGTACTACTAATCACTACATCAGTCAGTCTGTATTTGAAAAACGAAGCGGAACAAACGATGAGTAAGAAGCGATAATTGAGAACATCTTCATCGACAAAAGGCTTTTGATTATGTCAATCATGAAACCTTACATTTAAAGCTTGAACATTATGGGCTGGGTAAACTTGCACTCAGCTTGGTAAAATCTTATATAATTGATAGACAACAGCAAGTTCAGATAAATGGTGTCAATTTTCCGGGTTTGAGAGTCAAAATGGGTGTACCGTAAGGCTCAATTTTGGGTCCTTTCCTCTTTTTAGTATATATAAGTGGTCTACCGCATCTATTAAAAAAACAACCACATATTGTATTGATTGCTGATGATACTTCGTTAGTTTTTAAAATCAATAGACGTTGCTCAAACCTTGAGTACGTAAACAATGCTTTACAGCAAGTTCAAAATTGGTTTACTGCTAATAATTTAGTACTAAATGCAAAAAAGACTAAATGTATAAGATTTGCGTTACCAAATGTTACAAATAGTTACTCCAATATAGTATTGGACAAGGAGAAACTCGAATTCGTTGAGACGTCGAGTTTATATTAATGATTTACCATTCTATTTAAAGGGCATCTGTGACGTTGTGCTGTTTGCAGATGATACCTCTCTAATTTTTAAAGTAGACAGGAATAGACATGATTTTGACGAAGTAAATAGTGCACTCTCAACAGTTACTAGGTAATTTTGGTATTGTAATTTTACGTGCGCTGTTGCTGTTGTCGTCGTCCCAATGTACCTTCTCTACTTTCCAATGGATCCTTTTACCTATCCTTTATCTACGTTTATTTGCAAAAATCAAAATCAAAGCATTTATTTCAAATAAACCAGTTACAGGCACTTTTGAATTGTCAGAAGGTCGGTCAGTCAGTAAGGTGAAGCTAGTCGCCCATTCCAAAGAGTAGATACCTATGGAGAAGAACAGGCAAGAAACTCCATGGACACTTTTAAATTATCAAGCTATTGATACAAATATTTGATTACATCATTCATTTTGAAATCAATCGTGTGAGAACGATGCAGAAATATATTATACGCTGAGAGCGTCCATTATGGAAAAAAAAACAACAATTCAGAATTTAAAATACGCTGTAGCAGCTAAGAGATGACCAGTCCCCTCTGACGGCGTCCGTTCACGAACATGACGTATGGATCAGCATCATTCAGCTCAACCATATTGAAGGGAACCTAATGACCCAACACACACGCCACCACGAGCGAGACATTTGAGTTAGCATGACATACTCTCAACAGCCATAGCACTATCACGTCAATAAACGACTAACCCAACAAATAGATGCTTTACAGCAAGTAGATCGTGCTCACACGTGTTCCATGCAATTATACAATACTAGGAAATTAAATCTACACAATGCAAAGACAGTTTTGTCCAAGGTTCAGCAGCTCCAACGGTGTTCCCGAATGCTAAGTTTAGCTCCTGTGTAGCTGCACCAGTGCCGAATACCCCTGTCAGCGATGCAATTCCGTAACGTATAATATGCCTGGCTACATAGTGTGTACTGGCTTTGAGTTAAAAAAAAAACAAACAACATTACACGTGCACCTATTTTTATCGTGATAACATTTTCTAAGCCAGCAGTTTGCGACGAATCATCCTCGTTCTTTTTGAGTACTTCATTTGCTCGTTTTTTTAAATACCATGGACAGTATATTTCGTCTATCGAATTTAATTTAATTTCTGGTTGCTTCATACTTGCCAGCATCGCAGTATTAAACTGGCTATACATATTTTTAGTGGGAAATAAACTATCATCGGGCAGCTGTCTAAAACGAGATATGAGATCTTTAAGCCGGTTGTTTTGATTTTTAACGTTTAATTTGAGGAGTCGATTAGATGAAGTGCAACTGTCTTTCCTTGTTACTATACCCATTCTTAAAAGATTCAACATTTTGCCTCATAACAAAATAGTTCCTTCCATAAATTTGAAGCACTAAGAAATTCTGAACATTGAAGGACATCGAACGACTTCAGGTCTTCGAACGGCGACAGTTGTCTCACTGGAGGCAGTTGAAGCAGATCGGCAAACAACACTATATGAATCTTACCGAACCATCCGTCGTCAGCGTCACCGGTATCATATATTTCTGTTAAGCGAAGATGGATGTAAATTAATGTTAGATTTGAAATCAAAGACACCTCATCAATTATTAAAAGTACTACATGTTTTAAATCGCATAAACTTGTAATACTTGGTCTGATAAGGAAGTGTACTTGGGGCAGTTTCCGTGCTCTACGCCTGTAAACAATGTTTTGTTCAACCGTTTATATTAAAAGCTTCAATACCTGTGGGTGCAGCTAACTTATTCATTCGCTTCTTAACCCAGTTTTTAATTAATTTTTTCCCGTGCCGCCTATCACACTCAGAAATATTCTCAAAGTTTTAGATTCATCTAATAAAGTCTTACAGATAACACTTTCCTCTCTAAGGATAATCTCCTTAACTCCTTCCAATCTAGCTTTCGTCCTGGTTATAGCACCACCACAGCGCTTCTGAACATTACGATTGATATAAGGTCAGCCATGGAATGTGGTAATTTTCAGTAACAGTCTTAGCTTTGCTGGATTTCAGTAATGCTTTGATACCACCATCAAGTGTCGGATACAGTAAACTTGGTTTTACTTTCCTTTTTTGTTTGGGATGGGAAATCATCAAATGACTTCTACTGCTCTGGGCGGAGCGGAAGGGCGTGTCAGACTTTTATTGACTAAAACCCACCCGTGTTTCTTCACTTGCCTGTGCGACGGCCAGGGCCACAGTTTCTTTTTTAACCAACCCGCAACCCTGACCCAGACTTGGTTTTCCTTAGATCGATTATTTAAATTATCTCATTTGATACTCGTAGCGTCATCGGTATTAGTCAAAGCCTAGAGCACAGGCGTAGAGTAGCCAGCCTTTCGGTGTTCTATAGGATACATTCTGGGGAGTGTGCGAGGGAATTGCACGATTTAATTCCCCCATCTCCGTTCCACCATCGGACGACCCGTCGTACGGCGAGTTTCCACCCTTATGTTGTTAACACCTCTACGGGCAAGATATTAGAGAAAATTCTCTGCCGGCGAATCCGCTGGCACTTCTTGCCCAAGTCCAATGCGCGGCAATACGGCTTCGTTCCGCAGCGGAGCACGGAGGACGCGCTGTACGACCTGATGCAACGCGTCAGAGGCATCCTCCACAAGAAGGAGATCGCCCTGATAGTCTCTCTTGACATCGAGGGGGCGTTTGACAATGCATGGTGGCCTGCTATAAAGTGTAGAATGATTGAGAAGAGGATTCCCGTTAATCTTAGACGTCTTGTCGAGGATTATTTCAGGGACCGGAGCGTAGTCGTGCGCTACGCGGGGAGGACGATGCGGAAGCCTCAGTCCAAGGGCTGTGTCCAAGGCTCCATCGGTGGGCCTCTCTTCTGGAACATGCTGCTGGACCCTCTACTGGACAACCTGGATTCGCTGGGCGCGTACGTGCAGGCGTTCGCGGATGATATCGTGTTGGTGTTCTCTGGGCACACGGCGCTCGGGATCCAGCGGGATGCCAATGCCGCTTTAGCCTGTGTGCACGAGTGGGGTGTCATGAATAAGCTGCGCTTCTCCGCCGAAAAAACTCAGGCGATGGTTGTCACGCGCAAGCTTAAATATGACACTCCGGTCGTGCGGATGGGTGGCGTTGACATCTCGATGGTGACCGAGATCAAGATCCTCGGAGTCATCGTCGACAGTAAGTTGACCTTCAACAGGCATATTTCATATGCTTGTTGCAAGGCAACTAACCTGTATAGGAAGCTGTCGGCGATGGCTCGGGTGGATTGGGGCTTGTGTCCGGAGATCATCAGGACGATATACACCGCGGTGGTCGAACCCACCATCCTGTACGGCGCGAGCTCCTGGGCGAAAGCCGCCGAGAAGATCTCTGTGCAAAGAACCTTTGCTACCGTCCAGAGGGGCTTTGCACAGAAGATCGCCAAGTCACATCGTACGGTGTCGCTCAATGCAGCACTCACGCTGTCGGGTCTCCTCCCGCTCGATCTTCGAGTGTTAGAGGTCGCCCGGCTGTTTGAGTGCAAACGGGGACGTCCGATTGCTGAGCTGGAATCCCGCGAACTGGAGGAGCGTAGGGCCTTCACGGAGGCCCCTCACCCCGCCAGTGAGCCAGATGTTGATTACCAGTGTCTGGAGAATATGCTCCCCGAAACTGTGGCTCAGCTACAGCTCCCCGCTCATCTGATTTACACAGACGGTAGTAAATCGGATGAAGGGGTCGGGGCGGCATATTCATACTGGCGGGATGGGTCCGAGATTCGGACCAAGCGAATGAGGTTGGAGCCGATGTGTACCGTCTTTCAGGCGGAGCTGCTCGCGATAGCCAGGGCTACGGACCTGGCTGTCCTGAGAGGCTTCGACTGCGCGGCGGTGCTCAGCGACTCTCGATCCTCGCTCGACTTGATCCGGAACCCGGAAACGCACCATCCCCTTGCTACCCATATTCGTAAGAATATCAGGGAGCAAGAGGGGAGTGGTAAAGTCCTCCGGTTCTTTTGGGTGAAAGCTCATGTCGGGATCCCCGGCAATGAGCGCGCCGACGAACTGGCTAGGCAGGCGGCGGCCCAGTCCAGGGTCGCCCCAGCGTATGACAGGTGTCCAGTCTCATACGTCAAGCGACGTTTGAGAGAGGGCACAGTAGCTGTCTGGAACGGGAGGTACACCGGCGGGGCCACGGCTGGGGTCACGCGGATGTTCTTCCCCGATGTGGTGCGCGCGCGCAAGGTCCTGAAGTGCCTCGACAGGACGTCTATCTGGGCGCAAATTTTGACGGGTCACGGCGGTTTCGCCGCGTACCTGCATAAGTTTAAGTTGAAAAGTAGTCCGGCCTGTGTGTGTGACACACAGGCAAGTGAAACGATACAGCACATACTGTTTGAATGTCCGAGGCACAGCCGCGACAGATACGGCCTGGAAGTAAGTACTGGAAGAATATTTAATGAGACAACCATCGCTGATCTAATGGCAGACAAGCACTCCAGGCCGTATCTGGAGCGGTTCTGCCTCAAGGTTGCAAAGATGTGCATAGAGCGCAACAAAACGAGGTAGCAGCACAGCCAGCGCACCGTTGGCAGGAGATGTGAGCAGTAAAAGAATATTCTGGAATAGAGATAGATAAGTATAAATAGTATAATAAGATGACGCAAGATAAAATATGTAAATAGAAATAAGTATAAAGATGTAAACAAAAGATAGAACGCAAACGGGAAAAGAGCGACCCGGAAAAGATTGACAGCCGCAAAAAATAATGAGCGGAGACAAAAAAAAAAAAAAACACCTCTACGATCCGGACGAAGCGTTTCGCCTCCTCCTTTATACCGCGTACATCGAGGGACTGGAACAATCTGCCGGCGGCGGTGTTTCCGTCGGACTACAATTTGAGTGTCTTCAAGGCTAGAGTGAATAGGCTCTTAATAAACTAGTGCGCTTTACCATCAACGATTGCGTCACTGCTTACCATCAGGCAGGATTGCGGTCAAGCGCTGGTTTATACTTTAATAAAAAAAAAAAAATAGTTTTAGTGCACATAATAGAATCAATTAAGTGAAAAATTATAATAAAATAATAAAATTTTATCAGTTTCTGATATATTTCCTTGTATGTACCTAATTATCTATCTGCATGGCAAATTTGAACTTTCTAGGTCATCTGGAACTGGGTTAGAATTTAGATCTATAAATAACTCGCAGTTGGTTAACTTGTGGTGACTGCTACTGGAAAATCATCACCAATGCATCAACGTTGTCAAAAACTAAAATGTAAAAGTGTAACCGCAGATAAAATAGACCGTGGAACAAGGGCTCTGATCATGTCAGAGGAACACTTACAACAACACACACACAACACAGGGTTTTAGCCGGAAAGAGTCCGGCCCTGGCCAGACTAGCAGTGGGGCAGTCTGTGCGTCCAAGAGGATTTCCCACTCCTGCCAAAAAAAAGCAGTCTTCGTGGAGCCCGTCACTATGAGCTGACATCTCTTTGAGGCGGGCGTGAAACACAACGCGCCGTCGACCCGGGCCTGGTCCTAACCGGGCAGCGAGCTGTCCACTGCTCGCCGTCTGCAGGCTCGCGCTTACGGTGGCCGGAACCTCGCAAACCTTAATTGGCATTTTAGTACCCCTGGCCTAGTAGCAGAAAGACATGTCAACGCGGCATAAGACATTGGTTAAGTGGTCGGCCTGTGGAATCAGGCGCCCGCGCATATCAGAGAGGAGAGCTAGGGCTGCACTAGGTCGTCCTGTCTTAACCTAGAAGAGCATTGCAGCAAAATTGTATAATAAGTTTCAAGTGAATTAAAGTATCAGTATTGATCAGTTTATTTAATCCTTTATTCCTTGATCCTGTAGCAAGCGCATCTACTTCGATTCTAACAAAAATAGACACTGCATATGAACAGTTAAACTGTTAGATGACACTTTTTCTTTTTCTTTTTATCATAGTTATAAACTAGTACTTGACCGCATTCCCGCTTGATGGTAAGCAGTGATGCCATCGTTGATGGTAAAGCGCGCTAGTTTATTAAGAGCCTATTCACTCAAAATAAACCGAGTGAATAGAAAGGAAGATGGCAGTTGAGAGAGGTGATGTAATGTTAAATCCAACAATACGATCAACGATGCTGCGCCAGAGAGAGATTGATCTGGAGACTGAAATCACTATGCCGATGTTATGGCTTTTTTTAGATCAGTTAATGGATGATGGTCATATCCGTGTTTTTGACAAGTGAACTACGGGCATTGAGCTCGATTCGATGATAATCGCAGTTGAAGATTTGGAAGATACTATAACAGTTTTATTTAGTGCTACTGGTACCATTCAAAACAACTTTTTAAGGATATTTTTCTCATTCCAAGTGCACCTCTGCAACATTCGAGGTCTGCACTCCAATCCAATCCAAAAGTCCTACCTGCTTTTCTTGACGGAGACCCAGACTAGATGTCCGTCAGATGCGGCATACCTCAGCTACCCGGGATACTCATTGGAGGAACTTATTTCTGGAGGATTATCTGGTTAAACTAGAGGCTCACTTCAACATAGTTGCGGAAAGGCTCGGTTAAAGTGTTCCATCCTATTTTAATTCTATTTACAAGCATTTTATTAGCTTGCAATGTTCGGGTGATTTCTTGTAACTTAATTTGAAGCAATATCTTTAACGGATTGAGATGTTCAGTTAGGATGACACACACATTCTAAACTAAATTTCTGTTCTGTTGCATCTTATTCTTTGTATTATATTGAGAAAAGGACAGAAGATAAAATATTAATTTAGTCCTGTCAAACTAAGATACACAAGTCAGACATGATTGAAATCATGACTGGTAAAAATGCATTAATTTAGGTCAAGAGCGGACTAATTTGATATGACTAAACAATGTACCTAATATAGCTCTTCTGTACTTTTTATAATGAAATAAAATGAATAAGATGGAACTTAAATTTAGTTTAGTTTGTCCGAAGATGGGAAGTGTGGCCCAATTAACTATACTGACGTCATTCTAAATCTAACATGGCAGCTTATCTAAGATAGCGGACCACATATTTTTAATGCATCCCTACAATAAAAGTGTCAAATAATAGGGGTTCTGAAGAATAATCCAACAAACTAAATAAGGTGAAGTCACTCTTAACTCAATACGGCGGAAATATAAAGCTTAAAAAATAATTTTGCAGTCGATATTTTTAACCCATTGGGCTGAAATTTTCAATACACGTTCATATGGGACGACAATACATGGGAAAATGTTGTACGTCGTAATCATTTTTTTACGTCGCAACACCCAAGATGTAGGACTATTTTTTTTTTATTAATTCCTACAATATGTACCTATATCAAAAGATAGAGTGTGCTAAAAATAAGTAAAAAAATTAAGTCTTGGAGTACCATCAGTTTATTTTTTTAGAGTACTAAACCATAGGTTTACAAATTCATTGCTCTAAACCAACATGGCCGAATAAAGTTATACGAGGGTAAACGAGGACTACCGGGGGACAGGGGTTGTTTAAAGTTAAATAATGATTGGTTATCGTTTAACGTTAGAGATATTAGTGGTATTTACTTAATTTGAATATTTTAATAAACGAAGTTAAAATTATTCACATAAAAACCTGGTGTCCTACATGGTTTCCATTCTAAATCCTACATTGCAGAACACCAAATATGGCGGATGGACATGTTGGCGAAATATCAGTAGAAAATCTTCTTATTATTTAAAAATCGGCCAGGAGCGTATCGGGCTACGCTCAGTGCAGGGTTCTGTAGTTTCTCGTCCCTTAGAAAATAGAATTAATACAAAGAAGAATTAAATAATGGGCTATTTGTTAAATTAAGTAGACATACTACGTACATAATCTTAAAAACGGGCCTAAAAAGAACGGTGATGACTAAAGAAAGACTTATTGTTACTTGTAACATGTTTATAGCTCATATCCATCCTAACCACATCAACTCAGTAAAAATCTTAACATCGCGAGGTACAGCGCCATCACTGGGGAAATTAGGTTACTAATTTATACAATTGGGACGGGTTATGTATGTCGGAACTTCGGTGGTAATTTTGGATTGTTTGAACCGATTTTAATCCATTTTTTTATTTGAAAGAATGTACTTTCAGAATAATAAAATATGTAAATTAATACAAAAAATTGGGGCATTGCATGTTATGGTGGTCAAAACACCAGCCTTTCAAGTATGAGTATGCGGGTTCGATTCCAGGTCAGGCAAGTACCAATGTAACTTTTCTAAGTTATATGTACTTCTTAAGTATATCTTGGACACCAATGACTGATTAAAAGGTAAAGGAAAACATCTTGAGGAAACCTGGACTTTAAGTCTGAAATCGCCAACCCGCATTAGGCAAGCGTGGTCATGACGCGCAATCCTTCTCTGTATGAGAGGAGACCTGTGCCCAACACGATGAAAAGGTTGTTGATATGGTGAATTTACAAACTTATTTTAGAAAGTATTTTGTACATTTATTTAAAACTGTTCAATCAATCAAGTTCAAAATATTTTTCCTAGAAAGGTTTTAGAAAATTCTACTTATGAGATCTTTTTCATATTTTTCAAACGTATGTATCAAAAATTAGAGGCACGCTTTTATTTTTTATTTCGGAGCGATTTTTTCCGAAAATATTAACATAATAAAGAACAAATGATTTTAGTAAACCCCTATTCATTTTTATATACCTATCTAACAATATATCACACGTTAGTATGGAAATTAGAAAAAAATCACTCCCCACTTTACGTGTGGGGGGGTATCCTAATAAAACATTATTTTTCACTTTTTAACACTTTGTCGGCGTGATTAATATACATATTGGTACCACATTTCAGCTCTCTGGTCTTAACGGTCACTGAGGTTATCCGCAGAGGGACAGGAAGGGATAAGGGTTCCTAGTTGACTACGGAACCCTAATAAGAATGTTTTTAGGTTTGTTTAGTAATAATTATAAACTAGCGCTTGACCGCAATCCCGCCTGATGGTAAGCAATGATGCGATCTTTGATGGTAAAGAAAACAACACACTTACAACACAACGTTACACTTTGTAATAAAATTGTAACCTAATAACATCTTTTCCTAAAGAGCTTCAAGCTTATAAATGAAAGGAAATAGATTAAAACAATGTCCTCCCTGTTCACCGCCATAGATCTGGTTTTTGTTTTTTTAAATAATTCGGTACGTTCAATTATGTGTCAGTAAAACCTGGCAAGTTAAACTGGATTAACCCTTTCCCATCAGTCAGGAAGAATACATGATTCTGTATCTTTTGTTTTAAATTAATTCGTCGTCGACCATTTTTTTAAATATTTCCATGGAAACTGCCACCTCCTTAACGTTCTAGAAGGGCAGATAAAAATAAATAAGTATAAACTTTGTTATTTACTTCGCCTACAAAGGGATTTTTTTTTATGATTAATTTATTAGTTGGGCATTTGGGCAGGTATCAAGTTTTCAGGTCAAAGAAATATGGTTTTTTAAATTAACTTTCACTTCCAAAGGTTATAATTTTTATAAAGTATTTTGTGACTTTTCGATTATTTGTTTCATCTTCATCTTCAACTTTTTATCGTCCCACTGCTGGGCACAGGTCTCATATCATACAGAGGGGGATTAAGCTTAATCACCACGTTAGGGATTTCAGGCTTAAAAGTCCAGGTTTCCTCAAGATGTATTCCTTTACATTTTAATCAGTCATTGGTATTCAAGATATACTTAGAAAGTACATATAATTTAGATAAGTTACATTGGTGCTTACCTGACCTGGAATCGAACCCGCACACTCATACTTGAGGGGCTGGTGTTTATAACCACTAGGCCACCACGACCATACTTGTTTCACTAACATGTTATTTATACGAAGCGTCGTGAACACATATTGCTCCGACACCAAATAAAAAACTCTCTCTTGTAATTGATAATGATTGATGAGATGATATTTTCTGTAAGTATATTTGTACAAACACTTATAAAATAAAGTAAAACTGAATTATGATATTTGAAAAACCCTCATACAAATTAATCTTTACTTTCGATCCTAGTTATAAATACTGAGTTACAAGTATGTAGGTAAATCGGACCGCGAGAAAATTTTTCCATAAAAACTTTTAAACCGCTAAAATCCTGTTAGAGGACGTACTTCAGAAAAACAAAAACTGGCAATCTTCATAATTCACTTAGATAAGTATTTGTCCCAAGTTTCAAGTTTAATAACTCAAGGAATAAGATTTCTCATACAAACGAAATCCCCCTATTTCACCCTACCTTCACGAGAACCACACCCTACGAATTTCATGTTTCTGAGAACAGCGGTTTAGGTTGTGTATGCTTGAGTCAGGACTTTTATATTTAAAGATGTGCCGCAGTGCTGTATTGTCAACGTAATGAGTGTGCGTGAAGTATTAAACGAGACAGTTCGCTCGAGCGCTCGTCCGAAAATAACATAAAATGATGAAGCAAGTAAATTAAAGCGCGTCACAAAGGCGGCCGTCGGCGCCGCGCCGGGAATTCGTCCCTTTTCCTGGGACTCGGCTACACGCCGGCGACGCCGTCGGCCCATACTCTAATGAAATTATATAAAGTATCTACTTTGTTTTGCGGCGCTGAGATTACCTGTACCCGAGGTGCGCGGTGGAAGTGCGGGGGTGGGGAGGGGTCTGTTTGTCACTCGCAGCCAGGTTAATGTGGCACGCTAATAGCAATTTGAAAGTCGGCACACATTATAGTGACGTGTGTCGCGGCGTATCAGTACCGCGTTACACTTACCACGTGTCGATAGAATGGCGCTCCTGTCCCGTCACGCCACAGTATAGTTAAGTATCAGTACTGCATCTCGGCAGTGTCCTTAAAATAACTACTGGGGGTCGCTCTAGATAACACGTTTAGGGCAGTGGCTGAGCAACGGACTGCTGTGTTGCGTGTCGCGGGTTCGATTCCCGCACGGAACATAAATTGTATGGCTTACAGGTAGTTGTTTCGGGTCAGAAAGATTGTTAAAAAAAAATGCACTTTCCACGCACGAATACTGGCAATTCGAACAGTTTAGGTTTAAGAAGCGTGAAAGGTTAGCCAAATTGTTCACTGTTGTGTTGGAAGATGTCTTCAAGCTCCTGGACTGGAAAGGACTTGGCATTAACATCAACTGCGAGTTCAACACTAATCTCCGTTTTGCAGATGATATAGTGGTCATGGCGGAGACCATGGAAGACTTGGACCAAATGCTCAATGACTGCTCAGCAGAGCTTCCGAACAAGTGGGTCTAAAGATGAACATGGATAAGACGAATATCATGTCGAACTTTCAAGTCGCACCCACTCCAATTCTACTTGGTTGCTCCGCACTTGAAGTTGTTGACGAGTATATATACCTGGGACAAACAGTCCAAATAAGGAGGTCAAACTTTGAGAAAGAGCTAGGTGTCTCTTCGAATCCAACTCGGCTGGGCAGCGTTCGGGAAGCTACGCTACATCTTCTTGTCATTCAGGATAGTGTCTCAAGACTAAAGTCTTTGCCCAGTGTGTGTTGCCAGTGTTGACTTACGGAACTGAAACGTGGTCGCTCACAATGGGCTCATACGTAGGCTCAGAGTCACACAAAGGGCAATAGAAAGAGCTATGCTCGGAGTTTCTCTGCGTGATCGAATCGGTAATGAGAGAGATTCGCAGAAGAACCAAAGTCACCGATATAGCTCTTCGAGTCGCTAACATTAAGTGGCAGTGGCAGCCCGTAAAACTGATGACTGATGGGGCCAGATTCTAGAGTGGCGGCCACGTACCGGAAGATGCGACGGAGGGAGGTCCCCAACAAGTAGGACCGATGACCTGGTGAAGGTTGCGGGAAGCGGATGGATGCGGGCAGGACAAGACCGGTCATCGGCCGGTTAGTGTACGTCGTAAGTCCATTATTATAATAATGTGTGTAAAAGGTGTTTAGCAGAAACAACTGAAAAACACGGTTTTGTGGTAAAAAGTAAGCTTTTTAACGTATTTCAATAATGGCCTGTTTTTTTTTATTATTTACTTGTTAGTTGTCACTAGAAACGTTTCTCAGTCTGTTCATCTCATTCAAGGCAACTTTGTTGCAGTCGTTTGCTGGTTAATTTCGCGAAATTGGTTTAGCTTTATTTTGTTTATTCATAACTGTTTTTCTTAATATTTAATTGTTTAAAATATTTTAAAATATTCATTGTAAATTTGAAACGTATTGTGTTTGAAGATGATTTACATTTATGATGTGAAAACTTCACAATGAGTGTGTGATGTGGACGGAGTCAACGTTGTTTAAATTAATCATATTTTGTGGTCTTGGATACCTGCAACACGGAAAGTACTCTTAGAGATGACGTCAGACGCCACAGAGGCATCATCGGCTGGTATTGTAGCGTGACTAATGGTCGCAGTATGTGGTAGCAGGTTGTGATGTAACTTTATTTTTTGACTTATTAATACCCATATTGTAGGAGTGAGTGTGGTATGCCGCCGTGTTGGATTTAGAATGGCGTTAGGTATTTATTTAATTATTTATTAAAACTTTATGCACAAAGAAAAACGTTCTACAATGACGGACTTAATGCCTTAGGCATTTTCTACCAGTCTACCTTAAGGTGATGCAGACAAACATATATGTAGTTGAGCATGTCTTGTTATACAAATTGAACGTGTAGTATAAAGTTGCAAGCTTAAAAAAGATAGAATCAGAATTGTATTTATTACTCTAGTTTTAATATTACATAAATATCACTTGCAAAGTGGCTATTAGAATATCGGAACACCAACGAATCGACGGATGGAATGTGTCAATGGCACGAGAATAATGATTACCACTTCTGAAATCTGATTTTACAATTTTACAATTTCGTGTTTTATTGTTGATTTTACAGTTTTCGTATAAATTGAGTGCGTCCATTACTAGTTTCTGATACACATAACATATGTGTGTATATTTTAACGCAAGGATAACGATAAATGGAGGCGGAGCGCGTGAGGCAGCGGGAATCCCAGCGCCCTCACGCTACTAACCGCCGCAGGAGACGCCCTGGTCGGGAGACCATCTCCCAGCCACCGTAGGGGTGAGCCTGCGGGCGGTGAGCAGTGGGCAGCTCGCCGCCCGGTAAGGACCAGGACCGAGTCGACGGCGCGTTGTGTTTCACGCGCGCCTCATAGAGATGTCAGCACATCGTGACGAAGACCTGCCTTATGGGTCAGGGTTGCGGGTAGGTTAAAAAAGAAACCGTGGCCCTGGCCGTCGCCTCGCACAGGCAAGTGAAGAAAAACGGGTGGGTTTTAGTCAGTAAAAGTCTGACACGCCCTTCCGCTTCGCCCAGAGCAGCAGAAGTCATTTGATGGATTCTCATCCACAACAAAAAAAAAGGACAACGATAAAGCAGTGTGGATTTGCCCAGATCGCCGCAGCGCCGCTTATTATTTGTTGAGTGAATCGAAAATCAGAGCTTAGGCTGTCGGCAACCTGTCGGGGGCCTGTCGTTTAGAAACCGGGCTGTCCCTATCTTTTATTATATTAGGTCCTTACATATGAAATTGGCGTTTTGTATAATAATCAATAATAATAAAAACTTTATTGTTCAGAAACACATTACACTATTTAAATAGCACTAGCCTCCACACTAGGATTCCCTGTGTCGTGGAGACTAGTCTCCTTCGTCTAACAACATTATTAGATAGGATCATACATAGCATCGGTCGGTATTGATTTGATGTGTCAAAAACAGGTAGTTCTTCCAAACAAATCTCAATAAGAAAAATAAATATATATATATATATATATATATATATAATCTATCAACTTATTTAGTGTGTTTATTTAGTATTTTGAAATTTTGTGGTGTACCGTGTATTGTGTGGATGTGTGATGTATGAGTGAGTTAAGGTGGGCTTAGATCAATCGAACGAAGTCCTCATATCACTCCCGCTGCCATCCATATTATACCTGTGATATAGTCCACTAAGGGAGAGGGTAGGTCACCGCGCTACAATACGTATCGCCTCCGTGCTAATTGTGGATCAGAATATAAAAACGAGTGAAATACGGCATAAAATTATGTGCAGTGAAAACATAAACAAAGGACTTTAAACATATATTGTGGACAAAGCACCAAAATCAGTAAATAACTATCTAAACAAATACAAAACAGTGAAGTGAAATTACGGTATTACTATTCTGCCAGTGACTTCTATGTGCAAAAAAGTTGATCTCCATAACCTACGAACAACAGTGAGTAATTCAACAGTAATATTACTCAACAATACGATGGTAAAATTAATTCAAACCAATAAAATAACGAGTTTGCAATAACATCGGAATGACAAAGCAATATCGATCAAGATAATAACTCCATCTAGAGGATTTACTGGAAACTATCTTAGCCTGAGGTACACCACACCAGCGTTCAACTAACTAGTATCTATCCAAACCAATAGAAGGCAGCACATACCCATATCAAAACAATTATTTTCTTACTAGGCTTAAACAAATACTATGCAAACAATGGAAGAAGTAATGAATATGCTTCGTAAAATACAAAGCGAACTTAACGAACAAAAATTGACTATTCTGGAATCAGCGGATAACGTTACGCAACAAGTTACGCATACCATAAATCACGCACTGGAAGAAAAATTCAAAATAATGGAAGAAAAACACAAAAGCCTAGAAGAAAAGCTGGAAAACCAGGAGAAGAGATTATACTTCCTAAAGAAACATTCAAGACAGAGGAACATTGTTATATTCGGCTTAGCGGAGACTGAAACATCTTATGAAAACTCAGAAGAAAACATCATAAATTTCATAAAACGCTATTTCTCTATAGAGCTGGGGAACAGCGATATACAAGAAATTAGGAGAATAGGGAAGAAAGGAGAAAAACCTCGACCGATTACTGTAACATTTATTACACTGGGCACAAAAAATAAGAATTTATAAACAGAGAAAACTATTAAAAAATTCTGATTATTATATAAACGAAGACTTTCCACAACACATTTTAGAAAAAAGAAAGGAATTACTAGAAGAAATGAAAATAGAAAGAGAGAAAGGAAACTATGCCACCATCAGGTATGACAAATTAATAATACGCCGCAATAACGCAGATGCATCAGGCAATAAGAAAAGAACTCTACCAACTTCACCGGGTGAAAACGATCATACAGGAACAATACAAGGTACACCAGTAAACAAAAAGAACAAAACTCAAACAAAAAAAGGAATACAGAGATCGTCAAGTATATCAGAAGGAATTCCTAAACCAGGAATACGTAGTTTTTTAACCAATAAAAACCCTGGAAACCCACCAAGTGAACAATTAGATAAAACCTATAAACAATAGCAACTACCGCTCCCCTCTCAAATGGGAAACACAACAAGAATACAATTAACGAATAAAAAACATCTTTCAAGCCGGCCGGTCACCGTGGAAGATCACGACCAAAACCCTCCAGAGAAAATAAAAACAAACAGTCATACAAAAATCAGTCATCAGAATACCCTATACATAATAACATATAATGTTAGAACTTTGTCGACATACTCACGAAGTCACGATTATTGGAATTAACAGAGTGTTTGAAAAATATAAACTTTGATGTTATTGGCCTCTCAGAAATTAGAAAACCTGGTAATACCATCGAAGAATACGATGAGTTTATTTTCTACTACATAGGAGAAACGCCTGGAATGTATGGAGTGGGATTTATTGTCAAGAAGTATCTAAAACGTTACATCATAAGCTTCACAGGTCTATCAGAAAGAGTAGCGCTGTTAAGGATGAATATCAATAGTTTCGAATTAAGCATTATTCAAGTGTACGCTCCAACAGAGGCGTCGAGCGACGAGGAGTTGGAATTTTTCTATAGTACTGTCAACAAAGCTATACAACTCTCAGATAACAATATTATAGTCATGGGAGATTTTAACGCCAAAATAGGACAAACCAATTCTAATGAAGCCGCTGCTGGTAACCATAGCTATGGAGATAGAAACTGTAGAGGAGACAGACTCATTGATTTTGCACACGAGAACAGTCTGGCTATCATGAACACTGTAGGCGCCCCAGTACAGCACGTACATCTACCGCGCATTTGTCACGGCTTATTCAACAAACAAGGTCGGTCTACGCCACAAGTAAATTAATCTCCGATCACATTCTAGTAAATCTACGGGACTTACCTGGGACTCAGTGTGCTCCGTCGAGAAGTGAAGTCCGGCGAGGTCGACGCGCGCGCCGACCTTACAATGACGTCCGATGTCTTCAAATTCGCTGACTGTCCCATACCAGTCTGCACACCAAGTTCCCTTGACAGGCACCAAAGCTCACCAACGTAAGAAGTTATTTAACAGTGTCAAACACGCCCGACAAAGATCGCCAATGAAACCACGTTTCCGATTCAAATTCAACTCAATTTACAGACGCACTGTTACGTTTTATAGTTCAAATAAACACTTCAAAACCCGGGCAATAATCGCGACAAACTATACAAGACGCGCCGGTGGTATATCTAATTTCCCGAAAATCATTCGACCGAACATGCGGCGCACGCGATGATTATTCGTCAAGAGTTCAAGCAACGGCCCCGAACGCGGCGGGGACTAAACACGTTGTTATTTTCAAGCAACGACCGCTGCCGGTGCGGTTCCAAACGTTGTTATATTTCAAGTTCAAGCAACGGACCTTCTCCCGGCGAGGTCGCAAGACGTTGTGGGTAATGGCGGCCGCGTCACCACAGACAATACTAAATTACGCTAGCCCGTACCGGTCGTGCATCTATCAACTCGACTAACTAATAATCGGACTCGACCGATAAAACTAGCGCGAACAAATACTTTATTCAAAAAAAAACAGCAAGCAAAAATGGACTTGGAGATCCCCTAATGGCAATATAAAGAACGAAATAGACTACATCCTGACAACTTTACATAGAAACATAAGCAACATACAGATTTTAAACATCACTTACCCCTCCGATCACAGACCTGTGAGAGCGACATTAAACATTCTTCGCAAAGCAAAAAGTCGATGTATGTTCGGCCAATGCTCCAGATCTCAGCTAAAAAACGAAGAAGAAATGCAAGCCTACAAACAAGCGCTGAATAGTAACATAAAAAACCTGCTTATGAACTGGAGAGACAAGGACACCGTTTAAAATCATTACGATAATATTATAAACGCAATAGATACCAGCCTAAAAAAAGCCTACGAGGTTTCATCCAGCACAAATCTATTGAAAAACCAGATACTATCAACACGCACAAAGTCGTTTATCTACAGAAGACAAGAATTACAAAAGACAAAACCAAAATCAAGAGCCATGAAAAACGAACTAAAAGCACTCTACAAACTCATTAGTAAATATATCTACTTAGACTACAAAGCGCATCGTAAAAGAACCTTAGAAAAACATCTTGATACTACAAATAGTGTCAAAAAGGCATACAAGGAACTGAAAACACATAAACTATGGATAGAAGAGTTGAAAGATAACTCAAAAAATACCCAAAATAGAACAGAAATACTCAAACAAGCTACAAAATTCTATAAGAAACTATACAGTGCACCGAACCAATATGCATATGAATTACCTGACACAAATAGAGGAGAGACGAGAACAAGCATAGACGACTCTGAAGTGATTAAAGGGATTAAAACATTAAAAACGGAGAAAAGCCCAGGCCCCGACGGAATCACCAATGAAGCCATAAAAACTGGATGTGAGTATCTAGCGAAACCACTAACTCTACTATTTAATCAGATACTGAACAGCTCATATACACCTCGTCAATGGTCAGAATCAAATATTATATTGCTTTACAAAAAAGGAGACCCTAATAACATAAGCAATTATAGACCTATAAGCCTACTACCTTCACTATATAAACTGTTCTCCTCTTTAATCGACAAAAAAATAAAATAAAGCACAGAAAAATATCAACCTATTGAACAGGCCGGCTTTAGAAGAGGTTTTTCAAAAGTGGATCACATACACACGCTAGAAATGCTGATAGAAAAATACCAAGAGTTCAAGAGACCACTTTACATTGCCTTCATCGACTACAAAAAAGCGTTTGACACTCTGTTCCACTCATCAATATGGGAAACTCTACTATCACAAGAAGTACCACTAGACTACATAAGTAAAAGCCATAAAAAATGTCTATGATAACAGTACTAGTAGAGTGAAGCTAGAGATTACAGGACCACCCATACAAATAAGCAAATGTGTGGCAGGGAGACCCACTCTCGCCAACTATCTTCATAGCGGTGCTACAGGCCATCATTGGCAAGCTAAACTGGGGAAAAGTTGGCATAAATATAAAAGGACGTTACTTGAGTCATTTGAGATTTGCTGACGACCTAGTCCTGCTCTCAGAAAATACAAATGAACTGCAGGGAATGTTAAACGCTCTAAACGAAGAAAGCCGTAAAGTGGGCTTGGAAATCAACCAAACCAAAACTAATGTTATGACGAACCATACTGAGAATCCAATATATCTGGAAAATTCTCCTCTAACATATGTTACATTACCTGGGAAAGCAACTTTCATTTAATCAAGAAAATAACGAACTCGAAGTAGAGAGAAGAATCAACATCACATGGAAAAAGTTTTGGAGCTTCAAAGAAATACTCAAAAGTAAAATGACCCTACGAATGAAAACGAAAGTCATGAATACCTGCCTAATCCCCTCACTAACATACGCCTGTCAAACTTGGAAATTTACCAGAAAAGTAATAAACAAAATTATATCCAGTCAAAGGAGTATGGAGAGGAGCATTCTGAAAATAAGGAAAATCCAAAAGATCCGCCACACTCGCATAAGACAGAACTCAGGCCATTGATGCTCTCAACCACGCACAAAAGCTCAAATGGCGATGTGCTGGACACGTAGCGAGGCTAAGCGATAATCGATGGATAAGAGAGACAATACAATGGACAGGCCCACTAGGACAGAGAAGAAGAGGAAGACCGAATGCACGCTGGGTAGACGATATCGTAAAAGTAGCAGGTACACATTGGTCACGAGCGGCTGAGAACAGAGAGTACTGGTCTTCTCTGGAGGAGGCCTTCACCTTTCATGGAGAGGGTTCTTGCTAAATTATTAAATATTATTATAATGTCATTTTAAATAGCAACATCAAATACAGCAATAATTAATTAATCTTATTTATAATTCTTTTTTTATCATAATCATATTAATTTTAAATTTCTTTTAATTTTTGCATGCACACTGTTATTGATATTTATTGTACTATGGAAAGCAAGAAATAAAAGGCTTTTTATTTTTATTTATTTATATAGTCCACTAGAAAGGAAATCTCCCACACCGTTCGAATTGTGGAAATCTGTCAAAGTGGGGACAGAGAGCACTAGCTCGATTGGTCCAAATCAACCTTTGTGTGTTTGTGTGATGAATGTGTGTGTGTGTTTTGCGTTCATGTATTAAGGAACTTCTCCGTGCTTTCATAGTCCAATCTTGCCAGAAATTTTGAGACATAATTTTTGCAGTTATTTCTGGTCATAGGTAGTATATCCATTTTATTATTCAGCTTATTATAAATAAACGGCCCCATATAAAGAAAGCATCTGCGGCCAAAAAATAAATTACATCTAGGTTTATGCCATTTAGGTTTATTTGCATTTCTAAGCGAACGCATTTCGGAGTATAAAGATATAAAGGCGGACTTGGAGGTAGCAACTGAGTTTGAGAATTTTTTTACTAGTATTCCAATAATAACAACAAAAACTTTGTCTTCTTCCTCCACTTCTGCCTACGCCATACTAAAAGAATGTGTTCCGGAATGTGACAAGCACTTTGAATTTGCGTTTGCGACTGCTAAAGACATTATAGAATCTTTTAAGGATCTTGATGTAAAAAAAACTGCCGATCATTGGGGTTTGTCAGTATATACTGTAGCTTCAATAATAGATGTTATCGCACCTTTCTTAGCAATTGTTTTTAATTCTTGTGTCACATCTGGTATATTTCCTGATTTGATGAAACTTAGCAAAGTAATTCCACTGTTCAAATCTGGTAGTACAACTGATCCCACGAATTTTCGGCCAATTTCTATATTACCAACTTTGAGCAAAATTTTTGAAAAATTAATTTTGAAACAGTTGTTGAGACACTTCAACTTATATAATTTATTGCACGTGAAACAATTTGGTTTTACAAAGGGTCGTTCAACTACCGATGCGGGCGTGGCGTTGCTAAAGAACATATTTGGGGCCTGGGAGGAATCGCAAGATGCTCTTGGTATTTTTTGTGATTTGTCCAAGGCCTTTGATTGCGTACATCATGATACTCTTATTAGCAAACTGTACCATTATGGTTTAAGGGACAGAGCTCTCGACCTTCTGACTTCTTATCTGAATAATCGAATTCAGAGGGTTGATGTTAATGGCAACAAATCTGCAGGATCTGAGGTCACCATGGGCGTTCCGCAGGGCTCAATTCTAGGTCCTTTCTTGTTTTTAATTTATATTAATGACTTACCTCATCACGTGAGGGATAATCACAACATAGTATTGTTCGCGGATGACACTTCTCTTATTTTTAAAGTCAAGCGTCAGCTAGCAAATTTTGACGAAGTTAACAATGCACTTTCGAAAGTTGTCCATTGGTTTAATGTAAATAACCTTCTTTTGAATGAAAAAAAAAACTAAATTCATTAAATTTTCTACGCCAAATGTCAGGCAGCTAAGTACCAATGTTCAACTGAATGGAGTAGAGTTGATCCCTGTCGAGTCGACAGTTTTTCTTGGATTGACTATTGACTCCAAGTTACAATGGGGTCGTCACATTGAGAAGCTGTCGGGTAGACTCAGTTCTGCCGCTTATGCTGTTAAGAAAATTAGACAGATAACTGATGTGAATACAGCCAGAATTGTTTATTTTAGTTATTTTCATAGTCTTATGACTTATGGGATTCTTCTCTGGGGAACTTGTGCGGACATCAATACCATCTTTGTTTTACAGAAAAGGGCTGTTCGAGCCATTTACAACCTTGGTCCTAGAGATTCTCTTAGAGAAAAATTCAAAGAGGTGAACATTCTGACTGTAGCTTCGCAATATATATTTGAAAATCTTATGTATGTACATAAAAATATATCTAATTTTAAGAAAATAAGCGATATTCATAATATAAATACCAGGAACAAACACAATCTTGCTGTACATCACACTCGTCTCCACAGAGTAGGCAACTCGTTCATGGGTCAATGTATACACTTTTACAACAAGCTTCCCATGGACATTCGAAACTTACCCATTAAACGATATAAAACCTATATAAAGGCCAAACTTTGCAAAAAGGGGTATTATAAAATCTCAGATTATTTAGAGGATAGAGAGGCTTGGGACTGAGCTGCTCGCTCTGTTAAGCATTGTTATTAAGCAATTATTGTAAACATTTTCATTTTTAATGTCTGGACTTTAAAAAAGACGATGATCCCTGAGTTTGTTTCGGCTATTTCTTCTCAGAGGTAGTCAGTTAGGAAATGCCGGCTTCATCTAGTTTAAAAAAAAAAAAAAAAAAAAAACATATGACGTGTAAAAGTGATCGGTGATCCTACTTGCTTAATAAACGATTTTATTTCATTTCATTTCATTTCAGTATATTACTAGCTTCTGGGCATTTTTGTGGTACCTCAAAGTCACTGCCATAATGTACAGTTGGCGCACACGCAGAGCACCAGTTTCTTGGTATAATGTGTCAGTCGGGAAGCGCATTGGTTTCTTGAAGGTTACTTTGAGAAGGGAGCGTTGTGTACGTTCAATTTTAATAAAACGTGACTGGGAGGAATAAACGTTGTTTATTTTTTTAATATCTTACGTACGAGTACAATGGATGTCTTAAACATTTCAATTGAAGCTTCTCTAATTTGGTAGCAGTTGTGCAGTGTGTGGGTCTCGCGTTATTCTGAAGCAGCAGTTGCCCTGTGCGATTGACCAGTCTCGGTTATTTAGCGGCTAGTTTATCCATCATTATGAGGACCTGCTTACAGTAAAGATCTGCAGTAATCGTCTGGCGACATTTAAGGAAGCTGTAGTGTACCACACCGGCACTAGTCCACCAAACGCTGACCAATAACTTATTTCTAGTCAATTTTCTCTCAGGGCAGAATTTGCATGGTTCACCGGGGTTCCGCCATTGCGATGTGCACTTCCTATTTTTGTAGAGAATCCACTTTTCATCATAGGTAATGATTCGATTTAAAATGTTTTCATTATTGTGCAGATTCAGTAATCTAACGCAGCAGTCGACGCGGGTTTGTCGGTTTGCTTCACTCAATTCATGAGGTACCCACCTTTCGAGCTTTTTTGTCTTCCCAATTTGTTTCAAGCGGATTAAAACTTTCAGTTAAAATTTTCAGAACGAAAATATTAGAACCAAAAACGCACTGTGCTTTCTCTAGCGACACCACTTCCATACACATCATTAATTCTTCGAGCCGTTTCTGCACCAAAAGAAAAAAAAAACAAAAAACAAAAGAAATACGGTTTTAGAGACACAAATTGATGATTAAATAGCTTTATAATTTTGAATTTGGAATTCTAAACCAAAGAGGAGATATTTGAGATCAAAGTGGCCAGTACGACAAAACGCCAACTTCATATGTAAGGACCTAATGTTAAAGTATTTAATATAGATGCGTAAAGAAAGGGATTCCGTTGTCCATAGCGTGTATACCTTCACCACGTGGCCTTTTTCTTATAGGCTGACGACAGAGATTTGAGACGTACTATCATGTCGCCATGTAGATCACACGCACAATGTGCCACGGGTCTTATTGCAAGATTTCCCAGCGTAGATCGGTGCCAATGCGTCTGGGTAACGCGTGCCAGTGCGGCGCTCTTCCATGCCACTTTATACTGTCTGTTAAGCTTGAGCAGGTTTCTTGTACTTGTACATCTTACTCCATAGTCTATGGCAGTAAGCAAACTTTATTGTAAAAGGATTTAAAAAAAAATATGATCTTTAAATTGCTTATAAATTTGTTGTTAATTATTCCCGGCGAGCTAGTCATAAATAAAATACAGTGGATCCCCGGTAGTCCGCCAAACATTTTGCAGGGCAGTGTCGAACTATCGAATTTGTCGGATTATAGAGGACCCCCTATAGTCCGATTTTTTTACAAAAGAGTACCTTGTAATCCGACAAATTCGAGCACAATATTGATGGTGCATACAAGTTGTAAATTGTTAAATCGCATTTATCTGCAGACGTTTTACTGGTTACTTTACTATACTAACCCCATGAATGCGACGCGCGACGATGGATGGATAAGTAACGTATACACGCAGTTTTTGTGAAAAGTGAGTCCCGAACTCCCGATCCAGTTACTGGTACTACAGTATGCTCTGAATATGACCCGGTCACAGCCGCGCGTCGCTACTCACACCACGCTGCGGAACTGCCCCTCTTACAACTTTTAGTCCACAATTAGTTCATGGAAAATTTGCTTAGAAACTTGAACTTTTACTTTGTTTCTTTCGGTCCGAATTAGTTCCGTTCTCAGACGTTTAATTTAAAAATAGGGTATTGATGTTAAACTGAGCGAAAAGTAATCGTTTTTTATTGTATTCTATTTCCAGTCACTTCCACATACTCTTACAAATTGGTAGTGTCCGACCGAAACTGGTTTTACTGCCGAAACCGAAACTGAAACCGAATCTTCGGCCAGGGCTTCGGTTTCGGCCGAAACCGAAACTGAAACCGAAATTCACGTGTCTAAGTATAAAATTTCTTAAAATACTGAAATTTGGAGAATTTTAGGTATTTATTATTTTGCATTAATTAGGGCATGAAATGGCAACACAGTATATTAAGTTTGTTGTAATTATTTATTTAACATAATATAAAAATATATATCTATTAATAACATTTTTATTATTTCGACAAATTAAGTTTGCATAGCTCTGCGAGTCGCTAAACTGAAGTGGCAGTGGGCAGGGCACATTGCTCGTAGAACCGATGGCCGATGGGGCAGTAAGGTTCTGGAGTGGCGGCCACGTACTGGAAGACGCAGTGTAGGGAGGCCCCCAACAAGATGGACCGATGACCTGGTGAAGGTCGCGGGAAGCCGATGGATGCGGGCAGCACAGGACCGGTCAACGTGGAAAGCCTTGGGGGAGGCCTTTGTCCAGCAGTGGACATCCATAGGCTGGAGAAGAAGAAGAAGAAGTTTACATAGCAAAATTTTAATCATTTCACAATAATCAAATCAATAGTTTGAAATTATGTTTCATTTACAATCTCTTTTTTACATGTGACTTGATTTGTTAATACAAAGTTACTGACTCAATATTTAATTAAGTTACTATATAAATCATTTAAGTATAGAAACAAAACGAAAACTTACTTGTAATCAGTTCCATCAATGTTTACTTCGCGTCGGGCGCACACGCACTAAGTTTTATTGCTACAGAGAGCCATCCGAACGGCGCACGACAATTCCCGAACAGGGCCGACCGACAGCGTCCGTCAAGGCGTTGCCGCGGGAAACGAAGTTGGGCGAACGCGATCGTGCGGAAACTTTCGAAATAAGTTTCGGTTTCGACAAAAGTTTCGGCCTATTTTGGCCGAAACCGAAACTGCCACCGAAACTTGATTTTTGGCCGAAACTCGGCCGAAACCGAAACCGAAATTTCGGTCTACAAATTGGGCAGTTTGTTAGGACGACTAGGACGCTACAGTTAAATATAACGTTATAATAACTATATAATGTTGGTTCAGTCGCGAGACGTGCAGAAATGTACACATGACTGCTGCGAACTGTGGAAATGTTAACATCATCATTTTTTTGTAATTCAGGAGACGATGACGTAAGGGGATGCACTCACCTGCGACACGCGGGCAGCGGTCGGTGACGTCATGTGACGTCAGTTAAGCGGAAAGCGGTCGGTTCAGCGTTCACTGCTTTTACGGAGCACGGTGGGGCACGTTCAAAGTGAGTCAGAGCCGCACGTCGATCGTGACAATCCTTTAGAGCATGATGCGGCTATTCGCCACAGCACGGCACGACGCAGCAGGGCGCGGCACGACGCAGCGCGTCGCGGCGCGGTGCGGAGGAGCGCGGGTGGGCGGTAGGTGCGGAGCACAGGTTTCAAATTGGCAATTCCCCGTGGAGAGGCGCAGGTCGCGCGACCGGATCACCGCTCTTGTTTCATCACCGCATACGTGTCGACATATAAAGTCCTTTGTGGCGAATTCTTTTGATCTATAAATCGAGTACGCGCTGAAAATTCACACTGTAATTTCCTGTTTACAAATATTTATATGTGCCTTTTATGTGGCGACGAACAATTCGCTTACCTCAGCTCAAAATATATTATTTTAGACTCGTCCAATTGGAATGAAAACTTTGAAAAACCCTTTGAAATATTGACATAACTCTTCATTGTCCGGAAAAGGGCTTCTCTCCCTTTATAATCAACACAAACTTGAGACACCGGCGCTGAGGGCTGACGTGATCTGCATCGGACAGAAGCACCCAGCAGCCGGACCGAGGCGCGCGGCTGACGGACCGCCGATCTATCAAACTTATTGTTAAAATATGCGATTCTTTGGTCCGTCCTAAGAAGACGTGGTGACCTGCTAGTGCCGGTCCACGCCCTACAAGCCCGCAGCCCTGTCGGTGCAACGGTGGTCTAGTATTATGATATTTTGGTTTCTTGCTCAATTTGAACTTTGACTGATTGAACGGATTGGTATAAAATTCACATTTATTAACCCACTAAAGGAAGAATCTAAGTGTATCTGTTGTTTCTTTATGTAACACCGTGGGTTGTTAGTCCGACCGGCACAAATAATACAATAACAATTTATAGATTTTCAAAAAAAGCATGCATAATGCAGGGCGCGAATTCAGTTCTACACATTTGCCAAGTTAGCGATGTGCTAAACTGGCAATTAATTTTCACTCTGAAATAGGTCTTCTATAAGATGTATAATTACAAAATTTAAAATAGTTCGTTACGACGCGGTCGACATCAATTTATAACAGACTTCAAAAAGGGGAAGGTCAATTCGACCGTATATATGCTTTATTTTATGTTTTTTCGCCGATAACTTCGTAATTTATAAACCGATTTTAATAATTCTTTTTTTTTTTGTTGGAAAGAAGACATTACTAAAGTGGTCCCATGAAAAGAACATCAGCGTTTGATGGTGGAAGACCAGAGAAATTACGGGGAACTTCCAAAAATTGTAGGAACGGCTAGTGCATTTGTAAGTTTTTTCATTAGGTATTAAAGTTTTTTTTTAGGTATTTTATTTTTAGGTATTTAATAAAGGTCTGGTGTAGATCATATGATGGAGCCAGGAGACAGGCGAGGGAACTCCTCAACGATTCACAACAGCTACCTTGTGTTTGAGCTTGAATAATTTGTATTGATAAGAACCTTACACATAGATGGGTTGTGACTGTCATGAAGAGACTGATGATGAAAACAAAGGTCAGTTCAGGGAACTCCTCAGCGATATACAATAGTTACGTTGTGTTGGTCGAGTGCACAGACCAGTTTAAATACTTGGGGTCTGTGCTTCACGCATCCGGCGACATTGATTGCGACGTCAAGGCACGTATTTCCCAGCTTGGGCAAAATGGCGTGAGGTGACAGGTGTCATCTGTGACCCTAAAATACCGGTTAAGCTTAACGGGCAGGTCTATAAGACCATCATTAGACCTGCTCTCCTGTATGGCAGTGAGACGTGGCCTGTGCTTGAGCGACACAAGCAGGAGCTGCGTGCTACGGAGATGTATATGTTGCGATGGATGTGTGGAGTTACGCAAAAAGACCGCATCAGGAACTCCCGCATCTGTAGCAGTCTCTGTGTCCGTGACATAGCAGACAAACTGCAGGAGGTTCGCCTACGCTGGTATGATCACGTCTTACGAAAACCGGCAAGTTACGTGGGTAACAAATGTCTTGCTATGGCGCCTCCGCCGGGCCGGAACAAGCGGGGTAGACCAAAGAAGTGCTGGCTTGACGTTGTAAGACATGACATGCGTGCCAACAATCTGACACCACAGGATGCTAAAGATCACGCGAAATGGAGGAGATTGAGCAGGAAAGCGGACCCCGGGCTCCAATGCGAAAGCCGCTGATGCAACCAGCACTAAATGCGGAAATGATGATGACGCTGTGTTTGGACTCAATTCATTTATAATAATGAGAACTTTGCATCCTCTTTGGGTTATAATGAAAGTCTGCAGTAGATCTGATGATGGAGCCGAGAAACGGTCGAGGGAACTCCTCAACGATTTGCTGCAGCTACGTTATATTCGTGTTTGATTAATTTGTATTGGTGGGTTGTGACTCATTAGGGATTTGATGACGAAGACAAAGGTCAGTTCACGGAACTAACTCCGCAACAATTACAGTAATTATCTTGTGTTTGCATCCTTATGAGTTATAATGAATGTCTGTAGTAGATCTGATTTTTTTTTATAAATTATAAACTAGCGCTTGACCGCAATCCCGCCTAATGGTAAGCAGTGATTAAGATTATGAAGAGCCTATTCACTCTAGCCTTGAAGACACTCAAATTGTAGTCCGACGGAAACACCACCACTGGCAAATTGTTCCAGTCCCTCGATGTACGCGGTATGAAAGAGGAGGCGAAACACTTCGTCCAAATCGTAGTGGTGTTAACGACGTAAGGGTGGAAACTCGCCGTGCGACGGGTTGTCCGATAGTAGAACGGAGATGGGGAACTAAATCATGCAATTCCCTCGCACACTCACTAAAATGAATCCTATATACTCGTATAGAACAACATTCGTAAGCTCTACCATAGCCTCTTTTTCGGACCGGATTGATTCTGACTTCTAATTCTTCCGATAGGTATCTCTCTACAACTGTGCTGTCATCCGCATACCCGAAACCGGGAATAAGCAGATCGTTAATGTGCAACAAGAATAGAGTTCCACAGAGATCAGACCCCTGAGGAACACCGGCATTAGTCGACATGGGTTCAGATGAGCATCCGTCGACAACAACTCGGAGGGACCGTTCAATCAGGAAGTCTTTTACCCAGCCAGTCAAGCCAGGGGAAATGCCGTACGCTGGAAGCTTATTCAGAAGGCCAGCGTGCCATACCCGGTCGAAGGCCTTCGAGACATCAAGGGAGACAGCAATCGCTTCCCCATTTCTCTCGAGGGCCTCGCCCCACAAGTGAGTGGCATACACTAGTAGGTCCCCAGTTGACCGATTGCGGCGAAGCCCGTACTGTTGGTCACTGAGGTGATCGTTACCTTCTAGGTCTGCCAAGAGACGCGCGATAGTTGGTAGGATCTGCACGACTACCCTTTTTGGGTACGGGCTGGACGTTGGCAAGCTTCCAGGACTTGGGCACTTGGACAAGGGACCAGAAGGATCTGCTACCGGAGGGCTGCACAGATAACTTGTTGCCAATATGAATAATGCAGTCGAAGCGAGCCTTCTTAAGTGCCTTTTTGTAGGACTTGGCAGTACGGTTAAAGGCTCTCTTCTTTGAGCTTATATCCGGAGCTCTGCGGTCACAAGCGTCAACCCAGGTGAGAAATGCCGTGTGCTTACGCTGATAATAAAGACCATAGACCGGCGAGGGAAATCCTCAACAATTTACAGCATTGAAGTTTAATGTAGGACAACCACTAGCCACTGCTACTCGCACTGCTGATGCGACAATAAGAAAAATCAAGAGACTGAATTTTATTTAAGTCGCGCAATCGTGTCATCTCTAGCAATTCTCACTTTAAACTAAATGGTCCTGTGATGCCAGCTTTTTTATCTTGCCAGGGGTTTCCAACGGAGCCATGGTTACCAGTTTTACTGGACTGCAAATGGTATAGTGTACCTTCGAAAAAAAGGTCAATGATCCGCAAATCCGAATAACTTCAGAATCTGATGTGGAAAAATTGATTTCTAACGAGTGACTAGTGTTGGAAACTATCTTGTTATATTCTATTTCTGATATAGGATTGTTTATGCATGCTTCAATTTTCTTTAATTATTGTCAATTTACACTAAACATGAATCTTCACACACACTCAAACATTTTTTATGAGTTGAAGAGTATCAATTCGCTGGCTTACTGTTTGATTTTAATCTTTACTTCTGGTTGCCATTTTTTACTTTGTCTCATTTCCTATAGAGAATAATTTTTGGTGACTTAAATGGCTTAACAAACGACATAGATAATTGCTCTGTCTCAAAAGTATCTTCAATACTTCAACTTCAACTCTTCAATGGCCTCTGTGGTTAGATACCACAATTTTGCTAATAACACATGTAACAAATTATAGAAATTCTTTAAAAAAAAATTCACAATAATGGCGGATATCGCCAATGACAGTTGAAAAAACGACCGCGCGCCAACTAGGAGATTTGATGCAAAGCCATGATGTGGCCACTATGCAGCGATATTTCAATGTTCTTTATAAATTAATCACTCAATGCACTTTTTAATACATAAATCACACGTTTTTATTTAGTAAACGACACTGTAAATAATTTCATTTTAATAATTAGCAATTGTTTGTTACAAAGAACATATTGATTTAGAGTCTGAGGAATCATTTTTTCAAGAAGGAAACTGCCCTATAACGCGATTTGGCAAGCAGTTGACGATGGTTTCTATATACCGCTCTCCCTCATACAAAAACGTTGACGCCCCTTTCTTGACTCATTACATGAGACTCTTTTAAAAGTAGAAAGATCCAAAAACTTGATGTTAATGGGTGACATTAATATTCCCATCAACAGTTCTAAAATTGATTTAACTGGAGAGAAGTATTTCACTCTTACTGCATCTCACGGATTACTACCTGCCCATACAGAAATTACTCGCAGTGTGAGTGGAACATGTCTGGACCATATATTACTAAGAAGTACCTACTGCTCACATACTTTGATTCCTACTACGGATCATTACCCTGTGATAGTATGTTTAGATCTAACTCGGATATTCCAGTTTAATGATCCTGAATTCTCTATTAACTACCTAACCAGCTCAATACAGGCCGCAACAAATAATAATACCGTTGTTGTCAAAATACCAAGGCGTAAAAAGATCATCAAACCATGGGTAACTCCTGGGTTATTGAGGCTGGGCTCAGGCTTCATGTTTTGATCTTGAATACTGTTAAAACGAAATACCTAACTTTCAGTATACGACAATCAACATAAGCCGGGAGCAACTATAGCATAGTCCCTCACCAATGTTCCCTAGACACACACTGTACCTGTAAACCAATCGAACGCGACACACACGTTACAATAAAATATTTAGGGATCCTCTTCGAGCGCCATCTCAGTTTCAAAGACCACATGAAATTACTCAGTGCTCGAGTCAGAAAACTTATTTAGGTGTTTAAGAGGCTGCGTCATGTATTTAATTCTATGTTATTGAAACAAATATACTTTGCCTCGTGTCAGTCAGTTTTAACGTATTGCATTTCATCATGGGGAGGAGCTTCCAAAACAATAATATTAAACCTATTGACATTCGCAACTTACCCATAAAACGATTTAAATGTATAATAAAGGCCAAACTTTGCAAAAAGGGGTATTATAAAATCACTGATTATTTAGAAGATATTAAAGCTTGGGCAGTCCCAAGCTTTAATATCTTCTGAGCTGTTCGCTCTGCTAAGCATTGTTATTAAGCAATATGCGTAATTACAACTTAAATTATTGTAAACATTTTAATTTTTAATGTCTGGACTTGAAAAAAGACGATGATCCCTGAGTTTGTTTCGGCTATTTCTTCTCAGAGGTAGTCAGTTAGGAAAAAAAAAACATATGACGTGTAAAAGTGATCAGTGATCCTACTTACTCAATAAACGATTTCATTTAATTTCATTTTGAGATTGCTCAACGCACAATACAAAAGATTTGCACTTACAAGCCTCGACTATTTTCCACGACGTTGCTTTATAAATACTGTGAGGTACTTACGGTTAGACAACTCTATATAGTGACAATAATTCTAAAGCAACATAGAAACATAGTATATGACCCCAACTACAAACATAGGCGTAGGAAACAAATAGTTTGCACTCGTGAACATAAACCTGAAACTTGCTTGATCAGAAGATTCTTTGTATTTTGGGTCCCTATGTCTACAACGTGCCGCGATAATGGTGACATTAACTGAAAACACATATACTTTGTTACATTTTGGCTCCATGAAGAGATTTTATTTTCATAAAATGTTATTATTAACGAAGTTATTTAAATTTTTGGAAAATACCATTTAATTACCATTTAGAGCAGCCAGTATTTAGAGAACTGTCGTGCAGCGGTCATTTGCCGGGGTCATGAATCATAACATTTCATCAATGAAATTAAAATGAATACATGAAAGAAAAGAAAGGAGATAGGTAGATATTCTCTTTGTCGGCGATCGGCGCAAGCGACAACACCTCCCCGCGGCCCCTCCGGTACACCGCGCGCTTCCACAATTTATTAAATATTTATTTTTTGTTCTTTAGTCCTAGCCGAACCCGTGTCCTTGACACGCTTATTACCGGCTGCGTGCATAACTTCATCGAATATAATTTTTGTGAATGTTTTTGAAAAATACGTTTACCTATTGTTTTATTACTTTTTTTTTTAATAATTATAAACTAGCGCTTGCAAGCACTGCGCTTGGTAAGCAGTGATGCGATCGTTGATGGTAAAGCGCGCTAGTTTATTAAGAGCCTATTCACTCAGAAAACCTGAGCGAATAGGAAGGAAGACGGCAGTTGAGTGAGGTGATGCAATGTTATACCCAACAACAAGACCAACGATGCTGCGTCAAAGGGAGATTCATCTGAAGACCCTCCACGACCAAACTCCCAACACAACAAGATTAGGCGCATCGTACCCGGCACACAACGCAACACAATTGCTCAGACCCGTCCTCCGTACGGCTTCACCAGACATCATGCTGGAACACGACAAATCGCTTGGCGACAAGGCTTTGTCTGGTGGGTGGTAACTTCTGCTGGCGGCCGATGTTATAGCCTATCACCGAGAAATTATTATTAAATTATAATGGTAATTTAATTATTTTTTTGTGTAATTAGAATAGTAATAAGATTATGGTACCGCAATAAAGACGCTTTGTTTTTTAGTTCGTATTTTAGTTTGGTCGTTTTACTTCTCTTGTATTACGAACATTATTTGTGTTATCGTATTTTTTAGCGCTTGTGTAAACTTTTATAACGCGTTTGAAAAAGTGAGGGAAATGGCTTTACACGATAATTTATTATCAAATGTGCCGGAAATCATGAAACATTATTTAGCTCTCGGTGTCCGCCAACAAGGTGGACTCATTAACCATAAGAAAATTTAAAATAAAAGCAGTGACTAGTGATGAACTGATAGTTACTTATAAGTAATAATAACAGTTAAGTGGGATATGATTAGTGTTTGACAAAAACTGGCTCCGCTGTAGGTACCATTACTGCAAAGAGCGCGCGCGCCGCCAGATTAATTGATAAAAGCCTTCAAAGAATCACATTACCGATTACGAATACGTAGGTACGGAACCGCTAACAAGCTCGGTACGCGAAGCGACGCGTTCCAGCTCCCAGCACCGAGGTAAGTAATTGCATGAATGAATTTTTGCAAGGGTGACCCCAATTTTGATTACTTTTATATTATTTATTAAGTTTGAATTTTTTTTTCTTTTTTCTAGTTATCTTAAAATATCCAAAGTAATATGATTAGTGGGCACTAGCCCTACTCGTGTGTTAATTTAATGTCACCATTGGAGCGCCACGTGCCCGATAATATCGCCCGTGAAGTTCCTTGCTTTGCTATATCATCTTGCGGTCATCAGTGGTAAGTATTATAGGCTTGTGCCAGTTCTCTTTCACCATGGATAGCGGGGTAAGCCCCTTGTCTACTGTGACCACATCATGATGCATACCCACTACGGTTTTTAAAAAATATTCTCTGAGAGTATACCTCTCGATTGTGGAGGATCTTCGCATTTAAAAATCCTCGAACCCCGCACTTTCGCGGAATATACAGTCTCATCACAGATGATCGTGGATGATGCATCGTGTTTGCTGTCAGCAGTGTACGGACCCTTCTATCTAGGGCCTCGAGTTCGGTCTGAGTCCATTTAAGTATGCCGAAGGAGTACATCAAAACCGGCAGAAGTTACCACCCACCAGACAAAGTCTTGTCGCCAAGCGATTCGTCGTGTTCCGGCATGATGTCTGGTGAAGCCGTACGGAGGACGGGTCTGAGCAGTTGTGTTGCGATGTGTGCCGGGTACGATGAGCCAAGTGTTGTTGTGTCGGGAGTTTGGTCGTGGAGGGTCTCTACATCAATCTCCCTCTGGCGCAGCATCGTTGGTCGTGTTGTTGGGCTTAACATTGTACACCTCACTCAACTGCCTTCTTCCTTCCTATTCACTAAGTTTTTTGAGTGAATGGGTTTAATAAACTATTGCGCTTTACCATCAATGATTGCATCACTGCTTAACATCAGGCGGGACTGCAGTCAAGCGCTAGTTTATAATTATTAAAAAAAAAAAATGACCCACCCGTTGAAGGCGCGCACCATTTTTCCGCCTGAAAGAAGACTTTTTAATACCTTCTTCAGGCGATCAAAGAAGCGTTCCTTCAAAGATTGCTTCAAGTCAGCATCGTTGATGCCTAACGCTTCCGACATACCTAAATATTTATAGCTCTCGAATGAGGAGAGGGATCTAAGGTGTATGGAATCTGGGAGAGTAATTCCCTCGGATTCCAAAATCTCCCCCCGCTTTACATGTATGACTCTACATTTGTCCACACCAAATTCCATTCTGATGCCACTACTAAAAGTTTCAGTTACATTCAGTAGCTTCATCAGATGCAATTTATTGGGGGCAAAGAGTTTCAAATCATCCATGTAGAAAAGGTGAGATATGACCTGACCACCTCTCTTCAATCGATAACCCAGACCTGAATCTTCCAGCAGTGTGCTAAGCACACAGGATTCAGAGCTAAGCAGAACCAAAGTGGACTCAGACTGTCGCCCTGGAATATTCCCCGCTTAATTCATACAGGTTCAACATTCTCCTGGATCTGTCGACTCCCTGGATAGCGAAGGACTGTCTTCCATTGCCCCATACACGACCCAAGGAAAGTGCGTAGAGTTGCATTTATCTTGTACAACTAGATGAAGCCGGCATTTCCTAAGTAACTACCTCTGAGAAGAAATATATAAATATGCGATATTCATGACTTACATAAGATTTTTAAATATATATTTGAAGCTACAGTCAGAATGTTCACCTCTCTGAATTTTTCTCTAAGAGAATCACTAGGACCAAGGTTGTAATTTTTGACGTGACAACGTCTTAAATTAGGTTGCGGCTGGGAGTCACTTATGAAAAAGTGTAACGCTCGGTAACGTTACGATGCCTTGCGTCTCTCTCCCACTCAGCCTTGCGTCTCTCTCCCACTCAACTATGATCGGTCTGCCGCGCGCGCAGCACTAGAGAATTAGGCGCATTGAATCGGCGCATGCTTGTGTCTCTGTCTTTGTCTTTCTCGAACGTTCTTGGCGTTGGAAAAACAAGAAAGCGTCATAATACAAGTTCACACGTGTGGTTAAAGTATCGTCAGCTGTGTCTGTAGTGAAAATGTGGAGTGCTTAGATTCGTCATTTACAACAACTACAACAATAAAGGTAAATAATTGTACACTGATATTTCATTATCGTAAACTATGATTGATTGATTAATTGTTAGATTGACACAAAAGTTGAGAAACTGAGTTTATAGGTTATGTCATACTATTGATAAATGTTGATAGTGTTAAGTAAATTATTAGTTTAAAATTAATTAATTAATTAATTATTATTTTACAAATTTTCATTAATTTCAAATTTATTTAGCAAAAATTTGAACCTTCAATCTGAATAAATGTTTTGATTTTCGAATTGATTCTTTAAAATTACAAATATTAAGAAAAAGTGGCAGATCACTCAAATAGGAATTAGTTAAGTTTAAGTTTACATGTACAATGTTTTAGTAAACAAAATATATTTCTATAGTTAAAATTTGTGCAATTCTTATTTTCATTCAATTCCTTGTTCCTATTGTGCAATTTAATTATATTCATATCAATAAATATTCTACCGAGAAAAAGACGTTGTCACGTAAAATCTTCGCCCGTAAAACCGACTTTACAGGCAACCATTTTTTTTTTTTTTTTTTTTTAATAATTATAAACTAGCGCTTGACCGCAATCCCGCCTGATGGTAAGCAGTGATGCGATCGTTGATGGTAAAGCGCGCTAGTTTATTGAGAGCCTATTCACTCAGAAAAACCGAGCGAATAGGAAGGAAGACGGCAGTTGAGCGAGGTGATGCAATGTTAAACCCAACAACACGACCAACGATGCTGCGCCAAAGGGAGATTGATGTGAAGACCCTCCACGACCAAACTCCCAACACAACAACATTAGGCGCATCGTACTCGGCACACATCGCAACACAACTGCTCAGACCCGTCCTCCGTACGGCTTCACCAGACATCATGCCGGAACACGACAATTCGCTTGGCGGCAAGACTTTGTCTGGTGGGTGGTAACTTCTGCCGGCGGCCGATGTTATGGCCTACCACCGATAAAAATGGCTCGAACAGACCTTTTCTGTAAAACCAAGATGGTATTGATGTCCGCACAAGTTCCCCAGAGAAGAAGCCCATAAGTCATCGTGGTCTAGTATTGCCCTCCCTGAAGCAGTATAGTTTGCCGATGAGTACTCTGGTCCCATCGATACGACACTCGATTCTGCGTTGCCAGGCTGGTACGGTTGTTTTTGGACGATTAGCTTCGTCACCATTTGGAAACTTGACTTTGGCTAATCGACATGCCGCTACAGCCGCGCAATACAGGCTCGAGTGTATATCAATGAGATCCTCGCTGCTCTCGGAGAAATTCTTGAGCTGCGAACCCAAAGCACACACCAGCGCCCTATTTTTTTTTTGTGCATAGGTAGCCGTGGTAACCGGGGTCTAAGATTGGTCGGAGTTGATCTATAGTCGCGGAACGCATCCTCCAGTGCGCTCCTCGTTCGGTCGTTATACTGGCTACTTACTGTTTCAACCCTATCATCCTCTTCTTCGACACGATTGGACCGCGGCGGAACAGCATCAATTGACGCTTATGCCGCGGTTTGGGTCAGAGTCGGGGCGATTTGGTTGCTCAGTACCTCTGAGCGCAGCCTATCAAGTGCGATATTGTCCAATCTGTGATTGCGTTGGATGACCCGCACCTGATCCGACAGTCGTTGGGCCGAGACGTTTTTTTTTTTTTATTATAGTTTGCCTTCTGTTCCTTCTTGTTTGGCAAGAATTCTTTTTTGCCTTGTTATTTCTGCCAATTCCTTTTTTTCCGCTTATCACTCTTTTGCGGCATTGGCCTTGTCATTATTTTCTTTTCTTTTGGGTCACTCTTTTCCCACGTCTTATGTTTTATTCTTTTCTTTGTCATTCTTTTCTCTTTTAATCATACTTTTACAATTTCTTATAGTCTTTTCTACTTTCTATTTATAATCTATCTATCTAGTTACATTTTAATCTCAAATAATTCCTGCCGACGGCAAGTTGCTGGGCTGTGCTGCCCTCGTCCGGTTCCTTTCAATTGCTTGCTTAGCTACTTTGAGGCAAAACCGCTCCAGATACGGCCTGGAGTGCTTGTCTGCCATAATTTCGGCAATAGTCGTTTCCGACAAGGTTATGCCTGTACTTATATCCAGGTCGTATCTGTAGCAGTTATGCCTCGGACATCCAAACAGCAAATGCTGTATCGTCTCGGACGCCTGTGTGTCACACACACAGGCTGGACTATTCTTCAGTTTAAATTTATGCAGGTACGCGGCGAAGCCGCCGTGACCCGTCAATATTTGCGCCCAGATAGACGTCCTGTCGAGGCACTTCAGGACCTTGCACGCGCGCACTATATTGGGGAAGAACATCCGCGTGACCCCAGCCGTGGCCCCGCCGGTGTACCTCCCGTTCCAGACAGGGGCCGAGACGTTGACAGTAGGTTCCAGTGCCTGAAACAAAGACAGCATACTTTCACGGTACGCAGTGAGGTTAGTTCCCCCCTTTGTAGCCCCGTAAGATGCGCGCATGACGTTCTTATTCATTGTCTGAGTCCATCTCATGCGCTGCACACAACCACCGGCAGCGGGGACCCGGCTCGGGGCCAGATGACCCTAAGTCCTAAGCTCTTCAGTGGCCGGCCTCTCCCCTGCCGACGTACAGGTGTTGGCGACGTCGGCAGAGAGAAATACTCGTCGCTCGAGCTCGACGCAACTGCCGCGGCCGGTGTCATCGTAGCGTTCACAGTGGAGCTGGAGACCGGCGGCGGCGAGGCGGAGCTGAGCGAGGGAAAGAGTCTGGAGATGGTGGGCGTGCTCTTCGTGTGGCTGATCGTGTCAACATCTTCAATAACTTCTTCACATTTACATAATACACACATCAATAGTGTCTAGGGATCAACATATATTTTTGCAATAACTTTTCTCCTGATTGATATTAATTAAAATTTTCTTTAAGGATTCATCAAATAAAGTGTTTTCGTTTGTCACAGTAACGATAAACCAAGTCACCTTTGCATTAATAAAGAAATTTGCCATTTTCCTAATAAAGGGATATTTGACATTTGAACCACTAACACAAAAGTTCGAAAAAAAGACTGAAATAACAGTTTTCTCTAAAATTTTATTGGGTAACTTAAACAATTAATAATGCGTGTTTCTACTGCGAACACTAACAACACAAGAACATCGGTTTGGCATACTCAAAATGAGTTCATCCAAATCACGCTGTGGAATGGCCGCCCATGTTCGTTGCAACAACAAAAAAAGGTCTTCTTGCGACTGGATATCCTCCATATTCGGCAGAGCTCTTCTCTGTAGCATATCCCATGCATGCTCAATCGGGTTCAAGTCTAGCGACTGAGCAGGCCAGGGCAGGACATTGATGTTAGCTGCGGCGGGAGTCTGTCTTACAACTCTTGCGGTGTGCGGTCGTGCATTATCATGCATTAACTGAAATAAGGGACCGATTTGCACTTGTAGAGGAACGATGACGTCTGATACAATCGTCTCAGCATAAATTTGAGCGTTGAGGTTGCCTCTGATCCAAATCAACTCAGTTCTTCCGCCGATCCAAATACCCGCCCATACCATGATGGTTCCACCACTATAAGGATGGACTTCCTGGCAGGATTTTAATCGCTGTTGGCGTCCAGGGGTTCTCCAGTGTCGTATACGTCTTGTATCCGGTCTCATACCAAAACGAGACTCATCAGAAAAGCACACGAAACGCCATTGTTCTTCTGTCCAATTTCTGTGTTCAAGAGCCCATTGATATCGAATCCTACGATTGTGCATTGCTATAGGTGGTACCCGTAGCGGTCTTCGGGAATGAAGGTTCACTTCATGCAAGCGGTTTCTGACTGTTTGGTCGCTAATTAAGTTCCCTGAAGAGTGATGAAGCCTCACGGCTAACATCATGGCGGTTATTGTTGGAGCTCTTTACCAAACCAAAATTATGCAAATACCAAAGTTTTGTGAATAACAAATTTCAACATGAAAGAAAATAATTAGCCGACATCGACTGTGACATCTGTCATGTCAAATCAAGAAATACACACATCAAAAGTGTCTAGGGATCAAGCATTTTTATGCGGATTTCTTGAGATTGAGATGTGGCTTTGTAATAAATTTATGATTTTATAAATTTATATGGATCCTTTTTGGTGCATTTCATAATTAGAATCAGGAACTGTGAATCAAATTCGAGTAAAAGATGAAAATCAGCTGTCAATATTTTCCCTATAAAAACATACAACGCATTGAAGACATTATTAGTGCTACTGTTTCCCTACTACTGATTAAAACCAACGTTATTATGGAGCGGCGACGTCATTTAAGCAGGGAAGAAATGCTCAGAGCCGTGGGAATGATAGAAGCTGGTTCCCGGCAACGTACTGTGGCTTTAGCTCTGAATACAAGTCAGAGTGTTATCAGTCGACTTTGGACACGTTACCGAAGCACTGGTACCGTGGCTGAGCGCCATGGAGGACGGTATCGCTGCACCACACGGAGACAAGACCGATACAATCAAATCTTAACTCGAAGAGCTCCAACAATAACCGCCATGATGTTAGCCGTGAGACTTTATCACTCTTCAGGGAACTTAATTAGCGATCAAACAGTCAGAAACCGCTTGCATGAAGTGAACCTTCATTCCCGAAGACCGCTACGGGTACCACCTATAGCAATGCACAATCGTAGGATTCGATATCAATGGGCTCTTGAACACAGAAATTGGGCAGAAGAACAATGGCGTTTCGTGTGCTTTTCTGATGAGTCTCGTTTTGGTATGAGACCGGATACAAGACGTATACGACACTGGAGAACCCCTGCCAGGAAGTCCATCCTTATAGTGGTGGAACCATCATGGTATGGGCGGGTATTTGGATCGGCGGAAGAACTGAGTTGATTTGGATCAGAGGCAACCTCAACGCTCAAATTTATGCTGAGACGATTGTATCAGACGTCATCGTTCCTCTACAAGTGCAAATCGGTCCCTTATTTCAGTTAATGCATGATAATGCACGACCGCACACCGCAAGAGTTGTAAGACAGACTCTCGCCGCAGCTAACATCAATGTCCTGCCCTGGCCTGCTCAGTCGCTAGACTTGAACCCGATTGAGCATGCATGGGATATGCTACAGAGAAGAGCTCTGCCGAATATGGAGGGTATCCAGTCGCAAGAAGACCTTTTTTGAAGTGAAACTTCTTTAGGCACGCTTGACTTGGGGAGTAAACTCGCGAAAGCGTTACGAAAAATATTACAAAAATGATCGGGCAAGGCGAACGGAAAGCAAAGTATAGTCCTATTTCGTCTGTAATACAACGAAGCAGTTGGCACATGTAAATATTGCATGACATGCCGTGTATAAAGTTGTGGGTTCGCATCTCGCCGAAGATAATGTATATTTTTTGGATCTTTTTAAGATTTGTTAACAATTGAGTCGAGTATGAAGTTGTGAGTTCGCATCTCGCCGTAGGCAATATATATTTTTTGGATCTTTTTAAGATTTGTTAACAATTGATTACCTAAGAGCACAAATAATTTATAAATTTCGTTCTGTTCTGGCTTTTATATTGTTTTATATATTTTTGCTGAACATTTCTGATATAATTGAAAGTATAGAAGAAGATATCGTCACAATACGATAATTGGACACAAAGTACAAATTGCTTTCGAGCCTCATAAGCTCAATTATTAAGCTAAGTACCTTGATTGATTAAGAACTATGAATTTCTTCGAGAACATGACGCTGCGAACACCCCCCGACTCCCCTCATTGATTACCTCACCCCCCCGAGGATTATCTCGGGAACCAGAGGTCGTGGACTACCCGAGTTTGGGATCCCCTGAATCAGGAGGAGGAGCCCGACCTTTTGGCCCCGAGGGAATCCACTCCACCCTCTCCCCTTCCCCCCTCTCCCCCTCCCCCTACCCCCCGCAACCCCACGAAATCTAACCCCCCCCAACACCCCCCCCCCCCCCCCCGCTTTAGTTACCTCACCCCCCCGTGGATTATCTCGGGAACCAGAGGTCGTGGACTACCCGAGTTTGGGGTCCCCTGAATCAGGAGGAGGAGCCCGACCTTTTGGCCCTGAGGGAATCCACTGCCCGCTCTCCCCCTCCCCCCTCCCTCCCCCGCAACCCCACAAACCCTATCCCCCCCCGACCCCCTTTAGTTACCTCACCCCCCCCGTGGATTATCTCGGGAACCAGAGGTCGTGGACTACCCGAGTTTGGGGTCCCCTGATTCAGGAGGTAGAGCCCGACCTTTTGGCCCCGAGGGAATCCACTTTTCTTTTTTTTTTAAATTGGAGGTCTATGCAAAAATATTAATTTATAAATGAAAGCATGAAATAAATTTAAATATTTATAGAAAATTAATATATGTAAATGTGTATACATGTATATATTGTACACACATATATATATATATATATATATATATATACAGATGGTGCGAAAGAAGTTTCACTTCAGTCGTGTGGTCATAAGCACACTCGTTTTTTTTTGTTGTTGCAACGAACATGGGCGGCCATTCCACAGCGTGATTTGGATGAACTCATTTTGAGTATGCCAAACCGATGTTCTTGTGTTGTTAGTGTTCGCGGTAGAAACACGGATTATTAATTGTTTAAGTTACCCAATAAAATTTTAGAGAAAACTGTTATTTCAGTCTTTTTTTCGAACTTTTGTGTTAGTGGTTCAAATGTCAAATATCCCTTTATTAGGAAAATGGCAAATTTCTTTATTAATGCAAAGGTGACTTGGTTTATCGTTACTGTGACAAACGAAAACACTTTATTTGATGAATCCTTAAAGAAAATTTTAATTAATATCAATCAGGAGAAAAGTTATTGCAAAAATATATCCCTAGACACTTTTGATGTGTGTATTAAAAATATTGTAGAGAAGGAAGACATCTTTTATATCTTGACGAAACGTATGTAAATGCATCACATAACGTCTCAAAATGTTGGCAGTCAAAGGATGAACACGGCCTGTTATCTCATATCGGTAAAGGGTATAGTTTGATCATTGTACATTGCGGAGGCCAAACTGGATTTGTCGATGGAGCACTTGTGATATTCAAATCCAAATGCAAAACAGGTGATTATCACGATTCTATGAACTTCGTGAATTTCAGTAAGCGGATAAATGAAAACCTGATGCCTAATATACCACCAAATTCAGTCATAGTCATGGATAAAGCAGCTTATCATTCCGCTCGAGAAGAGAAAAAGCTGACTATGGTTTCTACTAAATTAGCTATGCAAGACTGGTGACGACGTCATGATATGCCTTTTGATGACAAACTTAGAGCGGATGACTTATACAAATTAATAAAAAGACATTTCACAGAAGAAATTTACAAAATCGATGAGTTACTAAAAAGAAACGGACATGAAGTATTACGTTTGCCTCCATATCACCCAGATCTGAACCCGACTGAGTTAGTCTGGGTTGATATTATAGGACAATTAGCGCTACAAAGCATCGACTCTAATTGTATCAGAAAAAAAAAATATCTTAGAGAGGTTATTTGCTGAATATTCCGTAGAGAAATGGGAGCACTGTGTACCTAATTAAAATTGAGGACGAATACAGCAAACATGACAATATTGTAGATGATGTTGTTGATTTTATTATAAATGTGGAGGAAGATGCCGATGATTCTGATGATGGTAGCCTCGAAAGTGAAGAATCGAGTTCTAGTGATATGATAGTTGGTATGGAAATAAGTGTAATGATAGTTTATTTGGAAATAAATTATTGATTTATAATTTTTATAGTGCAAGAGTACATTACATAATATTTTATTTTGTTGCTTTGTTGTCATAAATAATACTTTTATTTTGTAATAAAATAAAGCTAAGGAATCTTATTATTTGTTTAAAGTAATTCTGGCACTATTAGGTAGTAAAATTAAACAACGTTACTGTATTTTATGATTTGTTTGCTTTTTCTTCCTTTTATTCCTGAGAAAGTTTTTACATTCGTACTGAGGTAATATAAAACAATAATTAATATTTTAAATGCGGAAATAACTCTGTATATCTATCAGTCTGTCGCACTTTCACACTAAAACTTCTGTATCGATTAAAATGAAAAAGGACATAGGCAAATAAATAGAGTTTAAAGCCGTACATATACATACAAGTAATCTACAAAGGTCTTAAAGTTGTAAACCTCATTTTATAAGTTTAAAAATATTAACTCTGCCGTACTTGTATATCTATGAAACTGTTCTTTTCGTTAGGCGTAACCTGTTTAAGTTTCGCAAGTAGAAGCCTGCGTAGAGCTGATATACTAAATTTGGTTTCAATCTTAGCGACAAGACCGCCCATTGTGTCACACTTTGTAAACTCTTCATATTTATGTTCTGTAATGTATATGGTTTACATATATTCTATTCTATTGTTCCAGAAAAACATATTTGCAATGGGTCTAAAATTGTATAATAAAGTGCCTTTATTTCTTCATTTCGTTGTTGACAGAAGGGTGGTGGTCACTGATTGATGGCTGATTTCGAGACGTTGATGTAGCTCGCCGCATGATCTCTCTCCATCTATCCCTGTTGGACGACAGTCTGGAGCATTCATTTACAGGTCCACCCACTGCCGACTTGATTTGGTCGGTACACCTCATCGGTGACCTTCCACGAGGTCTGTTCAGCCTTGCACGCCTTGACACGTGAGCAAAAAACTGAGTAAACGGAAATAGAATAGAATAGAATGGAATGGAATGGAATGGAATAGAATGGAATAGAATAGAATAGAATAGAAGAGAAAAGAATAGAAACAGAATAGAACAGAATAGAACAGAATAGAACAGATTAGAACAGAATAGAAAAGAATAGAACAGAATAGAACAGAATAGAGCAGAATAGAACAGAGTAGAACAGAGTAGAACAGAATAGAACAGAATAGTACGGAATAAAATGGAATAGAACAGTATAGAATAGAATAGAATAGAACAGAATAGAACAGAATAAAACAGAATAAATAAATATAAATAAATATATACGGACAAATCACACAGATTGAGCTAGCCCCAAAGTAAGCTCGAGACTTGTCTTATGGGATACTAACTCAACGATACTATATCTTATAATAGATACATATATAGATAAACATCCAAGACCCAGGTCAATCAGGAAAAGATCGTTTTCCATCACGACCTGGCCGGGGATCGAACCCGGGGCCTCCACGTCGCAGGCAGGCGTGTTAACCGCTGCGCCACGGAGACCGACAGAACAGATTAGAATAAAATAGAATAGAATACTGTTTATTATGTACACCATATAGTTCACAAAAAAGGATTAAGGATTTTTCGTAAAAACTAGTGGAATGTATCGGCATGTCTAATATCAGGTTTTCCGATGACCTCAGATATCTATTATGTGTGTCATGAAGGAACTTGAAACGTTCTTTAAGATAAGAGGGGGTGTTTACGCTCGTTTATCGGTCGGTCCGATTGTTAGTTCGAAGATTGTCATAGATGGCGCGACCGAGCGTAATGTATTATAATCTATGGTGACGCGCGATGACACAACGTTTCGAGACCGTTTTCTAGAAGTCTTGGGAAAATCATCGCGCAGGCGGGGTGCGTATTGACGATTGATTTTCGAGGAATTCAGTCCCGGGCCGCGGTTTTGGACAGTTTTCGCGTTTGTTGCCCGTGTGTTTGAGGTACTTGCTTGGATTATAAACCGTAACAGTGCCGCCTTAAAATTGAGTGGAATTTGAATCTGAAACGTGGTTTCATTACTGATTGTTTGTCGGGCGTGGATTGACGCTGCTAACTAACAGTTTTTTCATGCTGGTGAGCTTTGGTTGTCCTCGCGGAGGAACTTTAATGTGTCTACTGGTATTGGACAATCAGTGTTTTGGAAGCCATCCGGACAGCATTGTGAGTCGGCGCGCGCGCGCTGACTCTCCGGTATTTCATCCCACGACGGAACACACTGTGTCCTAAGGTAAGTTTCTTAGTTTTGCTGTGGAGTGTGGTCGGAGATCTCTTGTTGTATAAGCCGTGACTGATCGCGGTAAATGTACGTGCTGTACTGGGGCGCGTACAGGGGGTATTAGGATTAAACAAAATGTTGCAGAACTGAAATAGTATATGAGAATTCCGGCGAAGACGTATGGGAAGCCACTTAAGCTTTGTACGAAATTCAGATATGTGGTCATATTTGCGCGGGCCAAATATAAATCTTATGCAAAAGTTTTGAAGTCGCTCAAGTTTTCTAGTTGTGAAAAACGCTGTTTGAAAGTGGATAAAGATACATCTACTGTTCTAGCAGTACTCCGCTAAATCCTTCCTTCTTGTACCATGGTGATAATTCGTGTACATTCTTCACGAGATAATAACATGCTGGTGCACAAGATAATTACTGTGACTAGGTACTATAGATTTAGGATTTCATTTACTTCCTATATCTATGCTGACCACATCAAAAAGCTGTTTATAATGACAGTTCGGTTTGAAACAAAAGTTAAAATACGAAATTTAATATTATTCAAAATTCAGGATTTCTTTTTTTAAGCTATAGCTTGTTGTTCAAATGAAACCTTTTTTGAAATGAACGCGCCTTATCTGCCTATAGCATATATTTATACATGTATTGTACCGGATTTTTAAATGAAGCGGTCGCTAATCGCTTCTTGTGGCACATTTAACCATTCTGCCAATTATTTTCGAGTTTGGGTTGGGTCTTCCTCCAATAACTCCTGCAATTCCGCATTTACCCGAACGTCTACTGTCTGTTAAACCAAAGTCCCGACTTTAAATTTTCGAAATCACATCTCACACTTTTTATAATTGGAGCATGCTCTCAGTAACTTTCTACCAGCAACCATGACTTATAATGGCATTTTCTTTTCATGAAATTCGACATATTTACAGAATGCCACTATTATTTAGTCAGAATGTAAAATGAATAGTTTTTTAAGTTTAGTGACACAAGAATAAAATGCACTAAAATACATCATTTTATGTCAGAAAAAACCAGTAAAAACTTTTTGGTAAACCTGGTATGTAATAACTTTGGGTGATATCGCGGTTTTCCTAAGTGACCAAGTGACCTGTTATTTTTGCGGCCTGATGTATTTAAAAAGAGGCCGTTTCTATTCCTGGTCGAGAAGGCATATTATGGCTGTTCACGTCTTTCTAAATGATTAAATATGAATTTGATGTGTAATTGGTTCTTGATTTTCGAACCAAACCACACATTCGAAAATGTGTCAGCTCAGCGACGTAAATAACGCAATGAATGTTGTTGAACTGTCAAAATGTAACCCATCGCTAGTGATAGTGTGGTACGTAATTAACCTACTGGTGAAGGTAGCGGGAAACTGCTGGATGCGGGAGGCGCAGGGCCGGTCGCCGTGGAGATATCGGGAGAGTTCTATGTCCAGCACTGGACGCCTTTCAGTTGAAATGAATGAATTGAATTAATGAGTGTAATTATAGAAATTAACAAGTTTCGTAATCTACTAATAAAATGGCGTCAATATGACTTTTCAGTGGTCAATCACTGACACTCCACCCCATATTAATAAATGTTCAAATTGAGCAGTCGCTTTAGAAAATCATTTCTACAAACGGGTTTCATATTAATGGCAATACGGCATTCTATCACCATTCTATTACGAGACGACTGACCACACTTAGTCACTATCGATCGAACATTATAAATTAAGCAGATAACGAATTTTCAGCACAATGACAATGGAATTGTGTTGGAATGACAAATTTGTAAAAATAGTAGACTTAGAAATCGTAGCGCGAAAATGTTCCTGACGGAGATCCATTTTTCAATGAAACACGTTAATTTGATTTAGTCCGGAAAAGTATCGGGGGAAATTTTGAAATTGAAAAGTACCTATTTTTATCCGACATCAAACAATGGAGGAGGAAGTTCTGACTTGACAGTGTTTTTTTTACTTTCAAAATATAATTATTATGTTTTCCAAAGGAGTTTTTGGCGGGAACGTTGAGTGTCACGCTCATTTTTCAATGGACTTTTAAATTATTTATAATGTTGTTTATTAAACAAAAGTGCGTGATTTATGTAGTAAAAAGTGCATTCACTGAATAATTTAGTGAATATTTTAATAATTTACTTTGAGATATCGCAGCATAGTGGCCTCATCGTTTTTTTCGACATGAATAAAAATTCATTACGTGAGATTGGCTAAATGCACAAAGCGTGCGAAGCCAAAGAAGAAAGAAAGAAGATGTTTTCCAAATAATATATAACTGGCTAGTGTCATCATGGGGTCGTGAACGTAAATCAATCATCGACACGGGACGAAACCAACCAGTACCAACGGAAAGCCGCGACGCGATTCGCGAATCAAAGATCGTCGTGCCTGTGGATTGGCATTCTACTTCATACCTGGGTCGAGTAGGTCAACAGAGGGAATTGTGACAATCGACCTTATTAATTGAAGTTCAATGAGCTGTCAACTCGCTGTTTGTTACGTGTCAAAAAGTTATAAGAAATGTAAAGGTCTATTTGTTCATCAATATTTTTTTGTTTAATTTATGATGAACAACAAGACATGCAAAACATTTTAGATGAATTCGTCACAATACGCTGCATGAACAGACAACTAACCCTTTCAAGAAATGAGCGCCGATTTTCCTGGTTTAACGTTTCCTTCGCCCACCTAAAGGGAACTGATTATTTTTGTACATAATGGTAGGTACATATCAAATAAAATTGGTAAAAGTTATTATAGTGAGCATGTTCGGGCGGACGGCCACTTCAATATATCGCTTCACCGAGAACCCAAACAACTAGTTGCCGAGCTCAATAACGCTGGTATTGAACGAACAAATCTGTGGCTTTTGAGAGCAAACATATATTTGAAGTATGTATTACACAGTTGCGGCCTGTCCCTGCTTCGCTCGGGTTTTTCAACATTTTGGTATAAATAAAACTAATAAATTTGTTCAAATGTTCAAAATTGAAAACAATGACTTTGAACCTTTCATCTCACCTCGAGTGTTGAGGGTAAAAGTATATTTCGATAGCGTTTTTAAATTGATCTAATTCTAGGTCTAGCAAAATTATAACCGAGTGTAAACTTTAATTTAACAAAAGTGTAAGTTGTACTGCCTGTGACAACTATTGAGTATTTACAAAATAGGTGTTCATCTCGGAAGGATTCTCGGCTTGTTGTTCGACCTGTGTCAGTCATCCTGATCTGCCAACTGATTTAGTGAAAACAGTCGTGGTGCCCGTTCCTATGAATAACACAGGTACTATGTCAGACATAAGTAACTACAGAGTCATTTCCTTAGTTCTAACATTTATTTCTTTTTTTATAAATTATAAACTAGCGCTTGACCGCAGTCCCATCTGATGGTAAGCAGTGATGCGATCGTTGATGGTAAAGCGCGCTAGTTTATTAAGAGCCTATTCACTCTAGTCTTGAAGACATTCGAATTGTAGTGTGGTGATAACACCGCCGCCGGCAAATTGTTCCAGTCCCTCGATGTATGCGGTATAAAAGAAGAAGCGAAACGCTTCGTCCGGGAATTTAATGGATAATCTATTTAAATAATAAATAAATAATAATAATTAGACAGTTTTCTGGTAAACAATAAAATACTTATTATTGACAGACAATTTGGTTTTAGGAATGGGTCATCAACTATATCAACATGCCATGGGAAAAATTGTCTAATGAAGCTTACCTGACACCAAAATTATTTATACAAATATTTATTGGGATAAAAAATACATTTTTTAATATTTGTCTAAATTAATACTGCATTACAATATGTAGGTACAATAGGTTTATCCCTGTCCCCAAAAGTAGGTTAGGCCTGTATATTAGGGGGCAATTAATTTGTTTAAGTAAAGTTTGGTACGATAACCTTATAAAACGGCGAGGCAGTCAGGCGATTACTCAGATATAACTAATGTAAAGAAAAGTCAGAACTAATATACAAAACAGTTAATAATGTCAGAGGAACTCTGTTTAGGGTATACTGCCAGGCTTTCTATAGGCACCTGCAGTCTGTGGACCAGATATACGTTATGTGTGCACTTCAATAATGATTTTAGTATAGGTAGTGCTGTCGCTGCGATGATTCTGTAGCTCCTCATGGATGTTTGCAGCAGCGCATACAGTTGACTTTTTGCAATCATGCGTAAAAAATCCGCATCATTACTGCGTCGAATGTGAGGAGGCGTCAACTGTTTCCTGAGCGTTGTTCTGAGTAAGATTGAAGTGTTTGTGTACATATATGTAGAATAGAATAAAATACTCTTCATTATGTACACCATATACATTACAGAACATAAATATAAATATTTTATAAAGGGTGACACAATGGGCGGTCTTATCGCCTAAAGGCGTTCTTTTACAGACCATCGTTGATGGAATACTAAGGGGAAGGAGAGAGATATAATGGAGGTAGTCTACAGTGCACTATTTACATAGATTAAACAATAATTATGTACATAAAGTGTATTAAATTAGTTTAAATATATATATATACATCTAATTAATAAATGCCAAACAAGAGTAAATAAAATAGCTACAATGATATTAAAGGCATGTCGACTATGTCTTAGATACAAATATCTGCGAATTATCTTGGATACAATAAACAGCGTTACTACAATTACTGACACAGTTTTAAGCAATAATGGGAACAACAAATAAATAAATGTTTAAACCAATTTTCATTAAAAACATATTTTTTAAATCGTTTCCTTTTTATCGATAATACATTTCTTATGTTTTATATTTTTTTTATTTTAGGTAGGTACATAATTTTTTTTGTTTATCTAATCTAGCTATAATATGGGAGCCATCTTTGATCGCCATGATAGTTGGTCAGCATCTGATGGGGGGCTTAGTCCTGATGGCTTTAGGCTTGCGTATGAACCGGTAGTATTTTCTGGCACGTTTCCGCTTCTGAACATTCAGCAACATTTTCCTAATCACATTGTTCGGTAAAAATATAAATGAAGATCGACAAACAATTATGTCACGTTGAACTCAGCAGCATGAAATCGTCTTATTTGAAACGGATTAGGACGGGTGAGGATTTGATGACGGTATATTTCGTTACATCTAAAGCCGGGCTTATCCAGTTTGTGGGGAAATCGGTGGAAAAAATCCTTTTGTAATACATAGCCCCAGAGTACCGCGCGAGTAAAGCCACGCTGATAGATAAGCGTGCGAATGCTAGCGGGCCGGGGGTGTGGGGTACGGGGTCGCGGGGTGAGGGCGAACTGACGCGATTAGCCACCACAATTGAATAAGGCTGGAATGGGCGCGAATTCTATGAGACTAAGAATTCGACCCTCCGTGAATGCTCGTCGCCGTCAAAGCGAACGGAAATAAGTAAATTAGGAGGTATTGTCGCGGTGCGGCGCAGTCATCGGAGTCCTGGAGGGCCTGTCGGGCGCCTGCCGCCTGTCGGCCACATTTGTTACTCGTTTGTCAAACATTCATTCTACTCAATATTTTTGGAATTTACTTAGTTATTACGGTCTGAGTCCATGAATTAAATCATTTTGTTTTATTACGAACATATATTACACGAATGTGTAAGTACCTTATATTATAATTCTTGGGTGAGCCTGGCACAGGAGCGTGGGGATGCCAAAAGATAAAATCTTTATAACGAAAATGAAAAAATCATGGTCATCACCTGACCTTTCACAAATATGTTGGGGGTTGGCTCACACTCTAACCGCATCCATCTGAATACCAGTATATTTTACACGGAGCGACTGGTTATGTCACCTCCACTACCTAGTGATTGGGTAACACGTTACCCCTTGATAGGACTGGATTTCAGACCTTTCGGGCTTCAAAGCTGCAAAAAATATCTGAAAAGGAAATAATCATGACACCCGGCCAAGTGCGAGTCGTAGTCGCGCGCGATGGGCGGATGGTTCTGTGTTTGGGAGCCCCTAAAATATTTTATTCTGCTTTGAGTATTTGTTGTTATAGTACCAAGATAAATGTAACATCATCTGTGATTTTCAAGTGATGCGGTTGTTGTCTGCGGTTCATGAGGTAGTTTGGTTAATTTTTTAAATGATCGTAATTAGATTTTATTATTATGACATTTCTTTGATTTCAGAAATATTCTTTGTTTTATGTAGGTTATTTTTTGGTATTTTATTTCTTTGTTATGTGTAAATTCAAATGGTTAACTGGGTCAACAATATATTATTATATACCGCTTTAAAAAGCATATAATATGTTCCCGAATATTATTTTAAGCCCGTCCAAATCTATTGCAATAGTGATGTTTCACAAAAAATAAATAACTTATATTTTATTGTTTTTATCATACGTTGCACTTACATATTTGATAGGGGGTTATAAAAAATAGAGAGTCCCCGTCGGGAGTAACAAACACTATTATTGTTTGCTCCCTTAAAATAGGTAGAACTTTAGATAGGTAGAAATTTCCCGTGTGTCGGGTAGATATGCTCAGTACCTACTAGTGAAATCAGGCAAAATTCGTTTGGTCCGTCAGTATTCCTAGCCTTTACTGCTAAACATATACAGTATGTTACAAAAACCCTGTCCGACCCGTGAAGGTGTTGTTAGGTATCGATAGCTGATTCTACTAATGCGTACATAACCTGGCTAAACTAAAAAAAAAAAATACCCCCTTAAAAATAAATAACTTAAATAAAATAAATAGGTAATTTCATGGCACAGGTCATGACCTCAGTTGACCTCATGCATGTAGGTATTGGTAGTCTAACCACGTTTATCGACTCTAGAAAGAAACAATGATACCTACTTAGGCAGCTCGTGAAAAGAACTTTTTTTTAAGTAGAAAGGTCGTCTGACCCTCCGAATGTATCTTCGAATTTCATTCGATGAGCACAATGGCTGTGGCGGAGATGTTGTTCCATATTTCGTTCACTAAGAACGATACCGGCCTGGCACCGTCCCACGAGATTAGCACGGTGTTTCACAACGTTAGTCCACTCCTACCAATCCACTGCTCGCCGAACTGATAGTGGAGGTACTCACGTACAGGTCGGCAAAAATATGGTGGGGCACCGTCATGCTGGAACCACATTGACCAAGAAGTAGTCACATCCGAATCGTTCAACACCTGATCACAACACAACACAATTGCAGTTTTACTAGGTACCTTCCATCAGCAGGTTACATTACGTTAGAAAACTATATGATCACACAATAAACGATACGTCTACATGGACGCAATGTCTACGCGAAACTAATAAATTTAAAATAAAAATGATTTTTATTTCATAAAAATAGGTACTCTAACTGCACTGCGGTGCCCTTTGACTAGAGGTGTGAAAGTATTCAAAATATTTCTCGTATCGATTTTTGGTATCAATTTTGTATTTCAGAATTTCACGCATCGATTCCACATCGCATGGCATTCTTTAGATTTTAGAACTTTCACATAACTTAAATCAGGTGAACTTAAATGCTTTACATTGTTTATAATATTCTCCTAAAATCGTATTTCATAAGACCTTTCTAGTTCCTATTTACTAATAATAGGTACTTGTGTTACAATATTGTTATGAATAATTAATCGATAATCAAAAAAAGTACTTTTACCATTAGGTAATCTGCGTTTTTACAACAAATCATTCGAGCAGGTAAAAGTTTCGAATAGTAGCGACAAAAACAAAACGTTATTACGCAAAAACTAGTACAGCTCTAATTATTCCTTTGCGCGTCGGCGGCTAAACACACTGACGCCGCCGACAGTTATAAGGTCTAAAATGGTGTTTACACTTTTTTAGATTTCCCGAATTTTGGGGAAGTTACAGGGTAAAAAAGATTATTTCAAAATTCATTAGTATTGTTATTATGATGATTATGCAAAATTTTATATTTTATTTGGTCATTTGTTTACCTAACCCTTATTATCCTTGTGGGTCGGACAGGGTTTTCGTAACATACTGTATATCTGCTGAATGGATATTTGAAGACCCTGGTTGTACCAATTCATTTGTATTTCTGTGTCGCAACCACACTTGCAAAAGCAGCTCACTTGAAGAAGTCGATAGCATTTTTAATGATTGTTACAATAACTAAATCGATGTTAGAAAATGGAATGTGGCGATCTCCGATAAGTACAGGGTAAGGTGTGGCGTAAAGCAAGGACGTTTAATTTCGTCTGGTTTCTTCGATCTGTATGTAAGAGGACGGATAATATATCAACAGCATCAGCCGTGAGCCCTCCAAGGGAGCCGTTCGTGAATTCCTCGCTATAAGTGTCAAGTACGGTATTGGCGGTTTCTCTTTTAGGTATACCTGTGGTCTATGGATCAATCATACACAGAAGACAATTAACGCCGTGTGCGTTCAGTATAACGATGGAGTCAGGATGATAATGCGGCTGCCGAGGCACTGCAGCACATTGGGCGCGTTTGCCGACGCTCGAGAGCGGAGTCATTGGCAACAGCATTCTGTCAATGTACTCAACATGTGTAGTAGTGTCCAACGTGTGTAGTTGTATGAAATTCTGTGGCTGTCAATGTTGAGTGTCCAACGTGTGTAGTTGTATGACATTCTGTGGCTGTCAATGCTGAGTGTCCAACGTGTGTAGTTGTATGACATTCTGTGGCTGTCAATGTTGAGTGTCCAACGTGTGTAGTTATATGACATTCAGTGGCTGGCAATGTTGAGTGTCCAACGTGTGTAGTTGTATGACATTCTGTGGCTGTCAATGTTGAGTGTCCAACGTGTGTAGTTGTATGACATTCTGTGGCTGTCAATGCTGAGTGTCCAACGTGTGTAGTTGTATGACATTCTGTGGCTGTCAATGTTGAGTGTCCAACGTGTGTAGTTATATGACATTCAGTGGCTGGCAATGTTGAGTGTCCAACGTGTGTAGTTGTATGACATTCTGTGGCTGTCAATGTTGAGTGTCCAACGTGTGTAGTTGTATGACATTCTGTGGCTGTCAATGTTGAGTGTCCAACGTGTATAGTTGTATGACATTCAGTGGCTGGCAATGTTGAGTGTCCAACGTGTGTAGTTGTATGACATTCTGTGGCTGTCAATGTTGAGTGACCAACGTGTGTAGGTTATATGACATTCAGTGGCTGGCAATGCTGAGTGTCCAACGTGTGTAGTTGTATGACATTCTGTGGCTGTCAATGTTGAGTGTCCAACGTGTGTAGTTGTATGACATTCTGTGGCTGTCAATGTTGAGTGACCAACGTGTGTAGGTTATATGACATTCAGTGGCTGTCAATGTTGAGTGTCCAACGTGTGTAGTTGTATGACATTCTGTGGCTGTCAATGCTGAGTGTCCAACGTGTGTAGTTGTATGACATTCTGTGGCTGTCAATGTTGAGTGTCCAACGTGTGTAGTTGTATGACATTCTGTGGCTGTCAATGTTGAGTGACCAACGTGTGTAGGTTATATGACATTCAGTGGCTGTCAATGTTGAGTGTCCAACGTGTGTAGTTGTATGACATTCTGTGGCTGTCAATGTTGAGTGTCCAACGTGTGTAGTTATATGACATTCAGTGGCTGGCAATGTTGAGTGTCCAACGTGTGTAGTTGTATGACATTCTGTGGCAGTCAATGTTGAGTGTCCAACGTGTGTAGTTGTATGACATTCAGTGGCTGGCAATGTTGAGTGTCCAACGTGTGTAGTTGTATGACATTCTGTGGCTGTCAATGTTGAGTGTCCAACGTGTGTAGTTGTATGACATTCTGTGGCAGTCAATGTTGAGTGACCAACGTGTGTAGTTGTATGACATTCTGTGGCAGTCAATGTTGAGTGACCAACGTGTGTAGGTTATATGACATTCAGTGGCTGTCAATGCTGAGTGTCCAACGTGTGTAGTTGTATGACATTCTGTGGCTGTCAATGTTGAGTGTCCAACGTGTGTAGTTATATGACATTCAGTGGCTGGCAATGTTGAGTGTCCAACGTGTGTAGTTGTATGACATTCTGTGGCAGTCAATGTTGAGTGTCCAACGTGTGTAGTTGTATGACATTCAGTGGCTGGCAATGTTGAGTGTCCAACGTGTGTAGTTATATGACATTCAGTGGCTGGCAATGTTGAGTGTCCAACGTGTGTAGTTGTATGACATTCTGTGGCTGTCAATGTTGAGTGTCCAACGTGTGTAGTTGTATGACATTCAGTGGCTGGCAATGTTGAGTGTCCAACGTGTGTAGTTGTATGACATTCTGTGGCTGTCAATGTTGAGTGACCAACGTGTGTAGGTTATATGACATTCAGTGGCTGTCAATGTTGAGTGTCCAACGTGTGTAGTTGTATGACATTCTGTGGCTGTCAATGTTGAGTGTCCAACGTGTGTAGTTATATGACATTCAGTGGCTGGCAATGTTGAGTGTCCAACGTGTGTAGTTGTATGACATTCTGTGGCAGTCAATGTTGAGTGTCCAACGTGTGTAGTTGTATGACATTCAGTGGCTGGCAATGTTGAGTGTCCAACGTGTGTAGTTGTATGACATTCTGTGGCTGTCAATGTTGAGTGTCCAACGTGTGTAGTTGTATGACATTCTGTGGCAGTCAATGTTGAGTGACCAACGTGTGTAGTTGTATGACATTCTGTGGCAGTCAATGTTGAGTGACCAACGTGTGTAGGTTATATGACATTCAGTGGCTGTCAATGCTGAGTGTCCAACGTGTGTAGTTGTATGACATTCTGTGGCTGTCAATGCTGAGTGTCCAACGTGTGTAGTTGTATGACATTCTGTGGCTGTCAATGTTGAGTGTCCAACGTGTGTAGTTATATGACATTCAGTGGCTGGCAATGTTGAGTGTCCAACGTGTGTAGTTGTATGACATTCTGTGGCTGTCAATGTTGAGTGTCCAACGTGTGTAGTTGTATGACATTCTGTGGCTGTCAATGCTGAGTGTCCAACGTGTGTAGTTGTATGACATTCTGTGGCTGTCAATGTTGAGTGTCCAACGTGTGTAGTTATATGACATTCAGTGGCTGGCAATGTTGAGTGTCCAACGTGTGTAGTTGTATGACATTCTGTGGCTGTCAATGTTGAGTGTCCAACGTGTGTAGTTGTATGACATTCTGTGGCTGTCAATGTTGAGTGTCCAACGTGTATAGTTGTATGACATTCAGTGGCTGGCAATGTTGAGTGTCCAACGTGTGTAGTTGTATGACATTCTGTGGCTGTCAATGTTGAGTGACCAACGTGTGTAGGTTATATGACATTCAGTGGCTGGCAATGCTGAGTGTCCAACGTGTGTAGTTGTATGACATTCTGTGGCTGTCAATGTTGAGTGTCCAACGTGTGTAGTTGTATGACATTCTGTGGCTGTCAATGTTGAGTGACCAACGTGTGTAGGTTATATGACATTCAGTGGCTGTCAATGTTGAGTGTCCAACGTGTGTAGTTGTATGACATTCTGTGGCTGTCAATGCTGAGTGTCCAACGTGTGTAGTTGTATGACATTCTGTGGCTGTCAATGTTGAGTGTCCAACGTGTGTAGTTGTATGACATTCTGTGGCTGTCAATGTTGAGTGACCAACGTGTGTAGGTTATATGACATTCAGTGGCTGTCAATGTTGAGTGTCCAACGTGTGTAGTTGTATGACATTCTGTGGCTGTCAATGTTGAGTGTCCAACGTGTGTAGTTATATGACATTCAGTGGCTGGCAATGTTGAGTGTCCAACGTGTGTAGTTGTATGACATTCTGTGGCAGTCAATGTTGAGTGTCCAACGTGTGTAGTTGTATGACATTCAGTGGCTGGCAATGTTGAGTGTCCAACGTGTGTAGTTGTATGACATTCTGTGGCTGTCAATGTTGAGTGTCCAACGTGTGTAGTTGTATGACATTCTGTGGCAGTCAATGTTGAGTGACCAACGTGTGTAGTTGTATGACATTCTGTGGCAGTCAATGTTGAGTGACCAACGTGTGTAGGTTATATGACATTCAGTGGCTGTCAATGCTGAGTGTCCAACGTGTGTAGTTGTATGACATTCTGTGGCTGTCAATGTTGAGTGTCCAACGTGTGTAGTTATATGACATTCAGTGGCTGGCAATGTTGAGTGTCCAACGTGTGTAGTTGTATGACATTCTGTGGCAGTCAATGTTGAGTGTCCAACGTGTGTAGTTGTATGACATTCAGTGGCTGGCAATGTTGAGTGTCCAACGTGTGTAGTTATATGACATTCAGTGGCTGGCAATGTTGAGTGTCCAACGTGTGTAGTTGTATGACATTCTGTGGCTGTCAATGTTGAGTGTCCAACGTGTGTAGTTGTATGACATTCAGTGGCTGGCAATGTTGAGTGTCCAACGTGTGTAGTTGTATGACATTCTGTGGCTGTCAATGTTGAGTGACCAACGTGTGTAGGTTATATGACATTCAGTGGCTGTCAATGTTGAGTGTCCAACGTGTGTAGTTGTATGACATTCTGTGGCTGTCAATGTTGAGTGTCCAACGTGTGTAGTTATATGACATTCAGTGGCTGGCAATGTTGAGTGTCCAACGTGTGTAGTTGTATGACATTCTGTGGCAGTCAATGTTGAGTGTCCAACGTGTGTAGTTGTATGACATTCAGTGGCTGGCAATGTTGAGTGTCCAACGTGTGTAGTTGTATGACATTCTGTGGCTGTCAATGTTGAGTGTCCAACGTGTGTAGTTGTATGACATTCTGTGGCAGTCAATGTTGAGTGACCAACGTGTGTAGTTGTATGACATTCTGTGGCAGTCAATGTTGAGTGACCAACGTGTGTAGGTTATATGACATTCAGTGGCTGTCAATGCTGAGTGTCCAACGTGTGTAGTTGTATGACATTCTGTGGCTGTCAATGTTGAGTGTCCAACGTGTGTAGTTATATGACATTCAGTGGCTGGCAATGTTGAGTGTCCAACGTGTGTAGTTGTATGACATTCTGTGGCAGTCAATGTTGAGTGTCCAACGTGTGTAGTTGTATGACATTCAGTGGCTGGCAATGTTGAGTGTCCAACGTGTGTAGTTATATGACATTCAGTGGCTGGCAATGTTGAGTGTCCAACGTGTGTAGTTGTATGACATTCTGTGGCTGTCAATGTTGAGTGTCCAACGTGTGTAGTTGTATGACATTCAGTGGCTGGCAATGTTGAGTGTCCAACGTGTGTAGTTGTATGACATTCTGTGGCAGTCAATGTTGAGTGACCAACGTGTGTAGGTTATATGACATTCAGTGGCTGTCAATGCTGAGTGTCCAACGTGTGTAGTTGTATGACATTCTGTGGCTGTCAATGTTGAGTGTCCAACGTGTGTAGTTATATGACATTCAGTGGCTGGCAATGTTGAGTGTCCAACGTGTGTAGTTGTATGACATTCTGTGGCAGTCAATGTTGAGTGTCCAACGTGTGTAGTTGTATGACATTCAGTGGCTGGCAATGTTGAGTGTCCAACGTGTGTAGTTATATGACATTCAGTGGCTGGCAATGTTGAGTGTCCAACGTGTGTAGTTGTATGACATTCTGTGGCAGTCAATGTTGAGTGTCCAACGTGTGTAGTTGTATGACATTCAGTGGCTGGCAATGTTGAGTGTCCAACGTGTGTAGTTGTATGACATTCTGTGGCTGTCAATGTTGAGTGACCAACGTGTGTAGGTTATATGACATTCAGTGGCTGGCAATGTTGAGTGTCCAACGTGTGTAGTTGTATGACATTCTGTGGCTGTCAATGTTGAGTGTCCAACGTGTGTAGTTGTATGACATTCTGTGGCTGTCAATGCTGAGTGTCCAACGTGTGTAGTTGTATGACATTCTGTGGCTGTCAATGTTGAGTGTCCAACGTGTGTAGTTATATGACATTCAGTGGCTGGCAATGTTGAGTGTCCAACGTGTGTAGTTGTATGACATTCTGTGGCTGTCAATGTTGAGTGTCCAACGTGTATAGTTGTATGACATTCAGTGGCTGGCAATGTTGAGTGTCCAACGTGTGTAGTTGTATGACATTCTGTGGCTGTCAATGTTGAGTGACCAACGTGTGTAGGTTATATGACATTCAGTGGCTGGCAATGCTGAGTGTCCAACGTGTGTAGTTGTATGACATTCTGTGGCTGTCAATGTTGAGTGTCCAACGTGTGTAGTTATATGACATTCAGTGGCTGGCAATGTTGAGTGTCCAACGTGTGTAGTTGTATGACATTCTGTGGCAGTCAATGTTGAGTGTCCAACGTGTGTAGTTGTATGACATTCAGTGGCTGGCAATGTTGAGTGTCCAACGTGTGTAGTTGTATGACATTCTGTGGCTGTCAATGTTGAGTGACCAACGTGTGTAGTTGTATGACATTCTGTGGCTGTCAATGTTGAGTGACCAACGTGTGTAGGTTATATGACATTCAGTGGCTGTCAATGTTGAGTGTCCAACGTGTGTAGTTGTATGACATTCTGTGGCTGTCAATGTTGAGTGTCCAACGTGTGTAGTTATATGACATTCAGTGGCTGGCAATGTTGAGTGTCCAACGTGTGTAGTTGTATGACATTCTGTGGCAGTCAATGTTGAGTGTCCAACGTGTGTAGTTGTATGACATTCAGTGGCTGGCAATGTTGAGTGTCCAACGTGTGTAGTTATATGACATTCAGTGGCTGGCAATGTTGAGTGTCCAACGTGTGTAGTTGTATGACATTCTGTGGCAGTCAATGTTGAGTGTCCAACGTGTGTAGTTGTATGACATTCAGTGGCTGTCAATGTTGAGTGTCCAACGTGTGTAGTTGTATGACATTCTGTGGCAGTCAATGTTGAGTGTCCAACGTGTGTAGTTGTATGACATTCAGTGGCTGGCAATGTTGAGTGTCCAACGTGTGTAGTTATATGACATTCAGTGGCTGGCAATGTTGAGTGTCCAACGTGTGTAGTTGTATGACATTCTGTGGCAGTCAATGTTGAGTGTCCAACGTGTGTAGTTGTATGACATTCAGTGGCTGTCAATGTTGAGTGTCCAACGTGTGTAGTTATATGACATTCAGTGGCTGGCAATGTTGAGTGTCCAACGTGTGTAGTTGTATGACATTCAGTGGCTGGCAATGTTGAGTGTCCAACGTGTGTAGTTGTATGACATTCTGTGGCTGTCAATGTTGAGTGACCAACGTGTGTAGGTTATATGACATTCAGTGGCTGGCAATGTTGAGTGTCCAACGTGTGTAGTTGTATGACATTCTGTGGCTGTCAATGTTGAGTGTCCAACGTGTGTAGTTGTATGACATTCTGTGGCTGTCAATGCTGAGTGTCCAACGTGTGTAGTTGTATGACATTCTGTGGCTGTCAATGTTGAGTGTCCAACGTGTGTAGTTATATGACATTCAGTGGCTGGCAATGTTGAGTGTCCAACGTGTGTAGTTGTATGACATTCTGTGGCTGTCAATGTTGAGTGTCCAACGTGTATAGTTGTATGACATTCAGTGGCTGGCAATGTTGAGTGTCCAACGTGTGTAGTTGTATGACATTCTGTGGCTGTCAAGGTTGAGTGACCACGTGTGTAGGTTATATGACATTCAGTGGCTGGCAATGCTGAGTGTCCAACGTGTGTAGTTGTATGACATTCTGTGGCTGTCAATGTTGAGTGTCCAACGTGTGTAGTTATATGACATTCAGTGGCTGGCAATGTTGAGTGTCCAACGTGTGTAGTTGTATGACATTCTGTGGCAGTCAATGTTGAGTGTCCAACGTGTGTAGTTGTATGACATTCAGTGGCTGGCAATGTTGAGTGTCCAACGTGTGTAGTTGTATGACATTCTGTGGCTGTCAATGTTGAGTGACCAACGTGTGTAGGTTATATGACATTCTGTGGCTGTCAATGTTGAGTGTCCAACGTGTGTAGGTTATATGACATTCAGTGGCTGGCAATGTTGAGTGTCCAACGTGTGTAGTTGTATGACATTCTGTGGCTGTCAATGTTGAGTGTCCAACGTGTGTAGTTATATGAAATTCAGTGGCTGGCAATGTTGAGTGTCCAACGTGTGTAGTTGTATGACATTCTGTGGCTGTCAATGTTGAGTGACCAACGTGTGTAGGTTATATGACATTCAGTGGCTGTCAATGTTGAGTGTCCAACGTGTGTAGTTGTATGACATTCTGTGGCTGTCAATGCTGAGTGTCCAACGTGTGTAGTTGTATGACATTCTGTGGCTGTCAATGTTGAGTGTCCAACGTGTGTAGTTATATGACATTCAGTGGCTGGCAATGTTGAGTGTCCAACGTGTGTAGTTGTATGACATTCAGTGGCTGGCAATGTTGAGTGTCCAACGTGTGTAGTTGTATGACATTCTGTGGCTGTCAATGTTGAGTGACCAACGTGTGTAGGTTATATGACATTCAGTGGCTGGCAATGTTGAGTGTCCAACGTGTGTAGTTGTATGACATTCTGTGGCTGTCAATGTTGAGTGACCAACGTGTGTAGGTTATATGACATTCAGTGGCTGTCAATGTTGAGTGTCCAACGTGTGTAGTTGTATGACATTCTGTGGCTGTCAATGTTGAGTGACCAACGTGTGTAGGTTATATGACATTCAGTGGCTGTCAATGTTGAGTGTCCAACGTGTGTAGTTGTATGACATTCTGTGGCTGTCAATGCTGAGTGTCCAACGTGTGTAGTTGTATGACATTCTGTGGCTGTCAATGTTGAGTGTCCAACGTGTGTAGTTATATGACATTCAGTGGCTGGCAATGTTGAGTGTCCAACGTGTGTAGTTGTATGACATTCTGTGGCTGTCAATGTTGAGTGTCCAACGTGTATAGTTGTATGACATTCAGTGGCTGGCAATGTTGAGTGTCCAACGTGTGTAGTTGTATGACATTCTGTGGCTGTCAATGTTGAGTGACCAACGTGTGTAGGTTATATGACATTCAGTGGCTGGCAATGCTGAGTGTCCAACGTGTGTAGTTGTATGACATTCTGTGGCTGTCAATGTTGAGTGTCCAACGTGTGTAGTTATATGACATTCTGTGGCAGTCAATGTTGAGTGTCCAACGTGTGTAGTTGTATGACATTCAGTGGCTGGCAATGTTGAGTGTCCAACGTGTGTAGTTGTATGACATTCTGTGGCTGTCAATGTTGAGTGACCAACGTGTGTAGGTTATATGACATTCTGTGGCTGTCAATGTTGAGTGTCCAACGTGTGTAGGTTATATGACATTCAGTGGCTGGCAATGTTGAGTGTCCAACGTGTGTAGTTGTATGACATTCTGTGGCTGTCAATGTTGAGTGTCCAACGTGTGTAGTTATATGAAATTCAGTGGCTGGCAATGTTGAGTGTCCAACGTGTGTAGTTGTATGACATTCTGTGGCTGTCAATGTTGAGTGTCCAACGTGTGTAGTTATATGAAATTCAGTGGCTGGCAATGTTGAGTGACCAACGTGTGTAGTTATATGACATTCAGTGGCTGGCAATGTTGAGTGTCCAACGTGTGTAGTTGTATGACATTCTGTGGCTGGCAATGTTGAGTGTCCAACGTGTGTAGTTGTATGACATTCAGTGGCTGGCAATGTTGAGTGTCCAACGTGTGTAGTTGTATGACATTCAGTGGCTGTCAATGTTGAGTGTCCAACGTGTGTAGTTATATGACATTCAGTGGCTGGCAATGTTGAGTGTCCAACGTGTGTAGTTGTATGACATTCTGTGGCTGTCAATGTTGAGTGTCCAACGTGTGTAGTTATATGAAATTCAGTGGCTGGCAATGTTGAGTGTCCAACGTGTGTAGTTGTATGACATTCTGTGGCTGTCAATGTTGAGTGTCCAACGTGTGTAGTTATATGACATTCAGTGGCTGGCAATGTTGAGTGTCCAACGTGTGTAGTTGTATGACATTCTGTGGCTGTCAATGTTGAGTGTCCAACGTGTGTAGTTATATGACATTCAGTGGCTGTCAATGTTGAGTGTCCAACGTGTGTAGTTATATGACATTCAGTGGCTGGCAATGTTGAGTGTCCAACGTGTGTAGTTGTATGACATTCTGTGGCTGTCAATGTTGAGTGTCCAACGTGTGTAGTTATATGACATTCAGTGGCTGGCAATGTTGAGTGTCCAACGTGTGTAGTTGTATGACATTCTGTGGCTGTCAATGTTGAGTGTCCAACGTGTGTAGTTATATGACATTCAGTGGCTGGCAATGTTGAGTGTCCAACGTGTGTAGTTATATGACATTCAGTGGCTGGCAATGTTGAGTGTCCAACGTGTGTAGTTGTATGACATTCTGTGGCTGTCAATGTTGAGTGTCCAACGTGTGTAGTTATATGAAATTCAGTGGCTGGCAATGTTGAGTGTCCAACGTGTGTAGTTGTATGACATTCTGTGGCTGTCAATGTTGAGTGTCCAACGTGTGTAGTTATATGACATTCAGTGGCTGGCAATGTTGAGTGTCCAACGTGTGTAGTTGTATGACATTCAGTGGCTGGCAATGTTGAGTGTCCAACGTGTGTAGTTGTATGACATTCTGTGGCTGTCAATGTTGAGTGTCCAACGTGTATAGTTGTATGACATTCAGTGGCTGGCAATGTTGAGTGTCCAACGTGTGTAGTTGTATGACATTCTGTGGCTGGCAATGTTGAGTGTCCAACGTGTGTAGTTGTATGACATTCTGTGGCTGTCAATGTTGAGTGTCCAACGTGTATAGTTGTATGACATTCAGTGGCTGGCAATGTTGAGTGTCCAACGTGTGTAGTTGTATGACATTCTGTGGCTGTCAATGTTGAGTGACCAACGTGTGTAGTTATATGACATTCAGTGGCTGGCAATGTTGAGTGTCCAACGTGTGTAGTTGTATGACATTCTGTGGCAGTCAATGTTGAGTGTCCAACGTGTGTAGTTGTATGACATTCAGTGGCTGGCAATGTTGAGTGTCCAACGTGTGTAGTTGTATGACATTCTGTGGCAGTCAATGTTGAGTGTCCAACGTGTGTAGTTGTATGACATTCAGTGGCTGGCAATGTTGAGTGTCCAACGTGTGTAGTTGTATGACATTCTGTGGCTGTCAATGTTGAGTGTCCAACGTGTGTAGTTGTATGACATTCAGTGGCTGGCAATGTTGAGTGTCCAACGTGTGTAGTTGTATGACATTCTGTGGCTGTCAATGTTGAGTGACCAACGTGTGTAGGTTATATGACATTCAGTGGCTGGCAATGCTGAGTGTCCAACGTGTGTAGTTGTATGACATTCTGTGGCTGTCAATGTTGAGTGACCAACGTGTGTAGGTTATATGACATTCAGTGGCTGGCAATGTTGAGTGTCCAACGTGTGTAGTTGTATGACATTCTGTGGCTGTCAATGTTGAGTGTCCAACGTGTGTAGTTATATGACATTCAGTGGCTGGCAATGTTGAGTGTCCAACGTGTGTAGTTGTATGACATTCTGTGGCTGTCAATGTTGAGTGTCCAACGTGTGTAGTTGTATGACATTCTGTGGCTGTCAATGTTGAGTGTCCAACGTGTGTAGGTTATATGACATTCAGTGGCTGGCAATGTTGAGTGTCCAACGTGTGTAGTTGTATGACATTCTGTGGCTGTCAATGTTGAGTGTCCAACGTGTGTAGTTATATGACATTCAGTGGCTGGCAATGTTGAGTGTCCAACGTGTGTAGTTGTATGACATTCTGTGGCAGTCAATGTTGAGTGTCCAACGTGTGTAGTTGTATCACATTCTGTGGCTGTCAATGTTGAGTGTCCAACGTGTGTAGTTGTATGACATTCTGTGGCTGTCAATGTTGAGTGTCCAACGTGTGTAGTTGTATGACATTCAGTGGCTGTCAATGTTGAGTGTCCAACGTGTGTAGTTATATGACATTCAGTGGCTGGCAATGTTGAGTGTCCAACGTGTGTAGTTGTATGACATTCTGTGGCAGTCAATGTTGAGTGTCCAACGTGTGTAGTTGTATGACATTCTGTGGCTGGCAATGTTGAGTGTCCAACTTGTGTAGTTGTATGACATTCTGTGGCTGTCAATGTTGAGTGTCCAACGTGTGTAGTTGTATGACATTCAGTGGCTGGCAATGTTGAGTGTCCAACGTGTGTAGTTGTATGACATTCTGTGGCTGTCAATGTTGAGTGTCCAACGTGTGTAGTTATATGACATTCAGTGGCTGGCAATGTTGAGTGTCCAACGTGTGTAGTTGTATGACATTCTGTGGCTGTCAATGTTGAGTGTCCAACGTGTGTAGTTATATGACATTCAGTGGCTGGCAATGTTGAGTGTCCAACGTGTGTAGTTGTATGACATTCTGTGGCTGGCAATGTTGAGTGTCCAACGTGTGTAGTTGTATGACATTCTGTGGCTGTCAATGTTGAGTGTCCAACGTGTGTAGTTGTATGACATTCTGTGGCTGTCAATGTTGAGTGTCCAACGTGTGTAGTTGTATGACATTCAGTGGCTGTCAATGTTGAGTGTCCAACGTGTGTAGTTATATGACATTCAGTGGCTGGCAATGTTGAGTGTCCAACGTGTGTAGTTACATGACTTTCAGAGCTGACTGATTACTGATGGTAGGATTATTATTTATATTTTTTTCATTTCGTAATTTTATTTTCTGTTTTGAAGTGCTGAATTTTAATTATTTATGATGACACGGTTGGTGTAGTGTTTTTGTATTGAGAGTTTTTAATAATTTGAATAATATTTCAAATTGATTGAAGTTCATACTGTATTCTAAAAAAACTTTAATAATTGGTTAGTAACATAGAGAACGACAGTGAGTAAAATATTAAGAATTAATCAAGAACACTGTGTTGTCAAAAACCTTGTGGTTCTATATCATAAAAGGAAAAACGGAACCCTTATAAGATCATTCCGTTGACCATTTGTCTGTCAACCTGTCAAGCCCCTTCTTCTGAGGATCGGGAGGAGTTATCTAGTTGAAAATAATATTACAAGGTTGCAATCCCTTACAGCAGTGAAATAATTCAAACTTCTAAGTCAACGCATTCCAAACTACCTACTTCACGATAACCTAGAAAGTCAGGAAATCTGAATACTACCTGCATTCGGATTTCCAGGTTATTAGTTTTTAGGTTATATTAGTCTTTAGTAGGTGATGTCCACAACGACTGACTTGCTAACTGAAACAGGCAAATATTCCCAATCAACCTGTTGATTTGAGAATATTTGATATGATTTTAGTTTGTGCAGATAACTGACTGTGTGCAGCTGGCTGATAATGACACAATTATGACACGCGGGGCGCGGGGCGCGGGACGGGTCACCGACATCACGAAGTCACTGGGGATAACGTTGTGATTATGTACAACGACGATAAATGAAACGATAAAGCCGTACTTTCAATATAAGAGATGTGATATTCTATAGATACACGTACAGTGTATGAGCTCGGTTATTATAAGGAGACGTATAACGTTAATAGTATGGATACTATTAACGTTATACGTCTCCTAATAGAACTGGAGTTCTATTGGAAAAATTGATTGATATAATGCTTTGATTAGGTTTCTTCTGGCTTTCCCTAATCCTGTGCAACGAATGTTGGACCACGATTATTGTATTTTCAGAGAGAAGTAAATTGGAGATGCGTGATATAATTTTATAAAGATATTTGATATCTTACGAGCATATCGTAATTAAAAAAATAATGTATGATATGATTATTGTAGAGGACGTGATGGAGCAAAAACTGATCGATCCTACTTCAACACTATCGTTTTTCTTTTATAACACCTTCTAAATATACTAAATTATATAAATACTAGCTCTCCGCCCGTGGCTTCGCCCGCGTGGAGTTCGGTTATATTGCGCTTTTTAGATTTCCCTCGGGAATATCAAATTTTTTCGGGATAAAAATACCCTATTATTTAATCCGGACATCTAACTTTACGTCTGGAAAATTTCGAGGCAATCGGTTCAGTAGTTACGGCGTGAAAGTGGAACAAACAAACAAATAAACTCACATTCCCATTTATAATATTAAGTAAGGATTATATAATTATTCTATAAATTTCAAAAGATAACTTATTTACTGAATCTTTATAAAGGTATAACGGCTTTCTAATGTACTAACAGTAAAGCAATTATTTATTCTAAGGACAGCAACTAATACAAACCTTCAGATAAGAGAAGAGAAGGAATTGGTTAAAAAGCCTCAACTTAGACATGCTGTTGCTAATCCATTGCATGTGTTCTTGGGAGCTCTTCTGTGTAATATTATGGTTGTTTGATAAGTAAGGTAAATTTATTTTTATTAACAACAGAGATTAGTCAGTGACATATTGACCATTTCGTTGAATGACCTTTTACCAACTTTCAGTATGTTGAAAAATTCCACGTGTGAAGAAACCTTGGTTTTTAGAAGCGAAAAACTGGGCTAACTCATTTTTAACAGCCTCATCGGAATCAAAATTTTACCGTTTAAATGATGTTGAACGGCAAATGTGATAAAAAAATAAAAGTGATAAAATGTTAGTCAGATAGTGCTTCATCACGGCTAGGTATAGGACGTGGTTTCAGTTAAGTACCGATTGAGCTCTATTAATTTATGACGGGTTATCAAAGAGGTATGGAGTCTAATGTTAGCATGATGGAACATCACGCCTTTGAGATTGGCCAGTCTAGGGCGGTTTTTTCTCGATTTTTGCGTTCAATTTCGATAGTTGACGACAATAGACATTCAAATCAATAGGCTGGTTTCTAGGAAGCAGCTCAAACTAGATTATATCTTTGTAATCCCACCACACAGAAAGCATAATCTTATTTTGTTGAATATTGACTTTGGATGTCGGTTGTGGGGAGAGGGGGAAGGGTGGGGCTCAATTTGCTTGGTCTGTGATCGTTTTCCGACTAAGTTATCGTAAAATTTTCCATCACACGCTATGATTCTTTTTAAAAATGGGTCCTTTTTGATACGATTCTGCAAAGAGTCGTATGTAAATGCGTTTGGTGAGGTGGGTTTCCTTTCATTCGTGAGGAACCCTAATATCTAGTTTGTTTACGAACTCAAGCTGTTGTAAGTGCAAGTAAACGGTTGATTTCGATATGTCGAGGTTCCCTACTATCTATCCAGTTGTCATACGCCGGCTAGTTTCGATTATCACTTTTAATTTGTCGTCATCAATAGTGGTTGGACGAGCAGTATCTATGCAGTGCATCTTGCACATGAAAATTTCCAGATAGAAAGCGAGCAAACCAATACTGAGACTGGCGTTTAGTTTGACTCTTCACATAATTTGTTACGAGCTTGCACCGCATTTGTCCCTTTTAGAATGTAAAACTATAAAACATAATGAAAATGTTTTCTGTGATTTTTAACTTAAAGTTTAACCAAGTTGTTGTTTACTAATGACACTCAGTTTTAGACAAAAGATAGTCTAAAGTCGGATCGATAAAACTGTATATAATAATATAAGTAGGCCATGCAATTACTTCTAGATGAAATGTGCAGTTCACGCCTTCTATGAGAAAAAAACGACATTAATTTATCGAATAACCATGACACTCAACAAGTACTAAGCTTCTGTAGAAAATCTCCAATTAAAAAATGTAGTCGGAATACTTCGCAACACACAGACAGCTTCTTGATATTTTGTCATGATCATTGTTTAAGGGATGACGAAATAATGGACTGTATTTGAAAGGTCTGGTATATTGCCGTTGATGACAAATTCTATATATAACAAATCTTGGACAAACAATTATTAAATATTTAAAGGAGGTGTGTGTGGCGGCGGGGTCCGTGGAAGCGAGTGAGGTGAGGTCCGCGCCGGTCCGCTCACTCGGTCATGTCCCCCCGCCCGCGTCCCGCGCCCGCTGCCGATGAAGACTGCTCACGCCGCTGGCGCGTGCATACCGCGACCATGTTGGGTCTCATTCCCAACATGCTGCCCGGGTTGAAGTCTTGACTTCAAAGATCTGGAAGGGGGCAGATATTATTAAAGGCCCTTCTTATGGTGCCCCTTTTTGTTCTTATTTCAGCGACTCTTGAGATGCCGTCGCTGCCAGGGTACACCTGTATGACCCTTCCCAAGGCCCAGAGTAAGGGAGGAAGGCTCCTGTCCTTTATGAGGACGAGTGAGCCCAGCCTCAGCTCTCTTTTCCCTGACCGCCATTTCGTCTTCTGCTGGAGAAGGACAACATACTCCTGCGAGAATCGCCGCCAGAAATGTTGCTTGAGGTGCTCGATTCGTTTGTACCGCTCCAGGCGATTAATGTTGGCATCAGACACCTGTGGATGAGGTATTGCATTAAGTGGCCGTCCAATAAGGAAATGGGAAGGTGTTAGGGCGGAAAATTCAAGCGGTTCTGAGGAAAGCGGAGTAAGAGGACGGGAGTTTAAAACAGCTTCTATTTGAGTGAGGCACGTAGCCATTTCCTCATAAGTGAGATGCGTTGTTTGCAACAACCTTTTAAGGTGTTGCTTTGTGGAACGAACAGCTGCTTCAGCTAAGCCGTTGAAGTGGGGACTATAGGCTGGCACGAATTTAAAGTCTATGCCTTCTTGAGCTACATGACTCTCAAGATCCGATTCTACTAGGAACTTTGATAACTCATTGTAAGTTCCGACAAAGTTTGTACCGTTATCGGACGTTATACTTTGTGGTTTTCCCCTACGTGACACAAAGCGATTGAGAGCGGCTAAATAAGCTTCACTAGATAGCGCGGTAACGAGTTCGATGTGACAGGCCTTTATAGAGTTACAAATGAAGATTGCCAAAAATGACTTAATAAGCCTGCAACCCCTGCCTTTCCTGTCCGCTATCATCACCGGTCCTGCGTAGTCAACACTACAGTGTAGAAAAGGATATTCTAATTGAGTTCGATTTGTAGGTAACTGTCCCATTATGGGTTGCACAGTTTCCGCTTTATACCTACAACACCGAACACATTTATTAACGATGGCCTTTGCAAGGTTTCTGCCACCCAGCGGCCAATAGGTTTGCCTAATATTAGCTAGTAAGAGCTGGGGACCAGCATGTAAATACTTTAAATGAAATTGTCTGAATAACATCTTTGTAATATTGTGTTTACTACACAATAAGATAGGATGTTTCGTATCGAAGGTATATGGGGAATTATCCAATCTGCCACCAACACGTAATAGATTATTGGGGTCTAGAAATGGAGACAAAGAAATAAGTCTATTCTTCTTATGTAATGCCTTATCCGTTTTAAGAATAGCATATTCGTCAGGAAACATTTCCAACTGAGCTTTCCGTAATATTAAATATAAAGAGCTTCTGAGTTCGCTAACTGAAAGATGACCAGTAAGTCTGTTGGTTTTGCTTCGACAATTATTTATGAACCTTAGGGAATATGCTATTGCCCGTTGCACATGAATTAGACTAGATCTATTGTTAATTAAGCTAGTAATAGTGTCTACGTTTGAATTACTGTTAGTTACTACGACGGTACAAGATATTAACTCTGGTAGATCGTGTTTCTCGGTTTGATTGGGCATTCTTGGCCATTCACGTTCATCTTTCGTTAAGTAAGTGGGACCAGACCACCACAAGGACGAACTACTGATGGAATCAGCCTTCAGCCCGCGGGAAACAAGATCCGCCGGATTGTCTTTCGACGGCACGTAGCCCCACGCGTGACCCTCTGTGTTCTCTTGAATTTCGTGGACACGGTTGCGAACGAAATTTTTCAGTTGTAGTGGAGGTGTGGTTAACCACCCTAAAACTATAGTAGAGTCACACCAAAATCTACAATTGCTTACTCTTAGAGTAAGAGAGGATAACACCTTTGTACACAACCTTGCAGCCAACAAAGCTCCGCAAAGCTCCAGACGCGGGATTGTCGTAGGCTTTATCGGTGCTATCCTACTTTTAGAGGTTAAAAGATGTACCTTAATCGAACCAGATTGATCTACGGAACGAATGTACAAGCAAGCGCCGTACGCTCGTTCTGAAGCATCTGAAAAAACATGAATTTCATGAATACTTGAGTCATCTCTAAGAACCCATCGAGGAATTCTCAAGTTATTTGGAAGAGGTAAAAAATAACTATTTGTATTAAGACAACCTAACGAAGACTCCTTCTCTCCGGTCATGTGACCAAGGCGTTCATACTCTTGCATGAACTCGACGTACCGGTTTTTGAAGACAGAGTCTCTCAGAAACTTACGCTCTAGTGACATGAACCTACACTTTGCCTTTTGTAAAGACTTACCTAAGACTGAAGGATCTTTCTTCAGCGGCATAGTTACGACAAAGCGTCCGTCGTCTTTGCGATAAGTGTGTTTCTCGAAACTCTGCTTACAGGCACGCTCCTCCGGAGATAAGGAGTGTTTGGCTGCGATGGTGTCTAATTCCCAGAAACTAGATAAGTCTGGATTGGCACTCTCATTTATAAAATGACAAATGGGAGAAGAAGAGTGTGACTTATGACGGGCAACGTGCCCTGACACTAGCCAACCCAGTTTTGTTTCATATAACTTAGGTTGATTTTTACCTAAATCGATGGAATTATTGCATAATACGGACCAAAATATTTCGGCCCCAACTAAGATATCTATAGCTGACGGTGTGTTAAAAGAAGGGTCAGCTAAACTTATTCCCAAGGGGATATGAAGGTTTTCAATGTTGATGTATGAAGACGGCAACATTTGAGTGATCTGAGGTAAAATATGGCAGTCTACAGTAAATGTATAGGCGTCACTATAGTTTGACATAATAGTAAGGCTACAAGACTGTGTACAATGAGAAGAGTTGTTATTTATACCTGTCACGGTGGCGCTCACACTACGTCTCGACAAACCCAGCTTACCACAAAGTGACTCAGCTACGAAGTTACCCGTGCTACCGTTGTCGAGCAGCACTCGGGCAGTCCGCACGTTTCCTTTGCTGTCGATCACTCTCACGACCGCTGTGGAAAACAAAACATTCGGAGGAGTAGTAAACTGTTGAACATTAGTTGAACCGGCAAAGTTATTGACGGGCATAACTGGTTCTGGAATAGGGGTTGTTTCTCCATGCAAATGAAGTAGCGTACTGTGCTTTTTCTTGCAATATTTGCAAGGAACGAGATTGCATTTTGATTCTACATGCCCTGGTCGAAGGCAATTAAGGCATACTTTCGCTTCCTTGACCTTTTGTATACGAGCTTCAACAGTCAGGGCTCTAAAAGCTTCACAGTTGAATAAATAATGAGTTTGATTGCACATAGGACATGTAAACATTATCTTATTATTATTGTAATTTTTTTTTTTATAGTTATTATCATTTATGTTTGAATTTGACTTTTTAGTTGTAAGTATATTGGAATTATGTTTGTTAGTCTCTGTATGTTGTTCTCTAGAATTTTTTCCTTCATGTTCCTGTAAAGTTTCCAACAAATCTGCTCTGTTACTAAGAAAATTTATAAATAATTCTAATGTGGGTGGATTGTCAAGTGTGTTTCGATGTTCTTCCCATTCCCTACGTGTGATACTGTCAAGTTTTTCGGACATGATATAAATTATGAGGGTATCTTGTAAACTAAATTCCGTGTCTTGACCTAAAGTTAACAAAGCGCGAAGGTTTTTATTTGTAACGTCTATAAGGTGACGAATAGAAGAACACGATTCACTGTGCATGTGTTCAATCTTGAATAGCGCCTGAATATGATTATTTACAAGCAACCTTTTGTTATCGTATCTTTTACATAACAGATTCCAAGCTGACTCATAATTCTGAGCTTTAAAATCTAAGTTGTCTATAACCAGCAACGCGCTACCCTTAAGTGAAGCTCGTAGGTAGTGCAACTTATTAATGTTGTCAATGTCCGACCGTGAATGTATCAATGATATGTAAGTGTCCCTAAATTCAAGCCAGTGCTGATAGTGACCTTGAAAAACAGGTAAATTGATTCTTGGCAACCTCACACAATTGGATTTAAGACCACCTGCCTGTACATCCTCGTCACCTGTCACAGAACCATCCAGAAGCTTGACAGACTGGGGACGGGCACCAAGTAAACTCCGTGCCAAGGCCACCAGCCTATAGTATTGGTTTTCGAACTGCTCACGCTCCTCGCTCTCATCATCAGGGGTCTCCACCAACAGCTCGATGTCACTCTGTAACTTGTCGAAATCCACATATAAGCTATCGAACTTATTAAATCTAGTTTCTAAATCTAAAAGTTGTAAGCTACTAAGTTCATTGCAACTTTTGATTGTGTTAAGGTAGTTGCTAAAAATAGTGAGCTTAGATTTCATACAGCTGCGTCTTTTAAAAAGTTTTTCAACTTTTTCGTCAGACATAGCGATAAAACGTAAAAGCAATCTCACAAGCGAACAAATGCGAAATTATGAAACAAGCTTTATAAAAAAACAAGACAAAAATATAAATAGTAAGTAGCTTGTTATTGAGTTACGTATGACTCAACGGTGCGAACAAAGAAACACCTGATGCGCAAGTACCCACACCGGTTTGTTATCAAGCGATCAGCTGTTTGTAGATAAGAAGAGAATGTTTTTTTTTTTTAACAGATGGGTGATGTTTTGTAGCTTTATAAGCAGTATAATTGAACTTTAAGAAATTTAAGGCTGTAACTATGATATTTGACAAAAACGTCTTTTGAAGCAAATTGAAAGCACTCACTTAAATATTGCTATTTAAACAAGAAACGGGAAAAAATAAATAAGGGAAAAATTGGAACGAACTCACAGAACAACTATACCATCCACAAGGTATCGATGAGAGTGCAAATTTGATCTTCTTTGTCCTTGCTTGACGATGACTCAGCTTTCGACGGTTGCAAGAGCCGTCGTACGACCACCTCTGGATTACGTCTTCCTCTGGGCGGGTTACGGTAGCAATGCGAAGCCAATCCGACGGGAAATTGATGACTCCTGCCTGGAACTGTCGCTGCTGAAGACCGTTACCGAAGAGCCTCGAGTTTGAAATTTCTCCAAGACCGTTACTTTTCGAATATTTTTAAAAAAAACGGCGAGATCCTTGAAGGACCAATGTTTAAGGGATGATGAAATGATGGACTGTATTTCTAAGGTCTGGTATATTGCCGTTGATGATAAATTCTATATATGTATAACAAATCTTGGACAAACAATTATTAAATTTAAAAAGAGGTGTGTGTGGCGGCGGGGTCCGTGGAAGCGAGTGAGGTGAGGTCCGCGCCGGTCCGCTCACTCGGTCATGTCCCCCCGCCCGCGTCCCGCGCCCGCTGCCGATGAAGACTGCTCACGCCGCTGGCGCGTGCATACCGCGACCATGTTGGGTCTCATTCCCAACAATCATAATTATTTCTTGTAAGTATTTATTTGTTTGTTTACATCGGCATTGTCTTCTTCCTTCTTCTTCTTCAACCTATAGATGTTCAGTGCTGGACAAAGGCCTCCCCTAATGCTTTCTACGATGACCGGTCTTGTGATGCCCGCATCCATCGACTTCCCGCGACCTTCACCAGGTCATCGGTCCACCTTCTTGGGGGCCTCCCTACACTGCGTCTTCTGGTACGTGGCCGCCACTCCAGAACCTTACTGCCCCATCGGCCATCGGTTCTACGAGCAATGTGCCCTGCTCACTGTCACTTAATTTTAGCGACTCGAGGGGCTATGTCAGTGACTTTGGTTCTTCTGCGGATCTCCTCATTTCTGATCCGACCACGCAGAGAAACTCCGAGCATAGCTCTTTCTATTGCCCTTTGTGTGACTCTGAGCTTTCGCATGAGGCCTATTGTGAGCGAACACGTTTCAGTTCCGTAAGTCATCACTGGCAACGCACACTGGTCAAAGACTTTAGTCTTGAGACACTGTGGTATCTTGGACGATGACAAGATGTAGCGTAGCTTCCCGAACGCTGCCCAGCCGAACTGGATTCGTCGAGACACCTTTTTCTCGAAGTTAGACCTACCTATTTGGATTGTTTGTCCCAGGTATATATATGTATAGGTATACTCCGTGTACAGTTTCTGGCCTGCCATCGATTCGAGTGCAGAGCAACCAATTAGAATTGGAGTGGGTGCGACCAATTAGAGTTCGATATGATGTTCACCTTATCCACGTTCATCTTTAGATCCACTTGTTGGGAAGCTCTGCTGAGGTCATTGAGCATTTTGCTCAAGTCTTCCAAGGTCTCCGCCATGACCACGATATCGTCGGTAAAACGGAGATTAGTGATGTACTCGCCGTCGATGTTAATGCCAAGTCCTTTCTAGTCCAGGAGCTTGCTTCCAACGCAGCAGTGAACAATTTGGGGGATATGACATTTCCTTTTCACACTCCACGCTGCAGTTGGATCGGTTTCGAGTCCTGCTCCTGGAGACGGACTGACATGGTGGCGTTTTTGTACAAAGACTTTATCATTTCAATGTATCGATGGTCAATTACTCACCGCTGGGGAGACTATAGCACCGCGCAAGTCTCGATCGAATCGAAGGCCTTCTCATAGTCCACAAACGCCAAGCATAGTGGTTTGTTATACTCCTCGGACTTCTGTATAACTTGCCGCAGCCTATGTACGTGGTCTATGGTGCTAAAGCCTTTTCGGAAGCCTGCTTGTTCGGGAGGCTGGAAGTCGTCGAACCTGCGAGCGAGACGATTTGTGATGACCCTACAAAATAGCTTATAGACATGGCTCAGGAAGGATATACCTTTTTGAAAAACGACACCACCCCCCTGTGACACGTCTTAGGCGTTTCGCCTTTAAGAATGACTGAATTAAATAGCTTCTGAAGCGCTTTAAGAATCGGTTTGCCAACCGCTTGCAGAAGCTCAGCCGTAATTCCATCATCTCCAACCGCCTTATCGTTCTTGAGCTGTTTCAGGGCCATACCAATCTCGTACCTGACAGGCTGACGTCCGTGATATCGTCGGTGTAGTGTCGGGTTAGTTTGGCTTTAGGATCATTAGCCAGGCTTACAATAGGTGCGTGTGTTGATGTGTATAACTCTCCGTAGAATATCTCAGTCTGACCCAAAAGTTCGGGCTTGGAAGTGACGATCTTACCATCCTCAATCTTCAGCTTCGCAAGTAGGCTCTGTCAGACAAACAAATCTCGTACGAACACTTTGGAGCCTTTGTTCCGCTCGATAACCTTTTTAATACAATTTGTATTAAATTGGAAGGCATTGTATTGGGTATTAATGTAACAATGTGCTTATTCCCAGAGTTGTTAATACATTATTTTTAGTTATTTTTATACCAATTGATTGATTTCAAAATGTTATTCCCAATTGAATTAAATGAAATGTTATGAGTTGACCTTAACCACAGTTTTCAATAAATCTAGTTCAGGCGGGTCGCTATGTAACAATTTATTTCCAAACCATTCTTACTTGCATCTGTAGCAAAAACCGTTTTATTTTAGTATATTTTTAGGCACTATAACTATGTGGTATATGGAAACTAGCTACTGTTGGCTAAAATAACATCGTTTTGTAAACGTGTTTATGAAAAAATAGCAAATAAAGTAGCGAACCTCCGTGTTGTCTGCTTGGCGTGGCCCAACTACGACACGTGGAGCGGCGTGGTTCCATATCAGTATCGCACCGGGGTATGAACTGCAGATGTTTTTTTATTAATTTATAAACCATCGCTTGACCGCAATCCCGCCTGATGATAAGCAGTGACGCAATCGTTGATGGTAAAGCGCACTAGTTTATTAAGAGCCTATTCACTCTAGCCTTGAAGACACTCAAATTGTAGTCCGACGGAAACACTCACTAGGCTTTAGAGCAAATAGCTACATTCATTGAAATTAATAATATTGTACGCTCTCCTTAAAATATTGTGGTACTTAAATGGAAAGGTCCATTCGGAGTGAGTCCGTCCCAGCCGAGGCTACTTAGCTGCGCCGTGCACGTGTCATGAATGCGGCTATGTCATTAGCTCACATCAGAATGTTGTGAAATCTGAAAGATCCTGTTGCCGATTTCCGAAGCACATGAGAAAGGTTCTCGTTTGTAATAAATCCCGTGAAGGTCGACTGTTCAGTACCTATAACTATAAACTATTACATTGATCTGTTCTGTGGGTATAACTCATGATACGCCTGTCAGCTGTCTATTTGGAATTATTGCTGTTACTCCTTTTTGCGCATTCTTTTATATTTCTAACGGAGTCTGGACGAACTCAAAGTAGGTAGTGAATAATGTTAAAGAAGCAGGTTGACTAGCACTTGAGCAACAGTATGAGCTCGTGTGCCATAGGTTCAGTAGGAACTTTATTTTTTAATTTCGCTGTCGTAAATTTTAGAATGAAATGGAGTGTACAATAACGATATTTATAATTATGTGGTGGTTTGTGGTGGTACGTGGCACTAAATAGACACACAGTGACGCTAAATGAGCGGTGCACCGCGAGTAATGAGGCGCCCGTACGGACTGGACGACCGAGGCGGTTTTTTTTAATAACTTATTTTTTTTTGAAGTGAAACTTCTTTACGCACGCTTGACTTGGGGAGTAGGCTGGCGAAAGCGTGATGTAAGGGTTACGAAAAGTGATCGGGCAAGGCGAACGGAAGTTAAGTGGGGGATATAAGCACAGAGGCGCCCGTGGCGCGAGTTTTTTTTTTCAATAAAAATAGAAGATCTATGCAGAAATATTAATTTACCAATGAAACCATGAAATAAATTTAAATATTTATAGAAAATTAATATATGTATATGTGTATACATGTATATATTGTACACACACATATATATATATACATACAGATGGAGCGAAAGAAGTTTCACTTTAGTCGTGTGGTCATAAGCACACTCGTATTTTTTTTGTCATCCCTGGCGTTTATTTTTTTTTTCTTTTTTAAGTGGGACACATTATTAGCCAAATAAAAATATTGTTATACTAGGTTTAAGTTTTTATAATGTAACGAAAATGTAAATAAACGAAGTTTTTACAAAAGAATAAAAGCGAGCTCAACCTCCGAAGTAAAAAAAGTCTTCCTGCGGTCACAAATATTCCAACTTTAATACAGAAACAAGATGGTAAACAATTGTTTTATTGTCGTTATCCTTGTCTGGTTCTTTAAATAATGTTCTAAGTTAGCGGTGGGAGTCCCTCCGCGCGGAGCCCAGCGCTTCCGTTAGTCTTCCTACGGACGTAAATTGCAGTTTATTGTTACGGCATCTAGAGCCCGTTGAGCCCAGCCATTGAACGGAACATCATTACGCTGCATAATTAAACACGTAAATCAGTGAGGGCAGCTGCGACCGCCGTGTGCCGTCCTGTGCCGTTGTGACTTGTTATATCTGCCGCCGTATGTCGTTGTGTGCTGTCGTGTGCCGCCGGTGTTAATTAAATACTCATTTATTTTCTCGGGACATAAATAACATTGCAATATTCAAACAATTGGCATTATTTAAAAATTATAATAGCTATTTATAATTTAAATTTTCATTAAATAAAAATTTTGTTTTTCTATTTAATTTGAATTGCGTTAATTTTATATGATGTAATTTTATATATTTTTAATTTGTGTTTGTAGTAATATAGTCTCATGGCTCTTGTTTCAAACAGCACCCGAAATGCGTAACACATCGTGCTAATCCATTGCTCCATATTATCCAGAAATGTGTCAACTCAACAACGTAAATGACGCAATGAATGTTGTTGAATTGTCAAATTGAAACCCATCGTTACTGATGGCGTGGTACGTGATTACTAATTACCGCGCAGGTTTATGCTGTTTATGTTGTTTAGAGTCGTTTCGATGACTTGCGTTATATGCAGAGGTCAAGCGAAGGTCTATCATGCGGTCGTCTCATTACCTAAGTATAATTCTAAAAATGTATTTTTTCGTTAATTTTCACAATCTTAACGAATGCCACACTATTTATGTACAAATTCGTTACCGTCTTTTATCTAACACATATTTATTTTATTTAAGAATGCATATACACATAACACATCACGTTGCAGTGTAAAACTGATTTACATCCGTCACCTCACATCAGGTACAGTTGAGACCAGCATCAGGCAACAGTGTCTGTCATTTTTGCTGCAGCCGTGAGGTAGATTTTCCTGTTATTTTCTTACATCGGATGTTGTACTTTCTATTTGAGTTTTATTTGTGGCTATCTCCATATTTATCTATTTTAGGCGCATTGTGTGTCTTTTAGTTTGAGCTAAATAAATGTAGTTGTTTCTTTCTTTATTTTAGTACACACGTTTACAGTTATATAGGGATACAAACAGACAAGAAATATAGGCACCTGGTGATGCTTATTTCTAAAGAAATCTCTTATAGCATAGTGCCATATTGAAAAGTCCCTGGACCATCATATACTAGCACTATGTAGTAAGTAGGTAATGAAATACGAAGTATAAATTAGTATTATTTACCCGGCTGTACCGCTCCGCTGCTGTACCGCTGCTGCCTGAAACACGGACACATTCTCATATACACCAATAATATAAAGATCTTATCAGCCGCGCTTCGAATCGTTCAATAAGGAAATTGTGACGCAGTCCTCACTGGACTCACACATACGCACAAAGCGTGTGTACACATGAGAGCTGGGCTGTCTGGTGTCCAATGTTCAATATTGTTAAGTATTAGATCGCACATCACCACCTCGCGGTACAACATCATGTCTTTATAAAATTTTCTCAAGATATATTATACAATATATGCTTGGTCTAAATAACGTTAGCCGTCACGCCTTCGAGCTTCGCAAGGACAGTCTCTGGGGAGCAGACGGACGCGGTGTCTATATCCATAACTCAGTATTACGTTCAATTGATTGAGATGGGGACAAACCTATCGCTATTTGTTGGACTGAGCCCCAGTTCCAAACTTTAATTGGCTATTGGATAAAATAGGCAATTACGTTCGCAACGTTCAACTATTAATGAGTGTGTGTATGTGTGCTCTACCACGCCGGGTTAACTACTAATGTGTGTAACACTCCACCACACCGGGTCAACTACTAATGTGTGTAACGCTCTACCACGCCGGGTCAAATACTAATGTGTGTAACGCTCCACCACGCCGGGTCAACTACTAATGTGTGTAAGACTCTACCACGCCGGGTCAACTACTAATGTGTGTAACGCTATACCACGCCGGGTCAACTACTAATGTGTGTAACGCTCTACCACGCCGGGTCAACTTCTAATGTGTGTAACGCTCTACCACGCCGGGTCAACTACTAATGTGTGTAACGCTCTACCACGCCGGGTCAACTACTAATGTGTGCAACTTAAAACAAGTCTCTGATAGCAGAATACTGTTTTTGTTTTTCAAATAAAATGGGCATTTAATAAGAATGTTTTAATTTACGAATAGCTTTCTCGTTACCTTCCACCGGCCGCTCCTATCGGTGGTTAACAAAATACGGCTATTATTTTTAAATGTAAATATTCTAATTGACTCTGTCTCGTTGCCGTGGAAGTTACCCACAGTTTGATTGTATAATTGGATTAGTAAATTGCCGAGGGTCTTCATCCCTCCTTACGCACGCTATTTAAAGACGATCACGGTATCTGTATGATTCATAATTAATTAAAGTGATCTCTGTGCTGCTACCGTCAACCACGTGGAAGTGGCAAAGTTTGGGGAAAACGGCATTTAAAATATAGTCGTGCAGCGACTCGACGAAGAACGAGATCAAAGAGCAATCATTACTGACTATCAATAGGTGCAAACTTCACTTGTGTTGTTGTTAATTATATATAACAAATTATTATTATTATTTTATTTCAAAAATGTTATTTTGCAGGTGTTGACTAACTAGGTGTTCTTAATTATAAACGGTAAGTTATTTGACATTAATATTTATTAATCATCTTTATTTCCATTCTGTAAGTTTTATATTATTGTTTAGGGCACAGTAGTCCATGTCTCGTACCCCTATAGTATCGTGCTGTCCGTCCATCCGTCTGTCCTCGGTTCGCCTTCCAAACATTGGCACCTACCCTACACGTAATGTAGGGATGATTTCTCATACCTGTTCCATGATGTGGGGTCGGAAGTCTTTCTAACGGTACCTCTAAAAGCTAAACGACTGGCTGGCGCGAGCGGCTGCATAAATTCATGATGATAGTCCAACTTTGAAGGAAACTTGCTTGAAGCTTAGATTATTTAATGAGTTTTAAGTTATGAAATGAGCGAGTCGACTCTCACTTGGGCCGGTTTTTTTAATAATTATTACTAATTACGTGAAAGGGTGTAATCGCCAACCCGCAATGAGCAAGCGCGGTGATTACGCTCAATCCTTCTCTGCATGAGAGGAGACCTGCGCCCAGCAGTGGGGTGATAAAAAGTTGATGATGATGATGTGAAAGAGAAAACTATTTTTGAGGAACTAATTATTATGAGGATCCCGTGTAAAATTTAACAAATATCAAGCCAAATAATGAATTTGTATCATCGCTGGCCTACACTGGCTCGCGATAATATGCACGGTAGGGCTGGTGGGCGCCGGCGGCGCGCCGCGGGTTGTCGTGTGCCGAAGGTTCCTTACGCTCACTCCGACTGCATCCGCTCTGTTGATAGTGTGGGTTTGTACAAGTGGCGACGACGAGATCGTCCTCAACAGTAACTCCCCACACACATGACGAGTTACGACGCTCATCAATACATTCTGCCAACTTAGTGAACTCCGCAGTTTGTGTTACTCTGTGGTTTTATTTAATTAGCGCGCGCTCTGTAATCAGCCTAAGTTGCGCGTTAATCACATTAGGCGGCGCTCGATCATACGCTCCGACATAATAGCGCTGTTATATAAGTGCATTAAGTGTTTGTTTGACAGAGTTCCGCAGTAAATTGGTTCGGCTTGTAATTGGACGTGTTTCAATAAGTTTACTAAACTAATTCTCCAACACAATCGACTCATCTCAATAGGATTGTTGCGCAACTTCGTAAGTCCCCGAGCGACGGTTGTCACTAATTGTGAACATGTCGAATGGCGTGTGCAGCGTGCACATCCCTCGTAGCTCACGGCTCACAGCTGGCTACGATTTACCGGAAATCTTTTTCATATAAACTAGTGTACTATGTAACTATGACCGCAATCCCGTCTGATGTTAAGCGGTGGTGCAATCGTTGACGGTACGGTAAAGAGCGAGTTAAGAAACTCCAACCCTCCAATATTAGCTTCATCAGCTAATACTTATATAATACTTATATTATTCAGCATTTTAAGTATAATTCAGCAGACGTTATCTAGGACATGCGTCGCTAACTTAAATGCTTAGTCAACAATAAGATTTGTATATAAGATCAATATTTTGTAGAATTAATTAATTATTGTTACGCTGTTACTGGGTAGAAATAAAGTTATTTTTTAAACTCCTTCGTAGTCGTTCACTTAATTGGCGCAGCCGGCAGGATCTCTGTAGTCAGGCCGTGACGTATTCGTATCTACGGGAAGCAGTCGACGTCCGTTTCTACGGTTTAGCAGAGATCGCCGAACAAACAAATATATTAAGAAGCTACTTCGAGTTACGGGAGGACCAGGGACCAAGCAGTAATTCAAGGGTCATGAAGATAGCTGCGGAATTGTTAGTAAAACTTTTCACCTTCCTCCCAGCACTTGCATTTGAATCCTAAGCTTGTATTAATCTATGTTCTATGTACTATTAGGGATTGGACAACGCCTTAATAATATTTCATAGATTATTAGCCGTAGTATATATTTAGGGATACTTTTAGGCGTATCTAGTTATTCATTCTACTTTTTTCTTTTTGTAAAGAGTGTCATTATTTTCTTTCACGATGGAAGGTATAAACCGAATTCCCCAGGAATTGGTAAATATCATCCCAGTATTTAAGGGTGATACTAGGACGTTGCCCATATTAAAAAATATATATATATATATATATATGGACAAATCACACAGATTGAGCTAGCCCCAAAGTAAGTTCGACACTTGTGTTATGGGATACTGACTCAACGATACTATATTTATATTAGATACATATATAGATAAACACCAAATCAACAAATGTGAATATATTTTATCAACATTCCGAGGGGGCGCAGTACAGAATGAATATTTATTCCATGTGGTAACGAGTAGGTTATCAGGCGAAGCAGCTAGTTTGGTAGGCGAAAGGGACTCTATAGATTCGTGGGATGAGTTAAAAAAGTTTTTAAATCAACATTTCGGCGACCCACGCACTGAGGATTGTCTAGCAATGGAATTAGAATCCTGTAGAATTAACAAAGGCGAAAGTTATTTAGAGTTGTGTACAACATATGAGGAGTATTTTATTCGCTAAAATAGCAGAAACCATAACTGACAGTCCATGGCTGGTTTACACAGAGGGGAACCTGATCATTACTGAAAATTGCAACGAAGAAATCCGCAAATACAACATAATTGGAACGTATATAGTA